>CAOLHI010000531.1:0-600099 GCA_948474755.1 Ctenosaura bakeri
GAAAACATGCTTTGGACTGGCAGCCAACAGTGTGTTGACTGACAGTTGTCCACAGAGCACGACTTTGAGTATCACTGCTTTAGAGGATATTCACTACTCCTAAAGTTTTCTATGGATGACATTTTTTCTTTTGGGGGAAAAAAATCAACAGGAACAGGGGCTTACAGTTTTCTAGGGGATGCATAAAAATGGTAGGGGCCACATGCTTGTCCATTCTTGATATACATTTGGCATTCTATGAGGAAAAGTCATTTAGAGCAATGGGGAATGGTAGAGAGATGAACAGGGGAAAGTTTACATCTTCCTTCTGCAGTTCCAGTTTGGATGACCCTTTAGATTTGTTTATTTATTTATTGGTCTGAGAAAATGATCATAACCAAATGGCACATATATATATTTAATGTCTACCAGTCTGCTGTAGTGATTAAAGCATTAGACTACAACCCTGGAGACCAGGTTTCAGTTCCCTGCTTGGCCATGGAGACCTGGTGGGTGGCCTTGGGCATGTCACACAGTCTCAGCCCCAGAAAACCCCGTGATAGAGTCACCATAAGTCAGAGATGACTTGGAGGCACACAGCAACAACAGCAGTGGGTGTAGATAGTATAGAGAAAGGTATTCCTCTACCCTCTGGTTTAGGGAATTTTTCAGTCTCAAAATATCCTGTCAAATTTTGTTGGCTATCTGGGCATGGATTTGTCAGGGGCAAAGAATTAACTGATCAGGCTGTTAGAATACAACTTCCCTTGTCTCTTTCCCTTTAAATAGACAACATTACCTCCAACTGACTTTACCTCATCACTGATTCCAGACTAGAGGACCAAGGGATAAGGACACTAGGAAGGCTCAGCTAACCTACCAACAACCCACTTACTTTATTCGGGTTCCTCAGCTCTGCTGGATTGGTGTCATCTTTTAAAGACTATATGGACTGATGAATGATGTCTGTAGTATTTGCAGCAAGATCAGTATGTGGAACAATTTGGTCTAGCTGCGATAAACTTTAATCCACTTGCTTTGCATCTCTGGGCAAACCACACTCATCCATTTGCAATAGCCACTAGCATTGCCTCATAATGCATCACAATATTGCTTCCTGTTGTGCATTACTATGAAGCTAGTATAACCAGAAAAAGCAACAGCAAATGTGCTAGAGGCAACATTTGTAGGCAACACAAATTGGAATATGTTTGTTTTTACTTATTTTCCTGTATAGTGAAGAGTACATGTATGTATATATGCCTCCTATTTTGGGGTAGCTAGCACTATAGTCATAGAAAATGGACAGAGACTTGAGATAGGTTTTGTTGCCCTTCAGCATATTTGAGATTTTGAAAGTATTTGCACTTGATTAATGCAATACTGTTAGTATCATATAACTAAATAGTTTGCTGCTACTACTTCAGTGAAAATGTTCACTTTTGGCAAAAGATTTATTTGAATAGTGTGTATTTATTTACAGTCCATTCAGAGGGCTCCTATTCAGAATAATTGTGGGGAAAAGAACTTGGAAGTTTCCAGTTACAAATAATAACAGTTGAAAATAGTTCCTTCGTGCAGGAACTAAGATGTAATCAAAAATACATAAAAGAATCTAGCAGCACATTTGAGATTAACTAAGAAGAAGAAATTTCTGTTATAAGCTGGTGTGGAGGCAGTCTATTTCATCAGAAAGTGGACTGTGTCCACAAGAGTTTAGGCTAGAAATTTCTCTTCTCGATTAGCTGCAAAGGTGTTGCTAGATTTCTTTGTGTCTTTTTATGCTAAAACAGATAGAAGTGTGATCAAGTTACATTGTAACAAGGAGGGATAACTTTACTCCTTTGGAGATACAATAGTAACAGTTTCTGTTACTGTTATAGGGTGGTATGTGACCTCGTCACTAAAGTGCGCTTTGTATCATAGACCAATAGCTTGTACTGAGATGTTTCTCTAAAAAGTATAAGAAAGTACCTGTTCTAATTACCTTTGAGCAGCGGGAAGGTGAACACATGCACTTATAACAATAGCTAAGTAGCTTTTGAGGTATTGTAATTGTAACTAATTATTTTTTTAAAATAATAAAAAGCAGTTTTCCAAATTGTTATAATTATGTGAAGGGAGCATCATGTCATGACTTCCTCCAAGCCTACTGGACAGATATGGCCTTTGGTTAAAAATAATGTTTACCATAAAGAAAATAGGAGAGCATGAAAAAGAAAAAGGAGGGAAAGAAATGTATAGGGTATGTACCAAGGCTAGGCATGTACATTAATATAAGCTGACCTTATGTCACAAAATACATTTCTTGGGATTGACATCTGTAATTATATTTTCATGCATGGCTACAACAATAATATTTTCTGACCATTGGATGGTGAATGTTTGTCTTTCCAGCCCTCACATATGAGCATAGCTATGTTTAAAATCACTTTGGATTAAACCACACTGGCATCAGTTAAATTCAAAGTCACAGGAATATAGTTTAAAAGTATATATGCATCCATGATGTGTATTTTATTATAAAATTAATGCTTTGCAATGAATCTTACCAGAAGGGGATGGCCACTGAACATGCCCATGCCATAGTCTACAAGGAAGCATGTCCTTTTCTTGTGTAGACAGTCAATACCAACATGTAATAATCTGAAGATGGAGCTGTTGGTGATTGTATGGTGTTCCTTTTGTGCAATTTGTGCGTGAAGGAGGTTGTTAAAATACATAGGGCAAGTTGAGTGCCAATAAATTAACAAAAAATGGGAATACGTGTGATCTCAGAATTTACTATGTGAAAAGCTGATCATGTGCAGAAGTGTACAATATCTTTCTACAACTTATTGTGAAATAAAACATTACCAAGGATTGTAATTGATACTTGTTAGCAGATTTTTTTTTAGTTTATAACCCAAATAATTTCCTTTGTCCTGTTTTCCTGTCTATCCCACTTGTTTTGAAAACTACACGTTGCTTATTGTAAATACTTACTTGAATTGCTCAGTTATGCAAAATTGCTAGAATGGTCTTGATTGCATCTCTGAATGGAAATGTAACATACCTGTGACAACAGAAAATGGAAAGGTACTTATTTAGAACAGTTTCCAGGTAAGCCTATCTGACCAGATGTCCCCAATGTGTTAAAGAAGCATAGATTTATAAGTCTGGCCACCAACATGGAAGCCATAAGGTGGGGGCTGGTGAAAGGGGAAAAAAATGTCATCCCTGAATGCATTTTGGAGAAAGATTTCAAGTGTTCTCTAGAAGTGGCCTTTTTAAAGTGACAGTTTTATTTCACACATACATATTGTTTATTCATTCATTCATTTCATTTATTATGGCAAACAGCCAGCAGAATACATATTGTTTATTTTTTGAATAAAAAATTTGTTGCACCATGTTGAATTGCACTTCTTTCTTGTGATGTATTTATATTCTTTCCATGTTATTTGTGTCTCTGATAACAAATTTTATGTTAAAAAACATAATGCCCAGGAACACATGCGCTTCATTAATTGAGGTATACCTACACACATGTCCCTGAAATACATTTCATTGTACTGAAATAGGACTTCTATAGAGATATAAAATTTCCAGAAATTTTGGGTGGAAAAGTATGAGAGGAAACATTGTTTCTTTATGGGGAAAATGGTGAAAAATTGAAATAGACACAATACTTATTTGTAAATAAAAACCTAATTTTGCTGCTTTAGCAGCTCAAAATGCATTATTTGCAACCAAATTAGCATATCAAATTTTATTGCTTGATAGACTGGAGACTTTAAAAATATTAACCACTTAAGATTGTATAAGGACCTAATCACTGGGCTAGAGAGAGAATGCACTAGCTAAGCTCATATCTTAGTTTTTGCCATTCAAGCAGCAGTAAGAAATGAAAATGCACAGATTTTGTAATAAAGTAAAATGTAATTTAGACAGTAGCAGTCTCATGCAATCATGGTCTCTAGGACTAACCTAGAAGCATATGTGGAAATAAAATTTAAGTGGACACTGAATGTACTTTAGTCTTTAATATTGTTGTATCACTACAAATAATCACTCCCCCCACCATGCTTGTCATAAAGATGGCAGCACCCACTAGGTATAAAAGTGTAACTTGGATTTGTATACATTTGCAGTACAGATGACCAAATTCATCCTGTGGGTTATATGTGGCAGTCAGGTCGATTTTATTGGGTGCCCAAGGTCCTTGCCTCCTCCCTTTTTAAATCAAAATATTTTTATGGCAAGAAATGGCTAATAATGCCCCCAATAACTCTGAGAAAGTTGGTAGACATTTGCCCCACTTCAGGGTCCCCTAGCCTGTTTCAGGCCTCAGTTAATAATTTCTGTGAAGTCAGAATGAGAGACCTAGCTTCTAGAAGGAATTCAGCCTTGATTTGCTCTTAGACCCATTTATCTTTTTGGCAGTTGATGGTATTAATAAAATTCTCCTCCAGCACGACCTTTCAGATGAGTTGAGTCTCTTCAGGTCAGCTCTTTTCACTTGCACAACCATCTAGGCCTTTTACAACCATCCAGGCCTTTACTTCCATTATGAAAAAAGTTTCACATGTGTGCAAGTTGAAATTAAAAATAAAAATCCATATAATAAGCATACAAGGTGCATTGGCACATAGTTCTTTAAATTATTTTTTAAGACTAGGAGGCTGCTTGTTAAGTTGTCTATTTTTTCTTGCTGCAGGGGAGAAAGAAACAGACTTCCACTCTGTCTTTAGAATACACAGAGCTTGTGTTACAGAAAGTTGTAGAAGGTGTGCCCTAGAGTTAATTGTCCATTTCCTCCCTCTGCAGAATGTGAAACTTTAAGTATGCAGTATGCAACTCTGTGCGCGCGTGCACATTTGTACCTTCAAATCACCTGTTGACTTATGCCAACCTCATAAATTTCATAGGGTTTTCTTGGGAAAGGAATATTCATATAAGGTTTGCCCATTCCTTCTTCTGAAATACAGAACCTGATATTCATTGGCACCTGATATTCATTGGCAGCCTTCCATGAAAGTACTAAGCATGGCTAACTCTACTTAGCTTCTAAGATCAGATGGGATCTGGTGCCTTTATTGTATTTAGATCCTAGTTGATACAAATTCTGAATCAGATTTGGGTATCTGCTGCTAATCTTGAAGAAAAACTATCTGCAGCCTTTTTAAAATGGCCAAATGTAGGACTATGTTTTGAAGGATTGGGGAGTTGAGAGGACTTTGATAGAACGTTCTGTTTAGAAAAGTGGAGAGAGAGCTGATCAGTTACTGAAGTTTTATTAGTAATGCTGATATTAGCAATATTTTCATTTGTGTTTGCAGGTATAGATTTTACTTTTTATGAGTGTATACTGAAAGTAGTAGATGCCCATGGAGATATGTAATATGCCCATGCTCATGGAGATATGTAATGAACCAAAGCATTAGAATGAAGTGTGAATAATTGGCAGTAAACATAGTCCAAGTTTTACAATATCAGGATGTTTCTAATATGTAATTTTACAAAATAAACTGGGATAATCTTTGCGGTTAATGGCATAAACGGTCAAGATAATCAGTAAAGTTTGAAGTGAGGGGTAAAATTGTAAGAGATGACAATTACAAATCTGAGCTAAGCTGTAATGGGACATGGAGGGGATATTTGGAAAAACAAAAATATTTTGGCAGTTCTTCAGGGTTGAACTCTTCATGGATTTTTAAGGCAGGAGATGCTGCAAATAGAAGGCAGATGTCTTACGACACCCTCTGTAATTGGCATTGAAGAGGCAGCATCAACAATGTGATGAGCCTCTTTTCAGCTTTGATCAACTCCACTTTTGGTATCACTTTGTTCTGTTCAAAAAACTGTCCTTGCTGCAAACTAGCTTTAGTGATGTTGTTATGCAGTCAAATCTCATTTTCTATAAGATATTACTATTACTCTGAAGAAAGGTTGTTTTCCTGCAAAGTATGGTGCCAAAGTTGAAGCTAATGGGGTTGCAAACACAGAAAACAAGCCTCAACTCCCAAATGTTACCGCTTCATGTCTGTTCTGTTCACTGAGGAACATTTAACTGAGCAGTTTACAAATATCTAAAGCTTGTCAATGGGAAGAATGGAAAAGAACTGTTCCCATAGGTGTGACAAGAATAACAAGGTGTGCAGGTATGCAATTGTGTGAAGGAAGAATTGGCCAGTCTGTAAGAAAACATTCTGTAGATAAAATCATCTGAGTGTATGGAACCCAGTCATTTGAAACCTTATTACTGAAGTACAGCTAAAAATAGACTTGTTAAATATTCAGGGTTCATGCCGACACTTTTCTGGATGTAATGGATAGCAGCTTTACTTTTTTACCCATTTGTCTTATAACAAACTATGTAATGCAGTGTATATTTTTAATTATATATTTTCACATGTAACTTCGGTGACATGTGAAGATAATAGTCACAGAGATTGGTGGAAATCTTGTTTTTGTTTTGTTTTATTTTTAAAGTTCTTGGGCTTCTAGGTCATATCATATGGAATAAACAACCAGACATACATTTAGACCAGCCTTCTTTTTTCTACGTGGTAGCCAACCAAATGCCTCTACAGAGCTTGTGTAAGATACATTTTTCTTCTTCCTTTAAGAAACATATGAGGGAGGTTAGGCTGATAAATAACAGCTGGTTCATAATGACCAAATGAAGTTAGAAACTGAGTGGAGATTTGAAACCAAATATCTCTAGTCATAGTACAGCAGTCTAATCATGGGAGATCATTGACCCTTTTTTTAAAAAAAAATTGTTATGTTTGTGCTCTTGGAGCTATGTTAATGGAGTGAAATTTTGGGGTTTTATTTATTTATTTATTGAATTTATACCCTGCCTTTCTCCTGGATGAGTTCCAACAGAATGACTGTAATGGAACAATAGCTGATTTTGTAATAGTCTTATCAGCAATCTTCATATTGTGTAGAAGTTGATGTGAAACTGTCTCTTTGTAAGTTCATTTGGTGGCCTTTGAAACTGTTTATCAACGGTTAAGATATTGAAGAACTTGTTTTTGTAGGCTCCTTCTTCATGATCCAGTCAAGTTGTGACATCACATTATGGATGTCACAAATATACTCCTAGATTCATCTCCATGTAGTATGAAAGCTACAGAAGAGATAATCTAAATAAAGAGTGAAGTCCCTCTAATTTTCTGATTAAACCCAGCTGTGGATTTATATAGTTACATAGTTATATAGTTAGTTTGTTCGTTAGTTTGTTATTACATACAGATACCTCCTTTCTGTCAAAAAAATTACTTAAGATGGGTAGCAATAGTCAAATTCAGAAATTCTCAAATAAAACTAAGATGTTAAAACATATCAATAAAAAAAAGCATCTAACCACTTAAGATTGCCTTCTAGGACCTGTATTTCCATCCCAGTGGAATGCAGACATAGTTGGAACTAGTCTAATCTTCCTTATCAGAAGGTTCAGAAGCTTGGAGCAACCACCGAGAGAGCCATCCCTCAGATGGACACCAAGGGAGCTTGAGATGGTAGTAAAATTAAGAGAATGGCCTCCTGTGAAGCTCCTGAAACAGGGCACAAATTTATAAAGTAGACTGTGGTCTTCCAGATATCCTGGTTTTAAATCACATAGACATTTAAAATCAACATTTTGAGGTGTGCTTAGAAACAGATCCACAGCCAATCATAAGCTGCCATAAAAAGAGAGTCACATGCTCCCCTCAATTAGCTCTGAGATCAGTTTGGACAGTGTCTAAACTTTTCTAAACAACCCCATATCAAGTTTGTTATCATAGTCCAAACTCGGTTCAGAGATAATATCTGCAGAAACAGTCAGAGTTGGTACTCAGGACCATCACTGAAACTCAAGCACACGGCAGACTAAACTGCAAGCATGAGTGTTTGAAGGGAATATAACCTGTTTCATCAGTGACTGAAACTCTGTTTTCTGATCTTTTCTTTTAATTGGAGCACCTGTGTCCCCTCTGAGTTAAGCTCCAGGGTGCTTTTTTTTCAAGTTCTGCATCAAACCAGGCTCTTTCACCTCCTCCACTTTCAGCTATTAGTATTAGATGACAATTGTCCCTTTTTTAGCCATCTCTCCATCATCATCTGATTATATGTTGAGTAATCTGGTATGTCATACGCTTTTACTGACATAGCTTTTTCTAGCTTGATTGAACTGCCTATTTCCTGTGTTAGTGGCTCTAAATGCTTCAGCTTCCTTTCATACTTTCCTGACATTCCTTGTATCTCATTGCTGTTTAGTAATTTATTTGATTCAGTTCCTGGGATTCTAGCCTGTTTACAATCGACAGGGAATCATGTTAATTTTAAATTCTATCAAAATCATTGGATTATGAATTCATGAATTTTGATTCAGATTGACAGTTCATTAACCTGAATATGATGTTGAATTAAGTGGGCTCATTGTATTTGAATGAAGTGCCAAAGGTGTCCTATTTAGCTGAGTTGACAATAACATGCTTACTACCCTATTTACTGGCATATAAGACTCACTTTTTCCCGTGAAAAATACTATTTGAAAATGGGGTGCATCTTATACACAAGTGCATTTTATATGCTGGCAAATATGGTATATCTTTAATCTGCTGCTTTAAAATTCTCCAGCTTCACTCATGTAAGCTGTATATAAAGGCTCTCTGCATGATTACACACCCTGACACAATTTAAGGTGGTGCTGTGAAAAATCCCATTCCTGCTGTTGAGGACAGAACACTGCCTTGTGTAAGTGGATGGCTCTTCAGTTCACTGCTTTAAGTAGCGAGTGAATACATTTTTCAGAATTGCATTTTGTTTTCTTCTTAACATGTATTCTGCCCCAGCCGTGAAAGCTATTTCATTTGTGTTTCACTTGGGCATTATGTTATTTCTTCAGTGCTGATTGGTGTGTCAATAGCCATTCCGCCTCTGTGAATGGAGAGTCAAACCATGCAGGGGCAGTAGCTACGTCTACCCTAACCATATGCTTCAAAAGATTGCTGTGCCCAAAGCCTTAGTTGCTCAAGTTTGCAGATGGAATCTAAATCCAATAAATCACTAGATTCTCTATTTCTCTGTGTATGTGTGTGCATGTGCGTGTACCTTCAAATCATTTGTCACTTGGAGCTTGGTATTCAGGTTACTAATTTTTAATTCTTTTCCTTTTTTCTCTTGCCCTATATCTCTCACCTCCATTTCTACTGTTTAACATTCTCCTTTCTCCCCATCCCTTTTAACCACCAAATGATTGTCTCCTGTTGTCTTTTACTTTTTCTCGTTGTCCTGGATTCTGCAGAACAGTCTGGGTTTTTCTAGTCAACTCGCTTATCATTATTGCTTGAAGATGGAAACGTCTGTGATGTGGCTTCTGCTGCTAACTCAGCAATCTGCTGTCCAGCAGTTGTCTGAGTTGCTTGGGAGGTGGGACCTTGCTGGCTCCCGACAGCTGTTTAGTAGCGGCTAGCTGCAGCATTTTTGCATTTTAGTCTTGAGATACCTCAGATGCCATTTTCAAGAAATTCTGAACACTATGAGTGAAATAAGAATAAAGAGTTTAGAAAGAATGTTTTTTCTGTTAATAATAGGAAGATTTAATTATTGTATGAAGACTAGTAAGGGGAAAAAAGTGAAAAGACAGAGAGAAAAAGAATGTTTCTCAGGGTAAAGAGAGAAGGAGTTGATAATCCCCTGGTTGAAAAAAGGTAGGAGCTGAAAAACTGATGGAAGAGAGGGAGAAGTCAGCAAGAAACTTTAAGATCATCACATGAATCCTTCCTCTGGTTTAGCAGTGCAAGGATTAATCTGTATTGTGGGAAACTCTTCTTTGCAGAGTGATTCCTCATGGGAGGTCCAAATGCTTCACTTTGTTCAGCTACAGTTAGGCTTAGCTATAATAGATTTAGAAGTTGTACCAAAACCTTGAGATGGGATTTGAGGTAGGGTTTAAATGAAGTATGAGAGGCAGAATTGCATAGGTATTCCGGGGGGCAGGACAGGCATAAAAGCAATTAGGAAAAAGGATAGTGTCGATTCTGACCAGTCATCATGTTTTCCTAAAAGTGCAGCAAAATTTTTGAAGACTTGTTGATCATATTTTAATGCCAGGTACTTTGTGTAGGAGTACAAAGTGAATGAAACTTAAATGGAAATAGCAATATGTTGGAATACTGTAATTTGTATAGTTTGTTGTTTTTAAATATGTTGTTAGCCACCTTGAGTCTCATTAGTGGGAGAAAGATGGAATATAAATGAAATAAAAAAATAATATTAGGAGTAGTGGATTAATTTTCTTCTGAAGAATCTGTGAGATAATTTTTAAATATATGATATCAATATATTGTGAGAGCCAGCATGGTTTTGTGGTCTGAGCATTGGATTATGACTCTGGAGAACAGGGTTCAAATCTCCACCCAGCCATGACAGCCCATTGCACAAGTCATTTTGGACATGTCACACACTCTCAGACTCAGAGGAAGGCAAAGGAAAACACCTTCTGAACAAATCTTACCAAGAAAACCCTGTAACAGATTCACCTTACAATTTCCATAAGCTGGAAATGAAGGCATACAACAATAATCAATATATCGCATATTGTATCAAGTAGATTCATTATGCTCTTTATTTTCAAAACTATATAAATCAGAGATGGCTTTGGGAATGAGCAGGGAAGCAACTAACCCCAAGATTTTTTTTGGTGGAAGATGGACCTGTGCTGTAAATAATGTTTTTTATATGCCAACAGCTATGGTAGGCTTCTTTGAATTGTCCTCAGGAAACTCATTCGATTTTTGTATGCTAGTGTTTGACATTGAATTTCACTTATATGCTTCAACACATGTTGTGATAATCTCATCTATCTGATTAAAAAAAGTATAAAGGAAAATAATTTGAGTATCATGAGTTATGAAACATGAACAAGCAACATGTTTGAATGTGTGTTGCTTGCTTCGTCCCCCGCCCCAGTTAATGAGATCCAGAACAAGCAACAGATCAATTTGTTTTCATTGTATTGGGTTTTAACTTGTAGAAGACAAATTTTGAATAGTTAATTTAGACCAAAAACAGCTTTAAAACTGTACAGTAGCACTGTTATGTTTCAGCAAAGAGGAAAGATAGGCTTATCATAATTTATCATTTAGACACACATCCTCCTCATCCTCCTCATCCTCCTCCTCCTCCTCCTCCTCCTCCTCCTCCTCCTCCTCCTCCTCCACGTCTTCCTAGAGTCATAACGTTGGGTATGACTTTAGGAACACTTTTTAAAAAAAAAATGAACATGTTACTTCTAGATGATAAATCATATAACCAAACACCTTTGGACAAAATAAGAAAAGCATAATTGGCACATCCAGATTTCATCAGCTTTAGATTTTTACCAAATGGATTTAAGATGAGAAAGGTCAGATGTAACTAATCTGGAATGAGGAATATGTGTACAGAAGCAAGTTTACACACCCACAGCCATTCTGGTTACAGATGTATATTTGCATCCCTGTTGTGTTTCACTGGTTAAATATAGTAATGACTATTGGAATGAGTGGACCACTAGTTTATATGCAAGATGTTTTGCATACTGGAACTGTAATTCTAATTTCATCCAATTAGGAATCATGAATAGGCAAAATGATAAACACTACCTCTTTCAGTTTGTTTTTACTGCTCTGGTTTATTCTTTTCACCATCATTCTCTTGGATGGAATGGCCCTCTGTGGGCAGTTATTCATTCTTTCCTCTCTCCTGCTAAGGCAAAATATATGGGTGTATGTAGCTCCATACTTTCCATACCTAACCTAAACTTTGCTCCTGTTCATTATACAGAAGTGGTTAGCTTAGAATTCCTAAATAATTAAAGCATATCTTGAATTCAGAATATAGTTCTGGTATTATGGGTGGAATGGCTGCATGAATGGTATGTTTTTGTAGGTTTCTTTAACCAGCTTGCAACTTTTCTCAGACTGTCTTTTAAGTTCATGGGAACTTACCCAGGAGTTGGCATGTTCTTTGCGAGAGCAGAATATGTGCTTCTTTGGATTCTATTTGGCTTTCTTTCCCCACCCCAAATATCAGAACTAGAAATTAGTATTCTCTTGGATCGATCTGTTTTGGTCTTTGGTCTTTTACCCTCACAGACAGCTTGACAAAAGAAGCATTATAGTTTGGATATTATGGAATTTATCCAAAAAGACATACTGAGCTATCTTGTTTCCCCTCTCCCTCAACATAGCACAGGTAAATACTTAACGGTTAAAAGAAAATTGTCAGTGGCTGAATCTAATTATAACGTTTTTGACACTTTTTTTTTTTTTTGGCAGTACTCTCCCATGCCTTTTTGTATCCTAAAGTAGGTCAGTATCAGGAAAGGGTGGCTTCCTACTGTTTCAGCATGGTGTGCTAAATTCTGTCATTGCACTATTGGCAGGAGATAACTTTGTCTGACTCGAATCTGAGTGCTTGAAGAAGCTGCATTAATTAGTTCCACATTGATATAGAGTAGCACAAGCTATATAAAAAATACATTTTGTTCAAATATTCTCTTGGAGACTGTGACTGAGAAGAGAATAGAAAATGAGAAAAGGAATATCAACATATTTCCCCAACTCCTTTTCTGGATAGATTCAGCTAAACCTCTAGCAGAGTGGAGAAACATCCATGAACACTGGGAATTGTTTACATCGTAAATAGTAGGTTAATACATGTTTGTCCGCCTGATTGTCTGCTTTGGGTGTTCCCTTGATGTGACATACAATTTAAAAATTCGTGAGAAGTTTCTACCTGTGACTAATCAGTAAATAAAATAAGAAAAGGGAAGCAATTATTAATATTTTTTTGACATGCAAACTAGAAAAAGTGTTACTGGTAGTTTTGTAATCTTAAAGTTAGAATAGATCCTAAAGGATGTTAGCCATGATATGAAACTTGTTAGCTAAATTCCATTATAAATTGGCAAAGAAAATTGTATTATATACACATTTGCTAAATGCAACCACACTTAAAAGTACTACACATGGTTAAATCAATTGATACCTGATAGAGTTTCAGGATTTGTTTTGTTATTTAATGTAAGAATATTACTATTTCTGATAGTTCTTTTCTTAAAAATATTGTTTTACTGATATCTCTCTTAGCATTCTCCTATCATTGTTTCCTTCTGTCCTCTTTTTCTGCTGTTATCTCTTTCAAATAATTAACACAGGGTGGCTTCTCTAACGGGCTGTGATCCAAATGTAGGAGTCATGAGAGGGCGAGGACCCTATGTGTTATGTCAAAGCTTTATGGTTTGCACAGCTGAAGCTCCCACAAGGCAAGCATTTTTTAAGCTTGTGGAGACGCCCATCACATCAGGATTTGGGAATTCCAGTTATGGGAACCACCAAGAAATCTCCAATGTGAGTTCTTTAGATGCACATGAAATAACTTCTGTGCCTCTCCACAATGTCAATGGTCTTATCCATTGAAGTTCTTTTTCAAGGAGTCTTGCCTTTGCATTCACATTTTTCACACAGAGTTCCCCCTGACATTGATGTTGCTATGGAAACTCATTAACTCCAGGTCTCAGCAAATATATCAGCATGCCTGGCTGTAGTGTCTGAGATCAGTTTTCTTGAGAGAGTGTACTTGCCATGCCACAAGTAATGATAATAGTTTTCTTATATTTGGGGAACAAATTGATGGGGGTGGCAGAGGGAGGGAATTATAAGCCATCTCAAACAGTGTTTTGAAAGATTAGAAGTGCAATACAGACTTCTGTTCTGTGCACGCTTTTGACAAGACCTGTATAGAAATACCCTGGCAGTGATGTAAAAATAAGAGTATTTTAAATATACTTAAAAATTTTAAAAAAACCTTGTGATTAATCTAAAGGTGAAATACCAGCATATTTTCAGAGGAAATTGTACAACTCCTTGAAGGACTGATTATGTTACTTGCTTTGGGGACTGCAAAGTGGAGAGAAGTATATTGTGGCCTCTGCTATCAGGCAGGAAACCAAGGGGGAAGTTGTATTCCCTGCTTCTGAACAAGGACATAATGGCAAAGGAAAGATTGGCTCAGATAAAGAAGAAAAAGCTGTAGGTAGATTCCTCCCCACTCCTTCCAGAAAGAGCATTGAATTCTAATTGCCATTTGCTTGGGGACTAGAGACCATAGAGGAAGCATGCTCTATCCACTAGCGAGGGGCTAAGGGCTTGTAGGTAGTGTGAGGCTTGTAGTGTATATAGTGTACTTATGCAAGTCCATCTGTATTTGTGTGCATAAATATAGATATAGTGATTGTCAATGTTTTGTTATAATCTGTTGTAAGTCTCCCTGAGGATCATTACTTCAAAAAGCAAGATATAAATTTTCTATGTAAATAAATATTCTTTCCTTACAGGACGAATACATGAAGCTATGGTAACATCTCTTAATGAGGATAATGAAAGTGTTACGGTTGAATGGATTGAAAATGGTGATACTAAAGGAAAAGAGGTACAAATTCATCATTTGAACTGTGTAGAGGATTAAATACAGTGGGCCCTTGGTATCTATTAGGGTTTAGTTCCAGAAACCCCCATGGATACTAAAATTCATGGGTGCTCAAGTCCCATAATGTACCATGGTATAGTAAAATGGCATTCCTTATGTAATATGGCAAAATCAAAGTTTGCCTTTTGGATTTTTTTGGGGGGGGGGCGGGATATTTTCAAGCTGTGATTTGTTGAATCTGTGAATGCAGAGTCCTCAGATATGGAGGGCTGACCGTATTTTGTTTTTAATTGTTCTACATGATGAAAGGCTATAAGCATGATATTTTAAATAATACTGCATGGTTTTATGATTGTAAACTACCTAGAGAAAATGTTATTTGATGGCCATCAATAAATCCAAGATGGATGGATGAATGGATGTACAAATGAAAAAATGAAATCATATACATTTAAAATGTACTAAAAAGCTCTGTGGCTGGAAATTTTCATGTACAGGGACTGTATTTGCATTTCTGTCTGATCTCTTAAAGTCATAGGTAATTAGAATTATTAATTCACTTTAGAGTCACAATAGCCGGTTATAGAAATGCAACAAATCAGACAACAGTGGCCTTCATAGTAGCACCTCACAGAAATTTAACAATTAGTCAAACAGAATTTATAAAATGTGAAGAAAATATCACCACGTCAACCATTTAAGTGATAAAAACAGTTGTTTTTGTGTTTAACCATGTTTTCAATGCTTTTGATGTTTTTAATTATAATGCTTTTTTAGTAACCCAAAGCAGAATGAGTTAAAATGTCATCATCTGCTTAAGACAGAAGACTTACAACATACAACTGTAAACAAACTATAACTGCAGTTGGTTGGAACATGTTTCTTTACATGTCAGAAATGTAGTTTTCTACATTTTCAGAATAAATCCTTCTGGAACAGAAGGGAGTAGGGAAAATTTAGCTCTGGTCTTAGAGGATTGTCTTTCATCTGCCACTGTGTCTGGTCAATCTGACAGAGCTGGTCCTCAGTCTCTGGGTTGTTGTTTTTTTTCTAAAATATATGGGACATATAACTTGAAGGACATTGGAATAAGTCAGAGATGGGCAACTATGGGCCTCTAGTTGTTACTGGACTGCAAATCCTCAGTAGCCCTAGCTACTATAGGAAGTGATGAGGACGTATGGAAGCTGAAATCCAACATCATCTGGAGCATCACAGTGGCCCACCTTGATCTAAGTAGCAGACTTTCCTTGTGTCGGGTGTTTCAGGGAAAGCAACAGAGAAGAGAACCAAGCTTTTCTAGCAAATAAATATTTATTAAGAAAATGAAAGAAAGGGCAGTGTATGAGTTAACTATTGGAACTTGTGTCAGAGAAGACAGGAAGGAATGAGATGGCTATGCAGTGATGTTTAGGTCTTCAGGATAAAGAAGAGGAGGTTAAAGAAGTAAAAGCTGCAAAGGTGATGAGGGGCAAAAAAGAGAGAAAGTTACTCCTTTTCTTCCTTACATTCTGTCAAATGGCACAGGGTGGGGAACTGACGATCCTTAGGATCAGGATGTATCCATGAAAGATTAAGAAAGAACGTCCTTTATTCAGCCATAGCAAGTCTTTATTGGACAAGGATTGTTAGGTGGGGCAGGGGAAGAAGACTGTGCTTAATGAGTCCAAGACTTTGCAGGACACTGTGTAGAGGGATGGAGCAGTCTTTTCTTCTCAGTAGGGGATGCTGGCAGGAACTGTTAACTGCATTTTGTCTTCACATACTTGACCTTGCTATCTTACCTTTCAAGATACAGTGGAGAACTCTGAGCTGAGGTGATAGTATGGAAACACCAAATCTCTGTGAACTAGTGCTTGCTAGTTATAAAATTATCACATCTGCTTATTTAAAATAAATCTTTTTTTCTTGTATGTAGATTGACTTGGAGAGTATATTTTCGCTTAACCCAGATCTTGCTCCTGAAGATGATGATCCAAGCCCAGAGACACCACCACCTCCAACACCTTCAGCTAAAGTAAACAAAATTGTGAAGGTTGGTGAAACATAATGTAATGCCATTTGACTGAGTTTGCATCATTGAGTTTGCCAGTTGATAGACAATTTGAAAAAAAGAAAAGAAAAGAAAGAATTCAAGGCTTAACAATTTTCTAATATTTTGAGCAATACAAACGGGCAGTGCAGTAGACTAATTCTTTATTTTTCTTGATCAATGCAAGAAAGTATTTGATGTGAGTGAAGAGAGGAATTGTAATCCACTATTTGCTGCAAATGGCTGATCATCAGAAGGGAAAAAAACAATGCTTTGATTTAGATATCCTTTTCCAAAGACTCATTCTCCTTATTGAGATTATTTCTCTCAGTGCAGAGAATATTACCAGGAAGTTTGATATATTCTGTAGAATATAAGGGCTAAACTACACGCAGTACTAAATGAGTTGGTTTAAGTTCTATCAGTGTTTAAAAACAAACAAACAAACAAATAGGAGCCACTGGGTCCTAATAAGGCTTGAAGAAGGGAGTGGGAGTTCAGTCCTTTCTCCCAGTGGTCCTGGATGCTTTGAGGTATGTAATTTTTCTCTTGTCCAGAGTGTTAAGCTTCTCCATAGTTGTGACTGTGGCAAGATCTTCTGTGGCTGCTATTTTCTTTCATAAGTGGAGTTGCATTTAGAATTACATGTGATTTGGCTCTTATACACATCAAAGTAAAACTGCATTAATTGCACTGAACTTTTGTATTAAATCTTACAATATTCCACATGCAACTGTACCACAGATTGTGCAATATGATAGTGAAACTTTTATTTTAAGTTGCTTATCTAGTACTGTTTAGCATGGCTTTACCTTTATCACATCTGCACGCTGCATTGTTACATTGGCAATCTGAAGTTCTTTCCAAGTTGGTTCACATATAAACAGAAGGGGTCTGAGGCTAGAATTTTTCATTCGTTCATCCTCATTTTTAGATTTTTGGAGCTTTTTAAAATGAACTTCACTTGCCATTTTGTTATATGTTTCCTATTTTGAATAGATCCTTCTTATCATCATCATCATCATCATCATCATCATCATCATCTAGCACCCTCATTGTACATGGCCCTTTACAAGTAAAAAGAGCAATGAAACAAGGACAGTAGATACGTCCTTGGAAGTGTAGATTTTGCTTGGTTGAGAGTGAAGGGGATTTATGAAATTACAAATTATACTGACTGTTCCTCCTTATTTGCTGAAGGTCTGCTAATCTTCATGCTCTTTTTTCTATCTGAAAAAAAAGCAGAGTAGATAAGAAATTATAGAGTGTCTGTCTTTTTCTAGAATCGAAGGACTGTGGCTCCTTCTAAAGTTGAAGCTCCTGCTAGAGACAACAGAGGTAAGTCAGACAGTTGGTTTATTTTAATTCAAGAAAGAAAAATAAGGTGATCTAAATTGCAGTTAGACAGTCCTATTCTAACAGTAGTACATTCTCTCTGTGCCTTTTTTTCACTATGAGAACACAGCCCAGTAATACTGTTCTTTCTACCTGAACTCAATCAAGTATGATAACCAGCAAAACAATTGGAGTTACAAGTTCTTGGATTTCTACAGTGTGTAGACTGGTGTGAGAATAAAGTCCTTTCTTCTTTATCGCCTGTGTAATCTCACAATTGGATTCTGTGTCTGTGTAGTGAATCCTTGGAACAATATAAAGCTCTTAGGAGAGAGAAAGCATTCCTGCCCCTCCCATCTACCAGAGGAACAGTCTATCTTCAAGGCATGAAACAAATGGTTTCCTGTTCAGTTATCTCTTGACACCACAGTAGCAGCATTGGTGGGGAACCTGCTTCTTGATTTTTTTTCCTCCGAATAAAATGGAAAAAGTGAGGGGGAGAAAAGTGGAATCTGGTACTCCTTTAAGGCTGATTTGTATTTTAGCATGAGCTTTCGTGGATATCAATGTGCTTGTTGAGATGCAATGGCAGAGTGATATTAAAGCATCATGTTGTTAAGCATATTTATACAGTTGTGGGAATGAGACAGAATGTAATAGGATCCAGAAAGATGCAAATTGTAACTCTTGCCCTAATCTTCAAAGAGCTGTGTGAGGTGATACAGGTCTTTCAGACCGTTAAAGTTGTAAGTTATTATTAACATAGCAAAGCAATAAATCTGCTTACCAAAAGTCAGTCTCCTTCATGTCAAAACCTTTTCTGAGAAGATTTCTTCTGTGATATGTACAGTTGTGAGGACTCATGTGTTAATAGATGCAGTGTGCCATGAAACCATTACCTTTGTTCATATCTCTGCTAATGGATTAGAATGTATGAATATACAGCTGTTTCTCTTTCCAATCTTCCTTTGAAATTTCTTTGTTTGAGAACTACTATGTGTAAATCTCATATTGTATATCCAGGAAGAGTAACATATTCTGCTACCGTTTCTTGGGCATTGCCATTTATAATGTCAGATCTCTGTCCATTTACCCTGTTGCATAGCGACTGTCTTGTTCATGCAGTGTGGAGTGCAGAGGGGCATTGTTGACTAGGATAGCATGTAATATATTGGAAGATGAACAAGTAAATTTATCTCTGACAGACTGTAATATTTCTTCCAGAACAGATGTGGATAAAGTTGGTATCTGGGTTTGTGGTAGGGTTTTCATCCCTGTATTACCATCCATATTTTGTATCTTGTTGTGAGTTGTTGTTTAAGATTTGAGAGCTGCCCATAGGCCAGCAAGGGCCTGCCTTCCAGAGCTTATGAGAAGGCTGTATTGTTTTCCATAATTGATTGTAGTCTGTTGATTATGCCTTTGAGTGGTCTTAGCTAGTGGTTGGGGGTGACAATTAGGTGTGTTCTTTCATTTTCTGTTTTTGGTCTATCTTGTAATAGATTGTTCCTGGGTAACAGTCTTGTCTGGTTAGGTTGGTTTTTTATCTCGATAGGTAGGTATTATATTTCAGGAAATGCCCACTGCAAATCTAGGAGTTTTGAGTCTATCTTGTGGTTCTGAGCAGATACGTTTCTATTGGAGGGCTTGGTTGTAAACAATAAATTTAGTAGTGTGTTCTAAGGAGAAGCTGGAGGCATGCATGTGTAGCAATCAGTATGTTTTTGATATAGTGCATTGCTTAGAAGTCCACTGTGCAGTTTCACAGTGGTGTTGAGAAACTGAATGTTGTACATATTGTTCCAGGCTCAGATTGAAGGTGGAGTGGGAGTTGTTGAAATCCTGGTAAAACTTCCCAAGTGATTCCTTTCCATGGGTCCAAATGACAAGGGTATCATCAATGAATCTCAGTAGAAGAGAGGTTTCTGGGTGCATGGGCTGAGGAAGCATTGTTCCAGGTGAATCATGAAGATGTTTGCATACTGTGGTGCCTTGTGGGTGCTCCTAAGTGTGTCATTGAGTGACTTTTTTGCCTATAGCTTCAGAATCTTGTATTATTTTGTTATTTAGTCAAATGAAGGATATATTTTGTGATTCAACTTCAAAGTGACAGTGCTTTTTTGTTTTCTTTTGTTTTTGCTGATTGCCACATACTTTAATGCAGTGGTTCATGTATTGAAAAGGTTTGGGTTCATAAGATAAAGTTTCCTAATTAAGATGGACATATTGAAGAAGAGCACTGTGAAAATTAACTGCTTCTTCTCATAATTTACTAAGCAAGTACTTGGTAAAATTATGTACATTAATCCAAATTTCCTGGTGGCAAACACAGGGAAAAACACCTCCATTTATTATTTACTGATAATGATGAAAGGAAGTACACTGATATGGCATTCTGTTGTTCACCTGCTCTTGCCCATATGAAACTACGAAGTCTGGAATGATGGAATGATCACTATTTTCTTTGGACTGTTTGTCAGTCCAATCCTTCAGTATACAGTGCACCTTCTTATGGTGTGAGCTCAGCATACATGAATCCAAGAGCACATGCATGTCACGTCCATTGAAGATAATGGGGATGTGAGCATTTGCTTTTTTTTTGTTTTGTTTTACATGAGGGTTCCTGGAATGGAATCCCTGCATATATGGAGGGCACACATTCTACTTTTATTCAGTGTCAATACGTTTGTTCATTCTCAAAAGATTTGGATGCTTTCTCTTGCTGACATTTTTCTGCCCCTTGATGATTCCACATAGTTTGCTTCAGTGAATCTTTAAGAGGACTAGTCCCACATTCGTTGTTCTAAAGCAACACAGCTTCCTCTGTTTTCCCTTTGGGGGTCATAATATACAATACCAAGTTCTCTTTGTATGATGCTGAGAGTTCTGATAAAGTGAAACCCTTTGAGTGTTTATCTTTACAATACACAGTTGGCCCTTCCTGATTACTAAAGTCTCTCTCTCTCTCTCCCCACCCCCATTGATTCTCAGCCTTAGCTCCTCTAGATGTTTTGCTAGGGACTTGCAGGGAACTGAAGTCCAAAACATCAGGAGAGCCAAAAATTGGGATCTACTGCTATACTTAGTATTATGCTTTTTAAACTTTTTTGTCAGGCAGATGGAGTTAAACTGGAAAGTGCTCATCTCAGCTAGAATAGCAGATGCTGTTGTTGCTCCCCTGTTCAATAAGAAGGGCAACTATGCCCCTTTTTAGTTGAGATCTCTAGAGTTATTTGTCCTCCTTATTTACAGGCTGTTTTTATGGATAGGCTGACATAGCAAATTATCCCAAGAGGACCAAACCTTTATAATTGTAGAAGGAACTGAGGGGGGTGGTCTGGCCTGGGTTGCAAATCCTTATGTAGTATACCTCTGCCTCAACTCTTTCACTGCTCTTCTCACATCAACCAGAGGATGTAGCTAAATGCACCTCTTTTCAACATCTATAGCAGATCAGCTTCTTTATCAGTATAAATATTTATATTGGAATAGGGTGTGGAACTTCTACTGTATAATCTGTTTGCATCTATAATGCCTCTGCTGGTATGCAGACAATGGGAAATAACTACTTCACCAGAGATACTTGTGGAACATGTGAATAAACTCTTGCAACCAACCTGCCTCTCTTGCTGATGGGCAACCAATTTTTTTTGTGGTTCAGCTTACTTTGGAATATCACATGGACCTGCCCAAGAAGCAGACTTATTCATTAGAATAATTTTCCTGGCCTTGAAACTAATGCTTAATGGTGCACCATATTTGTGCTATACTGGAACATCATTATCAGTTTTTCACACAAGAATTAATGTATGCTTGATACATGTCTAAGTCTGTTACCGGTTTATTTCATAGCATGGTCTCCTAAATAAGTCACTTTGCCTCCAAAAACTATTTTTCTAGTTTCTTTTCTGTGCCAGATTTATGTATTATTATGATAATTAGCAAATCATTGTGTTAAATATTTTTTTCCTTTTCTCGTTAGGCTGGGTTTCATAGTAATCTGTTATTTTGGTTTTTGCAGTGATTGGTTCTGCACGTGCGCGACCTACTCAACTTCCTGAGCAGTCTTCCTCTACACAACAGAATGGTAGTGTTTCAGATATATCTCCAGTTCAAGCTGCAAAAAAGGAATTTGGACCCCCTTGTATGTAAATCGTGTATCAAGGATTCATTCATTTTAGGCATTACATGTACACTCTCTTGGACAGTTATACAAGTCATAAGTAGTGGCATCTGTACCAGTGTTATGTCTCTTTCAAAAAATCACTGTGTGATTGTTTTTTCATAGTCTTGTTGGTAACAAAATATGTGTAGAATTTCAGTGGTTCTAACATAATGGACTAAGATTGAAATTAATAAGATTGAACCAAGTGAATAACATGTTTAAGTCAGTTCCTGTTCTGTGTTGTCACTTCACTGTCCATATCCCTTAAAGGGGAAGGGAGTGATATGGAAGAGCAAGAACTCTGCTAAGACAATAGAGAGGGTTAACACTAGCTGCCATTTTACTGCTACAGAGAGTTTGGCATGGTGCAGGGTGAGGATCTAGCTTTCAAATAGCTCTTTCAAACTGATTACCCAGTCTACATGTTCAGAAAACTTTAAGGCATGGAAGACAGACCCAACCATGTGGACTGATATCATGTCCCTTTCTGCCAGCATAGTGTAAGACAGGCTCAGCCCCCAGGAGTGACATAACCAGAACAATTTAAGTGGAGAAGCTCATCTCTATTTACTTCTCAGCTTCTTGTCTAGTGTAACCTGAGCAATCGTGACAAAATAGTACATTAAAAAAAAAAAAATCAGGCATTGCAATAGGGAAAGCAAAACCTGCAGTTCCCCAGGCCAGGTTTGACAGAAGATAAAATGCCTCCCCATTCCTGTCATCTTATCCACAAAAGTATAACAACTGAGCACTGTAAGATGAGGGAGAGTGGGCAGGTAGAACAGTAAAACAGAGATTCACTAAGGGCTGTCTGGGTCCACGTCTGACAAGAAGGAAGAGATTCTTTGCCTGTAGCCTTGATAAATATTTCCCCATGAATTTATCTGAGGTTGTTGATTTATGTTGGTAGTTTAGCAAAAAACATGGCACAACTAAGCAGGAAGCAGAGTACTAGTGTTCAGCCATGCTGGCAACATGCAGATGCACGTATTGTGAGGACTGAGGGCTATGTGTCTTACTTCTAGAGTAAGAAGTTCTGTTTAGGCTGGATTATTTAAAAAAATTAGTTAACATACAGAATGATCAGTTCTATGGATCAATTTTTTAAAAAAAATTAAATATAATGTATGATAACTGAAAAATGATACTTTTTTTCTTTAAGCACGTAGAAAATCAAATTGTGTAAAAGAAGTTGAAAAACTGCAAGAAAAACGTGAGAAACGAAGATTACAGCAGCAGGAACTTAGAGAGAAAAGAGCTCAGGTTTGTGTTTCTTCATTCACTAATATTTTGATGGCAATTTATTTCAGCTAGTTTTAAATTTCTTGACTTGTTGGAAATTAATACTTCTTAAGGGGCTGTGATAAAAAATACAGTGCTTTTGATATTAAGAATGTTACGCTAAAAATGAGATATAAGAAGAGTTATTTTAAGTAATTCTGCAGAGTTGCAGAAGAAGTAAGTACATTACTGCAAACTTTACTGGAAAAAAAATGCTAATCTGTAAAAAAAAATTCCTTTCATATTAATGAGTTTTGTCATAAAGTAGAAGCTTTGGAAGAACCAGTAGCATAATCCTGTCAGCAGGCTGGCATGTTAATTCTGGAGTTTAAATGTAAGACTTCCAGTCTCCAGTTGACATTAAAAAACAGTATTGGTACTCAAGCAACTTGATGCTGTGTTTAGATCATTTAAGCAGTTAAAGTGTGTAAGGATTTTTCTTTCCTATGCTGTCATGAAGTAGCATGAGATATATAGGGGTTTCTTGCCCTTGAAAAGAACTTAAGACATAGGTTGTACTTCGTGCAGATGGGACCACCTGCAAAAGTGGACCTTCTCGCAGACTTGTCAAGAGTAGCTAAGCACATGGAAAACACCTCAATATTGAATATTGATTGATCTTGCTTTCCAGCCTGCGTTAAGTTTGACATCCAGTGTGTTTCCTTATGGCTTGTTTGAGTATTTATTAAGGGAATCATTTTTTTCTAATGGGATTTTAATTTCCATAGCAAACAGATGTAACCTTTGTATGAAAGACTTCTAAAGAATCCAAAATGTATATGTTCTAAGAAATGTGTATCTTATATGTTCAAATATTTTAGTTTTGTAGTGCAAGAGAAGAAATATAGAATGCTCAACTAACCAGTCGTTCCTCGATCTATTTTAATCAGAAGACTTTCCACTTTATATTTCATTGCTATAAGGGATTTGGGGAAAGGGTAGGAAATAAATTATACATGTTAAAATTAGAATACTATCATGTTTGATTTTGGGGGAATGTCAACAAACTGACACATGTATTGTTAAATTGCAAGAGCTGTTAGAAGCCTTGGTTCGGATCTCTGCTCCCCAAGGGGTTGTGGGGAAATCATTGGCTGCTTTCAGATGCTTACTTGATCTGAAGATCTAGCTCTGTGAAGAAAGATCTGTTGTCATGCCTACATATCACTGCAGCCATTTCACACAGATGCTTGTACCTGTGCAGAGGGCTGAATTGTGATGTGGTCCTTCTTTACTTTTTGAGATGTAAGGTTTGTGCATCTTTCTGAAGTATGCACAGTCCATGTTAAAAATCAAAGGGATATTATTGGAGTGGTGAAAGATTCAGATGGCCACTAGCTTTCCTTTTCTGATATCCTTTTCCAATGTAGCAGTTTCCTGCTGGATGACTACTGTACCCTTTGGTCTGGTTGTGCTATTGGTGAATGCAAGGGTGGTTCACAACAAGACTACATTTGGCCATGATTATGGTCAAGGAGTCTGACCTGGCATATATAACCAGTAGCTAGATAGACAAGCTGGATGAAATAGGTCTGGGCCAACTTGACTCATCTCACAACTTTGGACACACTGTGCCAAGCTGAAGGGTGGAGTATTTCCATAATCCATGGAAGCTCTATAATGTTTAATAGGAAATCCCACCACCCTGGGATTGGCAGTAAGGTCCTATAGTTTGTGTTTGGGTAAAGGGACAGATTGGAGATGCTGCAACTGTCTGCCATGCTACCTAATGGTTTTCCCAGCTAAGTGTACTGAGGTGGTATAAGGTGTGGTTTTGGAATACCCTAGACTCTTGGTCCTGTAGGACATCAGTATCCATGCTTTGTTTCTTTTGATGGAACTGGCCTAGGATTTTTGACTGCCATGACAACTGTCTCAGTTTGTCAATGGTCTGATGTATAAACCATATTGTCAATCTAGGTTTTGCCTTGAGGCTTGACAAACGTGGTTGGGATACTGGGGGTAGATTGGGGGAATGGCAGTCATGTATTTAGATCACTTTCTTGTGAGATGTAAGAAGCCCAATTAGAATGGGCTATCCCTCAAGATTTATGAAATCTAAAGAATTTCTGATCACTCTGGGAGACTTTCCAGTAGCTGAAATTTGGAATTATGTGGTGCGATGTGCCAAAGACACAGTTGCTTCACCATCATCTTCCATCCTATGGAGTTTGGATGGCTCTCCAAGGTTATTGGGAACTTTGAACAAAGAAACAGATTACCGTAAGTAATTGGAGTATTTGTGTTGCCAGACTTGTCACAAAAGTGATGAAACGTACACATAATTGCATTTAATGCATAGTGGCAAAGGCAGGAAAGGTGTTTTACTTTGCTGACTCTTTTGCATTGTTGAGTAATCATCCATTTGAATTTTCCATGTGATATGGGATTTATTTTCATTTATCCCAGTGAACTCAGTATGGAAACTGTTGGAGATGAATTTTGTAAAATCTCTCC
Organism: Ctenosaura bakeri; assembly: GCA_948474755.1. Classification (NCBI taxonomy): domain Eukaryota; kingdom Metazoa; phylum Chordata; class Lepidosauria; order Squamata; family Iguanidae; genus Ctenosaura; species Ctenosaura bakeri. The sequence continues at coordinate 25,698 of CAOLHI010000531.1, forward strand.
CCTTAGAGAAATTTCAGTGGTGCTATTCATATAGTTTGTTGAAGTATTTGATACACTGTGTTATCCTCCTTTGTAGGAATGAATTTAATTTCTGGAACTTGAGGATACTAAAAAGATGCCAGCATCTGTGTGAACCTCTACCTGTTTTCATGACCCATCATGGTTTCATCAGACTTAGTCATGAGAGCTTAATCAGATGTATCAAGGAGTGATAACTACCATCATTCCATGATAGTGTGTTTGCTCCTGTTTTTGAAGGAAGTGATGGCAAACTAGTATTGTAAATAGTGGGAATGCTGTAGGTATACAGCAAAGCATTTGGTAAGATTCCCCATGATACTGATTAAATGTGGATTAGATGGAAGCACTGTCAGATGGATCCATAATTGGTTGGAAAACCATGTTCAGAGGGTTGTCATAGTTGCACTTCAAACTGCAGAGAGGTCTTAAGTGAAGTTCTGCAGGGTTCTGTTTTGGGGCTGACACTTCAACGTTTTTCTGAATGACTTAGATAATGGAGTAAAGGGAATTGTCATCAAGTTTTCTGATGATACAAAACCAGGTGGAGTACCTAACACACTGGAAGATAGAAACAATTCAGGAGGACCTTGAAACTAATAGAATGAAATTCAGCAGAGACAAATACAAATTTCTACATTTATGCCATAAAAAGCAAATGTACAGGTATAGGAGGTAAAGGGGATACTTGGCTGAGCAGTATTACATCTGAAAATGACCTTGAGATTACTGTTGATCATAAATTGAGCGTAATCCAGCAATGTGATGCTGCAATAAAGGAGGCATGTAATATTTTAACTTGCATTAATAAAAAGCATAGTTTCCAAGTCAAGTGAAGTAATTGTCACACTATATTCTGAACTATTTAGGCCCCATCTAATATATTGCATTCAGCTCTGGTCACCTCATTTTAAGGATATAGATATGTTGGAGCAGGTTCAGAAAAGGGCAACAAGAATGGTAAGTGGTGTCGAGAATACAACATATGAGGAAAGGCTGAGGGAGTTGAGCATGTTCAGCTGAGAGAAGAGAAAACTGAGAGACAACATGATTGCATTCTAAATATCTAAGTATCACAAAGAGGGGAGAGTGCAGGTTTATTCTCTGCTGCACCAGAGAGTAAGGTCTAATGGTTTTAAGTTATAGGAGGGTAGATTTTGACTGAATATTAGAAGGAACTCTTTATGATAAGAGCTGGTCAACAATGGAACCAGTTGCCTAGAGAAGTTGTGGGATTTGCTTCTCTGGTTGTCTTCAAAAAGGGGCTGGAGAGCTACCTGCTGGGGATGCTGCACAAAGCAGAGGGTTAACTTGATGGCTTGTGGGGCCCCTTCCATATGATTTTTATGACCTTCTTTGACCCTGAGATTTACAACATCATCTCAGCATGAATACCCTCTGCTTGCTCAAGTAGCTTGAGGGAGAGATGGCATCTGAGCATCTTGAGTGAAAGAGATTTCTCTCATCTGAGCTAGTCTGGGTTCAAGCCTTATTTGAGAAGAGAATTGGCGTTGGTCTCCCTGATGGTTGGCCTTGTTTTGGAGAGTCAAGGGAGTGCAACTCTACTTTTTTGCATCTCTCCACCACTTTTGAGCCTGTGGCTCATAGAATTATTCTAGATTGTTTTGAAGTGCCATGATTCAACTTTTTCTTGTGATTGAATTTCAGAGGATAACAATGGATGACTGTGCCTTAGGGATTATTCGTAATGAGATTATTCTCCTTTAAATTGTGGTCTGTCTGTAGTTCAACATAACAGTTTGAGAGATATTTTACAAGTTTTAACTTACAGCCTAGTTACTTCAGATTTCTAGTATTACTTAGGAAGATACTGCATGAAAACTGAATGATTGTGTATTATAATATTGGTAGCCATTTTTGTTTCTTTTAGGATGTTGATGCTACAAATCCAAACTATGAAATTATGTGCATGATCAGAGATTTTAGAGGAAGTCTGGATTATCGGCCACTGACAACTGCAGATCCTGTAAGTTTTGTTGTAATACTATCAAAATGTAAAAACTTGAAGTACTTTTAATTTTAATTTAAGTTTGGATGATGATGTGTTAACAACTTAAATATTAAATATGCAGTGATGTTTGTGAAATATCTTTCTGGATTTAGAGAAGTCTACCAATTTCAGTGGGTGCTGTATTAGTAAAGCTGTCTGAGTACTGAATCCTAAATACAGAAAGAAATGAAAGCATGTGAAAACATATCCTCCTTGTTGGTTTTGTCTTTGAAATGTTTTCTTTGAGGAAAATACAGTGAGAATTCACTGCTTATCATGTCATCCCTCCACATTTGCTAGGGTTAGGGGCACAGGACCCTTGTGAAACTGAAAAAAAAATGAATAATTTTAGGCCCTCCCAAACCATAGAAAAAAACACAGAAAAAAGTATGATAACTGTATTCAACCCACTGTGGATTCCTTTGAGGCATCAGGGTTCCTTCATAAGGCAGAACTGGCTGGCTGGTGGGGCTTACTGCCACCTCCACTGCTACCCCACACCATTTTTAATGGGGACTTATGAGCCTTGTTTGCAGTTTCTCAGTGTCACAAGGCTTGCAGTCCCTATTAAAAATGACATAGGGGGGCAGCAGGGCTGACAGCAAATAATCCATGAATAATCAAATCCACAAAAGTGAAACCCACAAATGTGGAGGGCTGACTGTACTAATTTTTCACTATTATAATCCTGGTAAGTCCTGCTTTGGGACAAAAGCCAGCATATATATTGTTTTATTTTGTTAAATTCACATCTAGTTGTATCATGTTGTCACAGAGATGGTTCATAAATCACTTTGGTTGCTTTTCTATCTGGTGAGTATGATCTGTTTTCAGAGCTGGAAACTGAGATCTCAGTCATGGCAACCTGTGGTCTCAAAGGTTCCCAAATGTACTTCTGAGACTGGAGGAGCTGTGACTAGAGACTGTAAGATCCTACTCATTTTAGAAATCCACTCCTGTTACTGATGAAAGAGACCAAAGCAACACCCTGTCCAATACTAATTTTACTCTTTTGTGGCAGCAGCTTAGCTGATATAATTTGCATAAATAATATAATATGGATAATATAATTTGTGAATTCAGACATCACTTGTTGGATGAGTTGTTCAAAATGGCTGAAAAATTAATCTAGATCAAAAGAATCTTGTAAAGCAGGATGGCCCTCATGCAGTCCTCCTGATGTTACTGGATGAGAACACCTAGCAACCCTCACGAGCATAGCCAATGGTGAGGAATGATAGAAGTTGCAGTCCAAGAACATCTGGAAGGCCACTGTCTCTTCTGTAAGTTGTAAGAATGTTGTGATTATTTATTTGGTGCCATCAGTGTACATAACACTGTACAAAAATAAAACAAAAACACCTTGGCCAAAGATTATAATTTAGTAAAAAGGGAAAAATGAGGTATGATCTCTTGTATTTCCTACGTGATCCAGCTGGTTGTTGTTTGCTCTATGGAGGGCTGAACACAAGTGTCTGTAGAGATGAATTCAAGATCACATGAAGCTTTCCTAAAAACAAGACATTGTGTGACATTGTTGTCCTTTGAAAATTTGGTTATTTTTTAAAGGAATACTTCAGTATAATTGTTGTAATAACCTGCCAGTTAAAAGTCAGATTTAGCTACACATTTTGGCTTCATATACTTTTTTTCAGATTGATGAGCACAGGATATGTGTATGTGTTCGAAAACGGCCACTCAATAAAAAAGGTATTTCTCTTTTTACTATGGAGATTTTTATCTGTATTGCCTGGATAATTTTACTTAACATATATGTAGAAATTTATAGATTTTGTGAACATTTTTTTACTGTGACCAAGTAAGTGATCTGCAGCTACTTATTAAAATTCTTCCTTCAGCCCTATCGGTTCACAAAATGCATAGTTAAGAATGATGTAGTTTAGAGATCAGATATGTTAAGAATGTTGAAGAATCAGTATTTTAAAAAGAGTATTTCTGAATATAAGGGTAAGGCTAGTTTCCATGCAAAGTATATATTGGATTGATTTTGAAGCATGTGTTCATTGTAAAGCTGCAGAATAAGTGATGGTTTAACTGGATCTGTAGAAGTGCACTTGACTATTCCTCAGTCTGTTTTCCAAGTTGAAGAAAGGACACTGTTGAAATCTGAGCTCATTGTTAAACAGCTCTTTTTACTTTCCCACACTTCTAGCCCCCCTTTCTCTAAAACAGCTGAGTACAAAATTACTTCATTAGAAAACAGAAGCTCTCATTTTCTAATCACCTTGCTTATATTGAGGGATAAGGAACTGGCAGGGTACAGTAAGATGGGAATTTGAATAAATGAGAGGAATACCCCTTTTCTATATAGCCTTGTAGGAAAAGATCTTTGTTAACTCATAGCAATTAGTGTATCTTCAAAAACAGCCATTACCTCAAAGTACACAGGTAAACGGCATCTACCTAAGCTTTTGAACTTGAAGAAAGTGGACCTTATCTTCATCAGTCTCTTTCTGAATCCTTTTGTGGATATGTGTACAACATAACCTTTTCTTTTCCTGGCTGTCCTTTTATAGGTTCCTAGATTGGCTTCTGTATTGAAACTATGAGCTTTTATATTTGGGAACATCTAGAAATGCTTCCCCCTGTTATGTTTCAGGCTTTCAGAATAGATATGGTCCCTCTGAAGTGTGAAGAAGATCTTAAAAACGTGTTTGGCTACTAAAAAGGGTTAAACTGTGTAGCACTATTCTACTAGAATGTGAGGGGTTTTTTATCCCAACCTCAGATGTAAATAACTCTCCCATTTAGATACCTGAATATTTAGAGGCTTCTTATGTCACCACACTATTTGGCTAAATGAGGTGTTAGTGTGTTTGAGACAAAAGTTGAATTTGTAATGGAATTTTGGAGGGGAGAGGATTACTCTGGAATTATGTAATGTGCTGGTTACATAATATCCCACTGGAGTGTTTTGTGAAGAGCAGTGATGCGTTAAGTATTCTATCACTAGCGTCTCTCAGGGTGTATTAAGTGTAGCTTAAGTTCTAGATGTTATTTGGCCTCCTTGGAATTCTTGTTTAATTATTATATATATTCATGTATTAAGCACTGTATATAGAACGCTGTGTCCTCAAAATGCCCAGTGTTATTAATCCATATGATCTGTATCTCCTTTAGTTAGGAATACATTGTCGTGAGTTATTAGTACAAGGATACTATATCAGTTGTAACTTCTCATATGTTAGTGGTTGTGTTCATGAGATACTCTTGGATCATCCTCTTCTGTTGACATTTGAACTGTTCTCCAAACCTTCTCTGAGTGCAATAGTAAATGGTTAGTCATAACATTTTGATAACCTTCCACATTGTTTTTTAATCTTAACCAAAAATATTGTTGAGGGGGCTTAACTGTAGTTTAAAGTCTTGACATCTTTATGCCCTTATTCTTGGCAAAAATTATATTACCACTATATAGGAACAGAAGTACTCCTTTGTCATCGACATGCCCAGCACATGTGTGAGATTTGTTGGGAACATTTTTCATATTCTGAGTTCGGTAAAATATCATCTGTACATAATTTTATAGAAATTTTCATTTTGAATTTACGTGTTACACAGATCTTAATGAATTTTATTAAGGTTATTATGTTGTTCTTCCAGTGTGACGTACTAAACTCTTATCGTGTATATGGGCTTCCAAGTCAGCTGTTGACTTACAGCAACCCCTATGAATTTCATAGGGTTTTCTTAGGCAAGGAATATTTTGAGGTAGTTTTGCCAATTCCTTCCTCAGATTTCCAAATCATTTTTCCTGTAGTTCTTCAACTACACCCCAAATCTAGCAATTACTTTAGACGGTAATTTTTGTTTGGTACTATACTATTTTCTCAAATGGCATAAGAATTCCAGTTATAACAAATTCCTTGCATGGTTTCAATAGAACTCTTCATGTGAAAATATAACTAAAGTGGCAGTTGCAACTAGGATTTTTTTAAAGTGTATTGACTGAGTATAAGGTGATATAGGTATTTTAGATCTAAAGTCTTTCAAGTTTAATACTATGGCCCTTTCCATGTGACACATCCAACCCACCATGGGGAAGAGAGGAGGGCAGAGCTGGGATGATCCTTATACATGATGTCATCCCAGACCCTTCTCGCATCCCCAGGCAAATCATTGATGGGTTTTCCCTGTCAGTGTCCTGCAGTTGCACTGCACTGCCACTGTATGCCCGCACTTACCTTGCTTGCAGAGGTACTGGAAGTGCAACAGCTTTGCTTCCTGCCCCAGCGCAGCCTAGAACAGTACCTGGCTGCACTGTGGCAGGAAGAGATGTGGCCATCGCAGTTCCTGGATCTTGCAGACAGCTCGTGCGAAGGGGAGCGCCACTGCCGCCATTGTCACTGAACGCCACCGAGACAGAGGTGAGCTGCAGAAAGGACCTATGTCAGCTGAAGATTGTTGAAGATCATTTTGTAACGTCAATATAAGAAGTCAAGTATCTATATATCTCATGTAATTCTATATTATGCTATGTATATTAATATTTCAGTGTTTATCAGTGAAAAATGGGTAATCAAGCACTTCTCCATCTCCATCAAACTATTCAAGTTGGTGGCTTGTATTGAATACTGATCTGCTGTTAGGAAATCAGCCACCTCCAGAAACCAAGTGGGGAGATTGCCCTCCATCATCTGATAATCCAGCAACTACTTAGGCATTGCCAAGGCCACCAGTGAGAGACTTCCAAGTCACCCTGTTATCAACAGTCCTGCTCAGGTCTTGCAGATTCAGAGCTGTGGCTTCCTTGATTAAGTGTACCTACTTGTAATGTGGTCTTCCTCTTTTCCTTCTGCTTTCTAGATTACCAGACATTATTGTCTTTTCTAGTAAACCATGTCTTCTCATGATATGTCATAATGTGTTCAATGTCTGACAGTCTCAGTTTAGTTAACTTAGCTTCTAGGACCAGTTAAGTCTTAATTTGTTGTATTTATTTGTCTTTTTATCAGTCCACAGTATCCATAGAATTCTTCTCCAGCTCTATTCTTGAGAATTGGAGTGTTCTTTGAACATGTTTAATCTGTGGACCATTGTTTTGTTTTCCATATTGGCTGACAGATTTTAGTTAGAACTAGAGAAGATTCTGCTTTGCATCTTGAAATAGCTCTATTGGTATGTCATCTGTTCCTAGCGATTTGTTTCTCCCAAGTGTTCTGAGTGCAATGTCACTTTCTAAAATTGTGAGTTCATCTTCAAAAAGTTCTTCCTTCAGTGAATCTGTCATCGTTTCATCTCTTTTGTATACTTCTTCAATGTATTGTTACCATTAGCTTTTTACTTCTTTTTGATCATGCAGTGTGTTCACCTGCTGGTTATATAGCGTCCCTGCTCTAGGCTTAAATTTCCCTTTGATTTCTTAGGTCTTTTGAAAGAGGTCCCTTGTTTTGTCTTTTTTGTTGTCATCGTCTATCTCTCTGCAGTGATTGTTACAGTAGTTCTCTTTGCTCCTTTCCACAAGTCACTGGACAGCTGCATTCAGCATTCTGACTCTAATTATATCCCCTTTTACTTCTGCCTTTTGTCCGTCCTTACTTGCTTAAAGAATTTCATCTGTCATCCATTAAGGCTTTTCTTTATTTTTGGCTACAAGTATTGTCTTTTGTATTCTTCCCTCATAATGTCCCTGGCTTCAGTCTAGGGTTCTTCTGGCTCCTGGTTAATTAGGCTCAAAAGTGTGTGTGTGTGTGTGTGTTTAGACATTATCTTTAAATTATACGGGGGTATATTTTGGGATAGTGATTATTTAGAGTTCTTCCTTTGCTTTAGTCTAATTTTTGATATTAGCAATTCATGATCTGTGCCACAATCTACTCCTGGTCTTCTTTTTGCAGAGAGAATGGAGCTTCTCCATTTTTTTTCTTCCAGTTATACATTCTGTCTGATTTCTATATTGGCCATAAGATATACAGTCACTTCTTTGGTTTTTTGAAGAATGTGTTTGTGATGAACAGACTGTTGGCTTTACAGAATTCAGTCAGTTACTCTTGTGCTTCATTTCTTGATCCTAGGCAAATTTTCCATAGTGTTTGGTTCTGCTCTGTTTCCTACTTTTGCTTTCCAATCACCTATAATTACCAACATGTCCTGTTTTGGCTATGATCAATATTTTCCTGGACTCCAGCACAGAACCTTTCAGTTTCTTCCTCTTCTGCCTTTGTAATTGGAACATAAACTTGGGTTTTGGTTACACTGATAGATTTTCCCTAAAGTCTTCTTGATATTATTCTATCAGAATTTGCATTTTATCCCTTGACTGCTTTTGCTGCATCTCCTCACACTATTAATGTCCTCATTTCTTTTTACTTTTTCATTTCCTGGGTAAAACAATGTGTAGTTATATGACTCAAAATGTCACATTCCTGTCCTTTTTAGCTTGCTTACCTCAAGTATTCTATGTTTATATGTTCCATTTTTTTTTCATTGTTCAGCTTCCCCTGACATCCTCACATTCTGTGTTCATATGATATGTGTTACACAGCTTTAGACTTCCCTTTGACCTCTGAGCACATCAGCCTTTGGCTTGAGTCCAATTGCATTATTAGCCATAGCACTACTTTTCTTCTTTGTGGTCTCTGTGCCTCACACATTAGGAGCTTTCGCGCCTGCGCGATAGCGTTCGGAAACTTCTAGAGCTTGTTCGCTTGGTGGGAACCCCTCCCCCACGCCGGTACTGCGCATGCTCCTCCCGCCGAGCAACGGTCTCTCCTCAGTTCTTTTTCATCCGCCATCGCGTATGGAAGGTTCTTTGCTTGTTCCTCGCTGTTTTCTTCTACTTGCTTGGCTTTTCTCAGTTTTTGGACATTTTTCGGACTGTTTTCTTGACCTCCCTCTCGGATCCTCCTTCGGCTTCGGTAAATTCGGACCTTCTCCCTTTTTCCTTTACTTCGTCGGTTGGCTTATGTCCGCGTTGTTTAAGAACTGCGTTTCGTGTGGGCGTAAGGTCATTCTTTCAGACAGCCATAAGGAGTGTCTCTTCTGCTTGGGTGAGACCCACAACACCCGGACTTGCCCAAGTTGCTGAGAGTTCACTGCTCAAAGTCAGCTCTAATTGACGGGGTCTATTAGTACTACTGTTTTTGTTGTCTCTCCAAATTACATATATGGGAATTCTGCCGGTGCTGTTTTAAAGATTCTAAAGATGAGTAAGTGGGGAGCTGCTCTCATACCCCTACATTTTTAATGCAGTTTCAGTTTTAGTATACAGCCAACAAATTAAAAGATGGGAATTGAACTCCACAGGACTGAAAGGCAGAAGCTGTTATATTTGGGACCATTGTCCCTGACTTTTTGTTCCCATTTCTCTTTTCTATATTTTCCATTTTTAGAGAGCTCTTTGATCTGTGGCCTTAAAACAAAAAGGATCACAGGAAAAACCCACTTGAAACTATTTATCAAAAGCTGGTTGTATACATTCAGTTTGCAGCCTGATAGGGATTTAATTAGTTCCATTTCAGCAGAGGTTATATAATCAGTAGTTATCCAAAGATGGTTAAAAGGAGAAATAGCATTTCATTTAACAGTACTGTGTTGTCATTGCTCTGTTGACATTGCTAACAGAGATGATGTTACCTTAGCTCACATTTCTCATGTTTAGTTTTTTATATTTTCATTGACAGAACTTTTGCTGGACACCTGAAAGTCTTACGTGAAGTAAAATATCTGCCTTAAGATGAATATTTTCAGATATTTTCTTCCAGCACTTAGCTTTCATTTCAAATACAGCATGGAATTGTCTATTTTATTTTTCAGTAAAAGTTACAATATTGTATATATGCATCATTGGAAGTTAAATTTTGGTTGCTTTCTTGCAACTGGAAAGTTAAAAGAGGATCAGAAACAGAACACTTAATGTATAGTGCTTTGTGTGAGAGAAACTTCAGTATATTTAGGCTTTTGCCTACAGCAATTTTTCCCACACAGAAATAGGACACATGGATATATTTGATGGTAGATACAAAGCACCTTTTGTTTGTCTGTCTTCTGAAACATTGGGCTTTGTGTATGTTATTGTTGCTGATTCAGTCATTTTATACGATCAACAATAGATATTAATTAATGCAGTCTGATGAAATCAAGTTGGAAATCTTTAGTTGTCTACAATATGGTTAATGTTCTTTATATCTTGTGTTCTTGCCTTTTAAGCATGCTTGTTAAGTATAATAAACTGAACAGTCTGATCTGAAATTGTATTTAAAACATTAAGTTGCACTTCTGCAAAAGGCATCTCAACATAAACATCATTCAAATCATTTATGTACAATTAATCTTACCATTAAATGTTGTTAGTAATTGACCAGAATGTAAATGTACATGTCTGATCTAAGGGAAAGCTCAAATGAGACTCTTCAAAACTAGATGCAGAGGGATAATGAAAAGTATATGATAAATTCAGATTTTTTTTAATTGTATACATCTTTGCATTAGAAACAGACAGCTGAAATCCATCTACTGGGTAAAGTAATGCCCAAATAGTGAATATTTTGACTTTTTATAAAATAATTTGATATATTTTCAATTTTTGAAATAATTCCATGGTTGGAATTAGGAGCAATGGCTAGATATTTTTTTCTCATTTTCATGAAGTAGACATAGAATTACAGTCATCCCTCCATATTCGCAAGGGTTAGGGGCACAAGACTCCTGTGAAAGTGAAAAAAGCCCCCCAAACCATATTTAGCACACAAAAAAGTATGATCATACTATTCAACCCATAATAGATTCCTTTGAGGCACCAGGACTCCTTCACAAGGCAGAAGTGAGTAGCTGGTCAGGCTTACTACCACCTCCACTGCTGCCCCACAACATTCTTAGTGAGACTTACAAGCCTCATTCGCAGTTTCTCAGTCTCAGGAGGCTTGCAGTCCCTATTAAAAAGGGCATAGGGAGGCAGCAGAGGTGACAGCAAATAATCCGTGAATAATCAAACCCACAAAAGTGAAACCCGCAAATGTGGAGGGCTGACTGTACTCTAATGTAGGGAGTCTATTTCTTTTTACCATACAGATTACATTTTAAAATATGTGGGTACTGATAGGCACTTGCATATGTCAAACTTTTTCTGTCAGAATAGTTTCAATCCAAAATTAGAATTTTGGATGTATGAATACCTTCTGAGATAATTACGGTCATAAGTCCTGAAAATTAATGGAGGTTTCATTTACTTTTTAGAAACTGCAATGAAAGATCTTGATGTAATAACAATTCCTAGCAAAGATGTTGTAATGGTACATGAACCCAAACAAAAGGTGGATCTAACAAGGTACTTAGAAAACCAAACTTTCCGCTTTGACTACGCCTTTGATGACAGCGCACCTAATGAAATGGTTTACAGGTATGTGTTGCTTATGCATGTTTTGAAGTGTCTTGCTGTGATCCTCTCCTGTGGTTTAGATGGCACAATAAGCATGTGGGTTTATTGGTTATCAGCAGGGTGATGGTGTGCTGCCTGCTGTGCCTGTTTTTTTCAGGAACTGGTTTGTTGTATTGTCCAAGGCTGGGTTTCCAGGGTTTGTTACTCTGTTGGACTCTGTTGTCACTCTGCTTTGTTGGAAGAGAAACAAATCAGAGAACAGAAAGTACCTGCATCCAGATAACATGATACTCAATCACAAAACAAAGCATTTGTTCAGCTGTGCTTCTATACTGACTCTAGCACAGCAAGCCAGGATTTCTATCTTTCCCTGGCTTGTGATGTCCTCTGAACCATTTGCATACATAAGGACTGGGGCTGAGAAGTTGCTTGCCCTACTTCCTTGGGTATTTCTATGCCTTGGAGAAGCATTTTCGTGAAGTTGCTAGCATTTTTTTTTTAAGATGGGCTAGGGAAGCAGGTATGAGTCTGAGAAAAATTATCCCCTGAACTCCACTTCTTCATAGCTTGATTGGGAGGATGGATGAAGTGGAGAAGAGGAGAGCCTGCATACTGCCTGGTGATCATTGAATGTAACTAATAAATAAAAGGCATGATTCAGTCTTCTGGAAGCTTCATAATTAATTATTTTATATTTCCATCTTGGATCTAGGTAGTGGCAGCTGGTGACTTCCATGTCAAGGGTGGTGTTGGTGGTGATGGTGAATCTACCCAGATTTTAGTTTCCATCATCCAGAGTTCTGAACCTGTTTTAGGGATATCTTCACTGCTTTGGATAGCTCCTTTAAAGCCTGGAATTAAACCCAGGCCAGATCTAAAGGATGAAATAAAAGTTCGTGAGAAGCATACAACTGCAAAAATTATAACGTTAATTGATAGAAAGCACACCATATCATAAACGCAACAAATCTATGGAATACAACTCATACAATATCATACTACAAATAAAATAACTTTTAGCAACACAGAATGAGAGTATTAATGTAAACATGAATAACATGGATGAAGTCATCAGTGCTAAATATCCTTTTTTGTTTAAATTGGCTACTGGTTTCTCATTGTCCATGTTAAACCATCTAAACTGGAGAACTGTTTGTATGTGAGAGCTATCCTTTCCTCTACTGAACTGCTTTCTGTGCTTTTAAGTTACTTAAAAAGATGTAAGATCAGATCCTATCTGATAAAGTGAATGTTGCAGTGCTTTTAGCTGATTTCTGTCCATGGTAGTTCTGTCAAGACTCTTAGGTGTGGAAATTGAGTTCTGCTTTAGAAAAAAACTTCTTAAGAGATGAAAGACCTTAAAAAACCCTTTGTACTCTCATTCTAAAGTGTTTAGAAGGCAGAAAATATGATCTGATTGCTTCTGAATCCAAACTTGAACAGGTCTTGTATCCAATTACTCTGCTACTGGGTTGGTTGCATTCCTTCTCCTGCTTTGCTCTTACTTAAGCAGACAGTTACAAAGATTGCACTGATATTTTTGCTTTGTTTTCACCAGCTATGAGTTAAATGTAATAGCTGGTCTTTTTTTTTCTTTTTGCTAAAGGTTTACTGCAAGACCACTAGTGGAAACCATATTTGAAAGAGGAATGGCTACGTGTTTTGCTTATGGACAGACAGGCAGTGGGAAAACCCATGTAAGTGTTCCTAATAAGTTATACAACCTGCTGAGTTATTTCAGTCTAGACTAATAAATTATAAGATATTTTTACATATTAATAGCATTCACAACGGTAGTGGACCTCTTTTGGGGACTGATGAAATATTGCAACATTTTGTTGCAGGCCCCACTTGTTTATATATGTTAAGAATTTTGAATCTTGTTGCTTCCAGGTTGCCTTGCTGTTATAAAAATCCATTTAACTTTTGGGTTTGATTCATTTTTTATGGAATTCTTTCAGAATGTTTAACATTGCCATTACTGTAAAATGATAATAGATTTTCAGCATCTTAAGGGAGCAAACTTAATTCTTCTTCGTAGTCTCTGTGACTCACACAATTGGGTTTTGCGTCTGTTCAGAATAGCCAGATCAAGCTCCTTCAGGAAAATGTAAAAGGAAGGATCAAAATGTGATTTCATCTTCTCTGACACCAACGATGCCTGTAACATCTGAGCGTACTGTGGAAGTGCAGCTTGAGTCCTCGTCTCCTGCCAGACATTTGGAGCAGGCACTCGGCCCTCCTTTGGAGGTACAAGAGGTCCAGGTGGAGTCAGAAGGAGAAATTGTCAGTTCCTCTCCCTTGGTGAACGTGGGGTCACGATCACAAGCTCAAGATTGACCTCAAGATGCTGAGCGATCTATCTCTGTGCAGAGAAGTCCACACAGCATGATGTTATGACTTATAGACACCGTAGGAGGATACTTCCCTCACCTCCACATCCTCCTCATAGGAGGTCAAGGTCGAGAAGCAGGTCACCTGTGAGGTATCATTACAGACATGCAACTCCTACTAGATACCATGAATATTAGCTAGATGAGTTTTCTGTTGATTCAAGAGACATTTCACCTCATCCTGAGGAGTACTATGATTATAGACATTATCGACACCGTGCTGATTCTCAGCCTCGGTACTATTGTTCTGAGTACCATAGGTCGAGATCTCATTCTGTGTCGCCTCAACGTCAAATGGTCAAGTGGAGGTGGAGAAAGCACCTCAACAGGAGCAAGAGAGTGGACATGACACTACCCATAAGGAGGTTGTTGTTGAGTCTCAAGAGAGATTGAGGGAGAGATCTGTAGCTTCCCGGTTGGAGAGACTGGTCTCAGTATTGAGTTCGTCGGCATCTAATTGTTCCGTAGATGCCGACAGACGTTCTACTCTTGTGTCGAATGCTGAGAGGATTTCTCTGACAAATGATGTTCGATCTTTTTCAGATCATGTTTTGAGGATGTCTCGTTCCCTTAATCTCAGAACTAATATGGAGATAGAGGACTTGAAAGACCCTATTTTCAGGAGCTTCAAGATAGGGCACCTGCAACTTCAATGATAGCTGTATTTGTTGCATACTGTAAAAAAATCATGGACGACTCCTTCCTCAGTACCATCAACTTCAAAAAAGTTGGAGTCTCTCTATCATGTCATTGAAGATGAACAAGATTGATTGACCCATCATCCTAAACCAAATTCCATTGTTGTCAATGCTTCCCAGTCAAGACAGTCACAGAGACTACACGTTACTCCTGCCGATAGAGAGGGGAAGAAGTTGGATAACTGGGGAAGGAAAACGTATTCTAATGCTGCATTGTTGTTTAGAATCTTCAATTATGCTGCATGTATAGGGGTGTATCAACAATTTTTGTGGTCCAGAGTTAAGACTTTCATTGACACGTTACCTGATGATGAGAGGAAAACTGCATCAGCGCTGTATGATGAGGCTTATCGGCTTTCCTCTCAACGACTTACAACGGCTAAACATATAACTGACTGTAGTGGTAAAGCAATTGCGGGAGCTATAGCTTTGCGTAGACATGCATGGTTGAGATCGTCTGGACTGTCTCAACAAGCTAAAAATATGATAGAGGACTTACCTTTTGATTCTGTTGGGTTGTTCAATACTAGCACGGATGATAAGCTGGAACATGCTCAGAAAATGAGGAGCACTATTTCCAGCTTCATATTATCCATCCAGGTACCGATATAGGAGGTATCAGCCTTTCACAAGGAGACTGATGAGTCCAACTCAGACACAACATCATAGATAGCCTATACCACAAGATCAAACTTTGAGGAAATTTCCTTCAACAAGTTTCAAACAGGCACAATACAAGAAACATCAGCCTGATCAAACCAAACGTAGGGTTTGATAATCAAGTGTACGATACCAATGTCTTCCCAGATGTGAGCACCATATTAAAGGATACCACTCTGTAGATTTTTCAAGATCTCACCTATCAAAGATGTCAACATGGTACCGAAGACCCACATTTAAGTACAGATGTAACACCTCCCTTTGGGGACAGATTGAAGAGGCATTACCATGCGTGGTGCTCTATAACAACAGATCTGTGAATTCTTGGCATAATAAATCAAGGTTATTCCATAGAATTTCAAACCTTGCCTACCATAGGGAGAGTTCATCGCACGAAACCATCACCACAGCTACAGGCAGAGATCAATACCCTATTGTTGAAAGGGGCCATTGAAAAAACTCTCCAATCTACAACTCGAGAAGTTTTACATCAAGGTACTTTCTGGTGTCCAAAAAGGACAGCGGTCTTCATCCAATTTTGGATCTCAGAGGGGGGAATTTTTTTATAACCCCCAAAAGATGGTGACTCTTTCCACCATAATGCCGTTGCTACGTTAAAATGACTGGTTTGCTGTGCTAGACCTCAGAGATGCTTACTTTCATATCGCTATCAGACCAGAGCACAGGAATTTTCTAGCATTTGCTATAGGCAATCAGGGGTACCGTTTTCGAGTCCTACCCTTTGCTATCTGTACAGCACCAAGGGTATTTACAAAATGTATGTCTGTGGTAGCTGCTTATTTGAGGAAGAAAGGTATCGTAGTGGTTCCCATATATAGACGACTGGTTAATAGTGGCGCCAACAAAACATCAATTGTTGGTAGATCTGAACTTGATGGTGCATTGTCTATAAGATTTAGGACTGATGATAAACTACACAAAATCAACATTGATATCATCAAAGAAGATCAAATTCATAGGAGCCATACTGTCAAGGTCAGAAACCTGGGCGGCAAACCAGCCCAGAGAATGGAGTGGGAGAGATAGCAGAGTCCCACCGGGAGGAGTCAAAGCAAGCAATTACTCAAAGGCAGTCCATTTACCTAAGCCAGAACAACAAGCGAAAGCCGTAGTCAGAGTCCAAAATCCAGGGGTCAGGAGCCAAGAGATCAATCCAAGGTATCAGGAGCCGGGTGCTGGAAGCAAGGAACAGGCAAGGGGAGGACTTGTAGAGAATTTGCCACAAGCAAAGGAAAGCTTCCAGGCAGGCAGTTAAATAGCCCAAGGCACAGGCGTGGCCAGTCGCTGCTTCTTGAACTTAATCAGGGAAGCCTCCCTTTGCTCAGCTCTCTTGAGTCTCCGCCTTGATTGTGGGCTTATTGAAGCAGGCTCCAAAGCATCTTCGGGATCACAGCTGGATCCCTGTTGCTCTAAAGGAGCAGGCAGAGGAACGTCTGAGCCTGTTTGGTCCACGGCAGCAGGGGGAGCTCTTGAGCTGCAGGACTCATCTCCAGCCAGAGCAACAGGGACCAGCAACTGCTGCTCGTCATCAGCAGCTTCGACAGGGACTTCAGTTATCAGACATACTAGATTCTTCATGACAGAAAGCATTTTTACCAGAGGACAGATGGTTAAAAATGCTGAAGGTATTCAATGTGATTCAGCAACACGGAAGAGTCAGAACAAAGACAATTCAAGTGGCATTGGGACTAATGGCTTCCACAACGATGGTGACGCCATTGGCGAAATTAAAAATGTGTTCCATTGCAGAGGTGGTTTATAAGAAAACTTGGATCCACTAGGGGACTGAGAAAGCATGTTACTGACGGTTCCGAGACCGGTCTTACGGTCCCTGCTAAGGTGGATACAACACGCAATATGTTGAAAGGAATACCGTTTGTACTTCCCCAGTCTTGCATGGTAGTAACAATGGATGCATCATCAGAAGGCTGGGAAGTGCACCTGCAGAACCTGGCTGTGAGAGGACAATGGGATCAGTCAGAGAAAAGGTTACACATCAATGCATTGGAATTGAAGGCTGTGATAAAGGTGTTCAAAGCTTTCCAGTATTACCTTCGAGGAAATTCTGTACAGATCATTACTGACAACATGACCGTGATATATTATATAAACAAGCAGGGCATAACAAGATCTCAGGTACTGCTTGATCTGATCTTGCAGTTGTGGGAATGGTGTCTATCAATGAAGATTACTCCCTCAGCAGTGCACCTGGCGGGAGAGGACAATGTGTTGGCAGACATGCTCAGCACGACCCCTCTGCCATGCTACAAGTGGAAGCTGGACAGAGGGATTCTGCTTGACATCTTTTGGGACTGAACCTATCCTCAGATAGACCTCTTTGCATCCAACAGACAATGCGAACTGTGTTGTTCACAGCTGAAGAAGGATGTCGAGTCCCTGGGAGACACTTTCCTGTTCAACTGGTCAGGACCAATCCTTTATGCATTCCCACCTTTTCCTTTGATCACAAAGGTAATATCGAAGATTCATCACAACCAGGTGGCCGTGATTTTGATAACACCTTGGTGGCCGAGACAGCCTTGGTTTGCCTAATGCATCTAGCAACCAACAGTATCGAGTGTTGCTGTGTAAGCTGGACTTGATTTCCATCCACAACGGAACAGTGTTCCATCGAGATGTTCGCTCCTTGAGTCTGACAGCATGGAACCTGTTAAATTGAATGACTTTACAGACGCTGTGAAGAGGGTTTTGATGGCAGCACATAAGCCATCCACATCTAAGTCGTATACTTATAAATGGAACACATTTATTAAGTACTTGAATGATGTGAATGTTGATGTTCAAAGTTATACTGTGGTTAATGTGCTTGATTTTTTGTCGAGATTGGCGACAGAGGAACTGACACTGTCATCAATGGTACTTGTCAGCTCTTTCTTGGTGCTGTCAATAGGATGGTAAACCATCTCCTTTTGGGGATCCTGTGGTTAAGAGATTCTTGCAAGAGTTTAAACATTTATGCCCACTGATTAAACCACCTGTACCATCTTGGGATTTGAGTGCTGTGTTAATGGGGTTGACTGGTAAACCTTTTGAACCTATGGCAACTTGTGATTTACATCTTTTAACATGGAAAACAGCTTTCTTATTGGCAGTAACATCAGCTAGAAGGGCCAGTGAGTTATGTGCATTGATGGTTGATTCACCTTATTTATGCTTTCATAAGAGTAAAGTAGTTCTTAAACCAGATATCACATTTTTGCCCAAAGTTGTATCGTCTTTTCACTTAAATCAGGATATCATTTACCTGCATATTTTCAGAATCCTGAGTCTGATATGGAAAGAAGGTTACATTGCTTAGATGTTAGGAGAGTGCTAACTTGTTATATACAGCACACGGCTGGTGTTAAAAAAACTAATAAATTGTTTGTTATTAAGCAAGGGATGCCTGTTTCATCCCAAAGGTTAGCAAAGTGGGTTGTTTCTACTATTAAATTGACTTGTGACCTGGTAAGAAAAAAACTACCTGAAGGGGTTAAAAGCCATTCGACTAGAGCATTGGCTGCTTCCAGTGCTTGTCTTCAGGGGGTTCCGCTGGATGATATATGCAAAGTGGCTACTTGGTCACAACCGATAACCTTTATATCTCATTATAGGATTGATAATAGAGAAAAAAGAGACGCTAAGTTTGGAGGAGCAGTTTTATTGTCTTCTATTAATTAATATATCTTCCTCACCGGTAGCTAATTTTCACAAAATAAACATGTTCTCTTTGTTGCAGTCATCTGGTATGAGGATGATTTTTGATGTGTTGTTAATTGAGTTCAAGTGGAGTTGGTTTTCAGCATGACATCCCACCATCCTTGTATAATAGCTTGCTAGTCTCCCAATTGTGTGAGTCACAGAAACCACGAAGAACAGGTTGCTTACCTGTAACTGTGGTTCTTCGAATGGCCTTCTGTGAACTCACACAAACCCTCCCATCCTCCCCTCTGTATGTCCTGCTGATGTGTTGGTTCCATTAATGCTACTATGGCGGCGAGACAGAACTGACCATTGGAGCAGGAGGGGGCTTTTATGCCCTGGAGGATGGGGGAGGGGTTCAACAGTCAAAACGCCTACTTTTGGATTTCTAGAAGGTTCCAAATGCAGGTGCAAAACCCAATTGTATGAGTTTACAAAAGACCACTTGAAGAACCACAGTTACAGGTAAACAACCTGTTCTTATTATTTTAGTACATGTCCATTGATTTCAATGAATCTGCTCAATAAAATGGCTGTTCAGTGCTGTTAGTCATGAGCGTATGAAGTTTTATTATTTTTATTCTATTGTATTTTCCTTCAGACTATGGGTGGTGATTTTTCAGGAAAAAACCAAGACTGTTCGAAGGGAATTTATGCACTAGCAGGTAAGTGATATCTCCTTGGGCTCTGTGTAGAATAATTAGTATCCTGTACTTATAGAAACACACATATATAGTATGTGATAAAAATCAGTAATTTACAGCTGGAACAGAGCCTGGGAGGTCAAACGTTACTTAATGATCCTGTGGTTAATCCAAACCAAACCAATCCCCACTCCCCAAATAATTCCTTCAGCTGCGTAGTCCATAAGCAGAATAAAAAATCAAGTTTGGATAATACCTTCATTGGACTTTTAAGTTCTCCAAAACCCCTTCATCAGAATGGTTGTTTTAAAAGGTGGTATTTAAGTTGGAGGAGGAACAAAAATGTCTGAAAATTAACCTGGCCAGTCATAGGATCTTACTTTAGACTGAAGTCCCAAAATGGAGACTGCAGTCTTGAAGAACCAGATTAAGGTGTGATAGTATCAGGTTTTTATTTCAGGAATGTAGAGTCAATTGCTTTTCTCCACCTCTGTAATCAAAGGGTGGCACTTACTCAGTGAACTACCCATTGGTTTTTGTTGAAGCACATGGCTCTTATATTAGCAGGGAACAGAAGTGCCAGGTTAAGCTGATTTATTTGGAAGTTCTTGCAGATCCAAAGCTCACAGTTGCTGTCCCCTGAATTACACTGGATTTCACCATAAAAAATGTAGACAGGTGGAAGACTACAGCAGGGAATTTCCCACCATCTTCAGTGTGTTCCCCAAAAACTGCTTCTGAGGACTGGGAAGTCTCCAGAACAGTGCATGATATGCAGCAAAGGGCTCATTTGGAAGGTTTGGGGAAGCTGATGAAGACAGGCTGAGATTTTACAGAAGCACAGCTCGTCATATTCAAAGTACCCACACCTTGTTCTGGCAGATTTTCTTTGCACTGTGTTCGACTCCATTCAGAAGGCTTCCCCAACTCTCAGAAGTGACTTTTTAATGAAATCCAGAGAACTGCAGTAGGGAATAGTAGTGGGAACATCTCTTTCTGTGAATGACCTGTCACTTGTAATTCTTAGTATCTATTGCACCAGAGTTCATGCATGGTGTCTTTTTACATTTTGCTAGTTTCTTTCCAAAATAAATGCAAAATCCTACATGTAAAAATTTGATCTATCTTACAGGCTTCTTACACATGTTGTAGAGGGAGGGTGGAGAATCTGCCCATAATCCTAAACTGTAGTTTAATTCTATAAGCAAAAGCAGAAAGAAGCCTGATCAGAAATCTGCCCCTCCTCCCTCCTCTTCATGGCCTGCATAGAGTTGTCTGGTTTCCATTTTGTTATCTTGTGAAGATCAGAGTTACAGTTTAAAATTAATGTATTGGTAAACATAGCAATTTAGCAACCTAGCATTTTCTGTTTACTTATTTTATTGTTTTGTAATATGGACTAGTTTATTTTAAGCCAAGATTGCTGGTTTACCTGCAATGAGAAGCCTAGAACTGGACAAATTGAAACTGACTGTGCAAGAGAAAGAGAACAGAGGCAGGAATGTTCAAGCCTATCATTCTGTACAAGTTTGTTTCTGTTTATGCACCTAGCACTCTGTTGTATTAGGGCTTCATGTATACACAGTCAGTGTGGGTGTGAAGTACACTCAGCATGATAAGTTTTATTATTTTTGGATTGAATACATGGGCTGAAGTACCATTACTAATTCCAGCTAGAACAGACCCATTGAATCAGTGGAATTTGTATAAGTGTTGATTTATCATTCAGTAATTGATTCAGTTGCCAACACTAATTGGGACTAGCAATTGCATTTAGACCATGGAACAAAGAAGTTATTATGTCAATAATTTTGTATGTAAAGTTTTCTCTGTCACTCATTTCCTGCGTTTTTAATCTGTTCACAGCTCGAGATGTCTTTTTAATGTTGAAGAAACCAAATTATAAAAAACTAGAACTTCAAGTATATGCAACATTTTTTGAGATATACAGTGGAAAGGTATGTGATTTTAAAATATATCTTTATCTATATCCATAGTAGATTTTAGGGAATCTTATTTGTCAGGTGTTCTCAGTTTTAATCTCTGATTTTGTATCACTTTATCTCAACTGATTTGGTCTTGTCAGAGGACAAGGGGTTAATGAATGTTCCAACGAACATTAGATGCATTAGTTACTAACACACGCATCTCTTCTCTCTCTTTTCCTTGCTTCCCTCCCCCAAGGTTTTTGACTTATTGAACAGGAAGACCAAATTAAGAGTTTTAGAAGATGGTAAACAGCAAGTCCAAGTGGTGGGATTACAGGAGCGAGAGGTTAAATGTGTTGAAGATGTATTAAAGCTTATTGAGATAGGCAACAGTTGCAGGTATTCTTTTTTTTCTCCTTATATCAGTTATAATAAATGTGAGTAATTCTAAATATTTTGATCTCTCGAAATATCACTGTTTTGGACATGACCTGCAAAGGTATTTTGAAATTGCCTAAATTTTGAAAGAAATATTTTTGTTGTCTTTCTTCTCAGAGAAAGGGACAGTACATTTTTCTTTGTGTTAGGAGCAGTATGCATTTGTATAATCAGGTTACTGTCTTAACATGTTGCTAATACTTTGATATATTGTCACATTCTGGCTAGATGTAACATTGTTTCCTGTTCAAGTCTGGGCTTAAATAGTTTAAGTGACTCTTATAAAAAAGTATTCTTGATATAATTTAAGCAGAAAGTGACGTAATACATGAGATAAGGGGAAAAGAGATGCTGTTGTGCCTTAATCTGTATCGTAGCTGATGAGAAAAGTAATTGACATGCATGTACAATAAACACCTTGTTTATTTTGTTTTGATAAAAGTTAGAGTATACTTTAAAGTGTCAACAGAAAAGATAAGCTTAGCTGTGATAAACAGTGCTGAAGATGCTATTCTTGGTGATAATTTGTGGTTCAGTGGCATTTCCTCCTCTTCTCTCCCCTCCCCTTTGTTAAAGAACATCTGGTCAGACATCTGCAAATGCACACTCATCTCGGAGTCATGCAGTGTTTCAGATCATCCTCAGGAGAAAAGGGAAACTGCATGGTAAATTTTCACTGATTGACTTGGCTGGAAATGAAAGAGGAGCAGACACTTCTAGTGCAGACAGGCAAACGCGACTGGAAGGTGCTGAAATTAATAAGAGCCTTTTAGCACTCAAGGTAAATTAAATGCCTGCCATGTATTTAAATATAATGAAACCACTCTGGCTTTCTACATTGCAGCAACTGGAAAATAAAAATGAAAAAGGGAGGAAATATTTACATTCCTTAGTATAGATGCACATATTTCCCTTGACATGCTTGTGAGTAATATGTAACTCACTATTACAGGTCATATAGAGAATGTGACTAATGAATGGTATGGGTTTGTATCCCTCCCTTTTTCTAAGAAGCTCAGAGCAGTATTTTAAGATTATGATAAACTTGTATGTTAGGGTAGACTACAGGAGTATGACTTATTCAGATCCCAGCAATCTGTTTGGTTCAAAGCTAAGCAAAAATGTAAGGTTGCTCTCCCTCATCCAAGCAGCTGAATGACACTTATGTTGAACCTTTCTTTGCATGGGCCTGTGTAAATGATTTAAGGACTGTGCATGAGTCACAGGAGGTGAGAGAAGTACTTGGCAGTTAGTGGCTAGGCATAGACAGGAACTGTAGTGTTGGACACAGAGCAGCAGTCACTACAGTAGTGAGAAGGCAGAACTGTTGAATTAGTTACAAGCAAGCCAGGCCTGAACCCAAGTGAGTTGTTGGTAGACCAGCACATTCTTGTTATATACTTGGGCATCAGCTTCTTAAAAGAACAGGAACTGAGTTTCCAACCTTTGTAGAATTTTATCTTGGACTTTTTTGCTCTATCTGATAATGAGTTTTATCTTTCATTCAGCTTGATAATTGTCTCTTCATTTATATCCATTTGAGTTTTCTTGTACTAATATGTGAAAGTGATACGAGAGTACTCCCTTACAAATCTCTCCGCCCCACCCCTAACCTGGCAAATACCAACTTGCTTTATTCATTTTTGAAATTTTTATTCTGTTGTTGAATTTCTGATTAGCATTCTACAAACTTTTGTGACTTTTTCCTGGTCACTGTACATAGGTCTGATATGAACTACAGGCCATATGGGCTTTCTCCTTCCCCTTAGGAAGCCTATATGGGCCTGGTCATCTCAGATTCTAAATAGCTAGAAATCTTGGAAAACTTTGTGTGGGTGATACAGTTTAGATGGAGTGATTTTCTCACAACAAAGGCAAAATGGTCCAAAACATCTGAGTGTTTGCTTAGAAAAATAAACAAAAATGTTGTCAGTTAGGTCTGTCAAATCTGAACTGCTTCCAGGTTCTCCATAAATAGAAAATGGTAGGTGGATAAGAGAAAGCAAAACAGAGACAGGATCCAGGGGAAACAGCTCTAGCTTCCAGTCAGAGAATGACTTTACTACAGCTATCTTTTTACTTCCAATCACAGTGATTTTGGGAGGGATATACTATGAAATACATTAGAAAACTGTCCAGGTATTTTTCTGCTCTTTGCTAGTGTAGGTGAGTGTTAACAGCACTAACACTTAAAATCTCAGTGGCATCCAAGAATGCCTTGAGAATCACAACTAACTGGGAATTAGTGGATCACTACTGCATGTTAAGCGGATGGCCAACATCATAATCCTCGATACTGGGCACCTTACAAATGGCAGTTTGTTGCTTGTCTAGTTCTGTAAGCATCAGGTACACAGAATTCTGCTATGTTTCATTTGACAGATTTTGGGATGGGGATAAGGAGAACAGACTATGCAGTCTGCGTGTCACCTCTTCTTCTTCCAAAAATATCTGTTCTTAAAAATGAAGACACTTAAAAATGAGGGGGAAAAAACCCAACCTCCTTCCCTTCTGTCCACTTGAAAAAAAAAGGCAGTCAGGCTTTGATGGCTTTACAGGAATCAGTAGTATACTGTGTGCATTTGTGTGTATGTGGAATAATGTCATGCAACACAAACAAAATGGGACAGAGTTTTGGCCACCAACCAGAATTCCAAGCAAACAGATGTTTCTGATGCCTACTTCCAGCCCACTTCTGATAGCTTTCTGTGAATTTCAAATAAATTGAGCAAAAAGAGAACAACATATTTTAAAGCCTCAAATACATTTTACAGTGCATACCTTTTTAGGCATTGTGCTTATACCTCTGATATTTAGCAAGCTTCATTGTTTTCGAAGCGCTATTGTGCCTAGAAATTTCATCAAGTTCTGACTAAAATTATGGGGGCAGGGGACAAGGGAGATATTAACTGGTTTTCTATTATTCAGTAGGGGAAGACCTTTAAAAGGTGGAGCAGACTGATCTTCCACCTTATGTGTATGTTCATGCACCTTCAAGTCACCTATCAGCTTGCACATGAATTTCATAGAATTTTCTTAGGCAAGGAATTCTCAGAGGTCCTTTGCCATATTTTTCCTCTGAAATATATCCTACCCCACCTAATATTCCATGCAGTTACTAACTAGGCCTGACCCTGCTTAGCTTCCAAAATCACCAAGGATCTGGTGGCTTCAGAGTATTTAGTCTGTTTCTTCTACCTTATATCTCAGGCAAAATGTAATCTTATTTCATGTCTTTCAAACAGAGATAACACTAACAAGTCAACAAGGCAGGCACGAAGCTGAATATGTTTTCTTTACAATGCTCAGTACTTTCTTTATCTTTATGAAAATGATGTATTTGTTTGTTAAGGTAACTAAACAGAGTTGACTGTGGGAGAGAGGGAGGAAGTGTGTTGTTCCAGTTTTGATCTGCAGTGTTTATTATATCATTTAGAAAACATGCAGATGATGTATTACATAGTAAGTATCTAATAATACAGCTACTTTCAGACATGCCTACTTAACGAGCTGCAAAATAAAACAGGTTCTGCACCAACCTATGCTAACAACAACAAGCTACTAATGCATGACTTTTGCTATGAAGACATCTTTTTAAAGATACAGCATCATAAAATATGATGATGATCAAGGCAGAATGTGCTTTTTGTGTTTGTAGTGGAGATGTACCAAAATAGTATAATTCTGTCCCTTGTTTTGGTTTACATTGCAAAGGCTTTAATATTAGGCCTTGAAGGAAGTTAATTTTTGTGTGTAGAATTCATTAATAGTGTCCAGATTTGAAATGTTAGTTCCTCCTTTAAAACAGAACCTAGAGTATAGATATTTTGTCAGCACACATTTCTCCTTTTTGTGTTAATTTACTAGTAATATAAATCCTACAATAAATATCCGTAATGTACATGTTTCATATTTGGACATGTGTGCCTTGCTAGTTCAACACCTGGAAAATATTAATTCAAGATTTAATGTTTATTTGTACTTAACTGCAGTGAACTGTTGTGCTCTTGCTCTGCTTTGTTTGTCATTTTCTCAATGTCATTAATTATATAGGGGATTAGGAATAACTAAGCAGCCACAGATGTTCCAAATTACTATTGTTAGAAATGGAACATTTCTAACTGAACAGCTTAATCTACAACCTCTAACATTTTTTGTATCACCAGAGAGAGAGAGAGAGAGATTGAGAGAGAGAAATTCATTTAGTTAGAAATATTCCAGTCCATTTGTCAAAGCATTGTTCCTATTTGAAATAGGCAGTGGTATGCTTGCCATTGGTAAAATATTTGAAAACTTGTTATTATTGTTATCATTAATAGTCAAATACTTAACTAAGTAGGCATACATTTGTCCATGAGGAGAGATGTAGAACTCCTTGAAAATCATCTTTGGTTTTTCAGACATATTATTAAAAATGCATATTTGTATGATTTGATCTTCTCTTTTGTCCTGAGCACCTATACTGACCTCAGAATATACCCAACAGATGACACTTGATTGGTTTAATAAAAAAAGTCTTAGTGCTTGTACTGCTTAGAGGGCTCCATTAGGTTTCAGGATTGTTTCTAAGAGCAGCTATGTCTGGATAATTTCAAAACACAGCCGTTGTGATTTGAGTTTAGCAGTAACAAACATTATTTGAATGGTTACAGTACTACCTCTACTAGAAATGAATAAAATTCAAATGTATATATAACATTTCAAAGCCACTTCCAGTAAAATGACCAAAATTATAAATTATAGTGTAAAAATAAAATCAGTAAATTGCAGTCCTTGACTTTATGATCTGTTTCAGTATTGGCTGTGCACAATTAGAGAAGTATATACAACAAGCAATTTACAAAGAAAAGCTTTCTGAAGGAAACATGCACATTTTATACACATATAAAACACATTAACGCACATTTGCTCCAGCTTCTTGCTTCCATCAGAATCTAGTGCTCATATTAAGTTCAGACTCAAATTCAGGTTCAAGCAATAATCAGAGTGTTATGAAAAACTTGAGGTGAAATGTGCGATATATATTTTCTTAATTAGAAATACCAGAAGCTGTTAAAATTAGCTTATAAAAATGTGAAATGTCACATCATCTATTTGTTTATTTAACTTGTTGATATTACAGTTGGCCCTCCACATTCACTGGTTTTCCTTTCGTGGATTTAATTATTATGTTCTGTCTAGGAAACTCTAGGTCCTCCAGTGCAATCCTGTGGTCAATTTCTGCCGGAAATTGACCGTAGAGTCACTCTGGAGAACCTAGAGATTCTCAGAGAAGTGTTCTCTTAAATTTTTTAAAAAATAGCATTTGCAATTTTTATTTATTTTTGCAGTTTTTCTACTTTTGTAGAGGTCATGTTCCCCCAACCCCTGCAAAAGTTTAGGGTTCACTGTAGTTGTATTTAAAATATTTTGTACAGATCTTTAAGAGGAAAAAACATAAATGTGTTTACTCTTACAGGAGTGCATCAGAGCCTTAGGCCGAAATAAACCTCATACGCCATTCAGAGCAAGTAAACTTACTCAGGTCCTAAGAGATTCATTCATAGGAGAAAACTCTCGCACTTGTATGGTAAGTGTGTTGCAGTGCTTACTTTGTGAAAACAACCTTTTAGGCATCTTGTTATATGTTAATAGATCAAGTTTAATTCACTAGAGACCATATCCACATGGGACAGGAGTTTCTGCATTCTCTACAGCTAATCAATTTTTTGCAAAGAAAACCCCATGATAGATTTGCCTTATGGTTGCCATGAGTCAGAAATGGCATGAAGGCAAACAATAGCAACAAATTGATTTCTTTTTCACCAGATCTAGGAAACCTGGACTCCTCCAGACATTTTGGAATGCAACTCCCATAATTCTTCTTTTTGGCCCTGCTAGCTGAGACTTATGGGAGTTACTGTTCAAAACACCTTGAAGGTATAACATATGTTCATGCCTGGTTATCTCCTTGTCCTTCAGCTGTCTGTTGAAATAGTTGCTTTTAAAATTAGGTCAACAGAGATGTGTTCCTATCATGATATTTTTTTAGAGGCAGTGACATTCAGCTTTTTATAGCTAATAGTGAAGTTTGATTATAGTTGTGAAACTTACTTATCAGAATTCAGTAAGTTCCCTCTGTGGGAAATATTTCTTATGTCTCACCAGATGCCATCTGCTGGCTTAGAGAATACTATTGGGATATCTGCTTTATGAAATGCTATTTTGTTTGTTGAAAATGTACAGTAGTGTCCATTTTATTCTAGATACTCTGTCATATTTCTAAGGATGCAGTATCCTTTTTTGGATATTGTGGAGAAATTAATACCATAAAATCACATATCTGCTTATGAATAAGATAATTGGTTCTCCTTGTGCTTTGCAGAAGCATTACTGCCTAGATTAAATCTGAAAATCATATTAAAATATCAGCTTGGACTGTAGAACTTGACTTTTTATAAAATATTCTGTATATAGTTTTTACTCATTTTGGGTATGATACTGACTCCAAGTTGAGAGGAAGCTTTGTGCTTATTTGAAATAAGTTTGAAGGATTATGTTTGTTTTGTACCTGTTTCTTGTGACATTGCTGTATAGCAGCATGAACAGTTAGAAACTCTCTGTTTGCCACTACTCATGGATTCCTATTTTCCTGTTACTATGATTCAGATAGAAGATATACATATGGAAATACTATCATAAATTCTATATAATAACTCCTACAGTTTATCCTCCCAGAAGAATTACTGGATATTATCTACTCGAAGAGATGAAAAAATAAAGGGAGAATATTTCAAACAGAGATGAACACTTATGTTTACTGTTATTAATTTCTGCAGTGTTTCCACTTAATGACGCCTGTGGTCGATTGGAAAAATAGTGGTCTAGAATGATACCATGTAAGGTGCTCTGAAATACGGATTCATTTTAAAATGATCTGATTGTTCATGGTGCATTGAGATTATAATATGCAACTAGTAATTGATAAACCACAACACTACATTTTTAAAAAATATAGCTATTTTTTCAAAATAAATACTGCCCTTTAAATATAAATCTGTGAAGATAGTAACTTACTGTCTTTGTTGTCTTTTGCTCCCAGATTGCTACTATTTCTCCTGGGATGGCTTCTTGTGAAAACACTCTAAACACTTTAAGATATGCAAACAGGTGTGAAAAAGATTTTGTTTCTGAATTTATATAGCTTCTTCATTTGTTGTGCATTGGTGCTTTGTGACTTATGAGCTGCCTTAGTCTGTTTAGGTGCCATTAGAAAATCTAGATCTAAGGATAGATCTGAACACCTTTGTATTTGAATATGTTTCACATTTAACAATGAAAAAATACTAAGTTAATTATACTCATTTAATTAGACTAATTACAATATTTTGACATATGTTTGTGTCTTCCCTGGTGCCATCTGAAAACTAATTGTAAGGAATAAGAATCCATTAGAACTTGAAAATCTTTTAGGATTCAGTTTCCTTATACTGCTATAAGCTACTATGGTTAAAGGTCATAATTGGCATTGGGCTGGCCTAAACTTTCATAAAAGATCTGATGTTGAAAATAGCTGTTCCTGTCCTGTTTTCAACTTATAGCTGAGCATCATATCAGTTTGGAAAGAGACATATAAACCAAACCTAGCAGTATCTATTTAGCATGCCTTTCTCGTCAGGCAGCAATGAACACTGGAACAGCAAAGTATTCATTTACTTTAAAAAATCTGTCACATTTTACAAAAGAGGAAGATCTGTTTATGTTGGGCCATTTCTGCACTACACTGTTACAGTGCTATTATTCCACTTTCAACATACTGTGGAATTCTGAGTTTGTAGTTTACTGAGGCCAAAGAGCTCTCTGGCTGAGAATTCGAAATGCCCCTCCCTAAACTGCAAATCTTAGGATTTCGTAGGATGTTGAAAGTGGAATAATAGCACTGTAACAGTGTAGTGCAGAAGTGGCCTCAGAATTAGTCCTTGGTTGATGTACCTTAGTGGCAAGTATTAGCTGTTGTCGGCAGAGTGGTAGCACTGGGTGTTCAGGTATTATACTAGACAGATCTGTTGTGATACTTCTGCCAAAATTCAAAGCCTTATACTGGAGAACTAGTTTCTTTGGCATGATGGATGTGTGTCTGTTACTAACCATGTTTAGATTCTGCTTCTGCATCATAGCACTTTAGCAAGTAATGTATAGGTTCTTGTTATCAGTGTACCATCTTTTAAGTTTTTATAATCAGATCATATTGGTGAAAGTCTTAAAACTGCATGGCCACATATTTTTGTAATGTGTATTACTAAAATAATAACTAAGTTCTGGGCCACATTGGCCATTAAGTCTGCAGTAATTTGTTCCTGTTTCTAAAGCTATACTCAAGAATACATTCTGAAATGCCTGCGTGACCCACTAATAGGAATCAGTCTCCTTCCATTCCAGCCCATTTATTGACTTGTAGGACAAGTTTGTTCAAGCCACCATCCTTTAACTTCAAATGTCTTAGTTTATATTATATTACTTTTAATTAATACAAGGGCATTATTGAAGGATGGATTGTGAAGTACTTTGATCAATGGCTCAAGTGCTACGAAAACAACTGATTACAATAATAGTGGCTGTAATTTTCATTGTCTTTACAAGAACACTTTCTTTTAATTTGATCCTGTATCTTGCTGCTGCAGAGTAAAGGAATTTGGAATTAGTCCTTCGGACATTCCCTTCTCACAGGGTAGTGGCAGTCGCTCTGATCTCTCTCCTTCCTATGAGTATGACGACTTTTCTCCTTCGATCACCAGGTCTACTTCATTCTTTACATGGAATCTTTATTTTAGTGGTTTTTTTCCCCATCGAGCTGTTTAATCTTACAGACAAACCTCCACTTACTCTCCCTGTCTTCTGAGTCATCACCTTCTTTTTGTTTTCATTTTGTTTGACAGGTGGTGACACTGCATGGCCTGCAAATCATCTTCCCAGTTATTATTATTCTTCATCTTCTATTTTTCAAACATTTCATGCCCAGGCTTGTTTTTCCCGTCATGTCTAAGAGGTGGTGATGTCACCTTAATATTACTATCATTTCTGTGTCTTGAGTAATTGAAGTAAGATGTATATTTTAATGCATATTAAAAATGATACAGAATTATAGTATGATATAAATTCTTGTATGACTGCAAAGTTTAATTTTTTAATCAACAATATTTCAATTAACTTCTTATATTAAGGACATGAAGCTGACATCACCATTATTTATGTGAACTGCCTGTGAATTGATGAAGTGTTCTTTTTTCAATTCTAAGTAAAATGTTGCTAAAATGAATGCCTATTTTGCAACTGTAGAGTAAAGGAACTGACAGTTGATCCAAGTGCTGCTGGTGATATCCGTCCAATCATGCATCATACTCCAAATCAGATTGACGACTTGGAGGCACAGTGGGGTGTAGGGAGTTCACCTCAGAGAGATGATCTTAAACTGCTTTGTGAACAAAATGTGAGTACCTCACAAAACTCTGTAGCTCTTGGTGCAGTGGAAATGCAGACTCTGGCAAGTTAGTTTTAGCTTTTTGCTGCTTCTGTCTGTATTAAATGAAAGCAGAAGTGAATCACATGTTGAAGGTATTCTTCCTCCTGTTTATGAATCCCCTGTGAATCAGTTCAGTTAAATTACTCCGAATTCTACTGCAGCAGAATCTTTCTATATTTTGTTATATTATATATGGTGGGGAAGATGCATATTCTGCCAAATGTGACTGACAGTATAAACAGCAAAAAAGATAATTCCAATTACATGTTGAGTATCCCTTATCTGAAATGCTTGGGACCAAAAGTGTTCCATATTTCATATCCCCCCCCCAATTTGGAATAGCCTTCCATCTTGTTTGTTCACTCCTTGTGTTCTGTATGTGATGCAAGGCTGGAGAGAAACAGACAGTCTGTGAAATGACAGCAATCCAAAAGTAGTGCTCAGCATGAATCCGTGCCTCCACCATTTCACAGATCCTCTGTCTCTTCTTTTTTTTGCTGTCAGCCCCCCACTTTCACCTTTAAGGTGGTGGCTGTGGTGCTCCTGCTCCTTTGTCGTTCATATCTGAAGAGCACTGCAGCTGCGCCTCAAAGGGAGAAGCAGATGGCTGGCAGAAAAAAGAGAGACTGAGGATCTGATAGCTGAATGAGGAGGGGCACCACAGTCACCATCTCAAAGGTGGAAGCAAACAGCTGGTGACAGAGTTTTTGGTTTTTGGAGGATTTCAGATTTCTGGATGAGAGAGGCTCAAACTGTAGTATTTTTATAAAACTCTGTCTTCAGCCTCTCCCTTCTAAATGTAAATATCCACTGTTTCTCAGCCTTTGATTTTCAATAAAGTGACCCTTGCCCCACTGTTTTAATTGTCCTTTCCTGTACTTTTTGAGATAGAGCAGTCAGAACTGCACAGTGTTCTAAATACAGACATGTTATAGACTTATATAATCATATTAAGATGTTTGCTGTTCTACTTTTTCAACCCTTTCCTGATAATTCCAAAAAATGAATTTCCCATTTTCAACTACCTAAAACATTTCTAAATCCATTTCAGGAGAAGTATAGGCAGTTGCACAAATCTTTGTTAGTTTGTCTTTCTGACAGGTAGAGAAGCAGACACCGAGTTGATGTTGGGCTTCCTGCTGTGATCCTCAGGTCTCAGCTAAGTCCTTCTCTTTGCCAAATCAATGAGAAATAATTGCTTTGGTATAATTGCGTCCTAACCTTTTCAGAGTGTGACTTCCACCTTCTTCTTCAGGGCATGGCTTCCCCTTGGTCCTCTTGGCTCTCCTAACCTCGTTCCCCAAATTTTTCTCACTTGTTCTTTCTGATTGGTTGGTTACTTTTTGCAGACCTCCACCCACTTGGTGGCACTGGTGGAGATTATAGGCAAGAGGAATCAGGTTGAAGTCATATTCTCAGAGATCAGGACACAGCTGCTGCCTTAGTGAATTATCTTCTCTACTGACTCTGTACTGTTTGCGGAGTACCTTGTAGGCTTTTCTAGGCATCCGTACCTGACTGGAAACATTCCTGAGTAATAATGGTGGCCACCGGTATAAGAATTCTCAATAGTTGACAGATTCATCTTGGGCCTGTATTTGGGCATGAGAATGTTCATAAAACATGATAGTGGTCCTGTGATCTTTTCCTGTTAAGTTCCTTGATCAGGAGGCTTTGAGCTTCAGTTCAATCCGTAGTGAGAGACCTGCTCTTTTCACAATTATTTGGAAGTATATGAAGCACATTCTTTTTTTATTCAAAGTATCAATTCTAACAAAGGACCCTGCTGCTCATTCTACCACATTTCTCTTAGCTGTCACCTAAGGAAAATGACACTTAACTGTCATTGAGGCAAATGAAAGACTTTAGTTCTCCCAAATCATGTTCTGTTGCAGAACTCACCAAGAACTAGACATCCAGTATAGACATCTTACAGCACAATCACCTGAAAAGCTGTAAACAGTGCTGCTGAGTTTTAGCATCTGCCATGTGGGATGTTTTTCCACACAAAAATATTTTTAGGACACAACAATTTTATGCAAACATGCTCCATTATCAACTTTGAAGCTGGTAACAGATTAAGCTGTTTCAGAACTCTGCCATTTATTTTTTTTACAAAGTACTTCTTTCCTTTAACTTCAGCTTAAAAATGTTTTTGGCATATAGAATCATAGCATGTATCATTATTTTTAAAAGGAGGAAGAAGTTTCGCCACAGTTATTTACTTTCCATGAAGCTGTGTCACAGATGGTGGAAATGGAAGAACAAGTAGTAGAAGACCACAGAGCTGTCTTCCAGGTAAACATACAAAATATTCACAGCACAAAGGCCTAAAGAACCTCATCGCTAGTTCAGTGTATCCATGTGAGGCTTTCAGTTTGTATTTCAGAAACAATAGCTTCTCTTATACCACAGAGCAAAATAATACTGGAACAGGAGGAACTTCTAGAAGCAGGTAAAGATATGACATAGTTGTCTGCTGTCAAAAACAGAATAAAATAATAATTAAAAAATCCACTGGTATGTCCAAGCTGTTTGTTAGCTATGTCAAATTAGTACTTGTGATACCCAATTGACAAGTAAACCTGTGTCTGAAAGAAACATTTTGTTTTTCTGCAATTTTATAAATACTTATTAACATATATGTGTCTCTTCCAACTCTACATTTCTATGATTCTATGATTCTATATATTGTTAACACATATAACCTGCCTTTTCCCTGGCTTCTCAGTCTTCATCTATATGTTGTGAAGCTTCTTGTACTTCAGTTAGCTAGAAAATTATATATGGTTATAAAAACATTCTAACATAGGATTGTATATTAATCTAAGTTATGTTTTGACACCTTATTCAGATTTGTCAGACAGTTTGTAGTATGGGGTAGAAAACCTGAAATTACAGGGACATAACCCTTGACTGAAAATGACAGAGCAAAAAGCTTGTGAACCTTTCTTCAGGCATGTTAACTTAGTAAAGTATATGGTAGGTTATAGGTATTTCTTTACTTGCATATTAATCTATATATGCTGCAAATTAGTATCACAAAATTGATACTACACTATAGTGAGTTAAAGAGTACTTTAAGGTTCATGTTTTGATGTCAGTATTACAGATGAATTTGGGTGTCTGGAGGTGAACATGCCTTCAGCAGATCATCCACATACCTCCAGCATCCCTATTTTAAGCTCAGCCGCCCCCTGCCCTTGTGTACTTGGATATATGTGTGCAATTTCATTATGTTTTGCTCCCCTTTGAAGTATTTTAGATTGTTTTTAAGCCCCCTTCTCCAAAACTGCAAAATTGTCCCCGGGCTCCCAGAAGCCATGAAGGCTGTTTTGAAGAGAAAATGAGGGAGGGGAGCAAAAGACCTGACACAAAAGGCTTAGAAGCTTCCACTTCATTGAGCCAAGCTGCTAATTTTGAGAAGGGCATCAGCTTAAGCATAAGGTGAACTTATGCGTTCTATCTAATAGTTTGTCTTCTTAACTCTTTTTGTTCTGATTTAGGAGTCTATTAGATGGTTAGAAGATGAAAAAGCTCTCCTGGAAATGACAGAAGAAGTAGACTATGATGTGGACTCATATGCTACTCAGCTTGAAGCAATCCTAGAACAAAAAATTTATGTTTTTACTGAACTTCGAGGTAGGTTCAATACCAATTTAGGAAAGCTTTTTGTGTGCTAGAGAATTTGACAAAAATATCAACGGACTTATTTTAGAATTTAGTGATAGCTGATAAAAAGCTTATGTGCCCTCTTTTCCCTCTGTCCCATCTTTTCTAAGTCATGATCAGAATTTTTTCAGTTTGCATCTATTGTTGCTTTTCATAAATGTATGTGATCTTTGTTCTTCAGGCTTCATATTTTTCTCAGAAAATAGATACAGTTGAACAAGCATCTTAAACGTTCCCTCTTTAATGAAGTCCTCTTGTTCTTTGCTGGCTTTCTTTTGTATCTCACTTAAAACATGGCTGTTGAAATGGAATACTTAATCCTCTGAGATTTAGTCCTAAGTAGAATTTGTATCATTGTCTTCTGTGTGCTGCGCACTGACACCTCTCTTCCCAGCATGTATATTTATTTGTATAACTATAATGAGAGAGCTGCAGTGTGGCTTGGGCTTGTACACCCTTCGCTCCTCTTCTAGTATGGCTGTGAAGAGTATGGAAATTTTTGTTACCATTTCACATTGATGACACTTTGCAGTGTCTATACCATGGTTAATCTTAATTATGGGTAGAGGAAACAAGCCAGCCACAAATACTGATACATGAAGCTGACTTCTTTTTATTAATGACAGTTCAGATTAATCACAGTTTAATATTTGGAAGTGTAAACTGTGTTTAAAACAGAAGTTTCCAGTTTTCTCCTTACGTGCATTCTGTAGGAGGAATGGTGACCATATAAGCCGAACACACAATGCAGCCTGTTCTCATGAAGCTAAATATGATTTTAACATGATATCTCAAAGCAGCCTTTATTGCAAAGCCTTGGGTATTGGAACTACACGGAAATTACTTAGTTGGTATTGATATTCCTTCTTTCATTTTAAGATAAAGTGAAGTCCTTCCGCACAGCGCTACAAGAGGAGGAACAGGCCAGTAAACAAATCAATCCGAAGAGACCACGTGCCCTTTGAGGCAAACTTCTGCTGCTAAAGGATGCCTGAGCCTTCATTACTGTACCATGCAGTTGGTTGGAAATGAAGCTGTAACAAGTCGACTACTTGAAAGATCAAAAACTGTTGAAGTACCCTGTGGAAATGTCCCATTTCTTTTCCCCCGGCTGACATTTCAGTTGTGTGGAACACTCCTAAGATGTCTGCAAAATGCTTCTAGACCAGATAGCACAACCAGGCAGGTTTTGGAGCTGGGAAGCACTTTTGTTTCAAATAATTTAACTTACTCCAATTGTGAATCTTTTATGTTTTGGAAATTTGCCAATTTTTTTTTAAAATAATGAAGTAAAATGGTGGACTTGTAAAAACTTCACAGTATTTTGTTTCACTTATGTCCAGTTTTGTTGCAAAGAACAGCTGTGCAGTTTTGTATTTGCATGCATGCCCCACCTCATCAGTGATTGTATATACCTCCTCTTCTAGACAGCTGTGCTCACCTCTTCCTGTTCTGTGCCTTGACCAAGGCGACTTGACCCTAAATGTCCTCTCTAAAGCACAGCCTTAATAAATGACATTCCTTATTTGTCAATGTAAATTACTTTTATTGTGTGTACATTTTCAATGTGTGCTGTTTTCTTTTTTTCCGTGACTAGTTCTTCATTTCACAGTATGTGCCATATCATTGACCTGGAATTAAAAATATATCAGTGTCAATTGACAGCAGGCCATTCCATTTTTTATCCCTGTAAAAATCTGGAATCATGTTTTATTTCAATACCATAAAAAGTCTCTAACATCTTCTTTGTAAAGAACAAAACTATAAATTAGTGGATGTATAATAAAAGGTAAACTGATTATGAAGGAGAGTTGTATCTTAGGATAATACAAATATACCGTATGTGTGCTAGTGTGATGATGTCAGAACAAAAGGTGCAATCTGATTTCTACATATGGGTAGGAGAGGTGTCAAAGGATACCAAAATAACCCTTTCTTGTATGACTAAAATTGGCTTCTGATGCATGAAAGTTTACATGTGCATTAACTGTAGTTTGCAGGTAGATAGTACTGTTGCTTTAAAAGAAAGTAGCCAATGCATATTTTCCATTTGTACAGTGCCATCAGTTGAAAAGTGGGGTGAATTTGTACCATTTGAGGATTTGCACAGTAACTCCACAAAACTTGCTGATGCTGAAGAAATTCCATAATGATGCCTGAAATCTTCACAAATGGCACTGTGTATCCAGCACTTTTTAAGATGGTGGCACTTCAATTATTTTTCAAATTGCTGTCCAAAAGAAATTGCCCTTTTATGTATTTTTTGTCAGATGAATTTAAGCCTCTAGGAGTTCTCCCTGTTCCCGGAATAGATTCCAGGTGTTCATATCAACAGATGTTCCTTGGAACTCTTTCACCTTTTGTTTCTGGAACATAAGCCTATCTTTGCTGTGACTGAGGGAAATAAAGGGAAAGCAATGAAAAGAGAGCTTAATGAACCAGAATTTCTCAGTATTCAACGTAATTCTTTTAGGAAGGTAGGCTGTGGGAGTCCCTTGGCATATCATGGTGACAAAGCACCTATCTGTAAACATGAAAACAGAAACAATGTAGATTTTACACAATGTGTTTAATAAATTTAAGTATGAAATATAAATTAGAGATGAGAATTTTACTTCTATGTACACTACATAAAATGCTTTCTTTTCTAGCCATATCCATCTGCTCTAAGGCGTCTGCTGTTCAGATAGATATCTTAGAACAGATTTGTAGAAGATCTCTCCATTCTATTCAGATTTTGCTCACACCAAAGTGTCAGTGTTGCTGTGACAACTGTCTTCACTTATAATTGTATACCAAACTGAGCTAGCATTATTTTCCAGTGCATTGTTAACTACCTGGATAAAAAAACAGAAAGCTGGAATATGTGTGTACGAAAAAAATGCATAGAAAAATACTGTCCCCCCAGCTGCCTCAAGATGGCACCATTTGTTAACTGTTGAGATTAACTTTTCTATAGGTTGAGTATCCTTTATCTGGAATAGTTGTGACTAGAAGTGTTTTGGATTTCAGATTTTAGAATATTGCATATACATAATGAGATTATATACTGTTCCCTTGAAACAGGTTTCATTCCTCCATCAGTTTTTCTCTTGCCTTCTTCCTGTAGGGAACATGAAGGAATTATGAAGGGCCCCTTGGAACTGACTGCACATGTGCTACTTGTAGAGTCTTTCAGTCAGCTTGGTGCCTTTTTTCTCTCTCAGCTCACTTGAGACTGTATACGCATGCTGCTTACAAGCTGAGAAGGAAAAAAAAGTGCCAAGCCAACAGAGAGACTTTGCAAGCAGCATGTATGCATGCATGGTCCAAAGCAAGATAGGAGGGAAAGAAAGGTGCCAAGATGAGAGACTTTTCAAGTAGCATGCACATGCCTGTGTGTGGTCCCAAGCAAGCCTCCATAATGCTGTCATGTTCTCTACAGGAAGAAGATGGGGTTCTGCTTTGGATGTTGGAACATTTTGGATTTTCAGATAAGGGATACTCAACCTGTATTATCTCAGCATTGTCTAAACAAGTAAACCTGCCTAATAGCAATTGTCCTTTGTTTTGACATATGGCTAGAAGGATATAACTACATACTGAGTTCCCTGGAGTAATGATTTCATGAGTTAAATGTGCTTTTGAAAAGAAAATTCCTTGCTATGTGGCAGATGTTAATATCCACCTTTGTACTTAGGACATTTCATACAATTAGGCAGCAGTCACATAAGTCAGTTCTTGGGTTGGCTGTTTAGATGTTTTAATTAAAGGCAGTTTTTGATAGTGCCATATTTTCACAAGTGCAATTCTTAAACAAGAAGAAAACTTAAACTTGTTATCTGAGCAAAGAAAGGAAATTCAAATTTGGTTAGTGGCCTGTGGAAGTAAGCCTGCCTCCTTTGCCAAGGTTACAAATATCTTAACTGTTTGATGGGTCATCTCACCTTTCACTAAACTGCATATGCAAACAGCATGTTTATGAACATGAAAGAGATTGGCTGGACACATACATACCCATTTTCTTGTCAAACTTGTGCATTTGACCCTTTATGAATAAAACTCCAACGAAATGGATATTGTGCACATACATTCTCTGGATGCACAGAGGAGTAATTCACTGCTATTGGGTGATTCCTCACATGCCAACATATGTAGCAGGAATCTCCAAATCCAAAGTTCTTTTTTCAGTTAATATTGTTGACTCCCACTGCCTTCACCTTCAGTTTTTAAAATTCATACCAAGCCAGCTTTACCACAGAGTCTTAACCACAAATTAGATTTAAATATACTGGTTTATTAGAAATTGAGCAGGAAAGTAAGACCAATTAGACAGAAGGATCCTAATACCAAGGGCTTCTTGGTACGGAAAGGAAAAAATAAGGATGGCAAAAAAGGCGACAAGGGAAATGGCATCATTAATTGCAACTCAGCAGACAGCAGTCACAGAAAATAAAAATGAAAATAATATCCAGATTACTCCTAATCAACATGTCTCTGAGAGAATGACAGAAAAAAAAACCTTTAAAATGGATTTTTGTGACCATAAGTGACAGTGCCTCTAAATTCTGTGTACAAATGCCCCTAAAGAAGCTGAAAAACCAAGGAACAAATACAAAGAAAAGTCAATCGCGATGGCAAGACCTAAAAATGTAGGGAAAAAACTTCAAAATGGAACTTTAAAAGGAGGTAGAATTTCCAGCGTGAAAGGGCTATGGAATTAACCGTCCTCAGGTAAATTCCCTTGGCATTTTTGGGGGATGTTGGGAATGAATGTTCCACAACAGGGGGCAGGGCCAAATCAATCAGCATTGCCAAGCAACAGAAACAGCAAAGACAGCATGGAAAACAGGTGCAGAGTTTGAGCGACAAGCCCTCTGTAAACAGGAAAGAAGCAAAGTAGCAAAAGAATTCTGATACTAAGGCTTCCTTCATATGTTATTTAAAAAACATGTTGGCAGGGAAGCAAGGGCAAATGCATGATCCAGCACAGTCTCGCTCATGTGTTTCATCTTCAGAGGCAGAGAATACAATGAATTTAATACATTAGAGAGTCAGTAACTACAACACCATTAGTTTTAGAGGGAAATTTAATGAATTTATATAGTCAAGTAAGTTTAATGAATTTGAGACAGAGGCATGATTTTAATATAATTAATTTTTTAACCAATGATTTGCAACAGTTAAAACAGTATAATTAATTCAGGAGTTCATAAAGTGGAGCAAATAACTACAAGTAATAGAAATAAACCTAAGCAAAACAAAGATAAGGAAATTAATAAGGGAGAAGTGTAGAAAAGAAAATGCAATGTGTCTCAAAAACAAAGCATTTGCAAAAAGAATACTGATTCAAATGCAGAGAAGAAGATTAATTCTGAAATGTCTGAGGAGGAGATAGATGATGAAACTTAGATCCACAGTAAAGTAGACTCAGTGATGTTCAAAGAGAATTGGCTTCAAATAGGTATGTATTTATATATATAGATACTTTCAAGCACATGTTGAAACATGTGTTACATACATTGGAACTGAAGGACAGGAGGATGAGCAAGCTGGGAAAGGGAAAGGAAAGGATAGTACAGTGGCTTCTGTAAGGAAACAATCAGTCTCAAGGGAATTGAAATTCAACTACCTGACATGCTTAAATGGTCAATAGAGTTAGAGTGGGAGGCTCCTCTCACTACAAAGAGACTTTTAGGGTGCAGTCAGAAGTTATATCTTTAAGAAAGGGGACACGGAGTACCTTAAGGTCCCATTGCCCAGTTCTCCGATTTCTACACTGGTATGTCACACAATTGCCCCAAAGAATGGTAACACACTCTTAAGGATGTTGATGAGAGGAGTATTGAGTCAGCTTTAAAGAAGGCACATGAAGCTTTCATGTTGGCAATTAGGTCTTCCACTGTGGTTTTTATGTTTTCCAGTGCAATAGTATTGTGGTTGGAGGAAATTTTAAAGACCCAAGATTTGAGCATGTAAACCTTACGATAATAGGAAGAACAATGAAGGCTCTGCAATTTATAGTGGATGTTAGCCATAATTCTGCTGTGTTTGCTGCTAGAAATATAACACCAAATGTAGTAACAAGGAGATCAATCTGTATTCACCATTGGGAGGCTGATGAGAAGTCAAAAGAAAATTTGGCATATATGCCATTTACGGATCAGCTTCTATTTGCAGAGGAGGCTTTACACAAAGTATTAGGAAAAATTAAGACAAAAAACAAGTAATGCCTTCAGTACGAAGAAAAAGATTTAGAAAATGATTTAGAGAGAAAATGATTTAGAAGTTCCTTTTATTCCTTTGAAGGAGGGAGAAATTATTGAAGACAAGGAAATTTCACATTTAATACAACACAGCCAAATAGGCAGGACTTTACACAGAAAAGGCAAACTTTTCATCAGCCAACCCAATTGGGGAGGCCACCGACCACACTGATGGACAAGATATTCTGCATTATGGGGCATTTTGGTAAAAATAACAACAAGAACAAAAACAACGACAACAGATCATTGGATCAATCAGGTGGTAACCAAAGCATACAAAATTTTGTTTGCAAAGGTCCCAAAACATAAATATCTTCCTTTTCTAGTACTGAGGAATCCAGAAAAGAGAGAGACAGTTTAGAAAGAGACAGAATATCTTCTGCAGATTGGGGCTAGAGTGCCTTGCAGTCAGAAATTCAAAGGGCTATATTCAATCTGTTCACAGTACCCAAGAGTAATGGCTCTTTCCATCCTGTCTTGGACCTCAAATATGTAAACAACTTTCTTTCATGTTCTTTTATGAACAACTTTTCTTTTACCAAAAGTTTAAGATGGAGATACTTCAAACCATCAAGGAGAATTTGAAGATCAACAATTGGCTAGTGCCCTTTGATTCAAGGAAGGTTATTTGTATATCCATATGCAAATCTGTAGAAAATATTTAAGGTTTCAGTTCCAACAAAATCAACATCAGTTCAGGGATCTCCCTTTTGGTCTTGTGCTGGCCAAGACCTAAGGTGTTCACCAAGGTATTAGTACCATTGATGACACATCTTTGGGAACAAGATATACAACCATTCCTATATTTGGGTGAAATCCTCTTGAAAACAAAGTGCAGACTTAGGATGGAAAGGGACCTGGAAAATAAGTACAGACACTTCAGAGATATGGTTTCATAATAAATTGGAAAACAGCCATTTGGAACCGTCAAAAATATTGACACAACTGGGGCTCAGACAGATACAGCAAAAGTCTACATGTTTTTATCGCAAGAGAGGAAACAGAAGATCAGAACAGAATTACAGACCTTGATGACAAAGACCTAAATGGATTTGATGTAGTTACTGAGAATCATGGGACTGCTGATCTCAACAATGCAGTTGGTCCCATGCGCAAGGCTGTATATCAGGATTTTACAAGCATGTTCTGAGCCCCCACCAGTGGTCAATAGCAAGCAACAGCCATTATTTGATGAGGATTCCAGAGAAGTAAATAAAGACTGATGGATAATGAAGTCATCTAAACAAAGGAGTGCCTTTTGCTCTGCAAGAAGTGATAACAATAACAACAGACACAAGCCTCTCCAGCTGAGGAGCACAATGCAGGGGAGATCAGTGAAAGGCATTTGGACTGGACTGGACTTGAAGTATAAACTACTTGGAATTGAAGGCATCAATGTGCAGGTAACAATAGACAACATGGCTGTGAAGACATACATATCCAAACAAGGAGGCTCCAGATCAGCAATGCTGGGCAGAGAAGCAGATCAGATTTTACACTGGGCAGAGATGGAGACGAGGTTCATATCAGCTGTCTATCTAAAGGGGTCTCTGAATGTAGAAGCTGATAATTTGGGCAGAAGCCAACTACACCAGGGAGAATGTTACTCTATCTGGAGAGTTTCTAAATTCTAAACAAGCTGAGGCCTTTGCAAGTGGCCTTATTCACCTCTGGCACCAATCTCAAATTGAAAAGATATTTTTCACTCAATGGAAGTGCAGATGCAGAACAACATGACATATTGGGGGG
The DNA here is from genome assembly GCA_948474755.1 of Ctenosaura bakeri. NCBI lineage: Eukaryota > Metazoa > Chordata > Lepidosauria > Squamata > Iguanidae > Ctenosaura > Ctenosaura bakeri. Next base: position 68,713 of record CAOLHI010000531.1, read on the forward strand.
CCCTTGACTGTCGGGGGTGCTGCAGGCCTTTCTGCTAATTCCAACAATACCAAAGGTATTGGAGAAGATACTCAGAGAGAAAGCAACAGTGTTACTGATAGTACTTTATTGGCTAAGAAGATTATATTTCCCACTGTTACTTCAGATGTCAATAAAAGACTGTTGGCTTTGCCAGACAGGTCTGATTTGCTGCACCAGGGGCTGATATCCCGTCACAATCCAAATTGGATGAAACTGACTGCATTGGCATTGAGAAGCAGTACTTAGTTAAGCAAGGTTATGTGGATTCAGTAACAGAGAGTATATTGGCATCAAGAAAGTCTTGCACAAACAGAACATAAATCTTTACATGGAAGGTTTTAAGAACTAGTTTAAATTACAATCTGTGGATTTGGAATGGTGAAAGTTTGCTATCTTGAAATTCTTGCAGGAAGGTATGTAGAATGTTTTGAGACCAAACACATTAAAAAGATAGATGGCCACATTGGGCACAATAAGACCAAACAGTTTGATTGTCTCATCATATCTTCATATAAAGTGGTTCTTGAGGGAAGCAACTTTAAAAGCACCACCAACTGTACATAGATTGCCATCTTGGGTCTTGAATTTGGTATTAAGCAAACTAATACAACTCCTTTTCAGCCTTTAATTGAAGCTTCTTTATGGTTATTGACATATCAAATTCTCTTCCTAGTATCCATAACATCAGCCAGAAAACTGTCGGAGTTAGATATATTATCCATACATCCAACTTTGTGTTAATGGGATGAAGAGTTGTCTTTGACACTGGATCCATCTTTTCTACCAAAGTTCCACTCAAATAGAGAGGTATTTCAAACCATGCATTTGCCAAATTTTTACCCAGGGCCATCTCATGCACTTGAAAGGAAGTGGCATATGCTAGATGTTATGAGGCCTGCTAAAAAATAGATTTAATTCTGCTAATATATTTCTAATATAATAGAAAAACAGAAGCATTATTTGTTTCTTTTAATCCAAAGATGGTAAGAAACAAGATCTCCAAGCTTTTGCTATCATTATAGTTAAAAGCTTGTATTTTTTTTTCCTATTACGACATGACAAGGGTAGCAAGACCACAAAATGTTTGGGCCCACTCAACTCAGTCAATGGCAACAAGTGCTATAATGCAATGTAGTAAAGTTGATGTTTTTAATGCAGCAGGGTAGAAAGAATCATTCACATTTATTAGACATTACAGAATAGATAAATATATATCTGCACAGGTCACATTTCGCTTGACTGTGCTGCAGCCAGTAATACACTAAAATGGACTCATCCTGGATAGGGGGTGCTTGAATCCATCCCAACCATAGTGGATTGCTCCTCCATGCCATCCAGAGAATGAGAAGGTCGTACATACTGTGAAAGTTCATTCTTGGATGGCCTGGAGAATCAACCCACCCCCACACTTGTTGATGAAGAAAAAATATTTAAATGAAATGCTACAGGTGTTAGGTGAGCAGTCTTAGCCAGACTTGGAAAGAAACTGAAGGTGAAGGCAGCAGGAGTTACCAACATTAACTGAAAAAGAACTTTGGTCTTGGAGCCTACTACTACCTGAAGCTGGCATATGAGGAATAACCCAACTGTACTGAACACATTCTGCCAAGAAAATTCCAGAATAGGTTTCCCTTAGGGTCACCATAAGTCATAAATGACTTGAATGCACACAACAGCATGGTAAGATAGAAACATTTTATGTGAGTCAGAATGGTGTAGTGGTTTGAGTGTTGGGCTAGAACTCTGAAGAGCAGGGTTCAATTCTCTGTTTGGTCATGAAAATGCACTGGGTGACCTTGAGTGTGTCACATATTCTTAGCCCCCAGAAAATTCCATGATAGGTTTACCTTAGGGTTGTCCTAAGTCAGAAATGACTTGAAGATACACAACAACAACAGTGGATTGTCCCTCCTCACAGCAAATACCAGCCTCTCAATCCACTTCATTAGACTGCTTTGCTGCTTGAGTCCTATACTGGGGTTGGATGATTGAAACCCAAGCTATAACACTCAACTTGCTAAAACAAAATGGTTAAAACAGTAAAACAGTTGCCTTAGTGAACTTCTCAGCAAATTTTCAGTTATCAGTTACAATATTCCAGGCCACCTAGCAGCAAAATGACTGAGGTCTGTGAGGTATCTGTTCCTTTTTGAAGGGCAGGTCACAGAGACCTTGTAAGTACATGAACCTACAGAGTTCAACAGATTTCCACAACCTATTACAGGCTACCTAACCTGTACCTGAACTTGCAGGGGTAGATAGTCTACTAATCCTTTGTCTAAACTGTTGGGGTAGGTTTGGGTTATGTTATTTTAAGTACTCAGAGAAAAGGCAGATATTTCCCATTATATTCCACAATGGTTGTGGAGTTTTAATAAGGAATCTGTTTAAGGTCAAACGTAGGTAAATAAATTAGATGGTTTTTGGTAACAAATGTTCATTCTAAATTAGGGAATCAGTTTGCTTTGAGCAAAGTTGGTCTCCTTGAATGTTGAGAATGCTTCTTGATAGGGAGCGGGTGTAGCAGAATGGCTTTTGCCAAGCTTAGGTTGGTACAGCAGCTGTGGCTATTCATAGAGGACAATCTACCTAAGAGATCATATCCTTTCACTACATCACCTCTGGAGTATTAATAGTTTTCTGTGCATGTGACTGCCTTTAAAAGTGATCAGAAATTTCAGCAGCTGAAACTAGATTTAGTAAGAGCACATTCTTCCAAATATGTCACTCAGTTGTGATACTCCTGTTATGTTAATTTTGGGATTCATCCTTAATCAAATTCAGTAAATTCACTAGGATTACAAGATCTATATGGTTTACTCCCCCACCTTCTCTACGTGACTCTCCCTACCCATTTCATTCCCCCCTATGACTAGACATAAAGCTCCCTGGAATGCAAAATGGAACCTCCTTTGATGCTGTATTGCAGGGCAGGACGAAGTGTGGCCTGCATGGAGACCCTTGAAGCAGTGGTGAAGCTTGGAATGTAGGGAGGGGGGACAGGGCTACAGCGTGAGGGGCGTGGCCAGTCTGCATGGGGGCATGGCTGCAGTGCATGAGGGTGTGGCCAGGGCATGTAGGAGCATGGCTACAGGCTGGGAAGTCCCCAAAACACTGCCGCCTGGGGCAAACTGCTCCTTGGCAGCCCTGTCCCTATGCAACTGCCCTGAAGGGTCAATTTTGTTATTGTCTCAAAATGCTCACTAAGGCAATATGGGGCATTTTCACCATGTTTTTACCCCACCAGATTATTTTAAGCCTGGAAGTGACCTTTTTGAAAATAGTTGACTTCAGCTCATTTCCTGTTGTTAAATGTTACTTTGTGTGTCTGGGGAGTGATACTGTGATAAACTTTTGGGGGTTGGCTATCTGTGCCAGTGCAGCCTGAAAGCAGGTTGCTAGGCAACTAGAATAGCACCTCAGGAGAGAAATCCCACTCTGTAGCATGTGGGAGGGGCTTATGGCTGAAACAAAAATGTGTATAAAGCCAAGTACCTGTGGGTATTTTTGATTCCTTCAGTGAAAGTCTAGCAAGGAGCTACAGAGTAGATTCCTTTAGTCAGTTAGTGTGACCTAAATTGGAAGTTAACCATTTGGTGGGAGTTTACCCAAAGTGCTGTTGTATGCTAACTTTACCTTGTGTGAAAGTCTAAAGACATGATTGAACTGTTTTTGAGCAGGGAGTTAACTGTTAATACTGTCTAAAGAGTGCACTGAAGAAATGTATCAACATTGGGCTGCATATGAACTCTAACATGCTACTTTATGATTGTTGTCTTAATAAATGTTACAGTTTTATCTTTGCATGCATTGACTTGGCTGAGCTGTATGCAGTGATAAGTAACACAGAAAACACGCTACCATAAAATTACTAAGTGGTTTCAAATGAGCATTGAAAACCCTCACTCATTTACACAAAGGTGATATTATGGGGGGCGGGGATGTGGAGCTGTACGGTAAAGATAGAATGCCTTATCTGATTGAGAATACCAATTTGAGAGAAGGGCCTGTCACAGATGCCCTCCAACATCTATGGCCAGGGCGGGGGGTAATGCAACCCTTCTAGCCTTCCACAGTTGCCCAATCCTCCTGTAGAGCTTCCTGGCATAGGTGATCAAATACTATTATTTTGCTACATTTATGGTCTAACGCATAAAGAGATTGCTGTTTAAACTGTTAAGCAACATTGTCCATTATTTTTATCTCCTAGACAGTTGTTTTATGTTGAGATAAGCCATCTTGAATATCTCATTAGGGGTGGAATATTAATCTAAGTCAGCAAATTATTTAGGTTCAAAGAGTTTTTTTTTAATGAAAAGTCACAAATCTTCTACCATTACCTGCTCTGTGATATTAACAGAAAGCTACCATGCCAGTATATAAGAAAGAGCTTTTCCCAGGTTCTGAATCTGGGGTACACTGATACTGTTGGAGATCCCACCCTCATGAGCCCCCAGTCGCTGTTCTAGATCCTACTGAATCTTTCATCTAGGTACTACAGCCTTGGAGGAAGAGAAGAGGCAGGCACAGCTCCAATGACTAGGCCTAGCAACAGATGAAAGCCTCTCTCGATCCCAATTGCTGCTGCTCCAGGCTTCAGGGGAAAGAAAACATGGCACACACAGCTCCATCATGCCTAGGCCCAGAAACAGATAAAAGGCTGTTTATCCATCTCAACTACCACTGCTCTGGAGAGAAGGGACAGGCAAAGCTCCACCATACTGACCCAGAAGAATAGGTTGTATCTGCTGGATTTAATCTGCCCCCTCCCCACCGCCATTCCTTTTTCTTTATGTGTCCATGTTTTATTTTAGCTCATAAGCTTGAGGGCAGGGAACCATCAAATTAACAATTTGTAAGCTACTTTCAAGGAAGACATATCCTTGAATCTGTAAGACATAAGCAGAGTGGTTGATGATAGGATGAGCTGAAAATCTCTAGGAGTACTATAAGTCCCTAAGAGCACTATAAGTCAAAGTCAACTAGAAAGCAATCAACAACAACAGGCTGCTCTGAGTACCGCTGTGGCTGAAGGATGGGGTATAAATACTCTAAATAGATTTGTATTGTCCCATGCACCCCAAAGATGCTATGAGGAAATCAGGTTTCCTGCTTGCTGCAGTTTCATACCAGGAGAAAAGCTTTGCATATGATACAGATAGAGGCTTTTATATCTAGACTTTTTGAAGATGCAAAGGAACATAACCATCTGCAATGGGATGAATGCGATATGGATAACAACTTGAAATCTAATTTGGGGATCTTTGTAGACAATGAGTATTTGAGCCTCCCACAGGCTTGAAGTTAGACAGTGTAATGATGGCTGAGATCCAGGATAAGAGAAACAAAGTTCTGTCCAATTCCTTCCTCATCCTCACCCAAATCCATATTTTCTCTCCTCAGTGCTCCCAACATGGCCACTTACTGCCTGATGGAGGGGGTAATGGAGACACAGAAGTGTTTAGCTACAATCCTATAGGGGATTCTCAGCAAGAAGGCATCCTTTGTAGGTCCCGGAAGATGGTATCAGTGCAGGGATGGGCAACTGCACAGGGGCGGGGGGTCATTTTTCTCCAGAGCCCAGCCAGCAGGCTGCACAATCAGGTTTCAATGCATCCAAAGTGATGTGATATCACTTCTGGCTGCCATTTTGGCTGATTTTCAGCCCATTTCCCCCTCTTTTTTGGTGTTCTGGGGGAGTTGGGGGGCTCTGCAGAGCTAGGGAAAAATTCTACATTTTTAGCAGTTTGAGGACAAAACATTGTCTGAAAATTGGTCCTTTTTTTGGTGGGGCTAGGGGCTTGAGAGGTCTCCTGGTGGGTCTCAAGGACCATGTGTGCCCTGCAGGGCACACTTTGCCCATCCCTGAACTATTGGAACACAGCTGATATTGTTATACAGATGTACACCTGCATAAGCCACTAACAAGATGCCAGCCAAGCTTACTTGCTTTTAAGAATTATTAGAGGTAATAATAATTGAGAACACAAGGATTTGATACAAAATAATTACTGTTGCAGGGAACAATGGACCAGCATCATTAAAATCTAAAAGACCAGGTTTACCAGTTGGAAAAAAAAACTAGTTCCCACCTGAGATACATGTATTCTTCAAAAATATTAGTACATATTTGGCTTCTACTATTAAACATAAGACAAATATTAATATTTAATAATAATAATCATCAGACAAGGAACCAAACAATGGGAACATTTCAGAAAAGCCCGTACAAGGCCTCTTGAAGCATATACTTTCCATCAGTTCTTCTAAATCAGGGGTGAAGAACATGTGGTTGGATTGCAATTACCTTTAGCCTTGGTCAGCACAGTCAATGCTGAAGGATAATGGGAGCTGCAGTCCTTTAGGAGGGACAGACATTCCCCATCCTGCTCTGAAAGCGGCAGAGAAGCCAGAGAAAAGCATGGCAATAGATGGCTTCTGTGCTCAGGAATTCATTTCACACTATCTAGTTATTTAAAACATCTGAATGTGCAAAATCAGAATAGTTTATATTCTCTGGATGGCATAGAAGAGCAATCCACTTACTCATGGGTTATTCCCCATGTGCCACTGATAACGCATTGCAAGCTGGCATGTGGGTTATAACTCATGAATTAAATGGATTGATTCTCCTGCCATCCAGGAATGAACCTTTATGGTAGATATCAATTTCTCATTCTGTATGAATGAAATTATAGTCCTATTTTATTTATAAAACATTGTTCTGTTATCTTCGATTTCATCTTCCTCTCAGGAAAAGTGAATGCCTTTTGAGTTGAAGCCATGCAGAACACTGAAAGACAAAAACATTCAGTCCTCATTAAGCTGACATTTCATGTAAAATAATGAAGCCATCTCCAAAAAGTCCTAAGCAATTTTGTCTTTTGATTCTAATGCAGCAGGAACAGGATTTTCCTTCCCCTCCCCCTCCCATGCTTCTGCTTAAAGAAAATAATTTTGGGCAGCTTCTCCCTGCTTTCGAAGTCTTGTAGTCAATAACTTCAAAGCCTTCAGTTCCACTTCTGTGTGTTCTGCCTGGACAGCAACCCTCAGAGTACACGCGTGTAACTGTCATCTCCACTCCTCAAACAGATAACGTTTCACACCAGTTTCTAGTATTACCATTTAAACAATTGGGGAGACAGAGAACACTGGGCTGGTTAGACTTCAACAAGCAGGAGGGGACCACTCACAATGTTAAGCTTCTCTTTGAAGGCTGAGAGGGAGCATGCATTTATTTATTTCCTCACTTTAATCTGTGCTGCCCAGTTTTATGGTCAGGACAAGATGCCAACCATTCTTATACACAGCCAGAAACACAAACTGATACCAACACATCAGCAGAAATGTGTGCAGTGCTTCTTGGAACTCCTTGGTAATACCACTACATTCTCACCAATCAGTGACAGTGCCCTGGGAATCAGTACAATACATTAGAGACACCCAAACAGTTGCGCCCCTTTCCTCTTAGTGCTGCAACAACAGTAGCTACCTTATAATAGTGCCTTTTCTCCACTCATTCTGCTGTATTATGACAACAACTCCTGGAAGCTGCTCCAGGATTACTTCCATCCAGGCCCCAAATTCATGGTGTAGAATAGGAAAACAGCTGTCTGCCTCTCTTTCAGCTAATGTAGTAGAGGAGCAGGAGTAATGGTTAAGCTGCCTTCCTATACCCTAATAAGTACAACCTACATTCCGTGGTTGTACTTCTGAACTGGTCTCAAAGCATTTCCCCTAATAGAGGAGGAAGCAGGGAGACCGAGATGGTAGAAACTGGCAACTTAGTCCTATGAAGACCACCTTAGGGAGCCACGCCTGTTTAGCTTGGAAAAGAGTAGACCCAAGAAGTGATATGATGTCTAGACATCTTTAAATATTTGAGGGGATATCATATAGAAGACAGAGCAAGTTTGTTCCTCTGCAGCTTCACAGACTAGAACACAAACCAAGGGATTCAAATAACAAGAAAAGAGATTCCACTTAAACATTAGGAACAGTTTTTTAACAGGAAGAGGTGTTTGATATTGGAATAGATTGCCTTGAGAGGTGGTGGAGTCTCCTTCTTTGGCTATCTGTCAAGAGTACTTTAGCTGAGTTGTATAGCAGGGAATCAGACTGGGTGGCCCCTTTGCAGTCCCTTTCAACTCTGATTCTATTATTATAAATGCAGTAGTTAAGAGTCTATTGCCAAAGTACACAGGACACACCAACTGTTACTGCACTATAGAGAGTGCAAAATACAGTTCTGTCTATGATATCATGCAGAATCTTAATATCTATTCTTGCATTCATTTGGAAATGGGGAGCTCTCTAACTGTGTTAGCGCATGCAAAATCTCTGAACTTGAAAAAATGCATTTAGTTTCACCTGATGAAATCATCGATGTCCATTACTCGTGCACGTTTTTCTGAGTAACCAGTCTCTTCTAGAATTTCATGAATGAGATTTCCAATATTGAAATTTTCAGGAATTTCCTGTCAATGTAAAGCACAAAGGAGAGAATTTACCTCATGTGGTGCCCATCATATGACAAGCAACTTGAACATTGTTCCAAAAACCAAACAGAAATAAATGGGTATGTTTACCAAGTTATTTTGTGAACAGTGTATTCGATAATTTTGTTCCAGCAGTTGTTTCACAGCTTTTGAACTGAAATGAGCAAAAATAGGAAAGATTACACAGAGCTGTAGAGCTGCACTGCTACTTATTGGGAAAAAAAAACGTGAATATGGAATGTTCCTTTTGCACACGTATTTTCCTCCAAGTGATCATTTCTATTCCTTCAGAGAAGACATATAAAACTAAATAAAATAGGCACCTTCCAACTACCAGAGATCTATTATAGTGACTCTGTCTACTTGTTCATTTAGTGGCTTAGCTTGATAAGAATAGCACAACTAATTACACCTACATGCCTTCCTTTGAGGAACGTAGGAAATGCCTGTAGGAATCCAGATGGAGTTAACTACCTTCAAACATGTAAGTGGGGTCCTGGCGTAAACTGTGATTTCAAAGTGACCATCTCAAAATCTGAGCTGTTCCAATGCAAAATGAACACAGACACGAAGATAACTGATCGAGCATTTAAGCTTTACTGAAAATTTGGCAGAATCTTGGAATACAAAATTCTAGAAAAATCACAAAAAACTGCTGTCCACAGTCCTCTTTGCCATCTTGTTAATGTCAACTAGACAATAATAAAACCATACAAAAAACAAAACAAAAGGATTGCAGGAATAAATATTACAATAATCAATACTGCTAAAGGATACAGAAATTTGTATCCATTTGCTCAACTATGAGACACAGCTCAAGAGCTCCCTACATGTTGATCTTCATTTGCTCGCCAACTTGGCTTTGCTTGCCTACTTATGTACGTGCTGCTCTGATCTCCAAGATCTCATGCCAAAGCAGTGATCAATCATCAGAGAAACAACTGTCTCAAAACACAGGGAGAGACCAGAGGCAGCATGAAGAATTGCTAGCTACTTGTACTTTAGCGAAAGACACAATACTTGCCCTCATAACCTTACATGCTATGGAAAGATGGAAATCACAGAAGCATCAGCATCTTCTTTTGCCTATAGTCACATAGCAAAAGCTCACTGCTTTCTTCATTTGTCATGACAATGCTTGGGTAGAGTCTCAGCTCCCTTCTTCAATAGTGGGCTGGTGTTTTCAAGTCAGGTGCACTACCTTCTCCTTCATTTCCCTCCTCTTTGCTCATGAGAGCAAAGGAAAAGTTAGGACAATTCAGCAATGTCACCAACTCCAAGATAAAGGAGAACAAACACTCTGTGCAAACACCAACTGACCATTCAATCTAGTGTGACAAACAAGTCCTGTAGGATAAAAAGTAAATACCCAGCTGCAAACCAAATGTCTCTCTGATATAAATAACTTACTTAAAAACTGCAGCAAGTGTCTTGTTTTTCCTGACAAAGACTATCCTTAGCAGGCCATCCCACTCCTATATAAATATAGAAAACAGCTGATTGAAACAATGCACATTTTGTAGCAAAAATTTCAGTACTATTCACAGAGCATACAGGGCATCTGCTCCTCAGCAAGACTCCTCCCATTGTTCATTTCCTTACTGTTTTATCATTCCCTTGTTACTTCTTAAGCAGTTCAGATGCCTCCTCTATTCTCCCCTTTCTTCAATCTAAGGATTACCCATATGCTTGTTTCTATCTTCTACATGCGGCTGGAGTGCCACTCCATCCAAAACATGACTAATTTCTAGAAGACACCAAACTCTAGTAACCCACATTCATTTTTACAATTTTCCTTAAATGTATTTGTTTACTGAACGTGTATTTCACCTTTCTTCTGAGATAAGCTTCTAATCACCATAAAAATGCCTTCAAATATTCCCAATCAGGGTACAATTCATTGGTGTCCTTTTATGTTCTTCTAGACAGTTAGTTTTACACATGCACATGTACATTCATGCACAGGCACACACACAAATGAAGAGGATAACAGAAGTGAACTGTGGCCTCTTCCATCGTGCAAACTATGAATGCCGAACTTCAAAGAACGGCACTGTAAGGGCTTCTGAACCTAACACAGTTGCCTTTACCATAAGTAAAACATTAATCTTTAGTCTTTTTCCTACCAACAGTTAAATTGGCTTTGCTGAACTATTCTCCCAAACCAACCAATACCATAACAAACACACAAATACATCAACAGTTTCCACATACAATCTTTTCAGCAACTGATACTTAATGTTATGAACATGTCAGGTGTTAAGACAGCTCTCACAAAAACCATGGTATTGCAAAAAAATATTGCTGCCATTGCTTAATTATAGGTTATAGAAGGAATGAGGAGCAAGGGGCTCTATAGTTGCTGTTGCTAGGACTTCAACTTCATCCTTACCATTAGCCATAATCACCAAGATTGGTGGGAGAACAACAATATGTGGAATGCTACACGTTTCTCATCCCTATTTTCTGTTATCATGGAAAATATACAGACTAAGATGACACTTGTGAATGACTTTTGCACACTTGCTTAAATTGTTTTCATGGATTTTATGTCAACAGTGATGAGTCTCACCTGAAAGTTGATTGGTGGTGGAGGGTTTTTTGGTTCTATCCTTACAACACTGGATTCAACTTTGGGTGGTGGCTTAAAATTATTTTTTCCAACCTGTTAACAATCATAGATACTTTTTTACATTCTGTTAAGAACTTGCTTCCCTCTAGCATTCCATCTGAAATCTACAACCCCACTCAAGCTGTCTGCTGTTTCACTTACTTTCATCAGATGGTCAACACGGGCTAGTAACTGAGTATTAACAGAGAGCCTGCAATATAGAGGAGAGCCGGGTTTTGCAACCAAACGAAGAGCAAATTCTCTTTGGAACATCAGTATTGCACACCTAGTGATTAAAAATGAGATTCAAGTTTGAGTTGCTTTGCCTTGAAGTAGGATTTTTCTACATACACTAACTCAACACCACTTCCTCACATTTTATCGATTTACACATTACCTTCCTACATGGATCAAACAAACTTACTGCTTTACTTCTAAAAACCTATGGATATTCAACAGATGCATAGGCTACATTGTACCACTGAAACAGTACAGGCCAGACAATGTGCAAATACTTATTGATATTAAGACGACACACCCAATGTTGAATGCAACATAAACTTTGCTGAATTCTTTTTTCAGGCCATTTTATTTACTAAGGTACTGTCTCCTCACTATAAGGCCACTTGAGACAATAAAGTGGGAATAAGGGAAGAAATATCTAGGACAGACTAAGATGCTGATGACAACATATTTACTTGGCCATGCCTTTTAGTTGTTATGTTTTATGGCTTTTTGTAGCTATTAGATATTTACATAAGTCAATTACTGACAAAAATGTATACACTTTGTTAAATATCTAAATTTGTTTTCTGAAACACTTGTATATTACTGTTACTTAGGGAGAGGCCTCATGGGCCATCTAGTTCAAACCCCTGCTTAATGCAGGATCCCCTTGTTATTTATGTTTAAATTATACTCCAATTCAGGGCAATTCTGTGCTAAGGGTTTGTTTTTTTTTTGGCAAGATTTATTCAAAGGAGGTTTGCCATTGCCTTTCTCTTAGGCTCAGAGAGTATGACATGCTCATGGTCACCACGTTCCACAACTGATTCAGACATTGGTATCCTGGAGTCCTTTTCCAACACTCAAACTACACCGGTTGTCCTTGTATATTACATTTTTATTTTTTTCCCCCCTGAAATTATCCCCAAATAGTATTATTTCAAAGATCAAGGAGAAGTCCCTAAATGCCTATAAAGGTTTGCAAATAGAGCGAACAAAAATTCAGCTTATGGAGGAAGAGGATGGACTTGTCAATGACCTTCGTTCTATGAACTGCACACTTTTCATGGAAGATGTAAAATGAGAATGCAGTAAGAACAGTAAGCAACTATTTTTAGGAGAGCCTTCTCTGTGTGATCCAAACAAATCAGACTTCTTGGAGAAATACAAAATCGCAGTGTTTGGTTCTTCGTGTTTCAAAAGGAATAAGGAACTATTTTTAGAAAAGCTCTCTTTGTATGATCATCACACAGAGGCACACTACTTTCATCTAAATTTAAACAGAATTTCTAGTTTGAATTAACAAAGGAATGTTAACATACTAGAATGACATACCGCTAATCATTTGTTTTCCAGTACTACAGAACTATTTGTAAAAGCATTTGAACTATATTAGAAGCTGTGTTTTCGTACATACCTAAAGAAAGGCCGATGCAACAATAACTTAAAAACAAAGGGAGAAGAAATCTGGAGGGAAAAAAGGAGAAAGTTAATTTCCAAGGATCCTTGCCACTCTAAACTAGATGTCCTGTTTTTAAATAGCTTTGGTTTTTCACTTACTTGATAAGGTAAATTAGCTACACAAGCATCAAAAAATGGTAGGTCACTTTTCAATACATCTCCAATCTTTATTTCAAGTTTTTTAGCCAAAGGCCTGGAATAAAACCACAAGTCTTACATCAGTACATTTCCCAGATAGATTTTACTCTATGCCTTTTCCCCACATTATGCACACTTACGTGCCCTGAACTCTCTTCTGAAGTTCACCAGCAAGCTTGACATCAAGCTCACAAGCAATTACCTGAAAGAAACCATGTACAAATGAATTTGTAGGTGCTTCCTATACAATATTCAATGAAGCACAGAACTACAATATAATACTGAAAACCGAATAATTGTGATAAAATCTCTCTTTTCTGTTTATTAGATGTTTATGACAGAACCTTTTGGCTAATGATGTTGTACATATCCAGTTCTTAACATTAAATCAACCATGGTACATTTAAGCTACTTAAAAATAATACATGACAAGAACATGATTCAACAAAAGAACAAAAACAAACAGAAGAACAAAGCAAAATAAAAGCAAAAGAACTACAGAAGCAACCAAAGTTTTACTTTAGAAATATGTATAAGGCAACCACTTCTTAGAGACAGAGGATTGCATCCAACATTGTCTGATTGGATTTCCGAATCCTCTCCTTCCCCTGTACTTCAGTTTCCCACACACCCTAAAATGTTTTTGGAAGGTCCTGCAACTCTCTAGAGATGAAGGGGAAAGGGAGGCTGCAGGGGTCAGGAGAAAATTCTCTTCACTGGTAGATATTATTCAACTGGAGAATAGAGACAACTGGATATTGCCCAGCATCTAATTTCAACTTTTTGTATTACTGTAAAAGCATTTTAACAAGAGTTATATTAAGTACCTGATGACACAACAATAGTTTTATGTCTTCCTGGAAAAGCTGTGGACAGCAAGAGTATTTGGGGCTAAATTCCAGCATTAATCCTACAGTAGACCCATTGAAATCAATGGCACTTAAAGGAACTGTGACTGACAAGTCCAGTTTATTTCAGTGTGTGTCTGCTCTAGGTGGGCATAACACTACATTTAGCTCAGTTTGCCCAGAAAACATTTCTAGGCATGCTAATATATATTAAATACATTTCCATGCAGAAACAGACTGGGAAAAGTTTATTATTTATTCAGCAAAAGCTGATGCATGCCCTAAATTCTATTTTCCTTCCCCCAGCTGCAATCAAATAATTTTAATGATTTAATTTATCCTTTCCCAGCTCTCTATGTGGAAGAAAAAGGAAAGAAACATCTTGCTTATTTTTTTTTTACCTTTTTCACCTTTTCTAACATTTTTATTGTCATGTTACCAGTGCCAGGGCCGACTTCTAGAACAACATCAGTAGGATACAAGGAAGCCTAAAAATGAATAAAATTAGATTTTCAGTATTAAAAATAATAAGTACTTGATAGAATCTGAACTAATATCATATACAGCATTAATATAAGATAGTCAAAGCAATAATTCTATCTCTGGCCCTGACTCAAACATAGAGAGAGGGCAGCAAGCTATTTCACATGCTTTTCCACTTCCTCTTTAATAATTTTCCATAGGGTTTATTTTTTTCAATCTAGATATCCTTTTTCTTCTTGTAAGCAATTCTCAGTGTTTCACAATACAATCCCATTCACATCTGCTCAGGTGCATCCATGCAGGTGGACAATGGACTTCCATACCTTTGCCACAAACTGCTTTACATCCATTTTACATTCAAGACATGTTCTTTGATCTCAAGATCTCAGACAACCATTATCACTTACCTTTTCTATAATACTGTTAACAATGAGAGGATTTTTCAAAATGTGTTGACCCAATTCTGTGTTGAACCTGATGCCAGATACTAAAGGCAAAACAGTAGAACCACATTAGGAAGAGTTAATTGCAATAGCTCAGTAGTCCAATATATGGAGGTAGGCTCTTCAAGAAGGAATTTAACTACGGTTTTATGCTTTCTGTACAAGCAAGTAAGTACCTTGGAAAGCTGTTGACTTTCTTCCGTGTGCAGGATCCTGCCCTGGATAGCTGGCAACATTGTTTATTACTGTATAAGTATATGGTACTGTATAGGTATACAGTATGCAAACTCTACTGTTTACTGAAGTGCTCAAGATAGCGGCCATCCTATCTTTAATCCTCACAGGAACCCTGTGAGGTAGGTTACTTTGAAAGCTGATAGCTGGCACAAATCACCCACTGCACTTCATAAAGGAGGGGACTGGAACTGGGATCCCCTCCCATTCCCATTCCCAAGTTCCCAGTCCTTCCCAAATTATCTCATGAGACAGACTAGCAATATTTTTCCTTGCTGTAGTAGGAACCAGGGCCATATAGGTGCCATATTATTATCCTATTCCCACAGTAGCCAGGAAACTCATTATGGACCAACAGCCAATGGTTTGTGGACCAGCACCAGTTTTCAGATTGCAACTTTGAGTAACAGCACCGCTCTACACTGGCTCTTTCCCCCCTCCTTTTTTAAGTACCTTCTCAGCCATCCTGTTTGAGATTCACACAGTAACTTTTTGAAGCAAGTTAGAGCATTTCCGCACTACACAATTATAGCGCTATCATTCCACTTTCAACATCTTGTGGAATTCTGGAGTTCATAGTTTCCTGAGGCCACAGGGCTCTCTGGCTGAGAATTCTACATGCCCCTCCCTACACTGCAAACCCTGGGATTCCATAGGATGTTGAAAGTGGAATAATAGCACTCTTAACAGTGTAGTGCAGAAGTGGTCTTAGACTGGGAGACGGAGTAACAGCACTACCCTACACCAGCTCTTTTTTGTAGTACATCCTGAGCCTGGAGATGGAGAGTAACTTTTTGAAGCAAGTTAGACTTGGAAATGGTGTCTAGACAGCACAGCACAGTGACTCTTAAAACTACACTTCCCAGAATTCTCAACCATCATGGTTTTAAAACGCAACTCTCCCAAAATCCGGGCCACGTTCACCCAGCGAGTTTTGATACCCAAGCAGGGATCTGAGCCCTGATTCGAGCCTAACACCACTCCAAGCCCCCCAACAGTGCCCCTCCCTGGCTCCATGTGGCGGGATCGGAAGAGAGGAAGCCGGCGTCCACCTGAAGTCTATCCCACTCCAGCTCCAGAATACCCTCACGCACGTCACGAGTCTCCCACCTGGTCCTTTTCCTTCTCGTCTCTGCTGCCGAGAACTGGGCTTCGCCTTGACTTTAGGCATCGCGCCGCCTCGACGGAGATACCGAATCACTCACGAGGCGCTCCTCACCACCGCCAAGGGTTCCAACTGGGACGGAAAGGAGGAGGCGGAGGCTGCCCCGCGCGCAAAGGCTGCCGGGAAGAGTAGTTTTCCTGCTTCCGCGTGGAACGCAGAGCCACTTTGTTACGCCTGCAATTGTCTAAGAAGGGAAATCGTTACTCTATAGACAAGTGAGGCTCTATCTGTGGTGAGGCACCGCTTCCATCCTCCTTACCTGGGTTGTCCAGAGACTGGTGCCCACTGGTTGTAACGGGGGCCATTTCCGCACTACACTGTTATAGCGCTATTATTCCACTTTCAACCTCCTGTGGAATTCTGGGGTTTGTAGTTTCCTGAGGCCCAAGAGCTCTCTGGCTGAGAATTCTAATTGCCCCTCCCTAAACTGCAGATCCCAGGATTCCTTAGGAGGTTGAAAGTGGAACGATAGCACTAGAACAGTGTAGTGCGGAATGGCCTGGCTTTTTTCTTTTTTACGTAGGAGCTTGCCAAGGGCCGACAATAGCCCATGGACAGGGGATACAGAAAGGTTTAAAAAGCTGTGGAAAATTCTAGAACCCCCTAATGAGAAACCTGTGTACCATAAATGCTTGTTGTAGCACACACACTTTAAAACAGAGAGGGACAGATGACGACCAAGCTAGGAGATATAAAAGGGGGAAAACGTCGAGTGATAGGCACTTAACTTCCAGTCAGAGTTGACATTCTCATGGTTCTTCCACAAAGATGTAAAAACTACGGAGCCCAAAATTCAGAATAAGCCTGTTTATTTTGATATACCAGGAGGAATTCTTTCCTCTGAGAACGCTCTCCGTGCCGTGTCAATTCCGCAGAGACAGCGGAGGCCACTAGCAGGAAGAAGATTAGGAGTAGCTAGGCCCCGTTACCACGGCGACCAGAAGCATTCTCGCGACGTCGCGAGGGAGAGAGGCTGAGGCGCCTTTCTGTGACGTCACTGGGAGGCGCCGTGTGGCGGCGGCGGCGGCGGCGGCACGGTGCCTGAGCTCCGGCTGGTGGCGCGAGCTTCGGAATACGTGGGCTTTGCGCGCGGGAGGCCGAGGTTGGAGGCGAAGGCGTCGAGCCCCCCACAGTCGGTGAGCGCGTGGAGCCGGCCGCTGGTGCGGCCTCCTTTTCCCTCCCTCAGGGCGGAGGGCGAGTGAGTGGAGGCCCGGCGCCCTGAGCGAGGGGGCTGCGGGAGGCTGTGCCCGAGAGCGGTGCCTCGTTTAGAGCAGGCGAGGAGCCCGGAGGCGGCCGACGTGATGGGCCTCAGGCAGCGAATGAAGCCTCCCCGTCCCCAACGTCCCCGTCTTCCTTCACAACAGGCCTCTCCCGCCCCGTCCTGCCCGATCAGGTGTCCCTTGCCGTAAGGGGTGCCCCCTGTCCGAGGGTTTCCTATGGAGCCAACGAGGTCATTTCCGCACTACACTGTTATAGCGCTATTATTCCACTTTCAACCTCCTGTGGAATTCTGGGGCTTGTAGTTTACTGAGGCCAAAGAACTCTCTGGCTGAGAATTCTAAATGCCCCTCCCTAAACTGCAAACCCCAGGATTCCATAGCATGTTGAAAATGGAATAGTAGCACTACAACAGTCTAGTGTGGAAATGGCCCGAGATGCCAGCCCCCTCGTCTGTTGGGGTGTGGGTC
The DNA here is from genome assembly GCA_948474755.1 of Ctenosaura bakeri. NCBI lineage: Eukaryota > Metazoa > Chordata > Lepidosauria > Squamata > Iguanidae > Ctenosaura > Ctenosaura bakeri. Next base: position 86,528 of record CAOLHI010000531.1, read on the forward strand.
CTATATAGAATCATAGAAATGTAGAGTTGGAAGAGACCACACAGGTCATCCAGTCCAACCCCCTGCCATGCAGGGACACCCTCAAAGCACTCCTGACAGATGGCCATCAAGCCTCTGCTTAAAAACCTCCAAGGAAGGAGACTCCACTACACTCTGAGGCAGCAGATTCCACTGCCGGAGTGAAACATGCCATTTGCGATTGTTGGCACTTAATTTTTTTTTTGTTTCTTATATTTTACTCATTTTTGGAAATATATTGTTTTGCAAAACATTTTAACAGCAGCATCGTGGGCAGGCACCTCTCTGTTGGTGCACAGTTGTGCCAGTGCGGAACACCAGAGGGATCTTAGACAGTGTCTGATTGTTGTGTTTCTGTATTGCAGTACTGTATTCTAACCACAAAAGTTTTCCTTATCTTGCTTTTTTCAGATACATCTGTGAGGAAGGGGCTAATCAGAGGCTGATGCTTCGCACTTCCAATTTTAGGGCTCATAAAAGATACAGGGTTAATTTTATAGAAAAATACAGTACTCTTATCTGGTATTTACGCAGAACACAGATTTGTTAATTACTGCTTCCTGATTGTCAACCCTGCATATTATGTCATGAATTTCAACTCTCCTGTATTGGTATCTTGAAAATTTAGCAGCACCAATGTGAGTCTGTTAGTGTTATTAAGATGGTGACTTTTGAATTGTCTTAGGTTTGAGCTGAAGGACCAGGAAGGGACTCACTGCCACAATTGACGGCCTTTCTGCAGTAGTGCTGTTATTCCACTTTATATAGTGCTGTTGTTCCACTTTCAATATCCTCTGTAATGCTGGGGATTGCAGTTTTGGGAGGAGCATCTAGAATTCTCAGTCAGAGAGCTCTTGGGCCTCAGTAAACTACAAACCCCAGAATTCCACAGGAGGTTGAAATGGAATAATAGCACTATAACAGTGTAGTGCGGAAATGCCCTGAGCTGGCTTTGGCCTGTTTAGGGCGCTCACATTGTCAGTATGCGTGCATGCATGTTGCTATTTATTTTTTTTTAAAAAAAGTGCTACAAAGTGTGCATTCCCAGCCGCCAATACTCATACAGGCTGTCAGAGAAAAACTGGCCAAGGGAATAGTCCAGTTAGTCATCTCAGCAAAAACAGCAATCATAAAGATTTGTACCTTTTGTATTTCATTTCCCACACCATCCTGTCATTCCTTAATATCTACCAGCTTGTTCCTCCTTTCTCTCCTCCTCCTGCGGAGTCTAGAGGAGGGGTAAATCGGATTTCACTTTCTCTTTGCCTGATTCCTGGACTGTAGTAAATTGCTAATCAAATTAAGCACAAATTCTGGCTTCATTAGCTGGTTTGTGTAATAAACTGGAGTACCATTTAAGCAAGTCCTAGTTTTCACGAGCCAGGATTTAGCTAAAGTAAAAGGGAATCTTAGTTTAATCTTTTGCCAGGTGGGATAGTACTTCAACCCAGTACTGGATGGATTCCTCTCTCTGTCTATGCATGATAAAACTGTGGTTTAGCACTGCATGCAGATGCCATCTGCTGTTGTTTCTGGGTCCTTGACCTTACCAGTTTGAAAGTATTTACATTCATTTGTTAGCCATTTCTTCCAACATCACTGAATAGTTTCTGTTGCAAGGCCCTAGGTAAAGGTTTCTTCAGCCGAACATTTCTTTCTGCATTCTTTAAGGAAGCTGTAATTTTTAACATCCTGCAGCTGAGCTTTTGTGCTCAGTATTTAGGATTGTTGCAATGTGTGGGGAATGCATAACCTTCTAGATGTTGCTGGAATGCAGTACCTGTATCTGTCATTCTCCATTGTTGATCATACTAGGTAGGATTGGTGGGAGTTACACTGCAACATCTTTGTCCAAGTCCAGTACTTTTAACTTGCCACACTGGCTTTATATGTGTGGGGTGGATTATATTTGGTCTATCAGAGGTAGTTTTGTCACCCTGGAGGTAGAATGTGATATGTTTTTAGATGATACAATTGCTGTAGTGCAGTAAGGACTTTTTAACGTGGGCAATTTAAAGTTAAATTATCCAGTTTTGATTTATATAGCATTTTTATTACAAAAATTTGCTGTTAAAATTTTGCAGTCATGACTTGTTTGTTCTTCTAATGCTAAAAATACAATTTGCAGAGAAACTTTTCAGAATATTAACTAAGAAGCAGGCAAAACCCTTCAATCTTTGTAAAGAAACAATCACTGTGTAGTGCCAATGAATAGCACATGTGGGAAACTTCAGAGTGCATGGGGCAATTTTCTGCCAGTTCCATAGGAGGCCTGTGCCATACCTTCTAGCAAAGGTGGCATCGGTTTGAAAAACCAAACAGAAACATGCTATGTATTTGTGTGGAGGAACAGCTTGTTTTAGAAGAGAACTACTGCATATACTTATGTATTACTAAAAACAAATTGACCCAAAAAACCTGGGTCGACTTATCCATGGGTCAATGTACAAACTGTAACTCTTATCAAAAAAAGGAACCATCCCCTTCTCTGAGTAGAATAGTGAAAAGTGAGAGCTCAATTTGTCCTGGGAAAACCAAAAGGAATCACTGACCTTCTTCTACTCTCTTTGCTGCAGTACTGCTTCTGGCCTTTTTTGAATGCTTGGGTGGGAAAATAGTGCTTCCTCTGAAAGGAGCGCCAAGAGAGTAGAGGAGATTGGTGCTTCTTTTAGGTTCTTTGAGGACAGACTGAACTCTCACATTTCACCACTCTGCTTAGAAGTTAGGTACAGTAATAACTCCTATCAAAAAAGGAACCATCACCTTCTCTAAATAGAGTAGCAGAATTCCTTTTTGAATGCCTTGGTGGCCAAATGGCAGCAGTAGCCAGAGGCGGCTGGTCCACTGCGGCAGTGCTGACAGTTTCACCTCTCTGCGGAATGATCCTCCTCTTATCCGTGGGTCATACCAAAATCCATAATCTTGGCCCTAAAACCTGTCTTTGACTTTTGTGTGAGGTTGACTTATACATGGGTATGTATAATGTGCCCCTTGGGTTCTTTTGGTGGCATATTTCATCCCATTGGAGGGTATTGGGAGCCATGAAACCATCTTGATATGTATAGGGATATCGGAAGGGACACTGACCAGTTAATCTGTTACACAATCCAGTAAAATGTTGTGTGTACTTATTAGTGTTGAATAGCTTTATGAATTATACTCTTTCATGCTTGCATACTTTTGCCCCTTTTGAAGTTGCTTAATTTATATAGGATCAGTTACTCTTTAGCTGTGTTTTATTATAAAAAGGTGTTGTAGCATTATAACTTAATTTTTGATTTACGTACCAGTACTTGGGCTTAAATCCTACCCCCACCCCCCGGTTATATCTCCTGCACTTTTTTATTTAGCCTTACTTTTCAGTTATGCCCATTGTGGCCAAATTATTGTTTGTGCTAACCATGATGGAAAATCAAATCTTGAGCAGAGAAACATCCAATCTTGAGAGGAAGTACAGGAGACAGTCAGAGTGTGGAGGGTGAGGAGCTGAGAGCACACAAAACCGGAGCCTTATCTAGTATCAGGCCATAATGTATACTTGTCAGATGCAGGCAATAATATATAAATTTATTGTGATCAGTAATATAATAATTCAAACTTTAGTGCTATCATTGATCTGTAGCACAAGTGCAAAATATTCGTACATTTAAGGGCTGGTTGTCTTGAATTCTATAAATAAATTACTAGATAATAGTGTGTATTTTATAGTAATGTGCTTCTTTTAAATGTCTTTGACAGATTTTCATGGATCTCAATAGTGTCAGCGGTGTTGTTCTTCAGGTCTTGACCCAAGCCACTAGTCAAAATACTGCTGTGCTAAAACCAGCTGAGGAACAGCTGAAACAGTGGGAAACACAACCAGGATTCTATTCAGTATTGTTGGTAAGTTATAGCAATAGAACTATTGTTTCTTAAGCTTTTTTAAAAGCCATTATTGCTTCCTTTCCCCCCCTCTTATTCCATAGCATCTTTCTAAAATGAAGAGCAAGATTTGTCTTGCCCAGCATTGTAAAATTATAGTATAAAGGTGTGTTGAAGCAGCCATGGCCCTCCAGGAGTTTTTGGAGTGAAACTCCCACAGTCCTCCACTGGCTAGGGCAGCAGTGAGTTGCATGTCATCAAAGTCTGGAGGGTTGTAGTTGACTGTCAGTCCATTTATACCCCACCTTTTGTCCAAACTGGGACACAAGGGGGCCTATCCCTATCCCTACCTTTGGTAGTGCTGAAAATATGTTTGTGATTTGTTGTCACAATTAATCCATTTCCAGTGATGCATCTGTTGGTATTAATGCTGATCATAAATCAGCGTTCCTAGAGAAGATGCAGGACTACTGCATGGATTTTTGGTCTGTTGTGATTTGTTTCTTATTTCAACTTTTGAAAGGTAAATATCTTATTGTCTCTATGGCTTGCATTTTATTTTTGTGAAAAATAATTAACAAATAGTTTACTAAGAGGCTTGATTAAATACTGTTTAAAAGTGCAACAAATTGGATGATAAATTAATAAATCAATAAAGTTTTGGCAAACTTTCTATTCTAGCTTCTGGTAATCATCAAGGTTATCATTATTAGGTCTCCTCAGAATTACTAGAATATGACCAGGCCCTTAACTGCAGTTGAATTTTAAGTGTGTAGCAATGAATTTATTTATTACATATTTTAGGAGTATCCACATACCATTACATTACTTTAGATGCTGATTTGGAAGTTATGTGAATAACTGGTGGTAAAAAGCCTGCTGTTTATGGAATGAGTGGGAACAAAGAGGGAAAAGGTTCCTACTTTGCCAGGAGCAACCTCAGTGCAAACTACCCAGCACTACTGTTTTGCAACATTTTTGCCCATTAATATGATTACATGTTGGCTTCTTTAGCTTCTTTACTTGGCTTGTATGCAAAAGCCTCTTGTTCACAAATGAAATATTTTTATAGCATTAATTGAGGTTCCTACAAGAATTTAATAGAGAGCCAGAGTGCTGTAGTCTTTTGAGCATTGGACTATGACCCTGGAGACCAGGGTTTGATTCCCCACTCAGCCCTGGAATCCTGCCGGATGATCTTGGACACATCATACACACTGATCCCCAGAAAACCCTGTGAAAGATTTGCCTTAGGATCGCCATAAATCACAAGCAACTTGAAGGCACACAACAACAAGTTTCAAAACAAGGAAACAATTGTCCAAACATGGAAGTTATAGTTACCAAAACAAAGCAGGATCTGAAACCACGCTAAAGTTGATTTAAGATCCTAGTGGGTTCGAAAGGATTGTAGCCAAATTTCCGAGTTCATACAAAACTGTCAACTACAGTTAACTAAAATACATGTTTTAATTGCTTCTTGAACAAAACATCGCTTTCAGAAGTGAGATGTCTACATATTTTGTTTTAAGACTTCTGTACTAAGAGTGGTGCTGTGGATTACAGCAGCTGATTCAAAAAATTCTTTTGCATACCTGTATCACTTCATATTCCATGTTTGCCTCAGTAGACATGGTCAAGTGGTATTTGTATTTTCTGTGGTTTTTAAAATGTACATTTGTATTTGTGTTTTCACACATATTCATGTGTATGTTTTAAAAGGTGCACTACAAAGGAGTGCAGGGGTCCATTCAACCTCACTTCTAAACTTCCCGTAGGTTGTTCATGCTGTTCCAAATTTCTTTTCTCTTGACACACAAGTTACTATATATACTCATGGGTAAGTCTAGAAATTTTAGTGACAAAATTCACCCAAAAAATCTGGGTCAGCTTATCCATGAGGCAATGTAAGTACTGTACCTTAACTCTTTTCAAAAAAAGGAACCAAGATCTTCACTGGGTAGAGTGGAAGAAAGGAAAAGCTTAGTCCATCCCAGGAGAGCCTACAAGAAGCACTAACCCCATCTACTCTCTCCTCCATGATGTGCTTCTGGTCTTTTTGAATCCCTTGGTGTGAAAATGATGGCTGGTCCCTTGAGGCAGCGTTGGTTTCTGTGGAGTGACTTCAACTTATCCATGGGTCATATCAAAATCAATAACTTTGCCCCCAAAATCCGCCCTCGACTTATACATGTGATCGACTTACACATAAGTATATATAGTACACTCTCATTGTGCAAACTTGCAATATAAATTCTTTATATATTGTGCGCTTTTGCAGAAAAAAACTTCCTGGTATCTAATCGTGCAATGTACTTGTCTACTTCTGTTATTTACTGTAAGGTCAACATTTTACCCTTGGCATGCTTAGATTCTTTCTAATTTTGTCTTCTGTTAATGTAGGCCTGAATCCAGTCGGTCATTTGCTGACATAAATACTTCCAGTAGCAGAATCAAAAGGGGCAACCTCCCCTCCCCACTGCAGCCCTAATGTACCTTTAGTCCACTCACCCCACTGGCTGGTTTTTAGGCAGTAGCAAAGACTACAGAAGAGGGTGGAAGGCAATTGTGTTGTGTTAAGCTGTGGAGTATAATATCAATATTTTTTTTCTGTTGAACTGGATCATTTTGAAATAAAATATAACCTTTATTTCCATCTGTGACTTTAAACAAATCATTGGATACCAGTAGTTTATTGTATTCTGGAAAATGATAAAACAGGTGTCTGTATTTGCTTGCACAAAACTTGCTCTTTTCATTTTAAAATTACTAGGTTCCCAACTTTTGCTGAGCAGGCCATCTAGAATCTGTTATATACAATTACTTCGATGATTCTCACATTAGTTTTCGAAAACCTTGGCTTTGAGGGCTATTCTTGCCTCATTTTAAAACCATTTAATTCTTCATTGATATATTTACAACATACGTAATACGCAGAAGTGTAAAGAATTCAATATTGCTAAGTCTAGTATAAAACTCAGTGCTATAAACTCATTAAAATATGTAGAGTTAAATCAGTGAAAAAAACACAGAAGATACTATCTCTAGCTTTATTTTTTGAAGAACTGATGATGCAAATGCCAGGTCTCACTAAATTGATTTTCAAATATCAGGTTCTTTTCTGGTCTTATACAATATGTCATTCCCATCATAATAGCTTTCTCACATACCCTAGTTAAATGATTAGATTAGATTCAGATACTCTTGGCACATTTGATGGAGATTTATTTGAAGCTGCTTGTCTGGCATCCAGAATGATGTTGCAGCTGTCTTACAAATGCATATACCAAATGGATGTGTGAACTGTGTTAATCTGCTCTCATTACCTGCTTTATAGTGTCCTGTGTTATCTTCACAAGCCACTAAACAGTGTGTCCAAGTTACAGTGGCTTTGTTGAGACAAAATGTTCAAAAGTCTTCCCCTGTGTGGTACGCTCTAGATGTTTCTGATTTCAGCTTCCATGATTCCAACACCATTGGACATGTTAGCTTGAGTCTGATGGATGTTGAAGTCCTAAACTTTAGGATGGCACCAGGTTCAGGAAGGCAAATAGCCATGTGGATGGACAGTTTCCAGACATCCAAGCAACATCTACTCACCAGGCTGCTGGGACTATACTTGCTCTACTTCCTGCTCCAAAAAATAGGGCATTAAGGAATATGGAAGGACATTTAGCCTAATTTTCTTTCTCTCACACACAGCCTGGTATATACCTGTGGAAGCTCTTTTTTAAAAATTAGAAAGGACTGTTGGAGTGGGTGGGTAGGGGCCTAAAAGCTGCATGAGTGAGCCTAGGTATCACACGCAGTCCATGACCACCTCTGTGTTGTAAGAATCATCCTCAGTGAACCTTAGGCATGTGTGCTTCTCTCACATATTTTGGTGAGGTTGTGAAGTGTCATTGAAATCCAGAAAAACTGGTTAATCTTAACTATATATTTTTTTAAAAAATACCCAGTTTCAAATAGTAGTTTATGAAATTGGCTTGTTTCAGCTGATCTCAATTTTAAACCATAGTGACAACCTAAATGAAAACAGTGATGGCCTAAATGAAATTAATCTAAAATGAAGGTGAAAGTTTTGGATTTCCATGTGGCCCCATAAGAGGAGGGGCAAATGCATAGGTTTCAGGCTTGTTACAGAGTGGTTTCGTCTTGCCAGTCTTCATTAGTCTTAAGATGTCATACAAATGTAGCATATTTAAAGTTCTGTTGAATTTTATGTTTTTTATAGAATATCGTCACAAATCACAGTTTAGATGTGAATGTGAGGTGGCTTGCTGTGCTGTACTTCAAAAATGGAATTGACCGCTATTGGAGACGTGTGGCACCACAGTAAGGAATACATTTTCTGTCCGTCTGTTGTTGGGTAGTATTTGTGGTTGTTATTTTACATAGCTGATATTATGAGAAGAATACTGATTTTCTGACTTATATTGTTGAAGGAGTAGATTGTACAGGTATGCAGAGCATTCCCAGTTCAGCTCAGAACTTCATTCAAATTCTGGCCTAATTTGGTCAAGGTCACTCTGAATTCATTTGATGCAGATGCCATATCTGAATTGAGATTTGGAAAGCCAGATGGTCATTTACTTACTTTTGGAAACCAGAATATGTTTTTTCCCCCACACATCCAAATAAAATACGAAGGCACAGTAGAAGGGATTAACCCAGTCATATTTTAGCTAGGTGACCTAATGTGTTTTTGTGCTACCCATCTGTAATGTTATGCTATTGCCAAAAGCAAAAGAGTTTTTTAAAAAGCTAATAACAGTCGCACAGTTGAAGCTACTTTTATCCTGGCACTGTGCTGCTTCTTGAACATCTTTGCATTTGAAGAACACCATCAAAGAGTAAAGGTAGTGAGACATCAGGCTTACAGACAGCAACACTTGACAGAAGTGTGCAAGCAGGCAAAGAACCAATCTTCTTATGCTTCTTGTCCTTGAATCACATACCACTCAGCTACATCTTTTAAATGGTTTGATGACTGGATACTACAGTGATAATGAAATGATAATTTACTTGTGAAGAGGGTAATTTTGTTTTATTCTAGTAGCAGTATGGTGAGATTCAGTGGCACAACATAAATAAGTAGTGAGTGTTCAAATGATGCTTTCTAGTAGTTCATTTGGAGAGTTCGCCCTGATGAATCTCACTTATCCTCCCCAAGGCAGGTCTCACTGGCACTGAAAATTTTCATCTCACTTACTTCCTCCACACCATTTCTTCTATCATTTCCTGCTTAAGCCTTGGAAGGGATGTGCAGACTGAGAAAGCTTGCTGGATGCAGCATTCTTTGTTGCTGCCTGGTCTTGCCTCTGCTGCCTAATTGCTAGGACTTTTCCACTGTGATCCTGTGTGAGATCACTTGGTGCTGCCTTGTCAGGTGCTTGAGCAACTGCTAGTGCTGTCATGTCCTGTTAATTTATCCATGCTCATTTTCTGCCTACAGTGAAGATAAGCAACAATCCTAGGATCTTCTTGTATGTCAAAGTGCTCATGAACAATGCTCTCCCTTTTTCTGGTGGCTCTCACTGGCTGGATTCCATCTCTGGGATGCTTCTATCATGGTGCTAATGCTGTTGCTCTCTCTGTCTCTGATCTTCAGGCTTAAATAGAACCATCCTGACCATAGAAAAGACTTATTCCCATTACCACTAAGCTGATCTGGCAACTTCAATAGTAGATTTTTTTATTTCATAAACTGCCAGTTTATTAGATTTTCCTGTTAACAAACATATTAACAGCAAAGGTGTACCTTCCTGTTGACAACAAATAATGTGCCTTTCTAAGGACAAAATCTTACTACAACTTGATCATCTTTGGGATGCTTCTTTAAAAACCTGCCTGCATATTATATACCTTGTCAATAAGGTTAGCTGAATGCAGCCATTCCTGTATAGATGTGATCTGGCCATGGTGATCCATGCTCTACTCACCTTCCAGCTGATTCTCTGTAACACATTAAATGTTGGGCTGGCCTCATGTATAACTGAAGACTAGTGTAGAAGTGTGAATGCCATATTTCTAACTAGTACAACCAGATTTGATCACTAGTTTTTGCGCTGGCAACCTGTTGATTTCAGAACCCAAACCCAAGTCCAAGACCTGGCACTTACCTTTAAAGCCCCAAAGGGCTTGGAATTAAAATGATACAAAGCCATACAACAATCTGGCAGTGTTCTGAGATCTTATGCTGCTTGGTACAAGTGGGTAGTATGAAAATGAAGGCGAGAGCTTTCTTTGAACAGTGGTTAAAGTATTTTATAGAATCCCCTCTGAAAAGTTGTAAATACATTTTAAGACACATTAAAACATTTTCTCTCTGACATTTTAAGCTCTGTAGTGCTTTAGTCTGCTCTGTTTTTAGCTCTCGTTGTTATAACTGTTAGAGTTTTATTATATATTTTGATGTTTTATGGTTCTGGTTATTATATTTTTATTTGTTTACCATTCTGGAATCCATTTGAGAAAGAAAAGCATACAGAATTTTTAACTAACTAAAGTGCAATAATACAGTTTGGTGATAAAATCACTCTGAGTACTTTTCTGACACTAGTTCCTGTAGGATTCAGCTATTTAGACACATTTGTCATCTATAACATAGTTAGTTCTGATAGTTAATAATACATAGAATTTCTTTGGCTTATTTCAAAAGTTTAGAGCTTCGCAAACATTATTTGAATAATTAAAAACTAGTAGTAATAGCACTATGTGGCCTTGGGCATATCACACACACCCAGAAGACCTCATGATAGGTTCACCTTAGGATAACCATAAGTCAGAAATGATTTGAAGGCATACAACAATAACAAGTAGTTAAAAAAATGCTAAATCATAAAGCAATTTTCCACAGTATGATCATTTTTACTATCCTGCAGATGTCAGTATTGTATCACACAAGCAGTTTCTAGAAGGTCGGTCTTATCATTTTTAATATCCACAGAAATGCATATTTATAAAGTATTTTGGATATTTTACTCTTGAGTATACCTGTAATATGAATTGTTCATTTCACCTTTTCTACCCTGTTGTATGTTTTAACAGTTAGCAAGTGTTCCGAATGGGTAATAACTGTCAAGTGTTTAAATCCCTATTGACTTCCAGAAATACATGTGATACAAAGGCTTCTGTTCATGCTAATATTTTTAGATGGTAACATATAGTAGTGCTTACATTTATAAATTAATGGTTTGTAAATATTACACCAATAATTCGAACTGTGTTTTCCTACTTGCACAGAAAACATAGCTATAAAATATTGTAACAAGTGTCAATACAACAGTATTTATGACTCTTCTCTTTCTGCTCCTAGACCTTGGGCCTCTCATCTTTGGTGCCATTTCTTTCTTAACCTAATTTTAGAATTTGAGCTATTAAATTTTATTGTTAATCTAGATTTATTTGCCATTTGCTCTTATATTTGTGTTTTTCAAGTAAAACAGGCACATTTTATCATGTTTGAATCTTGCCGTTCCCCATTTAATTCAGGGGAACATTTGTGGAACTGCCTCATTTAATACTTAAAAGAACCATACTAGAGCAGCTTGATATGGCAGAAAGTGACTGGTCACAGAATTTGCTTCATGGTTCAGTGAGAGTTCAGATTCTGGTCTTCTTGATCTAAGTGCCACTGTATTAATTGTGAAAGCTGCATGATTTATTGTCTGTATTTTCTGTCATATCTCTGATTGGCTAAATCCACAAATTTATAATAATATGTACAAAGTTATAGAACATAACAAATGGGAGGAATCTCTAGGGTGTCAAGTCTGTCATTCTGAATCGCTCTCCATTTCCAAAATACTAGATACTTGAATGAATAGTTCAGAGTTTTCAGTAGTATACCACTTGGCAAGTCTTACTACATTCTTGCTGACTACAAAAAGCTTTCAAATGTTTAGATTTTAAGAAATGCCAAATTACATACTCATGGAACATTACTATAATGATGGTTTTAATTTTCCAACAAACAGTGCTCTTTCAGAAGAAGAGAAATCTACATTGCGTGCAGGGCTTATTGCCAATTTCAATGAGCCAGTAAATCAGGTTAGTGGTGATACAAAAGATGAACATTAACATTCTAAGAATGTATCTTATAATTTGTAGTTTTATTCTTAATGAAATAGATTTGGTTTTTTTTAATCCAGTGAATGTTTGAGAAAATAATTCATGTCCAAACTTGCAGGGAATATATTCTTTATAAAAGTTCACTAGCATGGATAGCAATTATATGCTTTTGAACTTGTAGATGATAAATCAAAACTTTGATAAAATAAGTAACTCTTTCTTGGTGTATCTTTTTAAAATTATCAATAGAAGCTAAGGATTCTATTAATTTAGTGTCCAAGGGCCTTAGTAGTCCACAAGCAAAAGCCAACTCAACAGTGTGATCCAAATTCCAGGCTGCAGCAACAGGAGAATAGTGCCCAGATCAAGGGAAGTAGTACTATTCTGCTTTGATCAGACCTCACCTGGAATAGTGTGTCCAGTTCTGGGCACCACAGTTCAAGTAGGGTATCAAAAAGCTAGAATGTGTCCAGAGGAGGATGGCCAAGATGGTCAGAATTCTGGAACCCAAGCCTTACGAGGAACAACTTAGAGAGCTGGTTATGTTTAGCTTGGAGAAGAGAAGACTGGGAGGTGACATGATAGCTATCTCTAAATGTCTGAAGAGATGTTATATACAAGATAGAGGCTTTTTTTTTTGGTGCTACTCCAGAGACTAGAACACAAACCAATGGATTCAAATTACAAGAAAAAAGATTCCATCTGAGCATTAGGAAGACTTTCTTTACTAAGTACTCTTTGAGAACAGAAGGTGGTGGAATCTCCTTCTTTGGAGGTCTTTAAGCAGAGGTTGGGTAGCTATCTCTCAGGATTGCTTTAGTTGTGTGTTCCTGCATGCTAGGGGCTTAGACTAGATGGACCTTGCAGCCCCTCCTAAGATTTCAGGATACTCTTCTATGATTTTTTTTCTTTTTACAAAGAAAAACTTCAAAGGTTAACTGCCTTTTTCAGCATGATGTCTTCTAGTCTGTCAGGTTCATTACGTAACTTCAGAAAGGGGTTATTACTGTATGTTGTGCAAATGTGTGCATGTGGAAGAGCATAGTTGTTGCATCAGTGAAAACAAAGTCTAGTGGCACCTTGAAGACTTAATTAGTTTTAGTCAGAATAGAACTAAAAGATAAAAAGAATTCTGAATCTTAAAAAAAAACTAAATTTCTGAGTACTGTATTTGTACATGTATTCCAGACAGCAAAATATATTCAAGAAAATATGTGTAGATAATATTGAGGGTGTGGAGAAGTGAGTTCTCTATGACAAGTAGCTGATATCTATCTGCCTGAGAAACCCCATGTCTGAGATGGGGAGACAGTTGAGTATGCTATTTATGGATGGAGACCAACTGAATGGAAAAGTGAACTGCAATATTTTCTGTCAGAACCCCCTTATGCTAACTATCGTTCTTTGCTCTTACAGCATCAGTGTTCAGTTGCATTAGGTATCTGCTATGTAAAGCTTAGCAAATTGCTGGTTGAAATTTCAACACAAATTGGAGGCTGTTTCAAATGAAAACCAAACCTCACTCTGTTTTGAACTGTGGCTGTAATGTGCGTTAATTTTAACTGGAGGTGTTTCTTTTGTTGCGTTGCAGATTGCCACTCAGATTTCTGTGCTGATTGCAAAAGTGGCTAGACTGGATTGCCCTAGGCAGTGGCCAGAACTTATTCCTACCCTTGTAGAATCTGTAAAAGTTCAGGATGATCTTCGCCAGCATAGAGCTTTACTTACATTCTACCATGTCACAAAGACATTGGCATCTAAACGGCTTGCTGCAGATAGAAAACTTTTCTATGATGTAAGTATCATTTCCAGTAATGCACCATTTCAGCCAGACTACTTTCTCTTTTAAGCATGATGTTTAATTGCTTTTGATCCCTACTACTTAGAACAGATTAATGGCATCATCCAACTGAACACTCAAAACTCCTGTCCAAGTGATCTTCAAATTGAAAGCAGTTGTTTGAAAACTTTATTCTAGTTGATGGCAGCCTGTTACTAGAATTGATAATGAGGCCCCTTTCAGCTTAGAATCAAAGAACTGAATAAATTGGCCCAGTACAGGTATATTGTTTCCCAGTCTCTTAACTGTGATTAAAAGATCAGGAGTGGCCTATGTGATACCATCTGCCTTTCTCTCCTAGTGAATACTGCACTTCCTTTTTCAGCATTAACTGTGGAGCCACATGTGGGGAACCACATGTGCATGATTATTACCTTTAAGCCAACTTTGTAAACTTGACTCTGTTTTTAAAGGAGAACCATTATTAGTGCTGTCCTCATGCAGGCATAAGGCCATGGTTATGTGGGTAGGAGGAGAAGCTGTACAGAAGCCCTGCACACTACTTTATAGGTTGTGAAAAGACATAGGAAATGGGAAGACATGCTTCATTTTCATGGCAGTTTGAATGTAAGTTAAGTAGAAAAGATGGCCTATAATTTTTTACATAACTGTGATTTGCAGATCTTCTTCAAAGCAAAGCTACCCAACCTGTCTTTCTGCCAATCCAAACCAAGGTTTAGAATCAGATGGAAGTTAACTTTGACTGATAGAAACAAACCAAGTTCAGATGTTATGTTTGTGTTAACTTTAGTATTAGTGAAGGTGATTCATTTTATTTAATGCATCCTATGCTAGGAGTAGGGATGAATTATTATGTTATGAAAAGAAGTGTGAACATCATGATGATTTTACAGTTCTGTAGCCTGTGAATAAAATAAGATTCTTTTATTTTATTTATCACTAATCCCACAAAAGATGTTTAATTTTGTAGAGATCTGTACCACAGGTTTACTGTGGGAAGTTTTTTTCTCCCACAGTAAACAATTTTTAAGTACAGAGAAATTGAGCAGTGTGGAGCATGATGTGTATGGACAGCAGATGGGTTTTTCTTTACATGAGAAAATGAGGAACATCTTTAATGTATAGCACCCAAGATTCTGTCCTAAAGCAATTAATAAAACCAAAATACTTTCTGGAAAAGAATTGCATTCTATGTCATAAATTGGATTATGCTGGAGGAAAATATTTGTTCACCGTTCTAAAATTTACAGCCATCTGTCTTCATCCTGCCATATTTAGTCATAATTTAAATAATTGGGGGGGGGTGTTTAATTAGTTTACATTTTGCTCAACTTTGCATCTGTCATTAGAGTAGTTTTATTCCTACAGTTGTCCCTGGAATATGTCATTTCAGCTTCTCTTCATACATATTTGTAATTCAACCTAAATTTTCACAAAAACATTTTCATAAAGCAGTACGTTCTTACACCTGCAACATATTGCTTCAGGAAAGTATATGAGAATATTTGAATTATGGACTGCCATAATGTGGAAAATTGAATTCTTAGTGGCAAAGGCCACATCAGATTTACGTTTTAACCAGGCATGGGATATGTTTGTCCTTCCAGATGTTCTTAGACTGGAACTTCTTTTGCTATTGGTTATGCTGGCTCTAGTTTGATGGGAGCTGGTAGCTTGGATCTGATAAGCCACAGATTCCACATCCTTGCTTTAAATTGTTGACCACATGCACTATCCTCATCTACTTCTTCAACTCTGCAACACTCGCACAGAAAAAAAAAAACTTCTTCTGGAAGTCTCTAAAAGTAGCACTTATTTTGTAAAGGACTTGATGTGTGAACACGTCTGGGTTTTTTTCCTTTTCCTTTTTTTTTTTTTTTAAGAACCAGAAGTGAATTTCTGACCTGCTGTTTTGGGCAAAGGGTGAAAAGAGGTACAGCTTTTGGTCAATTCCAAGGGGCAAAATTATCTTGGTCACTCTTGATTGAAGTGACATGCATCTCCTCCAGTTTTCTCTATGCATGACAGAAGGAAATAACATAGTTCTTTATTACATGCATGAAGAGCAACTACAGTTTCCTTCTAAGTATGTTCAGATCATTAAAACAAATCAGGACATCCAATCATGGTGGTATTCAGATAGTTTTAACTATTTCTGGTTAGAAGAAAACACATTTCCCTGAGTTCATATGTCAGGCAGAATTGTACTTCAGTCTGAAGGGAAAGAAAAAGCTTGATTTCTAAGCTTTTCAACAGAAGATGTTGGAGAGTATTGCCCTGAGTCTCACCATGTTTCTGTTTTAGTCTGGACTGGACAGGGGCAAAGCCTGCCAGTTTAACAAAATGTTGTCTCTAAGTAGAGGTATTTACACCCATATATGTTGTATTTTTCTCTTCCCACTGTCAGGCTGGGTGTGTCTGCAGGGTATTTACCTTATGTATCAAGAGTTGTTTATTTGACCTGTTTGGGGCTGAGGCTTAATGGGTATTTCAGTGAGTGTGCAATAACTGTCTCTGCAGTAGTCTGATACAGATTTAATACTCCTGAACTCTAATGCATGGTTAAATTATTGGTAGTGACTCCCACCATAACCATGGTCCTTGAGATCCAGTTAGTTTTAGACTGTTAAGAGGGAGCTTTTGTGAAAAGCAAAGAGCTAAGGAGAAAGAGCTCAAGATGTAGTGATACTTAACCATAATTGGTAGACACTTCATAAATTTAATTTTAAGTGTATATTTAAACTAGAATCCAGAGATATGTGGAAGTTGTTTTGTGATCCCAAGGATTTTCATGCTTGTTTTTCCCAAACTGCAGCCTACACTGCCACTTTGCAAATGACTTTTGCAGCAGGAGGGCATGTCAAAAGAATTTGTGGTAAAGCATAGGGTTTGGAGTCAGCAGTTCACTGAGCTAGCACTAGCCACTTGCAAGAACATATGTTACTCTTTGGATCTTGGCTCTGATACAGTTGAAATTTAGTTATGAATAAGGCTGCTCTCCTGAAATCATCTGATAAGAATTAAGGCCTATTTAGCTAAATTATACATAAGCACATTTCAGATTGCACTGTATCTCCCAGTAAATCCAAAGGAACAAGTTGGGCTTGACTAGCTTAAGTCATATTACTTTTATGAATGACTGTAGACAAATTAAGGTCACAGTGTTCCCTCACCAAGAGCTGTTTTGGCTACATTTGTTTTATCTGTTTCAAGCTTTATGAATAAATGATTTTTTTTTCTATTGCAGTTAGCTTCTGGAATTTATAACTTTACCTGTTCCTTGTGGAATCACCATACAGATACATTCCTCCGACAGATTTGTAGTAGAGATGAAACTGCTATGAGTAATTCATTAGAAAGAACTCTGTTATCATTGAAAGGTAATTAACCAAACTGCAATAGTACAAAAAATATTAAGTCAATGTTGTTCTCTTTATGTACCACCAAGCTGACTTTGACTTACGTTGACCCTATGAATGAAATCCTTCCAAAAGGCTCTGTTATATTAGCAGCCTGAGTCAGATGTTGTAGACTTGGAACCATAGCTTCCTTGATTGAGAGTATCCCTCTGTAATAGAGTATACTTCTTTTCCTGTTGCCTTCAACCTAAGCCAGCGTCCTTGCCTTTCCTGTGAGTCATGTAAGCTTGTGATATGTCCGAAGTATGATGACCTCAGTTTAGTCAGCCATCTAGTGAAAGTTGGGACTTGGTATGCTTTAGACACATTTATTTGTCTTTTTAGTGGTCTGTGGTATCTATAGAAGTAGTACCACATTTCAAATGGGGTAATTATTTTTCTGTCAGTTTTTTTCACTGCCTAGCATTCATGTTCACACACTGAAATCAATACACAGCAGTATGGAGGATACTGACTGTGGTATTCAGTGATACATCTTTAAACTCAAGAAAGATATATAGTTCCTCATAGCTGCCCTTCCAAGTTTTAGTGTTTTTGGCACAGTTTCTATTTTGGTTGATGAGTGAGCCATGTTATAGATAGTCTTCAATAATTTCAGTATCTTCATCATCCATTTTAAAGTTACATAAATCATCTGTGGTTATTGTTTAACTTTGCTTTTGCATGTTTTTCCTTACTTAGTTGTTCTAAATCTTTGCTGTTTTCTGCTAGTTATATGTGTCACCTGCATATTTTAAATTATTGATGTTTCTGCTTCCAGTGTTCACATCTCTTTCCTCCAGGTCTAATCCTACCTTCCATATATCTTCTGCATATGAGTTAAACAGGGTGATAAGTTACAACCTTCTCTGACACGCTTGACAACCGGAAATGATTCTGTTTCACGATATTCTGTCTTGGCAGTGGCCTCTTGTCCACAGTATAGGTTACACATCAGGACATTACACATAAAATTTAGTGGCACTCATTTCTTTTAGAGCGATCCACAGTTTTCCATGGTGTCTACACAATCAAGGGCTTTGCTATCCTATATGAAACTCAGGCTCATTTTCCTCTGAAATTCTTCTGACATGTGCTCCATTATTCAACCTGTGTTTGCAGTTTGATCTGTAATGATCTTCCTTTTCAGACCCCATGTTGGGTGTTTGGCATTTCTTGCTCCATTTATGGTAGAAGTCTTTTTTGTAAAATCTTGAGCATCACTTTTCTTGGACAGGAGATTAATAATAATATAGTTAGTACAATCTCTGGTTTTGCCTTTCTTGAAGATTGGAATGCATATTGAGCATATCTAGTCTGTGGGCCATTGTTTTGTTTTCCATATTTGTTAAAATTAGATTGGAATTGGTCAGTGTAGCTTGAAAGCAGAGCTGTTGATATGCCATTGGTTCCTGGTGATTCATTTCTTCTAAGTGCTTTTGAAGCAGTCTTTGCTTGAGTTTTTAAAATTGTACGTTCTTTGTTCAATTATTTCTTTGAAGTAGTCTTTCATTCTTTCATCTTTGTTGTACAGTCTTCAGTGTATTCCTTCTATTTTTTTAATTTTCATATTGGTCATGTAATGTGTTCCTCTGTTCATTCAGCATTCCTACCATTGATTTAAATTTACTTTTGATTCCTAGTTCTTGTGGAAGAGGTCTTTTGTTCTATCTTCACTGTTGTTGTCTATTTCTTTGCACTGGTTATTATAATAGTTCTTTTTGTACCTACATACGAGCTACTGAACATTTCCATCCAGGATTGTGACACTGTATCTGTCATTTTCTGTTTTTCCTTATCTGTGCTTAACAGTCTGAAGAGTTTTATCAGTCATTCCCATGTACGTTTTCTTTCCTTTTGGATACAAGTTGACTCTTTATGTATTCTTCTTGATAATGTCCCTAGTTTCAATCGCAGTTCTGATTCACAGTTGATTAGACTAAAGTAGTGCAAATCTGTTCTTTCCATCATCTTTAAATTACTCAAGGATGTTCTCTAGATTATATATTGACGCTATGGTTGATATAGCATTTTTCTTTAGCTTTACTGTCATTTTTAACGTTAGCTGTTAATATTCCACGCCACACTCTGCTCCTAGCTGTTATTGCTGAAAGAGTAAAACTTCTCCATTTTTGACTTCTTGTTTGATTTCTCTAATGGCCATCTGGTGATGTCCCTGTATGTGTTTGATTGATTGGTTGCCTGGAGAATGTGTTTACAGTGAACAGTTGGCTTTGTAACATCAGATAAGTGACTCTCCTGCTTCCTTTTTTTACATTCTAGGTCAAATTCTCTAATGTTTGGTTCTGCTCTGTTTCTTACTTTTCCATTCCATTCACCTGAAATAGGTATGGTTTCCTATTCCTGTCTCTTTATTTGAGGTACTGAGGGTTCTTTGCCTTTTGGTCAGTTGCTCTGTATCTATTTGAAGTACCCTATAGTTCACATTCTAGTCATTTTGGGGTTACTTCTTAAAGCAAAAAAGATCTTCCCTGGACTTAAAATGGCTCAAATAGGGGGGATTTCTTGAAAATGCCCCATAGGCCCACTAGAGGGTATTGAGGGTCATTTTAGGCAGCCCTTCAAAGTCTCCTTGAGAGCTAAAGTGGTCTCCAGCTTCCAACAATTTCTTACCCCTGGCTTATACTACAATATACATACTGTTCAGACTTAATTCGTGATATGTTCATATTTATTGCATTGCATTATGTGGAAATCTAACAGGTAAGAACTCCATCTTATATAGGCTAATTCACTGTGCAGATAGGAATTTTTGTCTGTCTAATCCCTCTCCTGGTTTCTAGCATTTTGAGAGTATGATTTTCAGTCTAGGAAATAGTGGCCTATGTCTGTCACTAGTCTTGAGTAGCACAGACTCATTGAATCAGTTGGATCTGTGTATATGTTGACTTACCATTCAACAACTGGTTCAGTAAGTTTATTGTAATTGGGACTAACCAACAGGATTTCAGGCAGTACCTAATAGGAACAGCTATATTCAAAGCTATTGAAAGCAGTTAGGGACTGATTTTTTTTATCAGATTAGAGATTGCTTTTATAGAGTTTTCGACTAGTTTGTTGACATTTTCCAACCAATGATTTTACTGAGTTTTTCAATGAAAAATAGCCTCTAACTTTTGATTTTGGCTTGCTGTTTGCAAGCTTGAATGAGATTTTTGCTGCTGATGACTTACACCTGCTTGGAGTATTTTTTCTACAACTTCCCCCCCTCCCTCATCTTTTGTTAAAGTCCCTATGTACAGGATTTCTCCTTACTGCTCTTTTGCTATTCTCTGTGACTCAGGTAGTTGCAAGGCTGAATTGCATCTGGCCAACTATGTTTTTACTCTAAGTTTCTGGGACGTTCTTGTTTACTGTTTATACTCATATTATCTTATTTATAGTTAGGTCTGGCACAGTGCCCAGACAGAATCATCAACTGTTTTCTAGCAAAAGATAATCCTTTTAATCCCATAAGTACATCACTTGTATTAGCTCAGTTTACATTCTGATTTTCACCACATGTTGCTGTTAGTTACTCATTTAAGGGCCTTAAATTTGCAAAATACATATAAAAATAGAATCCAGTCTACAACATTCTGCTTTGGAAGCATAATCAGTTTCTTCCTGGATGCTGGCATAGAGTCTTTTCTTCTTTTGCCTCTTTAGTTAGAACATAAGCTTCAATTATAGTTATATTGATAGTTTTTCTGTACATTCTCTTTGATGTTGGTCAGACTTTGCGTTATGTCCCCTGACTGCTTTTGCTGAGTCATGCCTTGTTATTAATGCCACCCATTTCTTCTTAGATAGTTGTTTCCAAAGTAAAAAATGATGTAATAATCTAATTGAAAATGTCCAATTTCTGCCATTTAACCTCATTCACACAAAGCATTGCGATGTTCATACATTTCATTTTTTTCTTTTTAATTTCTGATTTCCCCAATTCATGCCTCTCATATTCTATGTTCCCATTACGTATTGTGCAGCTTTGGATTTTCCTTTCACATCTAAATGTATCTGCAACTGAACATCCTTTTGGCTTGAGTGTAGCTGCATCACAGCAATATTTGTACTTGTCCTTTGCTGTTCACCAGCCGATTTAGTGTTTTCTCACCTTGAGACCTCTTCTTCCAATTTTTATTATTTCATCATATGGTTTTCAACGTGAAGGTTATTCAGAAGTAGTTTACCAATGCCACCATTTTTGTCTTTTCCTCCTGCTGCTGCCAGTTGCTTCCCTTTCAGAGAATGACATCTCTATCAGATGTCACCTGTTGTGGCAGCCATTGCTCTCCAAAAAAGATGAATACATAGTTGTCTCTTGTTTCTACTTTGAGCATTCTGCCTTGAATGAAGCTGCTGGGAGTCACCCTGACTCCTGTCTCCTGACATTATTACTGTTTGCCTCCCTGATACTTTCAAATGTATGCCCTTGTTAAAGTGTCTATCCATTAGACAACAAATCTGTATTAAAAGTACACAGTAAGATGGACTCTTAAGTTTTGGCATTCTGGCTACTGAAAGAAATTGAATGTATGTGGAGGAGGTTTTTTAAAGAGAATCTTTTGTTTTGTATACCGCTTTGCTGAGGATGAATACAAAATTATATTTCATTTCTTTTTGGCTCGTGGAGCTCTTTTTTAGTTTTGGGATTGGTTTCACAATGGTGTCTTATTTTTATTTCTTAATCTATTAGGGTTTTTTAAAGAATCATTGTGAAGATTCTCTTCCACATCCTTTTTATCTTAAAGATACAATGCACTGCAAAAATTAGCCATCTACTCTTTGTTCCAAGATGCTTATTCATTATGTTCTTAGCAGCCTTTGTTCTAAGTTGCTAAGAATTTCAGCTTTTTAAAATACACATACATATCTATAAATAACACACTGCATTTCTAATTTGTAAAGATGTAATGGAGTAGGAGAAAAGATGAAAAAATCACATGGGCTTTCAGAATTATTTGAACAGGATGTTACTCGTATGTAAACATTGGCCTTAATAAATACAATGAAATACATTTATTTAACTATTATTGTAATCTTTTCTTTGTTCTTACTTCTGTTTTTTTTTAAATGACAGAGAAGTAAAATGTAAAAAGAGATGGTTGCAGCAGTAGTTATAGAAATGTATTGTCTTTAGACAAAGCATTTTTAAAATGAGAGTAGAAATATTTATGAGGCAGTAATATTGTTTCAATTTTTAGTGCTGCGTAAATTGACTGTTCATGGGTTTGTGGAACCCCATCGGAACATAGAAGTGATGGTAAGTAAACTATATGTTTTAATTTTTACAAGTAAATACATTTTTTGTTGGCCTGAAGTCCATCTTGTGTACGTGTCTGTCTGTCTAGCACAACAGAACTTTGTTCACCTCACCCTTACAACTGTCTGCTGTTCTCCCAAATGAACTGCTCTGCAGAGTTTCCCATTCTTCTGAAGCAGATTTGAGGGTAAACATGGGGCTTCCTGGTGGGGGTGGAATTCCTCTTTCCTATTTCCACTGACTGTTTTCCAGCTGCTGGAGAATTGCCTACCACTCCCACATTCCACAAACTAAAGTACTTCCATCAACAGAACAAGTCTGTTGAGCTTTCCTTTTTTCATTTTTGTAGTTAAAATATTTTAATTGAGAAGATAACAAGTGTGTTGTTGCTATGGTTACCTAAGAGTTTTGTCTGATGACAAGATGTTGATACTTTCATTAAATTAAAAAATTAAGAGTGGCCTTTTGAAAATTGACCATGCAGGCATATTTGTTGTACCTAACATTTCCAAGGCAGTGATAGTGGCTAGTATGTGGAATATCATGTCCAATATCAAAGTCTTCTCTCTCTCTCTCTCTCTCTCTCTCTCTGTGTGTGTGTGTGTAAGAGAGATAGAGACAAAAAGAGAGTGCTTTATTGTCCCCCCACCGCCACTTCATTTTTATAGTATTACCTTACTTTGAAATTAAAAGAGGCAACATGTTTTTTTGGGGGGAGTCCTGAGAAACAACTTCTGTTCCTATCAATCTTATTAAATTGCGAACACACCTGCAGTAGCCATACCTGCTTCCATGCTGAACTTCCTGCTCTCCCCTTTTCATGCATGGTGGTACCATATATCTGTATCTGTGATGTCTTTCTCTGCATGGGTGCTGATAGTTCAAGACTCAGGCCGAAGTAGGTGCAGTTAATTCTTCACTTTCATGTTCTGCCCTGATTATCATCTGCACTTTCAGTTACTGAGTGTCTGGTGGGTGGATGCCTTTTGCATAAAATTAATTTGGCCCTCAGCTACCTGATGTTACCCTGTCCCTTTACTATCTTCTCTTCTCATATTTTGCTTGGTATCCTTGGTAGTACCACTGGTGCTTTTTGGTACTAGGCCTTTGCTTTGTACAGGCGTCCCCTTCTTTTTGACGACTTGTTTTTTGGAGTTATGCTCTTTTTGACCATTGTAAATTGTAGACAAGTACTGTTTTTTCAACAGAGTTCACTTTTTTGTCAGTTCTTCCCATATTGCCTTCTTCCTGTGAGGAACATGAGGAAATTATAGAGGCTCACTTGAGACCACACTGGTATGCTGCTTGCAAGGCCTGTCAGTCAGCTTGGTACCTTTTCCTCCCCTCTCAACTCATTTTGGACTGCACGTGCAGCTTGCAAAGCAAGCTCAGTAGAGGTACTAGCCAGTCTGTTCAGCCCAAGGACTGCATGGGCACCTGGGAGCCTGGCTCCCTTTCCACCCTGCTCCTGGCAACCTGGCACCATGCCCAGGGCAAATTGGTTGCAGGTGACCTCAGCTAGGCTGAGCCTCAACAGCATGGTGGGCATTTCCCTGGTGGAGGGGACCCAAAGCGACTGTGCCACCACTATGTATGGCATCCTGCAACCATTGCACTGCTTCCTTAGTCATGTGCCTGGGCCACAGGCCCTTTGCTATGCAGTTTCAGGTTCCTTCTTATGCACTGCCCCTCCAGTCTCTCAGTTTGTCTTTGATGAACCTTGCAAGCAGTGTGTGTATGTACTCAGTGCCAAGCAAACCTCTATAATTCCCTTGTGTTCCTACAGAGAGAAGATGGGGTTCTGCCTTTCCACCAATTCAGCTTTCAGTGCTCTTGTCCCTAACCTGTCAGATAAATGGGAGATGCTTGTATATCTAAAAAACTGATTAAATAATATTCAGTGCAAAATTACCCCCTCCCCCATTTCAAAGCAAAGCAAACACAGCACAGTTGTTTTTATGTATGTTTTTACATCTTCTAGGGATTTCTCCATGCAGTATTTGAGCGGCTAAAGCAATTTTTGGAATGTAGTAAGTATCTGTAGGCTTGCTTTCATTTTGTACATAGTCTTTCAAAGCTCAAAGGAAAACAGCCTCTGCTGCATTAGTAGTAAAATATGATGTATAGCATAATATAGAAGTATGTTCTATAGTGCCCAGTGACACTTTGTCCCTAGTCAGTATATTTTACGACTGCAGCTTTAATGCATGAAGGAGTTGGTCATATTGAACCCAGAGAGTTCTCTGTCTTCCAAGTAGGTCCTGTTTAGGATTGTGCTATTCATTTCTGCTGCTAAATGACATAATACTGCTTAACCATAGAACTTATTACTAATGATTTTTATTGCAAATGTTGAAGTAAGAGGTACACAAAAGATGTACCTGCAGATACATATTTAGGCTGATGTCTCTCTTTCCCTTCCATCTGCCTAAATCCAACATCATGTTGACTGATGCTATGAGATTTCTTTCCTTTCCGCTCCCTGTGAAGCCTTAAGAACCATACCAAAACAACTCTGAGGGATTTCTCTGACCTCCAGAGCAGGGTGTAGGGGTAAGGGGTGTATGAGGCCTTCAGTGGGAGATTGTCCCTTCCATGCTCTGTTCTGCTGACAACAGACATCCAGCATTTGACATAGCCCTTTGTAAGCAAACAGTGTTCATCATTATGAGCCTTTTTCTCAAAGGTAACAAAAAGTAAAGTTTAATTTTTAAAAACATCCTTGTTAAAAGATTCTGAACTCTTTATGCTCAGTTCAGAAACTGAAAGCCATCATGGGAAACTTATATGAGCTTGAATGTTTGACATTTTAAATTAGACGTACTTGATGTGCTTTTAGACCAGGGATGGGCAACTTCCAGTCACCATTTTGGCTTCTCCTCCTTGTTCTTTTCTGTTTTAGGGAGGTTTTTGGGCAGTAAGGGAGCAAACTTGCCTTTTTTAGGTGGTTTTGGGAGAATTAAGTTGATTTGAGTGCAGAACATCACCTCACTGCACTTTGCCCACATTATCTTTAATCCTTCACAGTTATTCTGTGATATAGGCCTGTACATTATGCAGATTGCAGACTGAGGCTGTGAGAGAGTGGTTTGTGTAATGCAAATCAGTGTTAAAGATACAGGTGATTTTTCAAGCCACTTTTCTCATAGTGCATTGGCTTTGGGGAGTTCTCAGAGTCAGGTACAGTGAACCCTCCATATTTGTGGGAGTTCTGTTCCAGGATCCCTCATGAATAGCACAAAACATGAATGCTTGTGTCCTGTATTATTATAAAATGCAGAAGCTTCAACACATCCATGTTGAAGCTTGCCTCTATTTTAGGAATAGGACATGATGAAGTCACAGTTGCACAGAGGACCCAGTATGTTTGAGAAATAGCCCACTCTGTACAGAGCTGGCCTCTAGAGGAAAACATAGAACATGTGGTCACCTCCTCTTCAGGGGGCCATGTGCAGTAAATCAGTAAATAGCCAGTACTGCTTGCTCCTCTTTGTTACTGCTTCCACTAGTCTCCTCCTTCAGTGAGATTGTGGATATTTCATTGTGCAGGTGGTGAAAGCACCAGCTGTCTACTCTGTGGTCAATTTTGCATACAGTTTAATAGCATAAGATCCTGCTAGACTTCTTGGCTCAGTTTCTTTATCATAACTACACTGCGTATTTTCACACAATGGTCACACATCATGATTATGATCATGATGACTATTATTGCTACTGTTATTATGTTTTCTTTCCCTGGCGTGTATTTTATTTGTCATGTTACAGGCTCTGTACAGCTAATTTGTGTATTTAGCTAAATTGATATTCTCTGAAATAACTAAACTATCATTGTTTTGAGAATTTAATTTATGAAAGTTTAAACAATAATAATGTTGTTGCTTTGTAAACTATAACAGTTATGTGCCAACATGTTTTCTGTAACAGAATAGCATTGATTTTCTTAGAAATTTAATAAAAAATAATAAAAATATTTTTAATTTTTTTTCTTCAGGTAGGAGTATAGAAACAGATCATGTGTGCAGGGATCGTCTAGAAAAGACTATAATTCTGTTCACAAAAGTGGTAGGTTTTACTAGCTACTAAAGTTATTAAAAGATATTACTGAGTAATATCCAAAACATGTTTTAAGACTTGATTTTGATTATGAGTAATCTAGAGGCAAGCTAGTTCATATCATATATTAAATTTTCCTGCCAAAGATCTTTTTCCACTAAGTGGCAGGAGTTAATTTTTTCTAATAACTGAAGATACACTACTTGTGTTACCTTCATTGGATGGTACGTGCTGCATAATAGCAAATTGATACCCTAAAGCTACCAGATCCTGTCTGATCTTGGAAGCTAAGCAAGGTCAGCCCTGGTTAGTACTTGCATGGGAGACCGCCAACAACTACCAGGTGCTGTAGACTGTGTTTCAGAGGAAGGAACTCACAAAACCACTTCTGAGTATTCCTTGCCTAAGAAACCCTGTGCAATTCATGGCGTTTCCATAAGTTGACAGGTGACTTGAAGGCACACACACAAAGATATTGATGCTTCTGTTATATGTAATTCATTAGACATTTCAGTCTTTCAATACCAGCACATTAGTGTATATGTTTAATTGGACACTAGGACTTAGTTCTGTATATACTTATACAGCATAGGACTGCATTGTTAAGAACATGTAAGTTGTAGGAGTGACATTTTCACTCAGCCGTTGGGCAGAATAGTAATAATAGGTTTTTTTAACATGTAATTCTGGCTTACTGTTTGAAGTCAGCCACATTGTGTTGTGTTTCTGAGATGGGGATTGTTTAAATGTGTGATACTAACAAAGATTTGCACTAGAAAACAGATATACAGTGTACCCTCTGTATATGGAGGAGTTCTATTCTAGGAACTCCCATGTAAAACAAAAAAAGTGAATGCTTACCTCCCATTATCTTCAATGGATGCATATGTCCATAGCAGCATGGGTGCATGCCTGTTGTGTCCATTGACAGCAATGAACCTGATGCTTCATGCGACCTTGGCTTCATGTATGCAAGGGTTGCACCACAGGAGGGTGCACAGTATTGGGAAACTTTCATACTGTAATGATTTTGCTGTAATACTTTCTGTATTGTAAGTGTTATGTTTTTGTATTTTACTTAAGTTTTGTCATATCATTCTGTTACATTTTTCTCACTTCTAGCTTTTAGATTTCTTGGACCAACATCCTTTTTCATTCACATCACTAATTCAGAGATCATTGGAATTTGCTGTAAGCTATGTTTTCACAGAGGCTGGTGAAGGAGTTGTGTTTGAGCGATTTATTGTCCAGTGTATGAATCTGATCAAAATGATTGTTAAAAATTATGCTTACAAGCCATCCAAAAATGTGGAAGGTAATATGGCTGTTTTCATAATTGAAATGTAATTTAAATATTGATAATTATTTATTCCTTTCTGATTTCATATTAAATAACACATATACTTCATGTGAACTATTTATTGCAGATAGCAGCCCTGAAACTCTTGAAGCTCATAAAATAAAGGCATCATTCTTCACATACCCAACACTAACAGAGATATGCAGGCGGTTAGTCACTCAGTATTTCCTGTTAACTGAGGAAGAGTTAACAATGTGGGAAGAGGATCCAGAAGGCTTTAGTAAGGAGACAGTAAATCTTTCAGTCTTATTTTATTTCAATCCATAAAATGCTTGTTTTTCATAATAAAAGTAAGGTAAGCATTAACAACCTATTTAGAGCTTTGTGACTGTTGTTAGCATTTTGGGAAGCACTTTTTATATACAGAAATTGAATTTGTTATATAAATTATGGATGTGTTTACTCATATATTTGTGTTATACTAAAATGAAAAAATATTGTATATTTATGATGCAGTCCTGTGGTCCCAGGGGGAATGTTTCAAGAGGTTTCAGTAAATGGAACCTCTCCTTTCTAAGGCAGAATGAGAGACCTACTATTGGAAGGAGAAGCAGGCTCAAGTACTTCTCTCACATTCTCCCACAGAGACCGCTGAGATCTTTGTCTCTCCATTGCCTCAAGAAGCAAAAAGGGGCACAGATTCAGAGCAGTGATGTACATAGAGCCGAGGAGGCTTTGTATCCTGATCCACACGATCAAAAACTCCAGATCTGTATACATGGTCCATCAGCCCTGGAGCTAGAGGACCAGTACATAATTTTCCTTCCACTGATTCCAGTGGGAGAGAAAACATCAAAAGAAGAAAACAAAGAAGGAATACCATTGCTCTTACCTCCTTCCTTCTGTCTTACCGCATGAGCCCAGAAGTACTTTGTACGAGGCAGTTACCTCACCTTTGGATCTTCTCACTTCTGCCTGTAGCGTTGCTCTGTTAATTCTGTGTTGTCTTGTTTCTTTGCTATAGCTGTGGAAGAGACAGGAGGAGATTCTTGGAAATACAGTATCAGGGTAGGCAAACTGCAGATAATTTGGGATTTCATTCCTTTTTTTGGATATGGGTATTAACTCATGATCTATACGTGTTATAATGCAATTCATGAAACCACTTCTCCTTTTCAATGGCAAAGGCATTCAGTCCAGCTTACATACTGTACAACCCACACTGCTGTGTAGAACTCTCTTCTCTGGGCTGCTTCCAAGACCCAGTTTTACAGGTTTCTGGAACACTTAGGCATTTGAGAAAAAGTGATATGATGATATTTGTAAATAATATGCTGAGTAATAGGTAAGATACTATTTAACATCATACTGCTGGCAAAATCCTCTTGTTGGTCCTAAATGGAAGAGACCTACTGAATGAATTGGATTTGTTGAATCAGGGATGAGACTCACGCAGACCTCCAGATGTTTTTGGGCTGGAACTTCAAGCCACCTGAACTATTGGCTATGGTGATGAGAACTACTGGAAATTATAGACCAGCATTGTCTGGATAGCTGTGTGATTCTTACTGGCATGTTAAGTCTGCACTTAAGCTGCATGATTCAATCTATTTGGTCTATTCTAGTTGAGACTAACACTTGGATTTGGTCTGATAGATCTTATATTAGTATTTCCTGCTGATATGGTTGCATCATGACAAGTAGTGACATTCTTTTTTTTTTAATTACTGGAGGGCAAACGCTCTTAAAATCCTCCGTTATACTTTTGTATGTCATAAAGTAAATTATATATTTTATTATTGCATCTAGATGCATGTCTAGCTCTGGTCCTGGACATTGCATGCACACAGACCTTTCCAAATTCTTCTTCCAAGTACAAGCTGCTGGTTCCTAATAGAGTTGGTCCCTAACAGTTGGTCCCTAATACAGGCATCCATCAATTAACAAAGTCTCTGACAAAAAAGACTCCTTTTATGAAGTCTGTTTATAATCTCCCAGCCTCCTTTTCCCTTTTGTTCTTTATCTAGCTGGGTTTTTTTAAGCAGCACCAGCATAGAGGGAATGGTATTGGCTTAATGCGGCACTTTCCAAATGTTGTGCTGTGACAAGTTAGTGTGTCACCTGAAGTGTGTAGGTGTGTTGCCTACAATCTTGGAAATGTATGTTATTATTTATAAATCATACATTTTTAAAAATATATGAAAAGTTTTGATGAGATATGTTGTGTCCTGATACATTTTGTTATTACAATTTATGTATGTGTCTGTATCTCTTATAAGGGGTTAGTTTAACCTCTGGTTTGCTAGTAAAACTGAATTACTGTGTCGTGAAATGTTGCATGTCTCAAAAAATATGTCACCAACATGAAAAGTTTGGAAAACTTTGGTTTAATGGATGCAAAGATAGCAGGGCTAAAAGGAAGATCTGCAAGTGTTAAAGTCCTTGCGTCCATTTCAGTAGAGATGTTCTGTAACAGATGGGAATAAGCACTGCGCTGCCAATGATAATACAGTGAGCCCTCCTTAACCGCATCCTCTGCATATGCAAATTCCAACATATGCATAGTTTTGTGTCCTATACCTAAAATGGCAGCAACATACATGTATATGTGAAGAAGTGAATGTGTGCGCATCACTGCCATTGAATATAATAGGATGTGAGCATTTGAGAATTCCAGCATTTCCAGGATTCCTGGAATGGAATTCTTGCGTATATGGATGGAGCACTGTAGGTTGATATAGGTCACTATATGACTTCCAGTTCTTCTTTAGTTTTATTCATGGTTTCATCTTACTTCAGGACAATTAAGAATGCAACGTTTTTCCACTGCTGCAACAGTACTTACAATGGTTTCAGTAGTTAGTTAACTTTATACCTCATACCTTGAAAAACTGGAAGTTCCAAACCTTTCATGATTATGCTGATTTTTATATTTTTAGCCTCTGTTTTGACATTAAGTTGTTGAATGTCTTGAGCATTTCTTTCATGTCTTATTTAGTGATTTTCTTTTTTAACTAATTTGCTTAATCTATTTTTGCCTCCCATAATAAAGTGTTCTAATTTATTTTCAGCCATGCACCGAAGTGCTCTTCATTGATATTTTTCATGAGTATAATCAGACTCTTACTCCAGTTCTTCTGGAAATGGTTCACAGTCTACAAGGTGCTTGTTTACTTTTGATTAAAATTATGTAGTATGTAGAATGATGAGAACTTGCACTCATGCAGTAAAATGTTAGATTCTAATTTTAATGTTATTGTAAGCATGTATCTTCCATATCATAAACTAGATTTTTACTGAATTTTCCTGGGAAGAGGTTCTAGGGTGCAATTTGGAAGTGTATTGAAGAAGCATCAGCTGCTACACTTTACTTGTAAGATGTTCTGCAGATAGAGTTAGTATGGGATTGTTTTGTGAGGCTCATTAGTTACATTCTGTGCAAAAAAAGTAATTGTTCTCTGAATCAAATATTAGCTGAAATGTGCAGCCTTATTAACAAAAAGCCTGCTCAGTTACTCTGTTTTCTATCATGGAAGAAGCCTGTGAGTTTCAAACAGAATGGATACAATGTGTGGTTTACAGGAGAGTTTTATAAATAGATAACCAGATTTCATTGCTTTGCCTGCCCAAGGATTACTCTGAGTATTCCTTGTGTAAGAATTGAAATTCATGGGGTTGCCATAAGTCAACAGGTGACTTGAAAGTACTGACACACACACACTAGTGGTAGTAAGTAGTGGTGCTAGTAGAAGTAGTGCTAGTAGTAGCAGTAATAAAAACAACAAAAAAATAATTGTAGTATTAGTAGAAGTTTGTTTGTACAGTCAGTAATTTAGTGAAGATTAGTATCTTTTTACCATTGTGGAAACCAAATGTTGAATGCTGTTACCCTGAAAATATTCTCACCCAAGCTGAATTTCTGTGTCCCAGAAAATTCCTTCTTATGTTATTATACAAGCAAATTATTTTTCTAAACATAAATAGTAGAAACATTACACATAGTTCTTTAATGTTAGACAAACCCTCTCTGAACAAATCTTGCCAAGAAAACCCCATGATAGGTTTACCTTAGGATCGCGATAAGAAGAAATGACTTGAAGGCACAAAACAACAACAAATTTTACTTAAATTTATTAGTAGTAGTTAAGTCTCTGTCTCTCTCTCTTTCTCTCTCTGTATATATGTTGTGTGTATGACACATACACAGAATTTTTTTTTCCAAAACAGGAAAGCTATTTCATTTTAAAATGAACTGTTTCTCCAAGAAAAAAGAGAGAGGCAATGGGGAAGATCTTGAAATGCATTTCAGTTTCAGGTTTTACATTCTTTGATATTCCAAGCCATTGTTTGGCAATGCTTCTTGAGCTATCTGATGTGGGCACCTGCAGGGTTTTCTTTTTCCCCAGTGTGCCAGCAACTCAGTGGTTTCGATTGTTTCTTTCTTTTCTGGAAACCCTCCATGGAATGGCTGTTGATAGCTCATGGACTGGCACAGGTCCAGGTCCATGGAGCCCCACTTTGAGTAACACTGGTTTGGAAGATTGAGAGTGATGATCAACATGTGTGATTGGGAATGAACAAGTTTTATATGCGTGCTCTCCTCCCCTCCAGCACCCATCTTAATAGAGCACCTCCTAGTTTGTCAAATCACAGTTTGCTATGGTGTCCAAGCCTGTGGATTGTGGTTTCAGTAATCCCTGCAAGTCCGGATTGTCTACTGGAAATCAAATCATGGATTATAATCTTCAAACATGGTTTGCCAGTTTAGACATAATAGTAAACTATGATGTATTCAGAACACAAAGCATTGAAAGGAGCATGTCCACTTACCATTCCCATTCCTCTGAACTATGATTTAGGGGTTTGTGGAATATGCTATCTGAAACTACTCTGCTTTTGTTTTTTTGTAGGACTCTACTCTCACAAAGAAACATTTCTGCCAGAGCAGAAATCTACATTCCCTTTCCTTGCAACTGCTGTCTCCTGTTTATGGAGTTTCTATTGCTATTTGAAGGATTATCCCATCTTTAAAAATGAATACACATACCTCTGCCCTTGCAAAAGAGCTACAATAGGTTCCTAATTGTAACAAAACACACTTTTCTGTGTTACTGCTTTACTTGCTGATTTTTTTTAATGTGCGTTTTCTGTATTTCAGGCCCCACCAATATGGATGATACCCAGGCTCTGCTGATAAAAGATGCTGGTAAAATTCAGCTTCTGCTTTAAGTTGATGGTTGCATGTTTCTTAATTTGTTCTAAGCACTGACAACATTTCAAAATGAACAATGTCAGGCAGCCAAATGTCAACCAGAAGAGATTGAAAATAATTTCTTATCCCTAGGATTATTCTGCAAAATTTAATTTTCTGTATCCAACTAGATTTAGCAGAAATGATAATCCCAGATTTACAGTGGATATAAAAATTGCAACCATTAGTTAATAATGGCCACTTGCCTGGATTGTTTTAAGAAGGTCAGACAAATGTTTAGGTCTGTGGCAAATAGGCCTTGCTTGTTTAGATGCAGCGTGCTTTTGATTTCTGAATGTTGACATACTACCAGAGATGATTTTACCTTTTTCTTCACATAAGGCTGGCTCCTGCTGGAAACAGAAAGCTTGTGCAGCAATGCAAATATTCAATTACCTTTAATTTTTCAAGACAACTTTTTCAGTATTCTCAGTGTCCCCTCCCTTCTGTCAGCTCCCATTTATTATATATTTGTAAATCACCAGAAACAGACATTTTAGATACCTCAGGATCTCCCTTCCTCAGTAACACACTTGACATTTCATGTGAATGTTCTTGTCCTCATTATGGGATTCCTACTGGTGCTTGGTTTATTACTCAAGGAACAGGATGCTGGAACTATTAGGCTTTTAGTCTTAATTCAATGTGGCTGACGTACATCTGTGTATGTGTAATGATGAACAACATTCCTTGTGAAAACAAAGATATTTAAAAATATGTTTAAGAATGTATTTGTATTTAAAAATAACTTGTTTAAATTAAAATGTATTTATTTGTATTTAAATGCATTTATATTGTAAATGAATTTGTATTTTATTCAAACATGTAAAATAAAAGTTTAAATTAAGTAGATTATTTTTTTAAAAAAATTAAAATGTTTAATGTTTACTTCTTCAGTGTATAATGCAGTTGGACTGGCAGCATACGAGCTGTTTGACAGTGTAGATTTCGATCAGTGGTTTAAAAACCAGTTACTAGCAGAACTGCAAGTCACTCATAGCAGGTATAGTATCTGTTTTTTTCCTTTGCTGTTGCTATAAACTCAGTACATTAAAATTAAGAAAAAAGGGGTAAAGGCTCTTCTGAATTATTTTGAACCTACTAGAGTCTATAAAAATAATAAGATAAAAGAATAGTAGTTAAAGATAATAGGAAGATGGAACATAATACCACATCAGTTATCCTATATAAATAATAAGTTATCCCCAAAATGTTGCAATGGCTTTGGGGGAAAAGGGACATATATCCATATGTGGTGGGAATGTTGTAAAATACAAAATTCTGGAAGGAACTAAAACAAGAAATAAACAGAATAATGGAGGAAAATGGAACTGAATAAAGAAAGATGTTTAACTTTAAATGTTAAAAACCTAGGATTAAATAAGGTGAGGCGTATTTAACAAAATAATTACTAAAAGCTGCACAAGCAGTGATAGCATATGGTTGGAAGAAAGAAGAAAGATGGGATTTAGCAAATAGAAGTATAAGAATAGATGATGTTTGATTTTATAGTGGAAAAAAGAGGGATTGATTGAGGGGAAGTGAAAGAAGAGGGCTGGCTCAGAAACTGGAAAATAATAATTGAGAGTGTAAGAGCGGGTAAGAGCGGGAGCAAATGAATGAGATAATTAAAGCAATACTCTACATGAAAGGAAAAGGAATTTAATAATTAATAATGAAAGACCATTCCCTGAGGGGAAGGGGGAGGGATAGTATTAAATGAATAAAAAAAGGATATATGTGAAGATTTATGGAATATTTTATTAACGAATTATATTATGGAATATACAATTGGATGTATAGAAATGTTGTTTTTAGATGAAAACTTACACACACACACACACACAGGTTGTCTGTTGATTTTTAAAAAGTGTTCACACTTTGTGGGCTAATATTGTAAGTTTGTGTAAAATATGTAGGTCTTTGTCCCCTAAACATTTCAGTTCAATTAATGCTGGTAACCCAGACCACAAACAATAATTGCTGTTATACTTTAAAGGTATAAACCAATACGTCGACGAGTAATCTGGCTAATTGGACAATGGATTTCTGTGAAATTCAAGTCTGACTTGAGGCCTATGTTGTATGAAGCAATCTGTAATTTGCTCCAAGACCAAGACTTAGTGGTATGTATATATCTGTCTCTTCAAAAGGTTTTTTTTTATATAATTTACCTAATCTTTCTCTTCCAGTCTGCAGTTAGTATGTTTTTATTTTGTCATTGATATTTAGGAACCAGAGAACTTTTAGAAACACACTTGTGCATTATTCAGTGTATATGGAAATAATGCTGGATTAGCACCCTTTAACAACAGTTATTGATTTCCACGTGATTTTGTTGCATAGTT
Source organism: Ctenosaura bakeri (assembly GCA_948474755.1). Taxonomy (NCBI): domain Eukaryota; kingdom Metazoa; phylum Chordata; class Lepidosauria; order Squamata; family Iguanidae; genus Ctenosaura; species Ctenosaura bakeri. The sequence continues at coordinate 121,897 of CAOLHI010000531.1, forward strand.
AAACAGTTAATTCATTTTCATCTGATGCATAGTGCATTAGTACATAGTGCATTTATTTCTTCAATTGGCTTGTCTTTGAGAGAACAATGGATATCTGTTTCTGTATGTTCTTTAAACCTGAGTAAAATATCTTTATTTCAATATCTGTTTAGGTTGTGTTCTGTTATGAAATTAAATTTAAAACGTTTAGCTATAATGTAGTTTACAGCATCTGAATTGGTATTTCTAGCTGCCAGGTAATTCAAATAGCAGGAGAAAAGCCATGTAAAAGGGTAACATTTTTAATAAAAAAGATAAGACACACTGCAAGGCATATCAATCTTGAAGCAAAGCTATATTGCACTGAATAATTTCCCATCACAAAGTTATTTCACAATATTAATTTCTTCTATCTCTTCTGAGCCAGAGTATCATCAGTACCAAAGAATATAAACTTCAAATACACTTCACCTTTGTCCTTTACTTTGAAAGCTGAGTGCCATTTTGGTTGTTGTTTATGCAGTTCACATCAATTACCATTTGTTTCAGATACAATGTAGCCTGCAGCAAGACTGATATCCTTGATTTAATCACAGATAAGAGAGCCAGTTGCAATTTCTTGCTGAAATCTCAGTGGGCAAACTAGGTGGCAGTACCATCTTAGATGAGATGGCACTAGCAGAGTCTAAAGGCAAGGGGGATGTTACTGTGATCCAAGAGATACCATCTTTTTCACCTTGATTAGCTATATAGCAGAGGTTTTCTAGGTACTATGGAGATTGCTAACATTTCCTTTGGCTTGCTATGTTGATTTCACAAGGCATTTGAAGGATCACATCACTTGTGTCCTATTGCCTTTAATGCCAAATTAAGTTTCTAGTGTATCATCTTGGACAGTTTTGTGAAGTCAGTTTCTGAGCTGGGGGGATGTAGACAAGATGCTTCAACTCCCCTCCATGTCTCCATGATATCTGAGCTTATTTTAGTTATACTGGGAGACTTTTTTGATGGGTTCAGGGAGTGGTGACCATATCATGGCTTGCGAAATTGTCGCTACTGCTCATAAGGAAGTGGTGCATTTTTCCTGTGGGGGAGAACAAAACAAGTAGTCTTTCTAGATCCAGAGGTTTGTACCCCCTGCTGACAGATACTTCGTTCTGGTGGAAGTATTTGGGAGTCGGGCGTTTTTAGAAGACCGTTAAGGCTGGTTCAAAGTGCAGTGACTGGATTATAGATTAGTGTGCCTTACCTTGTATGTATAATACTTGTGGTAAAGAATGAAGAATATCTACTTCCTATCCAGTTCTAAATCTTTATAGTAGTACACAACTCCTGTATAATTCAAGCCCAGTTTATTTCAAAGAATGTCTTTACCTACACTAGTGTCCAAGACCACTACAGTCTTACTGGGAGACCCTGTTGCCTGCAGTGCAGCCTATACATTTCTTCTTGGTGGAAGCATGAAAATAGATCACTCTGTAGGGGCATCCATACTGTGGCAAGATCTCCCATCTGTACTTCATCAGGCCTCAGCATTGACATGTTTCAGTTGTTTTACAGAAAATGTTATCTTTTTATCTTGGGTTACATGGAGATACTTGAAACTCCCTTTTACTTTATATTATTAAGTATTATTGGATCATTCTGTGATGCTTTTGTAAACTGGGGATTTATCCAATTGAAAAGTGATATAAAGATACTTAAAATATGAAAAATGTCCTTAATGTGCAACCGCATACCAAGACGAAACCAGACTTTGAAAGCTAATGCATTTTTGTTAAAAACTTTTAATTATATGCATTTGTTCTTCCGTATCTCTTTGGTTGGAAAAATGAAGTAAAATGAAATAATGTTGAAATGGGTAAACATGATGGGATGTATCTATTTTTTAAAGGGAAAATGCTGTGTAAACAGATAGGTTATGAAGCCTAGTTTATGTTTTTATTCAATTATTTATTTATATTTCAGGTTCGTATTGAGACAGCTACAACGCTGAAACTTAATATCCTTTCTTCTATTTAAAGTATTCTGATATGACTAGTTATCTGAAATACTAATGATTTGACATTGCATGTTACAAAATACCCATTACACAGAATTCAGTTTTTCTTAACTGCTTTTTACCTGTGGATGACTTCGAATTTAGGACTGATCAGTTCTTACCTGTAAGTGCTTTTCTTTATAAGAATAGGTAAATAGCTCAATAGAAGGATGCATGAGGTGCTCTTTTACTGTTAAAATGTTGCTTAATGAAAGCATTTCTTTATCTAGGTTTTCTAATGTTCAGAATCCTCATACTGCAACAAATGATGCATGCATACTTTTCAAATCTACTAAATTAAAAAGCAAAGAAGACAATTTAACTTTAAAAATTCTCCTTTTGTGCTGTAATTAGAATATACAGTTCTACCTCCATGTTCATAGTTTGACCTTTGCAAATGTGATTATTCGTGAGGTGCCCGTTTGCCTCCTGCTCCCGCTCCCTTTCCCTGTCTTTTTACTCAGGTGTGCTGTATGCCTTCTCTGCACTTGCAAAGACAAGTGAATGGAGAGAGGGAAAGATTTTGTGTGTGTACAAACCTTTCCCCCTCCATTCAGCTGGCAGTTGCCCATGTGCACAGAGAGAAGGCGGGGCACATGGGTGACAGGCAGGAGAGTGGAGAGGGAGAGATGCTCCCCCTCCATTCACTTGCCTTTCACCTTCACGTGCAGAAAGAAGGCAAGACATGGGGGCGACAGGAAAGAGAATGGAGGGGGGAGCCCCGGGAGGGAGAGCACTCACTCAGGAGGGTTGTTCCTGTTGTTGTTTTTTAACCTTCGCGAGGGTTCTGCCCCCTGAATCCTTGTGAAAGTTGAGGACCACTGTGAAAGGAATCTGGTTTAAACATCGCATTAAGCTAGTTTTTCACTGGCACATTCTGCTTGTTCTCTGACTGGAACCAAGAGCAGCTAAACAACCTCAGATCTTCTGTACAAAGGAGGAACGGGAAGGTGAAAAAATGAGAAATGTGGCAACACCTTTAAGACTAACTGGTTTTTATTTTAGCATGAACTCTTGGGGATATAAACCTACTTTTTTGGATGCAGTACCAAGTGGTGTTAAGGCTTCAGACATAGAGCATGTTTGTACAGGTTGTGGGAGTGAGATAGAATGCAATAGGATCCAAAAAGATGAAAATCATGTCCCTTGTGCTAAAATTTCCAAAAGCTGGTCAAGGTGATAAAGGTCTTTCAGATCTTTACAGTGGTCACATAGTGCTGATGTGTGAAAGCAATACATCTGCTTACCAAAAGTCAATTTCCCTGGGTTCAAAATTCTCTCTGAGAAGGTTCCTTTTTGTTAAGCAAGAAGTCTTTACCTGGCAGGACTGAGCACTTGGGCTTGTCTGTCCCTGATGAGCTAGAAAAATAATGATTTGTTTTAATGATTTCTTTTCTTAAGGAGAGGCATGATACATTAATATGTCATGCTAAGTAAACCACGGACTGAACCTCTATAGTTTGTTACACTCCTTCTGCTGCTTTAGAATTTTCATGTCTGAATGTGCCAAGTGTTTCTTAAGAAACAAAAACTGAATTTCCTTCAAAATTCTACATGATATTTATAATTTCCTTGAAAGTTGTTCTGGTTTGTTTTCCTGAAGTCATAGGAATACAAACCAAGTATTTTATGTTGTTGTACAAACTGCAAAACCTCACTCCTGTTCTGCTTTGCATTAGCATGTTGCAGATTGCACTAATATGATATTATGGGATCGTTGTGGTACTTGGAACAAAAAGGAACTGCTTGCTGGTAGTTGTAGTAAATGTTGACAGTTCTTCTATCAGATGCTGTAGAACTTTTTCCATGGGAAAGAGAGCATGGCTATATTTCTTGAGAAACTGTTACACTGACAATTCTCTGGAATAAAATATCTGTAAGACTGTACGTACTATCTCAGACCATTACTGTTTTTCTTTCCTAGTATCTGGAATCTATGTTTACCCTGCTCTTTCAGCTTCTTCAAGAAGTGAGAGAGTGCGATACAAAGATGCATGTTCTTCATGTTCTGTCTTGTGTAATTGAAAGAGTCAATATGCAAGTAAGTTAATGTGAACAATTAAATCTACTTGGCACTTCTAAATTTATAGGAACATAAGCCAAAATAATACTAATAATTAAAAATGGGAAAACAGATTTCTCTAGTTGTAGCTTCTTAACTCATATGTCACTACAGACCTTTTGTGGTGTGTGAGTAATGGGCCATTTTACGTTATGGCATTTTGAGGACAATGCACCTGACAGTCTCCAGCTCCTCAGAGCTGTATAACAAGCCTGCAAACCGTTAAGATCTTTTTCTCAGGCATTGTTTATTTTCCCTTATTCTGAACAAGCAAACAGACCTTTTAGGAGATAACAACAACCCAGCACTATCTTCCTAGGCATTATAGTGTTCTTATTTGTAATATCTTATGATACAGAAATGAAAATATAGTACTATTCATTTCTTGCTTTGACTGGTTGATAACAGTGTGGGAGCCCTGATTACCTTTTTCCCCCATGGGTCAATGGCTCCGGATATAAAAAGCTCCGCTCTTTATCTAAAAACACAAAATTTGTTAAAAGGATTAGCCAAGAAACGGGTACAGTTAGTTCTACTGTAACGCGTGTTATTACAATGCAGATTGGCAATAATACAATTAATTAATAGATGAATACTATTCACAGATCAAAAACTTTAAAGTGGCTACAGTGTGATTTCTATCTCAAGCATTCATAATTGGCAAATTGGCACATTTCCACATCTCAGCTGTTTAGCGGGAGCCCACTTCCCCTTATCTTAATTATTTTTACAAGAAGTAAAAAATTCTGCCGGCTCCCCACCTAGCTTCATAAATGCAAGTTGGCCTTTCCACGAAGCAGTTTCCTGGGACAGGCAAATGCTCATCACCTGTCCCATCCCCCATCCCTCTTTATTACACTTTATTACACCTCTGTCATTTGCTTCTCTTCTACTCTGCTTCCTCTCCAGTTGCCAACCACACTGATTTTGTTGAGACCATCCAGCCTCCTCTGATCCTGCCACTGCACAGAGACACGACGTGTGCCTGGGTGTAGGTTCTCAGAAGCAGCAGCTGGGAAGCTACACCTCCCTACATTGCAGGAGTCTGTGTTTGGATGGGCTGTATTGATAGGAGGAGAGAAAGGTGTAGGAGAAAAAGGAAGAGGAGGTAGAATGAGGGAGTTTTCACCTTAGCCAAACACCAACTCCTGCAATGTGGGAAGGTGTAGCTTTGCTGCTGCTGCTGCAGCGCTGCTGCTCACGGAGCATTTCTAAGTCTTAGTATGTTTACATGAAGGAGCTGGCTAATTTTTTTACTTCAGACCAGTTGCTAATTCCAACAAGAATAGAACCATTGAATTAATGGGGTTTACATAAGTATTCTCTTATCACTCAGCAGTTGGCACAGTTTACTGTAGTTGGAACTAGCAGTTATACTTGGGGTTTTATAGAAACTGAGATCTAATTTAATTTCAAAACAAATTTATTAATGTGTTAATATGATATTTTCATTATAGATAAGGCCTTATGTAGGATGCCTGGTGCAATATTTACCTCTCCTTTGGAAACAAAGTGAAGAACACAATATGTTGAGATGTGCTATCCTCACTACTCTAATTCATCTTGTCCAAGTAAGTATTTGAGACTTCTCTTTTTCTGCTCTGTTGTTATTGACTTGCATATCTCAAAATATTGAACTGACTTACTGTCTGAACTATTATATACTCTTTCTCTCCTCTCATCTTTGTGGTTTTACTGTTCAGCTATGGCACTATCATTTCATGTCTTCCCTGTTTTGAACCATAGACTTAATTTCTAGATTTACCCTGGAATCTCAGGGGTCCTTGTTTTTATTTTGCTTTGTATAAGTGAGGGGTAGGAGTCATGGGGGCCTTTCTAACGTTGTACTGCAACTCCCAACTTTCCTCATCATTAGATATGCTACCTGGAGCTATTTTAAAAGAAACTTTTCATTCAAAACAAACAGCATGCACATATGAAATAAAACAACCAGGTCAGGCAGAGTTTCCTTTGAAGAAGTCTTTTCCAGAAACACATCTACTTTGTTAATGGAGGCATACCTGCACCAAACATGATGGAAAAAACCCAGACCCCCTCCCCTTTGTTTTGTGACTTCAAATTTTTTGGAAATTTTATACCTCTGTCCCAGAGTAATGTTCCCTAATTTATTTCAGTCTGTGTTTGAAAATAAATGAATATGAGAAACTGTTTTCTGTCTTCTGGGCTAGATGAATTGATGTCGGGTATTGAGGTGCAACATGTAATGTGCATAAAAACACTTGATATGTTTAATATACTTCCTGCTGCTTAAAGTTAAAAGATGCTGGTATTTCAGAATATTTATTAAATATTTGAAGGCATTTCTTTAGGAACAGCCTGCCTCACTATCTTTGCAGCTAATGTGATAACAAATCTTAGTACTTTGCTCACAATTAAATCCTTAGATATCATCTAGAGTTTGTGAGATTTTGGCAGAAGTACTGGTCATATACAGAACCTCATCAAAAACCTAATGTACAGAATTATACTAATCAGGACTAATTATTGTCTTTGTATTGTTGACAGTTGGTATATGTGGTGTATATGTGGTGTGTCCCTTTATAGTCAATAGACACAACATACATGCACCTGCAGAGGTGTGGGCATGTGCCTGTTGTGTCCATTGACTATAACAGGACATAGTACTTTGAGTGACCTCTCATTCATGTGTGTGCAAGTTGCAATAAAAGAGGGGCCATTGTAATTGCTTCAAGTTAGTATTGGACTTTTGCACAAAGACTATACCAAATTGATGGAGAAACACATTTTTATTACTTTGACAATGAATAGACATGCTTTCTCATGGTCAGTTTATCTAGAGACTAGTTTGAACTATTCATGACTATTCCATTTTTTTTGCCTGTATTGAATTGTATTGATCTTCTAAGAACTCAGCCATGAAACCTATTTTCAGTATTCTGCTAAGTCCTAAAATATATGTTTCATAAAAAAAATAAAGAGATGTTCCTCTGTGCATGTGTAGAGTCTTTCCTTCAAAACTCAGTAGCAGTGGCAGATGCACAACTCACGATTCAAATTCTGAACTTCTTAGGGAAGATTGAATATGCTTGGAACGTATAACCCTGCTCCCGGCTCTCTCATCATGGATATTAAATTTATTCTTTTAAATAAAAGCCATTTGTTTTTAGCTTAATTCTTTCTAATCCTATTAGAAATCATAAAGAAAACTGTTGTCAGAGAAATCTGCAAGTCACATTGTAATTACTTTTATTCTTTGAAAGGGCAGTCTCTCATGGCTTAAGTAATACCTCCTCCTCTCCATCTAACCTAAACTGAACATCTGGGAACAGCTAAATGTGTAATGATGTACACTTTGCCCCCTTGTTGTTCACCTTGTTTGGGCTTCAAGTAGAATTGGAGTATGCAGTTATATTTCAGAGAACTCAAACATTCTTGGGGTGGCACGAAGGAGCAATCCGCAATGATTGGGTTAATCTCTGCATGCCAACCATAATTGGCAGGAGTCCACATTCTAAATCAGTTGAGATTGTTGGGACCCTACTCTTCCTCCTTCAGTTTTTATCCTGGTAGCTATGAACTTCTGTCTGTACTTATCTGTGTTTCATCCAAAAAAAAAGTTTCTTTTATTTACTCAGGTTTTGTACTGTCTAAGTGATCAGACCATTCTTTTTTGAAACTTTTTTAATTCTAATAATCTGTATAATCCTAATAATCTAGTCTGAATAAAAGCAACCAAGTACACCAAGTACTGAGATGGTATGATCAATGTTTTGTTATTTCTATAGGGTTTAGGTGCTGATAGCAAGAATCTTTATCCTTTCCTACTCCCCGTTATTCAGCTAAGTACTGATGTTTCCCAGCCTCCACATGTGTATCTTCTAGAAGATGGATTGGAACTTTGGTAAGTCTTATTATCTTTCCTGCTATTAGCAAGAGAAAACCGGAACATTCTATGTTTGGATTTGGCTGAGTACAATATCAGGGCCTTTCCGCATTACACTGTTACACTGCTGTTATTCCACTTTCAACATCCTGTGGAATTCTAGGGTTTGCAGTTTAGGGAGGGGCATTTAGCATTCTCAGCCAGAGAGCTCTTTGGCCTCAGTGAACTAAATGCCTCCTTAAATAACAATGCTGTGGCAGATGGAGCATTTAATGGTGTGTGTGTGTGTGTGTGTGTTCTAAACATCTTTTTAATGCTGTTTTTTAATTTGTGTTTTTAACTTCTGTTTTTTAAATTGAAGTTTAGTTTAATTGTGCTCTAACTTTTGCACTGAGGGTTTTTAAATTGTACTTTTTTTAACAAACACTGTATGCCACCTTGAATCTTGTGCTGGGGGAAAGGAATTGTAGAAGAGGTTTATGGGATGTTTTAAGGTAGAGTGCAGCAAGAAATGTAGAGGAATTTATTAGTAAATCAATGTAGAGCTACAATAATGAAAAAAACCATGTTTAACCCTTCCCACCTCCTTTCTACCTAGCAGTTCATTTCTTTGTTGCGTAAACATCTGAATACTTTCTATCACTGTGTTTAAATAATAAATGTGAGTGACAATTCTGGAAACTACTGGTCTTGAAAGTTGACCAGAGTGGAATGATTTCCTTTTTTAATAGTTTCTGTTGATTCTAGGTAGTGTCTCAACAGTGTGTTTGATTTTATTTTTCTCTTTCTCATAGGCTAGTGACATTAGAAAATAGTCCCTGCCTTACCTCAGAGCTGTTGAGAATTTTTCAGAATATGTCTGCTCTTCTTGGTGAGCTATCAGTATCTTAAACTGTATGTGAATTGTATCGATGTAATGCAGTGTTATAAAGAGAGTGACTTTCTGTCTTTAACTTGTCCATTTAAATGCCTCAGGAAAAACCCGTCTTCAGAAACATACAGAATTTGTATTTCATATGTATGTTTTGCATTCTCCTGTATCCAAAAAAACTGTCATCTTCATCCGCAGATACTAAATATTTTATACTTTGTTGTGAGACACAAATAGTGGTGTTTATTGTTTTTATTTTTTATCTTTAAGATGGGGATGGTTGTAGCTCATAACTATTTTAGTTTTCATAAGTAGTTTTGTGTTGATATCTTCATTCCATTGATTAAAGTCCAAAGTCTAGGAATCAAATTTTGGGGGGTTGTTCTCTTTTGGGGTGGAGCAAATCAAGGCATTTCCTTGTCTTTTTGAAAATGTACTGTGTTACTCATATCTGTGACTGATACTTTGAGCTGTTACCGTGTCTTATCTTTGTCTCCACATATTGAATTGAATATACAGTCAGCCCTCCACGTTTGTGGGTTTCACTTCTGTGGATTTGATTCACGGATTATTTGCTGCTGCCCTAAGTCATTTTTAATAGGGACTGCAAGCCTCATGAGACTGGGAAACTGTGAACAAGGCTAGTAAGTCCCTATTAAAAATGATGTGGGGCAGCAGTGGAGGTGACAGTAAGCCTCCACAAGCCACCCATTTCTGACTTGTGAAGGAACTGTGATGTCTCCAAGGAATCCATGGTGGGTTGAATATGGTGATCATATTTATCTTGTGTATTAATTATGGTTTGGGAGAGCCTAGAGTTATTCACATTTTTTTCATTTTCATGGGGGTCCTGTGCCCCTAACCCAAGTGAATGTGGAGGGATGACTGTAGTTTCTTTCTAAAGACCCCTGTATGCATGAAGAGAATCTGTAAAGATGCATTACGTAGCTTTGCTACAGCTTAGCACCTCTTTCTTCCAGACATTTACAAGATCCCAGACTTGAGAGTAAAGATGTTTTTTTTTTTTAGAAGGTTAGGAATATATAGGGAGTTAATTTTGATCAGATATTTTAATTTCTTCTTAAATATGGCTTAGAAATTTGGTTGAACCACTCTGATATCTCTGTGTATGTGAAGAATATGAAGAGACTTGAAATGGGTTTCACATCATACAGTAAGAGGAAGTGTGGTGGGCTGCCTTTTGTGTTTGCTTCAACAAAGTCAAGGGCTATCCTGATCTTTGGTTTACCAATCATGATTAGCAGAGATTTGGTATTATATCTGCACATAGTTTTTACAGAAGGTCATGAACGGAAAATTTCTGTGTGGACCAACTGTATTTTCTGAATACTGAAAACTTTGTGTGTAGAAAAAATGATGCTGCATGGGAATAACCCAGTTAGAAGTTTAACCCTCCTCTCAGAAATCTTCCAAATATTTATTTCTTCAGTAAGTTTCCTTTGTAACTTGTATCTCATGAATATGTGATGCGTATTGGCTGATGGCTTAGATACACTGTGCCAGCAATTCTAGGCTACTAATACTTATGTCCTTTTACCTGAGGGAAATTCTATAATGACAGCTGTTCTTCACAGTGCTAAAATATTTGTCCATAGCTAGATCTAAGACAGCAGTGTCCTACCTTTTGCTTTACATTTTCTTTTCTTAGTCATTGAGGGAGGAGATGAAGATGGTTGCAATAGCTGAAAAATTGGCATTTGCAGTAGGGAAGCTGGTGACTGTGGCTCGAATTCTTTCAATACACTATGTTGTTGTAACCAGCAGAAGGAAGTAGGCCGCAAGCATAGCAAACATGAAAGATGTAAGGCATGGGAAAAGTAAGCTGCTTAGATCCAGCAGGTTTTGTTATGCCTTCCCTTGCCACTGCTGTGCAGCCCTGGAAAGAATGCAGCTAAGAGTTTACTGCCCCAACTGGATTCCACTCTTAAGGTGTTTTGGAGATGCACGGCTTGCGTACATGCTGAATGTGTTGAAATTCAATGGTGAGCCATAGTTTAGCAGTCCAAGAAGGAGCTGCAATGAACCTTGAGTTTCTATACTTCTTCCTCCTCTTTTCTCTGGCTTTAGCAGATTGTCTAAACTTTAAACTATGATTAGCTTGTTTCAAGTAACTTTAGTTAAGACGAGCCATAGTTTATCCATGTTCAGTCAACAAGACAAGCTGTAGTTGATCTAAAATGGCAGCAAAGGCTTCCAAGCTCCTCTTTGAGGCTGTTATCAGAGGAGGAGGATGTAGTTAAGCCCCTAATTCATTGCAACTCTTTTTCATAGTGCTAAATTGTAAGCTAGGCGTATGTTCAAACTGACCTGTTAAACTAGGTGAGATACTGATCCTATTAGATATAATCACATAGCTTCTTTTCATTTAACTTGAGAACTAACAAATGGAAATATTATGACAATTTCCCCTCTGGGTATTCAGTATGGATAAAAAAAAGTAGTTGTTTGACTAAGGGAGCAGATAACGAAGGGAGCAGCATATTATCTATTCACTGCCATATGAACAAAACAAATACAGTGAGAAGTCTGTTGAGCTAGTTTGGATATCTGTTTTGCCAAAGCCTACATCTAAAATGGCAGCATATTTTAGTTTAAAGGTCTTATTGCTAATAAAACAAAGTTGTAGTAACAGCATCTCAGTTTTTTAGAAAGGGTAAACCCCTAGAAAAGTTGGGAAATCACAAAATGGTACTGTAATGAGGAAAGAGATGTGATCATCTTGAGAACTCCTGAGGCCTGTAGTGGGATCTTAGAAGGGCTGGGTTCAGCTTCAGAGCTTTGGTTTCCCTGCTCATGTGGCATACTGTGCCATAGTTCTTGTTCCTTGAGATTATCAGTTGCTGTAACAAACTATCAGAAGAAAAACTGTGTTTAATACACTGGTAATTTGGTTAACTGAGTCACTTTGGCATGAAGATCTTTAAGGAAGATGCTGGGGGTATCAGCTGTGCCATTTGAGGGACGTTTTCAGTGTTGTCTCAATTTTATGAGAGTACAGTTGTCAGGGAAATTCTAGCATGACTAGAAACCAGTTTTTTTCCCCAGGAACCTTCCTTCCTGGTTCTCAGTGGTGGTCTGTGCTGCTTTCATGTTTAAAAGTCTAAATCTTTTGCAGTGGAGTCTCACCTGTATGATTGATCCTGCACTGTTTTGTTATTTCCTCTTTTTATGCTAGGAAGTTTTTGAATATGCAGTTTGTGCATCATAGGCCACCTTTTCTAAAAGCACTCCAAACACCGTCAAAGTAAAAATACAATTTTAAAACAGCCCTCTAGAACAAAAGTCTTGTATAAATATAACAGTGAAACATGATATAATCACAAAAATAGTGTGCATGTAAAATAAAATAGTTTCAGATGTCTTTTCCTTATCTAAAGTATTTGACCTTTTGCCTTTATAAAAGGCTTCTGATCCTCAGGCATGGTGCTTCCCCAGGGGAGGAGGCCAAAAAATGACTTTTAGCAATTTCCCATTCTACTTTGCCCCAGAAATCTACTCCCATGCTTAGTTCACAGGATTCTGCTTTCTGCAACTTTGGATTCAACTCCCAAAGCTGGTACATATATTCATAATGTTACCATGACTGCATTGAAGCCAGCACTTTTTATGAGGATGTTTGTGAATTCTCTCTTTGCTCTTTTTTGCTCTCTTTACACCTCAAAGAGCACTGCCATGGGGTTCCTTCTCTTGGGCAAGAGGGCAGAAATAGGTGTGAATTAGCTTGAGAGGTGATGATTTATGGTTTCATCTGCTCTAATTGCTCCAGGGTTGTAATGCTTTCCACCCGTATGTGATGCAATGTGATGAGAGTCAGGAGAGGAGGAGGGAGTGGAATGATCTTTATCTAGGCTTTCTTTGTTATAGTGAAGCTTGTGCTGTTGTTTTAGTTTTCGTTTCTTGCAATGTAGCAATGAAATAAGAAATAATAACCGCTTTACATGTAGCCTTCTTTTTTTGCAATTGAGGGATGACATCCCAAAGATACAGTAATGTTGTGAGGAGAGTGCCAGCTCTTTTTTTTTAAAGAAATAAATAGCAGTTTAAATAAGTTTCTTTCATGTGCATCACTGTGTACTAGAACTCATTGTATCAAATGAATCAGAAAGACTAAAGACTATGTCCTTGCATATATTTTTTTTAAATTAAAACTGCCAAATAGCTCATTTGGGGGAAGTGTTTTCTGTGAACAAACGTGAAAACAGTTTCACAGCAGTAGAAAGTATGAGTTGCAGACCTTTTGGCAGACTATGGTAAAAAAAATCCAATATCAAGCAACTTTTTGCAGTACTAGCAAGGAACAAAAATATTTATTCTGTGTTAAATTTTATAACAAGATCAGCTGAATCTTGGTTTCTGTACATTTAGAAAATATTCTCATTTGTATAAAATCCACTCTATCCACAAAGTCTTTTTGTGCTCTCAGCCTGCTCATTTTTTTAAATAACTTTATTCAATACAATACACAAAGACAATTCCATGCACACAAAACAATTATACTATACATATAGAACATATTCAACACCCCCCCACTAACTAACCACAACCCTACTAATCTAATAGCGTAACACCCCAAACCAGAAGCCTGCTCATAGAGTTTACTATCCTCCATCCTGTTGTATTCATGCACATAACATACAGTTTTGAAATGCTACAAGAAATTGCTGCTATATGATCAGGCCTAAGACACAGTTCTGATGCTGGCTAGGGAGTAGCTATGCTAGTCTTTCACAGTGAGTGTAGTGGCAAGGAAATGATGAAGACCTTCAGGTTGTTCCAAAACAGAAAGCTTTATTTTCCAAACCATTTATTTACTGCGCAGGGCAAGCAGCGGATATATAATGTCCAAAACTGCCAGCCCCGATTGATTAAAACACTTAGTTCTTATACCTTTGGTCAACAGCGTCAGCAATCAATCACATTTCTAGTCTACGTCAGCCATTACATTTGGAGCTTAATACCACCCCCAAAACAAGGGAACAAAGGCCTCAGTCACCAAATGACTGACAAAAGATGAGGCAAAAGAGTATGCTTGACTCCCTTTTACTTCCCAGGCACCTAAGCATAGTGTTACAAGGCCAATCATACTTTCAAACCGAGATAAGGCAGGGACATCTGCTGTCCAATTCACTTATTTTTCTACTCATGCAGTACTTCTCTGAATTTAACTCTTTCATGAGAGCTCATTGATTAACAATAAACGAACTTTATTTGTGGATTTCAGCCTGCTTGATTACATGGATTCACCAAATTCGTGGAAGATAATGCTAACTAAAATTTGTTAGTCTTCAAGGTGACAGAAGACTGTTGTTTTTGTAGAAATATGTCTTTATACAAATGAGGAAAATAAATTCTAAGATGCAGAATTCTGTCCCAGGACATATTAAACCATTACCACTTGCTCTAATTCTCATGTTCATAGGTAAGTTCTGGCACTTTTGTGACCAAGACAGCACCATCCATCCCCAATAGGGTGTATTATCAAGCTTAGGAAAATTCCAGTATTTACAGGACTACTGCAAATCTTTTTTGGGGAAGTTTTAAAGTGGGGGGCTAGAGTAATGGTGAGTGAATGCACTTAATAGAAATGAACTGCTGATCAACTGGGGTAATTTAGGTTATTAGTGAGGCATATATAAGTGACTTCCAGTGAGCATGTCAGTTTGAAACTAGAAAGGAAGCTGTAAGTCAGTGGCAAAACGCATGCCTTGGATGTAAATATGCCAGGATTAGGCTTCACTGTCACCAGTTAAGTGGCAGATGATATGAAAGACTGTAGCCTGAGATACAATTGGTCTGAGATTAATGCACCATTATTCTTATCTGGTATATGTGCCTTCAGGTCACCTGTTGACTAATGGAGACCCCTTGAATTTCATATATTTTTCTTGGGCAAGGAACACTCAAAGGTGATTTGCCATTTCTTTCCTTTGTCAACAGCAGCTAGTCACCTGATATTTGTTGGCAGCCTCCCATCCAAATACTAACCGCAGCTGATCCTGCTTAGTTGCCAAGATCAGACAGGACCTTGTGCCTTTAGGATACACACCTGTGTTCTTTTCTTATTCTCAGTTTCTTTATGACTACTTAGAAATTCATCATAAAATATGTCTAATGTCACATGGCCAGATAAGTCTGAAAAACAGTTCTGCATGTATGATTTCAACAAGGAATCCTGTTTTCTGAAGATCCAATTAGGTGTTCACAATTATGTCTGCAGATTAACTCAATTATCTAAATCTATTTGTTTACTCTGTATAAGCATGTTAATTGGGTCACTTGACTCACTAATTTGTAAACACCAGGAAGGAACTTTGCACAGCTGCCTGCATTTGGATTTGGCACTATGTGGCTCTTCTACTAGAATTAAGAGTTTGCTCTTCATCATCAGCAGACTTGTTTCTTCCCCATGAGTGATTTTAAAGTTCTTTTAAAAGAAAAAAATACCCAAATGTGGTTTGAGAAATGTATTCAATTACAGTGCTTTTAATTCAGTTGTCTTAGATCACTGGCAAAGATAGTAAAATGACCTGCTTCTTATTTGGCAGAATTAAGTTCAGAAAACCTCAGAACTTGCTTTAAGATCATCAATGGCTACCTCTTTTTATCTCCATCTGAATTTCTTCAGGTATGTATAAAATCAGATTAACACATATTTTTGAATTTTATACACACAGTTTTTATCTGCTGTGCAGTTAAATAATTTGTTGAGGCAGACGCCTAGTTGTTGTTGCATATGACAAAAATATCACCAATCCATGGTTTCTAAAGCCAAATCATGGGCAACTGCACAACTTACCAGTTCACAAATCACAGTTTTGTAAAGGGTTACCAGCCTTAGATAGCCATCTCCATTTTGTAGCTGATTTACAAACCATAGTTTGTGCTACCTGGTATTTATTATTGTATCTGATTTTAATGAATCACAGTACTTGCTGCAGAATGTTTGCTAATGGCCCACAGAAACAGGAATTAATTTGCTAAGCAAAATAAAAAATTGAAGAGGGAGGAGCTCTAAGGCAGTTTAATTACAGTAACAGAAATCGTTCTACATTAACATTTTTCACAGTTAGATGTGAAGAAGTTTATGATAGGAGATATGTCTGCTACCAGACTTGGAAGGCCGTGTGAAAAGATGAAACGGAAGGCAGTCAGGATTATTAACATTTTCTTATTGCTCTCTGGAGCTCAACTAAGCACCTCTGTTTCAATCATTTCTGCTTTCCTGAATTTTCTCAGGAACAGTGTACACTGTTTTGGAAATGCAAAATGGAGGAAGGAAGGGGGAGAAAAAAATAGAATATGGCAATACCTTTTAAGGCTAACTGGTTTTTATTTTAGCATGAACTTGTGTGGATATAAACTCACAGAGTGAAATACAGTTGTATTTAAAGCTTGCACAAGTCTTTGGCAGTAGAGGAAATGGGAGAATATTTCACAGTATTTAGGTTTTTTTTATTTAAAAAAATCTGTGATTAAATATCTACAATGTTTCCACAACCAGTGATTTTGTTTTTGATGTTGATTACTGCATATGAAGTGCTTGAGAAATGAAGATCTGGTTTGTGTTGTGTAGTTGTTGTTTTTAATATAGCTGCCAGGTATTCTTAAGATTTCGTTACCGTGGTAGGTTCTATCTGGCAGCCAATTCAGTCATTTTAAAGGGCACATGCTACATTCTTTTAAAATGTCTGCAGTCATTGGATTTCCAGCTGGAAAATCTCACAGCACATAAAAAGCTTACAGATGAAAGAGAAGGCTTTTAGCTTACATTTTTCATGCAAGTACTAACGATAGCCAAATGTAGTACTCTTATGTAGATGCAATTTTTTTCAAAAAAAGAGAAATTAACATGATAGTGAATAATTATAACGTACTTTATTCTTGTGCTTTTGCTCAGACTTTTCTGGGTCCTATATTCTCACTAAAACCCTTGCCTTCTTTAAAAATGTGTGCTTGGTAATTGGTGGTCCTACAGAGTAAATGTAAGGCATAGGATTTAGAGGTGCAGTTGTGGAACGAATTTATAGCATGTATAGCTAGCTGTGTGCAGATGAGAAAGTGATCCCCATTGACATATGGTTGTATTAGTTTCTGGCTGTGTTTTGTCAGATAAATTAGTTGTTAAATTCATATAAAATTTCTAAGATTGAGATTGTATTTAAAAACAATTGTTGGCTGGTTGAGGCAATTACATTAGTTCAGTTACTTCTAAATATTTGTGCAGTTAAGTGTCAGACTTGCATATTTGACAGTTATTAATGGTTTGAGGGTCAATAAGAACTGAAAGATAAATGTGAATGAAATACAACATTGTATATGTGTTAATTTATGCTATTTTTAATTTGAGGTCTATGCAGCTGAGCTCTGCAAATCATTCTGTGAGATTTTAAAGGATATAACAACTGAGGGTCAAGTTCAAGTTCTAAAGGTAAATGATCAATGTTCCAATTTATTCTTAAACTCCTTTTAGTACCTATAGTTAATAACCAGATTTATGGTGTGCACATCCTATTTCACCCCCTTATTACTTCTGTTCAAAAAGGTTGTGGACAGTTTTTTTTTTAAACTAATGAAAATATCAGAACATTATTTTTTAAAATAACTTGTTAGGCAATACTGATTTTTTTCCCAAAGTAACACATTAGTCTTAAACTTGATTTTTAGAATAGTATGTTACTGACTCGTTACTTCTAATATTTTTATTTAGAAAAATAAAACATAAAAATGTTGCAGAATTTTTTTAAAAAAATAGCCACAAATATTCTTCCCTTAACATTTTAACAGTAATGAGTAAATAGTACTCATCACACATTACACTTACTATGCCACCCCACTGGGATGATGTCAGACCGTGTGTTCTAGGAGCCCCAGTGAGCATAGCCAGTGATGAGGAATGTTGGGAGTTGCAGTCCAAGTACATTTGTAGGACCACTTAATTCCCATTTCTGCCTTCAATATAGACTTATCAGTCATTATGCTATTTTGCAAATACTTTTGTTGTTTTTATTTGCTCATTTACATCCTGTCTTTCCCCTAAAACTGTGAATTAAGTGACTTACAAAAAATTAAAACAAATAAAAATAGAAGAATATGCAAAGCATAACATACAAAAAGTTGTTAAAATGCACGTAACCTATCTGAAAAATTAAAAGCATTTAAAACAGAGTCAAGCAAAGGTAAAATTCAATGGAACAGTCTGATGTTAAATGCCCTGTCAGTCAGTTACTAGAAGTCTATTGGAATGGAAACATTCTCACTTGCCAGCTGAAGGACAGCAAAGAAAGGACTGTCCAGGCCTTTGGAGCGAGAGAATTCCTGACAAAAGCCACCAAGAGATCCTCCCTCATGTTCCAACCAGAAGTCTTTGTGCCCTTGTAATACCTCCCCCAAAACTGATCACTGGTGACACCATTATATTGTGCTACTTCCATGCTCTGACAGTTAAGTACATGTTGACCTATATTGAATATTTTATTGTGCTTCTATAATTTAAATTTTCAATTTTACTGTTGAGTTGTAACATATATATGAAGTTTTGAATGTCATTCTGGTGAATTTGTTGAAGATAATCAAGTAACTTCAGTGCTGATTGCACTCTCTTTGTCAGCAAACCAGGTTTATTATATAACGGCCTAATCAGGCATTTTGCCTAGTGTCACAGTAATGTATTTTGTGTGCACTCTCTTTGTCAGCAAACCAGGTTTATTATATAACGGCCTAATCAGGCATTTTGCCTAGTGTCACAGTAATGTATTTTGTGTGTTCATCATTCAAAATGACACTTGGCAGCTGGTTTGAGAAGGGAGTATTCAAAGACTTTAGCTCCAGAGATAAGAGCAAGGCAGAAAACACTAGCTGCTCAGTGGAACTAGGAGATAATGGAAAATAGAATCAGAAATATGTGGTGTAATAAAAGAAGAGGTGACCTTGTTTTGGTTACCTTGATCATTAGGAAAGAATAGCAGGAGTTGAAGGCATGGGTAGCTGGGGAGAAATAGCCAAAGAGAGTAAGGAAGGGCAATGAAATGGGGATGGGTTTGTTGGTGGATGAAGGGAAGATGATTATGAGGTAAACTTGTTTATTGTTATATTGTGTGCATACATGCACACACATGTGCATGCCTTAAAAATCTCCTGTCAATCTATATGTTAACCCCATGAATTTCATACTCAGAGGTGGTATGTCATTACTGTGCACTGACTATAGCCCCCAATACCTGGTATTCTTTGCTGGTCCCCATCCAAGTACTAGCCAGAGACTAACCCTGTTTAGCTTCCAAGATCAGATGGGAGCTGATGCCTTCACAGTATTTACTCATTATATTGTATAAAGAAGCACATTTTTTGCTTGTGTGATAATGCTCAGTGTGTACAACTCTTTTAACTTTATAGATTATGTAAGTTATAATTAACTCTTTTTGTAAAATATAGAAATGTATTGATAAGCATCCTAGGAACAATATTAGCCTCAGACAGTTGAAGGTAAAACTTCTTTTCTTGAAAGCTGCTTCACTGAATGCATTTGTTATTTTTTAAATAAGGGAGCATTATATCTCGTGTTTTCTAGAAAGCTAGTGTATAAATTAATGAAGATGTTAGACTAATTATAATATATTGCTAGCATTGTTTTGCAAATGATATACTTTTATTAAGCTAACTTTCTGGGATTCTGCTTAAATCTTTGGTGTGATGTGCATTATTAATAATAGATAGAATGTGATGTAAATATTCAGGCAAAAGTCTGCAAGGAAGGAATTTTTCAGAAAGCAGTGACAGCAGTCGTGATGGTAATGGCATTTAGCTTTCTTTGAAGAGACAAGGAGATCATTTTGTTTTTCATCCTTTACTTTGAAATTTGAAGAAAAGCCTAAATACTCATTCATATTTTTTTGAAGATACAGCTGCTGCAGAAGTTCTTCCCGGGCCTTAGTAGTAGTTGGCTTCTGAAGTGTTTTTTAGATTCTTGTTTCAGAGCAGTGAACGGCTTTGTTGTCTAATCTGAAAAAACTTTATCAGTGCAGAACCGTACAGATTTAAAAAGTGAACAGTAGATGGACACCATCTTAGTTGTTTTTTGCCCTGTGCTTCTCTTGGTTGTATTTGATATGATTTAGATTTGCTCTCTATGTGTTAGTCATATTTGGTTTTTCATTTTACTCCATTTATATCCTACCTTTTCCCTAGCTCTCAAATTATTAATATAGATAGAGATTAAAAACATGTCCATAATAACAGAAAATTGAAATATAATTAGGCTGTCGATAGAGTTAAAAGCAATTTGAAAAATGTTCATTAATAGAATGCATTTGTGTTATCCCTAGCACATTGGTTTAGGGAAAGTGGAATAAGTTTAAATGCTTCCTATTAAAGCTTAAATACTTCCTATTTTAATCAAATCCTGGTTTTCTGGTTTTGACATGACAGAACCTATCATTTAATAAAAACTAGAGTAATGAGTTCAGTTCTGAGGGAGGAGAGAGTGCACAGGATTTTCTGAGCATAGTCATGGAGGAACATAAATAATTTAATTATTAAAATATTTCTATCCTGACCTATATCTAGATCTCAGGGCAGAGTATGCTGAGCAAAACAACCATAAAACAAATGTTAAAAATTATTACGATGTAAAACAATTCAACAAAATCAGAATAGAACCCACAATCCAGTGGACCAAATTTTAACTTGATGCCAAAGTGGAGCTTATGTAATTGTTGCTCCTGCTGGTGTAACACTGACATGCCATTCATTACCCCAGCAGATCTGAATGACTGCCCTGGTACACATAGCAAGAGTCACTCTTTCAAGTGTCAAGGCTTCAAGCCATTTAAAGATTTGAAAGTTAGTAGCAACACCTTGGACCTGGAAGCATTTAGCAGCCAGTTCATTTCCTTTAAAGCCAGTGTAATGTGATTTTTGCATGATGTTGTTGAGACATCTGCTTGTCATGTTTTGCTCTAGCTGCAATTTTCATATTTTCCTTAAGGAAACACATTAAGGCCTAAATCCTGCTGTTAGCTGACTAGAGTAGACTTGTTAGATGATCCAGTGGGTTTTCTCCAGTTAAGACTAACCAAGAGAATTCTAGCCCAAATATGTCAAGATAGACAAAAGTATACTGTGTATACTTGTTGTGTGTCTTCAAGTCATTTCTGACTTATAGCAACCTTATGGTGACCTAACATGAAGTTTTCTTGGCAAAATTTGTTCAGAATTTGCCTCCCTCTAAGACTGAGAATATGTCACTCAGTGGGTTTCCATGGCAAGGCAGAGATTTGAGCCCTGGTCTCCCAGTGTCCTAATCCAACACTCAAACCACTGCGCCACTCTGGGTCCTGGCAATGTATATTACACTATGCTGTTTATTCTTTTGGTCATTAAACTTTTTCTTTTCCTGTTTTAAATCAGAAATCATATAGGAAACTTAGCATGACAATTTCATTTTTTAAAAGAGTGTCTTGTGTCTTTTTAGGTTGTAGAAAATGTGCTCAAAGTGAATCCAGCCTCAGGACCTGAAATGTTTCATCCTCTTTTGCCTTCTGTGTTTCGTGGAATTATAAGTGGGGAGGTAAGGGTTTGTTAACTGTTACATGTCTTGTTGTTATGGCCTAAATCCACTTATTGTTTTAAATTAGTGGAGTTTATATAAAAGAAAGAAATATTCTTCTTCATGGTCTCTGTGAATCACACAATGAAGTATTCACTCCTGCGCGATAACAGCATTCAGAACCTTCTGGAATGCTAAAATCAGGCGTTTTGGCAGTTGGCCCACCTCCCACATCCCAGGGTATATAAGGCCCCTCCCCAGGTAACGGTCAGTTCCTTTTCTTCCACCGTGGTAGCAGTAAGAAGCCTTTCTCAGCCTGACTGATAGATTTAACAGTTTTTGATCTTGGAGTGGCTTTGGTTTTTGATTGTCTCTTGGCAGTTTTTTGGCAGTTGGTCAGACACGGTGCGCATTTTTGGACTACGAGTGTATTTTCTGTGATTTGGACTTTACTTTGTATGGCAACTTTCAAACATGGCATAACCTGTGGAGGGAAAATACCCGACAAAGACGGTAATTCCAAATGTCTCCTTTGTCTGGGTGAGGGCCATAACGTGGCCAATTGCAAACATTGCCAGCTATTTATTTTTCAGATGAGAAGAAACAGAGCGGCCCGTTTAAAGGCATTTTTGTGGGAACAGGTTTTGTCAACCTCTGAACCCACAACTTCAAGAAAATCTGTTCAGCCTTCTAAAATGGCTCAAACATTGCCTACACCCTCCATAGATTGACACCACTCTGAGGCTCAGGATCGAGAGCAATCTGCTCAACCTGTGGTGTCGACAAAGAAAAGGGGTGATCTGAAAAAGCATATCTCCAGCTCACCGTTGAAGAAAATGGCTCATGGTGAGAAAGACAAAATGAAGAAGAGAAAATTGAAGGACTCCTCTCGAGAAGAGCCTTCAAAGAAGTCTAAAAGGATTGAGCAGCCTAGTCTACCTGCTCCAATCCAATCTCCGTCTCCAACGGTACCTGGCACCTCCATCGATAAAACGGCGGAGGATGGTTAGCATGTGATTGCTCATGATGTGTACTGTGATAATGTACCATCTAATGAGATTGAGGAGGTTTGTGTTCCCTCTGAAAGGGAGATCATGGAGTCCTCTCCTATTCTTTCAGTGGGGTCTGTAGAACGTTGCCAAGAGTCAAGATCTCCTGCTGGTGGACACTCGAGATTGAGACAACGTGATCTTGTTGAACTATCCTCTCCGCCGAGGCGTCGGCGTAGAATTCTGCCATCACCTCCAAGATCCGTTCATGCATGAGATCACATCATCGGTACTATTATGTGGGGGATTCACCTCTGTACTGCTATTGACGATATCCTGAGGAGGAGTTTTCCATTAACTCCAGGGATGTCTCACCTTGTACTGATGATGTTCATTGGGTGCGCAGGCATTCTCGATACTGAGAGGAAGACTCTTCGACTTGTCATCGGTATAGAGAGGAGACTAGTCGATGTACTCATGTTCCGATGTCATCCACTAAGTCTCCAATTCTGTCCTGCCACAGAGTGTTGCCTGCAGTGTCTGAATCTAGACATGGAAAAGAAATGGAGAGAGTCCAGTGATGTTCTTTGTGTGGTCAGGTCTCTCCTGAACTACGATCTACGTCACGGTACCATTCTCCTCGGTACCGTACAGCTAGATCTTTGTCTGTGTCGGAGTCTGAGGGATCTCATGTCTCATATATGCCTGATCAGTCTAAATCGAATTTTGTGTCAACAGCGGAATGTATATCACCTACTGATGATGTCCTTTTTCTGATCTTGTTCTGTGAATGTTGAGATCGTTGACTCTCCAGGTGGAGATTGATAAAGAGGACCTCCAAGATCCTATTTTCCAGGAACTGCATGAGAGAGCGCCTGTACCATCTATCATTGCACTGTTGCCTTATCTGCGAAAGACTGTGAAAAAGTCATGGGATTCCCCATCTTCTATCCCTTCCACATCAAAGAAAGTGGAAGTTCTGTACCGTGTGATTGAGGGTGATCAGGAGGGTGATCAGGAGTGGCTGACTCGATATCCAAAGCCAAACTTGATAGTTGCTGATGCCACTCAATCTAGACAGTCCCAGAAGCTTCATGTGTCACCTACTGATAGAGAAGGAAGGAAGTTGGACAATTTGGGGAAGAAGGCGTATTCCAGTACTGCCTTGCTGCTTAAAATCTCAAATTATGTGGCGTGTATGGGTGCCTATCAGTAGTTCTTGTGGACTAGAATGAAAAGGTTCATAGACATGCTAACTGAAGATGAGAGAAAGATTGCTTCTTCTTTGTATGGTAAAGCCTATTGTTTGTCTTCCCAACAAATCATGACTTCTAAACATATTACTGATTGCAGTGAGAAGGCAATTGCTGGAGCGATAGCCCTGAGGAGACATGCTTGGTTGAGATCTTTGGGTCTGTCTCAACAAGTGAAGAGTATGATTGAATACCTCCTTTTCGTTTCTGTAGGTCTCTTTAATGAAGGTACAGATACTAAACTAGAGCACATGCAGAAAATGCGCACCACTGCTAAAAAGTATGGGTACCTGGTACCATCATCATCATACTCCAGGTACCGATATCACCGTTACCAACCTTACACAGCTAGAACAAGAAGTCCGATGCCCACACAGCAATGGCATCAAAACATCAGGGCAGCAGCAACTTTCAAGGAAGTTTCCAGTGTCCAAATTCAGACAACCTCAATACAAAAAGAAACAGCAAGACCAACAAAAACGGCGAGTTTGACAACCAACTGAACGATACGTCACCTGCACACCATCAACATCTTTCTGCCATTCCTGTTGTTGAAGATTCAAATCTCTTTGTTCGAACCTCAGATGTCAGTACTGCTGTTGATACCATTTGTTCCTCTGGTATTGACAGAATGTCGATGTTAGATCCTGTCATCTCTACCGTCTTCCCTGCCAACCTCAGTACCGACACAGCTGTTGTAAGTTGTGGGACAGAGAAAAAGCCCTTTGGAGACAAACTGTCAAATTTCATCCATGAGTGGGCCTTGATAACAACAGACTCATGGGTGTTGGATGTGGTGAGATGGGGCTATATGATGGAATTCTATTGGTTACCACTGGTAGGATGAGTTCGTATCACACCTTCGTCCCCAGAGCTAGAAGAGGAGATTGCAGCTCTGCTGGAGAAAGGGGCAGTGGAAAAGATCTCTCATGCCCAACTAAGAAGGAATTTCTTCTCCAGATACTTCCTGGTATCAAAGAGAGAAGGGGGTCTTCAATCCATGTTAGACCTAAGAGGTGTCAACTATTACATCACAAGAGAACGGTTTCGAATGGTAACCTTGGTGTTGATAATGCCGTTGCTGAAGAAGGGAGACTGGTTTGTGACACTAGATTTAAAAGATGCCTACTTCCACATATCGATAAGGAGTGAACATAGACGGTACCTAGCCTTTGTGTTGGGGAAACAAGCTTATCGATTCAGAGTTCTCCCTTTTGGCATAAGCATGGCACCGAGGGTGTTCATGAAGTGTATGTCCATGGTGACAGCATATCTGCTACAGTGAGGTATCGTTCTATTTCCATACATAGATGATTGGCTTATAGCTGCTCCGACAAAGGGGAAGGATTCACAACACCTGAAGACTACAGTGGAACTCCTGGATGCACTAGGACTGATGATAAATTTCAAGAAGTCTCACCTTATACCTCAAACAACAGTGAAGTTCATTGGAGCCATACTGGACACAACCAAAGAGTTGACATTTCTGTCAGACGACAGATGGCAAAAAAATGTGATGTGCTTTAAGGCAGTTACTGGTAACATGACGTGTGAGAACCAGGGTCATACAGGTGGCCCTAGGGCTGATGACTTCGACCACTGTGGTGACACCAAACGCAAGGTTGAGAATGAGACCTTTGCAACACTGGTTCATAAGGAACTTCAATCCACTTCTGCATCATCAAAACAAGTACATGTCGATTTCAAAGTGGGTGCGATTGTCTCTCCTTTGGTAGTTGAGGGCAGAAAATGTCCTAAGGGGCATGTCGTTTCTACCAGATCCACCCGTGGTCTCTGTCATCACAGATGCTTCCATGCATGGTTGGGGAGCGCACATGCAGAATGTATCTGTAAAAGGACACTGGACATTGTTGGAAAAACATCAGCACATAAATATTCTGGAGTTTCTTGCTGTCATCAAGACATTCAGAGCTTTCCAAGTGCACTTGCGCAGTCTCACAGTGCAAGTGAGAACAGACAATACAACTGTAATGTATTATATCAACAAACAAGGAGGGACTCACTCTACAGTGCTTCTGAAATTAACAATCAAATTCTGGAACTGGTGTCTTTCCGAAGGATATCACCATCAACGATACATGTGCCAGGAGCAGACAATACATGGACGGATGCCCTAAGTCCAGCCCCGATGTCCTGTCATAAGTGGGAGCTGGACAGTACCGTAACCGACAACTTGTTCACTCTATAGCAGTGGTTCTCAACCTTCCTAATGCCGCAACCCCTTAATACAGTTCCTCATGTTGTGGTGACCCCCAACCATAAAATCATTTTTGTTATTTATTTATTTATTTATTTATTTATTATTTAGTTAGTTATTTCCAACATCAAATAGATTGGAAACACTGCCCTAAATCACTGCTCTGGATAGACTTCTAATGCCTAAAAACTGATAACCCTCCCCCTCTTTTTTTAAGCACAGAAAGCATCCATCAATGCCAGAATTAAGGCAGTAGTTCTAGTTCTGAATGTTGGGTTTCCACAGTTCAAAAAGCCAGTCACTCCCAAAGGCAATGCCGAAACAGCCCACATTTTACACGAGGCGCAGGGAGGAAAGGACAGGAAGAGAGGAAAGATGGTGGCGGCATAAGCAGACGCGTTTTGTTTCCCTCCCTCCCTTAAAGGGAGTGCGGACGCTGAACATACAAAAAGCGAGGAATGTAAGACAGTCAGGGCGAAGAACACAACACATGCATGTGGTAAGCACCAAGGGTCCACGCACAACAAAAGCAAGAGGAGAAAGTCATCCTGGCTATTTCTGCACTAGACTGTTATAGCGCTATTATTCCACTTTCACCCATCCCATGGAATCCTGGGGTTTGCAGTTTGAACTGCAAACCCCAGGATTCCATAGGATGGTGAAAGTGGAATCATAGCTCTATAACACTGGAATGTGGAAATGGCCAAAGTCCACAGGACTGATCAGAGCAGTGATTTCGGGTCAAAAAAACAAAAAACAAAACAAAACAAAAACCCAGCAACCAAGGAGGCCCGGGGGCTGTTGCTACACAAACCGAAGTCCTTGGCTGATGCCCCCTGCTGCTTTCCCGACGGAGTTCTCGATCTCGGAGGGACTGATCTCCCCCGTCAGATGGCAGATCCACCGCAGGAAAGTTTCCCCCTTTGCCTGCTGGACCAAAGGCGACAGCTACACCGACAACTCCCACGGAGCGGCATGCCCAGAATGAATGGGCGACCGGGCGATCGCCGCTGCTGCAGCCCCGCCACTTTGGGAAGCAAGCAGAGCCCAGCTGCTCGCTCGCCCCGGTAAGCAACTCTGTTCGCCGGCATGAGTGAGTGTGAGGTGAAGAGAGTGAGGGGACAGGGTCTTACCTCCCAGACGTCCCGCTGCAACACCATAAACCCTGAATGGGAAGCCCTCTGTGTGTGTGTGTGGTGCGGGCGCGAGCGTCCAAGCAGCGCCTGGCTGCTCACTCACCCTGGCAAGCAACTCTTGACTCTGCAAGCCAGCATGAAAGGGAAAGAGAACACTGAAGGGGAAGCCCTCCGTGTGTGTGTGGGGGGGTGCAGGCGCGAGCGTCCAAGCAGCATCTGGCTGCGCCCGGCTGCACACCTCCTCTCCCCTCCCGCCAGCGCAGGGTCTCCTCTCCTCACCTCCACCTTAACGCTCCGTTTCCAGCTCTCTCCTCTCGGTCTCCTCACCTTCGCCTTAACATTCAGGCTCCAGCTCTCTCCTCCCGCTCTCCGCACCTCCGGCTCCACCTTAGGCTCCTCCAGTGCTTTCCCACCAGGCAGGGAAAGATGGGGAAACGCCCAGCATGCCTCCTCCCCTCTCCTCCCAGCACAGGGGTCTCAGAAGCACTGCTCCCATTGGCTGTGAGGCCACCTTCTTTTTAAAGGGGGGCAGGATTGAGGAGCGGCGACCCCTGTGAAATGGTTGTTCTACCCCCAAAGGGGTCCTGACCCCCAGGTTGAGAACCACTGCTCTATAGGCAGTACTGTTAGACTTGTTTGCATCGAAAGACAACAAGAAATGCAAGATGTACTGCTCTCTTCGAAAGACAGACTGAATGAGTCTGGGGGAGCTTTCATGTACAAATGGACAGGACTGCTCCTCTATGCATTTCCACCGTTCCCCCTCATAACAAAGGTGATATCAAAGATAAGACAGGACCATGCGAAGGTCATATTGATAACACTATGATGGTCGAGACGGCCATGGTTGTTGCCCCTTCTCACTTTGTCAAAACATCGGTACCAGAGGTTACTGCCGATACCGAACTTGTTAACAACATGCAACGGTACCGTATTTCACCCAAATGTGCAGAAACTCTGGCTGTGTGGAAGATGCTGTAGATTCTGCTTTCCCAGAGGAAGTTAGCCGCATATTGAGGGCAGCTCACAAACCATTGACTGTTAAGTCATATAGATACAAATGGGACAAATTTTGCCGGTACCTGAGAGAGCATGATACCCAACCTCGGAACTGCGGTACCACAGACATACTTTCTTTTCTAACACACCTCGGTACCAAGGGTCTGTCATTATCTTCAGTTAAATGATATCTGGCAGCCATTTCTTGGTACCTACAGGTTGTTTCTCTAGTCCGACTGTGAAAAGATTCTTACAGGGCTATAAACATGTGTACCCTCCAACCCAGTCTCCAGTATCGGGTTGGGATTTAAATTTTGTCTTGTTGCAACTTATGCGTAGTCCATTTGAACCAATGGTGACCTGTGATATAAGGCTGTTATCTTGAAAAACACTGTTTCTGGTAGCTATAACTTCTGCAAGAAGGGCGAGTGAGGGCAGCCGTAAGAGTAGATGCACCCTTTTTGAGATTTCATTGAGGGAAGGTAGTACTAAGACCAGATACCACCTTCTTACCGAAGGTGGTATTTGTTTTCATTTGAACCAGGACATTGTTTTGTCAGCTGACATTCAGAATCCAGAAACTGATTTAGAGAAGAAATTGCATTGCCTTGATGTCAGAAGGGTGTTAACCTTCTATGTTCAATGCGCAGCATCTATAAGGAAAACTAAGTGGTTATTTGTCTGTTATTCGACTCAGAAACTAGGGGAACCTGAATGTAAAGATGCACTCCACGAGATCATTGTCAGCTTCGGCTGCTTTCATGCATGTTGTGCAATTGGAAGAAATATGCAAGGCTGCTATGTGGTCACAGCCATTAACCTTTGTTTCCCAGTGTAGGGTAGATCAGAGGGAAAAGAGGGATGTGTCTTTTGGTAGGGCTGTTTTGTTTTCTGCAGTTGTATATAAGAAAAAGCCTTTCTGTTTGAATTCAACAAACACAGCATGAATGCTTGTAAATTAAATATTTAGTAATTTATATATAACTATTTATTATAATACTAATATTTATGATATTTATTGTATTGCAGTATTATTTTAAAAAAAGAACTGAACTAATGTGGCTTTGTGTATCAATAGTATATATTTACAAGTTGACATCTCTCACCTCCATCTTGACAGCTTGCTAATCTCTCTATTATGTGAGTCACAGAGACCATGAACAGGTTACTTACCTGTAACTGTGGTTTTTCGAGTGGTCTTCTGTGAAGTCACACAAACCCACCCAGCCTTTCCACTTGATGTCTTTTTCATTGGATTCCTATAACTGCTACGAAGGAACTGACCGTTACCCAGGGAGGGGCCTTATATATCCTGGGATGTGGGGGATGGGCCAACTGCCCAAACACCTGATTTTAGGCTTCCAGAAGGTTCTAAATGCTGTATTGCGCAGGCACGAATACCCCATTGTGTGACTTCACAAAAGACCACTTGAAGAACCACAGTTGCAGGTAAGCAACCTGTTCTTCATTTGTGGAAGATCCCATCGATTCAGTGGCTCTACTCTAGTTGGGACGAAGAGTTCAATTAAGTCTTATGTATTTGAAAAGAACACTTGATAAATACAAAAGGTATAATCATAAATAGAATGTTCCTATTTCAAATTAGTCTTTTTCTTATCTAAATATTTACCAACCTCATTTTTATTCTAAGGATTGGAGAAGACTTGCACTGGGGGATGTTGCTGCAAATTTAGGAGAAGGGTATTACCCTTTTGCCGATAATTTTCTAAGGAGATCTTCTGTTGTTTGGACATTCTGAATGCATTAGAAAAGGAATAGAAAACTATAGGCCCTGGAGTAGAATCCAGCTCTCTTTACATTCCACAGATAGCCATACCATTTCCTCATGATTCCATTGTTTTGTTGTTTGCTGATTTTTCTCATTCTAAATGACTGAAATTCTTCTCTCGAGTCCTGGTTAATAGCAGTATGCACTTAAAGATAAAATAAGCTGCAATTTTGGGGTCTACTTTTTGGGCATTGGATCTGTTCAACATTGTACTATAGCCCTGGAACATTTCTCAGAAGTTAGATTTAATCCTTAAGCTAAAAGAAGTTACAAAATTCCTTTCTTTCCAAACACTCCTACTGCTGAAAAGGGTATTAATATCCTGAGATATAGTCATAAGTTAGACAGTCTGTTCTTAAGGGTGCCACTATTATATGTTCTCCTCCATTCATTTACACAAATAAAGATTCCCGTGCTTATGGGTGATCAGAAGGTCTACATACCCTCAGGTTTTAATTTTTGTCTTTCCATGAAGCATACAAGTCCTTAAAAATGAACATTTGCCCTCTATATACCTCTGAGAATGGGCATTCAAAATGACTCAACTTCAGTTTTTAAGGAACTAATTTATTTCATATGTCAAGAGAGTCTGTAAAAAACCAAAACACCGAAATCTTTATAAACATAGAAAAATTAAGAGTTAAAGTTAATAGATTTCTATAGATACTTTTAAGGTACAGATGGAAAAAATATTCATTTGCTATTTATTTCTCTTCCAAGAAAAAGATTTCCCAATGTTGAGGAAAACCCATCAGGAGAAACTAGAGGCAGCTGCAAGGCAATTCTGAGATTCTTTGCCACTGAAGTATTTGTCCATATAGAATAGAAATATGTGGTTTTTGCATAGAATTTTGCTTTCTGCACAGAAAAGCCACGTGCATTTATGCACAAAAAACTATTTCTGTGCAGAATTTTTTTCTTTGCAAAAGAACCACATGTATTTCTTCATAGAAAGTTTATCTTTGTACAGAGAACATATTTTCTTCACAGAAAAAAAATGATATGAATTTCTGCCCAGGAAAGCACATTATTCCAGCATAGAAAAAGTGTGTCTCAGCACAGCAAATGTGTACAGCATACCTCCCTTCTCATCTTCTGTCTAGCTGGACGTTCTTTAGCAGCATCAGCATTGGAATGATGGTGAAGGAGGGCTGGAGTAACAAACACTCCCAGTGTCAAAATGCAGCAGTATATCTGCAGTAAACAAACACTTGAGCTGGAAAAGAATGGGATCATACTCTAGCTGATCTTATGTGCCTGCCTGCAGCAGGCAAGGTAAACAGGAGCTACCACCAGAATATCTTACTGAACGTGCATGAACAGTAAAACCGAGAAAAGGGAAGAGGAGATGAACTTGCCTCACCAACTACCTACAGCATGTTAAAAAAAAACATAGTTCAAGAAAGTATAGTTTAGCCACAAAAATGGAAATCATAAGAAAAGTGAAAACTGATGAAAGAAAAAGTCATTTTTTCAGTATATTTTGGAAGAAGCCTTCAGGGGGTCCTTAGAAGACTAAAGGAATATTTACTTACTTATGCAAAGTTTATCTGACTCAGTTGTTTCATTTCACATGTGTATATTGTTAGTTTTGAATACTAAGTTTTCTGAGACATGTTGAAGTGCTCTTCTTTTATGTGGAATAGGAACCTATCCCTGTTTTCTTGTCCTAAAGGATGAAGGAAAAAAAGACGCACAGTAGTGAAACTTGCAAAGCTACTGAAAGTCTCCACTTGTTGCTATTTTCCTGCTTTCCACTTTGATCCAAGTGGTCTTCTTCCCTCTGTAACGTTCTTTTGTTAACACATTGCACTATAGTGCTATTAGACTCCCTTGTCACACTTCTGTGGGCAGGAAAGGGAGCTGTAGTGGAGTTCCCTTTGTCTGATAGTAATTGGCTGCCACACCTGGGCAGAAAACAACTAATGCAGTTAATACTGACTCCTATTTATTTGATTTTAAAGGCATGGGCTTTATTCATATACAGTGTTTACAGGTGCTGCTACAGGTAGGTGAATTACTACTTGCCCATGTAAAAAGGCCTTGCAGCTCTACTCTAAATTTTCTGTATTTAATTCTCTGTTATTTTAGAGCCGGATATTACAATAGTCCTATCTAGAATAAATTCACCAAAATGACTTGTTAGTCACAACAAACTTATTCTCACTGATTTTCAGTTGTTTATATTTATGTTTATGTTAATATTTATGTTTATATCCCATCTTTCTCTGAAACCAGGACCCAAGGTGACTTACAATAAAAAAAAAATCAAAGCAAAATATGGTTAAAACAATATGTAGTCTAAAAGTTTAAAAACCATTAAGAAGACCACCATATTAAAGTACTTAAAGTACTTAAAACAGTTTAAAATGCATATAAAACCTTACCTTAGTTAAGGCTAATATTGGAGTCTTCTGTATTCACCCAAATTTTTCTTTGAAACTCCTTTCTTGTTTGCTCTACAAAAATGTTTTTTTGTGTTCTCTGGCTAGACCTCTCTTGACTATAACAAGGTAGTGTTCATGTTGAAGTGAGAATGTCTTATTTTCACTTGAAACACTATTGTAAACAAATTTCCTTTGTATCTGCTTTTTTTAACACGCAACTCATATTTCATCTTCCATATTCTCTCATGCTGTTTAGAAGGCATTCTTCAGTCTCATGTAGTATATGCCCTTGGGATGGCCTTGATGTTAGTAGACAAACTTGTCTGTTCCTAGAAGACTGAAGTGAAATATTTTCTAGAGAATAAATGTTATTTACCACACATATAGGAAAACAAATAACAACAACTTCTGCTCCAAGTCCAAGAGGAAGAGAGGGGGAGATGGAACCAAAAGGATGCCTTTACCAAAAACAACAACAACAACAATTTCTTACCTGAAATTTCACTTCAGATAATTTAAACTGTCTTCTTGTTACTTGGTTGCATTTTTCTGCCTAGGGCTAGCATTTCAAATATAGCGGTATTGTATTTTTTATGTTTTATGGATTTTATACTACTTTTCTGCTTTTATATGGTTTCATATCCCTTCCCTTTTTTCAGTTCACACATCAAGTAGCTATTTGTTGATAACAGAAAGTGTTAAAAATAGCATTTTAACACAGTTCAATAGTATTTTCACCCATATGTGTCACTTCATTGTACCGTTACATAAAATCTTTGCACTGAAAAGTGTTACCATTGAGAATAGCAACAATGAACTTCTTGTCGTAGGTTTAAATGAGAAGCTTTGATAGCTTAGAGTGGGAGTAGAGCCCTAGCAGTTTTGATGGTTGTTTCCAAATGCTTAATCCCCTAAAAGGAAAAAGCAGGAGAGTGATACACACTCAGAATGATGTCAGTGCACAGTTAATACATGATGAAAAGTAGTTCATTTATGTAGACGGATTCCCATTAGATTTCCTTGACTGGTCTTCTCTGGGTTCATGGTGCCATTATATGCATATTGTACTCAACAGGTGATATAAGCTATTGCTTATATCTTAGATTTGAAGATTTGCATTCAAGCTTTATTTATGCAAGATACAAACTTGTTGTCAAGAGCCAGTATGATATGGTTTGAGTGTTGGATTAAGACCTTGGAGACCAGGATTTGATTCCTGGTTTTGCCATGGAAACAGACTGGATGACCTTGGGCATGTCACACTCAGCCCCAGAAAACCTCAGTGAGCTGTTTGCCTTAGCATTGCCATCAGTCAGATACGACTTGGAGGAACACAACAACAACAAACTTGTTGTTAACTTTGATTTGATGATAATCTAGCAACATTTCCTTGGAATATTGTGAAGTACTGTATTGAGCAGTTAGTTAAAAGTTTCAGGAATTGTTATTCACCTTAATGACTCATAATCCAAAATGCCATAGGAAAAGGAAGTAGAAGTTTTCTATTTGATCTCTCCTCTCTGTAATTTACAAAAGCTAATGTACAAATTTATGAATGTTGGGAATCAGGTATTATCACAAGCCAAGCTATCAGCAAAAAATCACTATGAGCCATTCTTGTAACTGAATTAAAATAAAATTTCTTGAATATTTTGAAGCAACAGGTAAGTCATGCCTGTCTGACATTTTTATACCAATAAATAAGTTTTCAGGTTTCCTAGAACTTTCCTTCAGGTCATTAAGTTCTTGGGGGATCCAAAAATATACCCCTCTATTTATAGCATATCACCAGTCCCAATAAAAATAACTATTACTTTTGATTTTTTCCCTCTAATGGACATCATAAGTATCTGTGCTTCATTTCATTTTAATTTCATAAATTTAAAGAAAAACGACTCTGTGCTACACAAGTGGATGAAAAATGATCTCCTCCATCCTTAATTTTTGACATTGTTTGTTTCTTCTGTGTGTGACATTGGGAATTTGCCTGTTCCATAGGAATCTGACTGCTTTATCTCATAAAGCATAATTTGGACTTCAGCAAAAGCATTTTTCCTGCTTGTACACTTCATTTAAAATTGTAATGCAATGTATGCTCAAAATAGCAAGCATTATAAGTATAAAATAAGAAATATTATAACTGACACTGGTACTTTCTTATTTGTAGTGTTATGAAATTTCAAATTATGTGAACTTATGAATAATTTTTTATTTCAATTTTTGCAGCATGTTTTATTATATTTATCATGTTTATATTTTTCTCTTGATAAGAGAGCTAAGGTTGATTGCTTTCATTTCAGAGGTACCCAGTTGTAATGTCTACTTACCTGGGAGTCATTGGTAGAGTCTTGTTGCAAAATAAAAGTTTTTTCTCATTACTTCTGAACCAAATGGCATGTGAGTTTGGCCAGGAGGTAAGTCATCATATTTTAGGAAATAAAATCATATGAAAGATATTAGTTGAACAACATATTTCTTGAGCAGATTTTTCTTTTTCTCACCCCTTCCTTTTTTGAGTGGGGAAGGTCTTTGCTTCTGTTATAGAAGATGAATTATAAATGGATGTGTCTTCTGATTTGAAAATCAAGAACTATCAAGTATCATAGGGGAATGTTAAACTTTTCAGCTAATTCCTTACAGTCCATAGAAGTGAAAAAATTGCAATAGTTAGTGGTACCATGTCTACACACCCTTGGTGCTCAGAGGCTGGATAATCATGCAATTCCTGGCTAGCCAACTTTGTTCTGTTTATAGCATGGAACTCGAGAGGCATGTATTAAGGGCAGGATCTTCACGAAGTCAGTTTCTCTTTGGAACCAGCCTTCAATGT
This sequence comes from Ctenosaura bakeri, assembly GCA_948474755.1. Taxonomy (NCBI): domain Eukaryota; kingdom Metazoa; phylum Chordata; class Lepidosauria; order Squamata; family Iguanidae; genus Ctenosaura; species Ctenosaura bakeri. The sequence continues at coordinate 156,881 of CAOLHI010000531.1, forward strand.
GTGGAGGGGTCGGACCTTTGGGGGGGGTTACTGCTGGGAAGGGAAACTGGAAAAAGAGGACCTGTGTGTATGTGAAACACCACATATGATGTCTTGAATTACAAGAATATCACTACGTAGGAGTTATGTATGCAGACTGCCTCTCTCCCATCATGGGACCCAACTTATTTACAACTTATTCAGTGGAATTGCCATTAAAAGTCATCTGAAATCTTTTAACATAATATATTGTTTTGTTATCCTGTCCTCACATATCATTAGCAAATAAAGAGGCACCTTTTTTTACTTTAGCATGCAGTTTTTAAAGACCACCATAATTTTTTACAGTCCGTAGTACTGTTCTCTCCCAGTTGAATTAATTTAATTTAAATGACCAAAACATATCCTATAAAAGCAAGTGTTTTCTGTGTAATGCTCAGTCACTGAATAATACCTACCTTATTAATTTATTCTGTTTTTCTGTCCTGGGAAATCAGCCTCTTGAAGGAAGAGGTATCCTTAAAGACAAGTGCTTACAACTGCTTAGCTATTCAATTTAACCCAAAGAAACAGCAAAAGATTTGAAAAAGTTTGTTTCATAAAGTCTACATTGATACATTGTACTTTGTTTGAGAACCAAACTGAACTGTAGAGAAAGATTTGAATTTAGAACAAAGCAAAAGTTTATTGCCATGGCGCATGGTTTCCCTCATTATGCATTTGCCATTTTGTATTAATATTCATGTGTGCTTGTGATTTCTACTTATAAAGTTTGAATGTTCAGCTGCATGTTTTAGAACCAAGATAGTGGGTAGAAAGTAGAAAGACCAAGAACTTCCACTTAAGGATTTTGGGTTTTCAGTTCCTATCTATAAATAGCTAATTTGATTGCCATGTTTCCTATGAAGGAAGTTTTCAATAATATCCTCTTCTTTCAGCCAGATCAGCTGCTTGGTCACATGATTGAAATGTGGGTTGACCGCATGGATAATATAACACAGCCTGAGAGAAGAAAACTTTCAGCTTTGGCATTACTTTCTCTTCTTCCATCAGATAATAAGTGAGTAAAATTTAAGACTTACTGAGTGGGAGAGGAAGACATATTTTGTTGGGCCTGGAATTCTTGGGATGGCAGAAGGACCAATCCGCCACTCATGGGTTTAAGCCTCTTGTGCCACTTGATTCAGGAGCCTTCACTATTCTTTTTCTTTTTCATCTATTAGACTCTCTCCCTACCTGGTCAGATTTTAATTACCCTGCCAAACAGTCACACAAACTCCCTGTCCAGTCTTATTTTTTGTTTAAATTTGAATTTATTTAGCCTAGGATTATGGAACAGGATAGGAATACAGTGGAAAAGAAAAAGAGACCTGTTAATTCTAAAAGTGAGGATGAAATACCAGTGTTAGTAGCTGAGAAAACGGTGGTAGTTGGAGATCATACGGTTTAAGACGGGATCCAGAAGACCACACCAAAGCACATCTCGGACAAGGAGAGAAGATTAGGTTTAAGAAGGAATTTTCTCAGTTCGAGTGAGAGTGAGCCACAAGAGGCAAAAATATTGAGTAGTCAGAAAGTGAAGGATAGGAAAGGAAAGGACATGTGCAAGCCTACGATGGAGAAGAAGAGGAAGAAAGTGGAAGATTTGAATATTACTGAGAATAAGAAGCTGGCTAAACAGGTGGCAATGTTGAAAATTCCAGCAGTGGCAGGAGGAACAATCCACCCCCTCCACACACCCCAAAAAATCGCAGAAATGATTACGAAAGGCAAAGTAAGGGAGTTTAGTAGTGCAAGTTGACTAGTGAACATAACTGATCGGGTAGGGAGGGAGCCTAACGGATGAAACAGAAAAAGAACGTTGGAGGCTCCTGCATGGACTGGCACGAGAGGATTGAACCCATGAGTAGTGGATTGTTTTTCCTGTCATCCCAGAACGACCATTCATGTAAGTACAACTTCTCATTTCCCTTCCATGGTGACAAGGGCCTCACTGATGGAAAATATGCAAGTTTGAAGGATCTCCCCTCTCTTCTGCATAGCATTTTCAGCGGGACTGGAGGTGGAGCAGAGACATTTGATCTCACCAGCTCAGTTTCACACGCTAGTATCTAGGTCTGTTATGTTGGTTGTGGATCCAAAAAGCAATCATCCATGTCGTATTACAAACTACTTTCATAAATCCAATCAACTGAAATGAGGAGGTTGTTGCACAAGTCCACATCCCCTTCATATGCTACAATGCTTCTGTTTTTTGAGTTGTAACTAACAGTGATTCCTCTCCCACTTGCCCCTGCACACCTTTTCTTTTGAACGTTTATGCATGAATACTTCAGCTTTAGCTTCCTCCCAAACATTGGCAGGGCTTCTTAGCCAACAACAACAATTGAATCCAGGCTGCATTATGGATATATGACTTCTGTTGCAGTCGGTGAGATGTGTTGCAATCAGTGGGACTTAACTGTGTAATTATACAAGTTATTTTTGATTATGATAGGATTGAGTTATGCTTTTCTTCTAGATTTTTACCATGGATGAGGTTGGATTCAAATTTAGTACTCTATGGACATACAAGATCTTTCCATATGCAGAAGATGTTTGATACAGTAGAGTGATCCTGCTTGTGGGAAAGTGGGAACATGTTTTTGCCAGTTTATTCTTCTCTTTAAGAGTAGAATTGCCTCTTTTTTCTAGTGAGGATGTGTATGTCTGCTAATATTCTTTGCTCTTCCCGTACCTGACCTTTCTGGAGCAGAGGCCCTCCTACAGTTATAGTTGTTACTCAGAAAAAAAGAGAGTTGTTTCCATTCCTTCTATAAGCAAATCTTGGTTGAGATTCAAGGAGGTGGGGGAGGGAAGAGTAAACAAAGAAAGGGTCACTGATCTCAACTGAGAACTTATCACCCTGGATCTGTACTTTCCAAGGATCTCTTCTCATACTTCTGCTTCTGCCAGCATCTGCCCCCTAGTCATTCTCCCAAGAGTATTGAAAAGGTGTATGACCACCAGGTACGAATCAAGGAAAGGGCAAGCATTCCCACCTTAGCAGGAGGACATTTGTGCTGCTGTTCTCAAGCTGTTTGTCAGCTCTGAATCCAGAAATTCTTGAGAAAGGACAGTGATCTTAGGCTTCAGCTGGTTAAGGATAACCTTAATAAGATAGATTCCGTAGCAGCAATTCCAGCAGATCCATTCTTGGATGCCATGCTGCTTCTTGATTTATGACAGTAAACACTGCAAACAGGAAGAATCATCTGGTTCAGGGATTTGGATGAAACCCTAACTCCCAGAATAGACTGGCCCATAGTGCCTTTGGGGCATAAGATTCTGTCCTGGGCCCAGTGTTATTCAATATTGTTATTACTGGTTTGGATGAGTGAATAGAGGGCATTCTTATCAAACTTGCAGATGCAAATTAAGAGGCATAGCTAGCACCCCAGAATTCAAAATGATCTTGACAGATTAGAGAGCTGGGCCAAAACTAACAAAATAAGTTTCAGCAGGGAGAAATTTATTACATTGGAGCAGAAAAAATGAAATGCACAGATATAAGATGAGTGGCACTTGACCTGACCACAGCACATGTGGAAGGGATCTAGGACTCTTGGTAAACTACAGGCTGAACGTGAGTCAGGAGTGTGATGCAACATCTAAAAGAACCAGTGCAATTCTAGACTGCTTCAATAGATTTATAAACAGATCAACAGGGTATGTGTGTAGTGTCTAGAGAAGTAATGGTATCACTCAATTTCTGCTTTGGTCAGACCCCAACTGGAATACTGTGTCCAGTTCTGGGCATCACACTTCAGGAAAGATATTGACAAGCTGGAACATGCCCTGAGGAGGGCACCCAAGTGGTAAAAGGCCTGGAAACCATGAAGCCCAATGAGGAGCGGCTTAGAGAGCTGGGTATGTTTAGCCTGGTGAAGAGAAGGCTAAGAGGCAATCTGATAGCTAATATGTGAAGGGCTAGCGTATAGAAGATGGGTCAAGCTTGCTTTTTGCTACTCCTGAGACTAGGTAGGACAAAGAGCAGTGTCCTTAAATTTAAGGAAAAGAGATTCCATCTAAACATTAGGAAGAACTTCCTGGTGGTGAGAGTAGTTTGACAGTGGAATATGCTGCCTTGGAATGTGGTGGTGTCTCCTTCTTTGGAGAGGCTGAATGGCCATCTGTCAGGAATGCTTTGATTATGCATTCCTGAATGGCAGGGGGTTGGACTCAGTAGCCCTACTGATCTCTTCCAGTTCTGTGATTGATTCTACGTACCTTACCTTTTCTCTGAAATGTATTATATTAGAAACTTTTTCTTTTATAACTACCATTGTTTTAAAATCTACAGCAGTTTATTAGTGGTTGTGAATACATCCATAGTTGTTACTTGGAGCTCTTTCCTGTAACGAAGTGTTTATGCCTCAGACAAATACAGACAAAAGTGCTACTTCAATTTCCTGTCATTTACACCTAAAGCACGATATTTTAGTAACAGTTTTGATTAACAGTCATCATACTTTCTAAATGCTGCAGATAATAGAATATTCATTTCCTTTCCAGTGATCAGTTTTTACCAGTTATAAACAGGGCATATCTCATAGCTATTATATTTAGATTTGCTTAATATATGCATTCTTTATTACGTACAGTAAATCAGAGTAGATATGAACTATATCAGCATGTGGGAAAGTGCATTTATCCCACTGAATTGTAGAGGAGTAAATTGCAGAGATTTTCTTTCAGCAGTACTTCAGAACTGCAGATAAAACAACTTCCTGTCTCTCAGTTTCCTGTATCCATGGTAACTTTATTTTAACCAGTCATTGTGGAGGAGCCAATGGGAAGAGTAGCATTTCCTGTAGGAATAGTTGCAGAACCTGCGACAAAGTGTGAGAAACTAGAATGTTGTCTAGCAAGTTCCTAAAATAAAACCTAATATATAAAGGAGCGAGCCATTCAGGTAAGCTACAAAAGAAGAATTTTTTTATCTGACAAAATGAGCATTACATTCCAGGTGACAGCAACTTTAATATATTTTAAACTTGAAACAGTAAAACTGACATTGGAATTCTAAAGCTACCAATGGTAGGAAATTGACATGTTATATAGAAGAAAGCAGTATTTCTTTTTGAATTTAACTAGGGTTAAGAATTTTAAAACATGTTGAATAGCTTTCGTCTTTGAAAGTTGTTAATTTGACAATACTTTTTTAAACTGTTGAAATAATTTTAAACCACCTTTAATTCTACCATTAATCATTTTACATACTTAATACATTAGATATTGAACACAAGGTGAGCTTTCTGAGAAATGAAGGACCAGTAATATAGTAGTCAGTAAAACTGCAATAACATTTAAATAATGCATGTTTTAGAATACTGAAATAGAGTTTTGAATAAGAGTTTTAAAACTTTTTTTTCTGATAGCACAATCGGAGATGACTGGGAGAGTCAAAGCCTTGGATGTGTGTCAGCTTTTCAACTTTGGGTCATTTCGACATGTTTTTAAATGTCTTCTTCTGTTGCTGATCCAGAAGGCTATCCTGTGCTGTCCCTCTGTTTGCCAGCAGTGTAAAGGCAGACAAGCTGATTGCCGTAATTCAGGCCTTTCATCTATTCCAAGCAATCTTCCACAAAATATTGTATTTTTATATTTAAGTGGGAATAATATATCACACATAAATCCAAATGATCTGATAGGCCTCCATGAACTTGCTGTGCTACACTTGGATAATTCTGGCATCTTGTATGTATGCCCAAAGGCATTTGCTGAGTTTAAGAAACTGTGCTTCCTACATCTGAATAATAATCAGATAAAATACTTGGATCATGGAACATTTGAAGGACTTTCAAATCTTCGTTCTTTGTATCTGCACAATAATGAAATTGCTTTTGTTCCTAGAAGGCTATTTAGTGATCTCACTTCAGTTCAGTATCTCATGCTTCAAAGCAATCATCTCACCATCCTTGGTAGTGGCACTTTTTTTGGAATGATTAGTCTTCGGATTCTTAACCTAGCCAACAATAATATTTCACAGATATCACATGCAGCATTTCATCACCTTAGCAACCTGACATGTTTGTTCCTTGAGGGTAACAGTTTAACACATGTGCCGTCAAATGCATTTTTAGCATTGAAAAATCTTGAAAGACTTTCATTGTCACTTAACCCTATTGGATCAGTACCTCCCTTTGCATTTAAAGGGCTTGACAGGCTTGAATTTCTGTCCTTAAAGAGTGCAAACATAAAAACTATCAATGCAAATGGTTTTTCTGGGTTAAAGAATCTTAAAAAGTTAATTTTGAGCAATAATAATTTAGAAAATATTACTTCCCAAATTTTTTCAACATTGGACAACTTAATGTTTCTGCAACTTGACAGGAACAAAATAATCAGTATTGCAGATAATACATTTGAAAGAATTGGATCTTCCTTGAGGATACTGAATCTTGCATTTAATAATCTTACATTCATGCAGGCTGAAGTGCTTAAGCCTTTGGTATCTTTAACTCACTTACAGGCAAATTACAATCCATGGAACTGTAGCTGCAGATTACTTGGGCTGGTTAAATGGCTAGCATCTTCTTCCATCTCTCTAAATATTCATTGTCAGAATCCTTCCAATTTGCGTGGCAGACACTTGAGTTATGCTAAATGGGGTTTGTTTACAACCTGTTTCAGCACTGCTACAAAGCCTGAAATAATCAACAATATTAAGCCAGCGGGAGTTCATCGTAGTACCCCTACTTTATTGATGGCATGGCATAAAAACCCCACGAGCAAGAAACTTTATGAACATTTGAGTGTGGACACAAATACAGTGACTTTATGGGCAGAGTTACCCACCATCTCTACTAGTCAGAAGCTTTATGAAGAGCATACCAGTGGAAAGCTAGGACAGGCAGCTTCAGTATGGACAGCACAAATACCAGCACAAAAAGTACCTGTTAATTTGACCATGGAAGAAAACAGTGTGTCTCCTCCAGAAGCTGCTTCTATATCCTTTAAAACATCTCTAATCTGTACACAACAAGTAGAGAAACTAAATCACGCTTTTGATGTTTTATTGACCTTTTTTATTTTGGCTTGTGCTGTGATCATCTTTTTGATGTACAAAATCATTCAGTTTAGGCAGAAGCTCAAAACACAAAAGAACTCTGACAGTGGAATAGAATACTATAGCTTTTATCAAGCTGGTAGCTACACTGTAACTGAACCTATCCAGCCTGTCCCCCCAAATCTACTTGGAAGTCCAAAGCTTTCTAAACCAACAGCTCTTGAGAGTGAAGCACAGGTCATCTTATTTGAACATTCTGCATTATAATAATTTGTATTGTAATGGGCACCAGGTCTAGAGACTGTTTGTATAAAAGCCAAGATAACAACTGCATGTAATATTTTAGAGATGTTTGATGGGAGGGGTTCTAGGCTAGCATTTTTCTTCAAATACTGCCATTATTTTCTGCTGTTTTAATAGCTGTATTTTTGTATGTATCTTGAGTTTGTTTTCTATATAATCCTTCTGTTATGTTATGGAAAAGCATTTATTGGCAAATCAGCTTTGCATCAATGTAGGCTCAGTGCTTTGCCTATACCAGGTATTAAATTCTTTCTTACAAATACTGTAGCCTTTTCAAATATTTATTTGCATTAAATGATTCATAGAAACAATATAAGGCAACTTGCAAATGACTAAGTAAAACTATTACTGGCAGCAGTGTGAATCTTAATTACTTCATGAGTCAAAGTAGTTTTTCTAGAAACTGAGATGGTACAAGCATAATTGTAATGCATAATTACTGAAAAGAACAGAATATTTAAAGATATTAGTTTGCTGATGAACTGTACTAGTTAAATGGTCCAGAAGAAAATTATTTTTATTTATTTACTTTTAGCTTATGTACCAGCTATCTGCATGACCTACATCATGTATTTTTTTTTTGGGGGGGGATGCTACTTGAAGTTAGAAGTGATATGAAAATGTGAATACTTCTGTAAGTACTCACAGTTAGGAGTGATATGAAAACATGAATGTCTCATCAGTACTCATAGAACAATCACTCTAGAGGAGGGCAGGGATATTATTTGTGCAATTCCTCTTTCCCTCAGTGTCTCTGGAAAAGCTACTCCAAGGAATTGTGGCTGTCATCCAGAACACTGTGAGAGGTGGTGTTGAGGGCTACCAGTAGAAGAGGTGATTAGGAAAACTCACTCCCCTTTCTTTTAGTAGAGAACCTTGGTTAGATCTTGATCTCCTCCACAAAGAGAAAAACAGATACTGGAGCCAACTCTTCATAACCTAAAAAAAATACTGTTTCTATTTTTAGTATCACTTACTTGAAAGAATGTTGACTGCTTAGAAATATTGAGATGGGTTGACAGTGGCCTAGAACTGCCTGTGTACTACTGAGAAATGCTAGCTTGAACAATCAGTTCACAGTATTGGATAATGATACAGTTCCATTGTAACTAGATGTAGATGGCATGAATCTTGCAATGAGATTTGTAGAACACTTTATTTCAGAAATATGATTGCTGCTGACTTTATGGCTGAGTTCCTACACTGTCTAACATAGCATAAGAGTTCTGCAGGCATAACTACATTATGCCTACATTGGCTCCTTATTCACCAGCTTCCAGGACTCATGGTTTTGCTTCAGTAGCTCCTCTGAACAGCCATTCCCTAGCTGAGGGAGAGTCAGGGGAGGGGAAACTAGAGAAGCTTCTGGCTATGCATTGTAATACGGACCGAAGACATCCTCTGCCAAGATCTTGAGTGTCAGATATAAATGTGTGATAACCTAAGGTTGTTGGTTATTTTTTATGTTCAGTGTGATAATTCATATTGTATGGTCATCAGAATATAGGCCCACCTCTGTATATACATCTGTCTTCATAAATGATGTGTGTGCAGTAGGTATGCATTTCAGTGGTTTTTCACTCCTTTTTGAGGTGAGAATGTATTTATGAATCCAGTGCACATGTTATAATGCAGGTACAGTGGTGGGCTTCTCATCTCCTCCTATGTGGACATAATGTATTACTCATTAGGAAATGCATGAACTAGCACTTATTTTTAGGTAGATTTGACAGTTCAAATCTGGCGGTGGAAGATACTTTATTACTGTATTTTTATGATAGTTTCTCAGCTCCAGTTAGATTTAAAAAACAGCTAACACAACATCCAGAAGTATTTCAAAACAAGTTTATAACTGAATATTTCCATATCACTTTAAAAGCAGTTAACCTATCTTATCCAGCTTGACTGGTTTAATAATAAGTATTGTTTGAATTTTATGGTTGCTTAGACAGGAGAAGCATATCAAGATTACCAGTCCCCTTAATCTGCATTGCATTAGTCACATATTAGTGACAACTATTGATATGCTAGTTATTCTGTTGTTGAACATGACCATCACCACCACCACCATCTTCTTCTTCACTTATATCCCTCCTGTCTCCCAACAATGGGATAGATTGTGGCTAACAACATATTTAGAAACAATACAGATTAAAACTGTAAAAACCTTCAGTGCAAGTATAAATGTAAAAGTTAATTAAAAAGCAAACAGTTTATAAAGTTAAAACATATATTAAAAACTTTAAAATTAGTTAAAAGACTATACAAACCATTAAAACATTATACCAGGTCATTAAAAGCCCATCCCATTTATTTAGTAAAAGCCTGTTGGCACAAGAATGTTTTTAGTTGCAGACAGAAGGAGAGGAAGAATGGAGCCTTCCTGGGCTCCCTAGGGGGAAAATTCCAAAGAATTTTCCTCTGCCTTGTATCTTAGCTTCCATGAATAGTGTATAGTTCAGTTCACAAAATGGAGCTTTTGTGATTCAGCCAATTGTATTTCCAAAATTTCTCCGGGGATGTGGAACCCTTTGAAATAGCAGTAGTGTAGTTAAATATTAGAGTGGAAAAAGCTTGATTAGACTATAGGAAAATAGTGTCTTTTCTATTTACTGTAGTACTCCAATAATATTGTGGTGCTATAATTTCAAAGTTATCAGTTTTGTTTTGTTTTTTCTATTGGAGTAACTTTATAAATAGTCTCCATGGCAACTGGTACCAGAAGGGCCCAGTCTCAGGCCCAATCTAAGCTCTCAATGCAGCAGACTAGGAGAGCTTCAACAGATTCCAATACAATGTCAACTGACACTACTTTAATCTTGGAGGCTTTGAATAAATCCAGGCAAGAATTAAGACAAGAAATAAAACAAGATATCAAAGACTCTAGAAATGAAATTAAGGCAGAAATAAAAAAAGAAATAGAAGGTCTGAGTAAAAAAATGGACACAATATCTAAAGAAGTTTCTAAAATTAAATCGGATATGGAATTGATTCAGGACAAGACAAAAAAAATTGAGGAAAAAACGCAAAAGTTATCTGAAAAGCAACTGCAAGAGGAAATTACACTGAATAGACTAGAGATGAGATATCGAGAGCGTTGTTTAAAAATTAGAGGCCTGGATGAACAGCGACAGGAAGTTATCTATGATAGAATTATCCATGCGCTTGTAGAATATCTCCAGATTTCGGAGGACAGATTACACGCCTCTATTGAGAGAATATTTAGAATAAATTCACGTCTGGCGAGAGAAAGAAATCTGCCTAGGGATGTTGTAATTGTTTTCTCTAATCTCAGGACGAGAGATATTATTCTTCAGAGAAATTATCATGATAAATTACGCATAGATTCGAAAGAAGTTAATATCTATAAAGATATACCACCTCAAGTCCTGAGAAAAAGGCAGGATTACAAATTCCTGACGCAATTCCTGAGTAAGCAGAATATAAATTACACATGGAATAGAACAGAAGGAGTTTTTTTTAAATATAATCAAAAAAATTACAGGATTAACAACATCGATAAGGCGAAAGAAATCTACGGGAAATTGAAGAAGGAATTTGAAAGGAAGATCAAATTGGGACATTCTGCAAGACAATCTGAAAGGCAGGAACACATCGAGTTGGGAGCATCATCAACGGAAGTGAAGGAGGACGATGATGAATTAACAGAAGACATTGTGGTGTCAGCAGAAGAGCAAGAGAAGGACGAAGAAGGGGAACTACAAACAGGAAGTGAACCTGAAGACCTTGAGGAAATATAGGAATATCTACACTTTACAATGAAGATGGTGACTAACGATCTAAGGATATTGTCTTGGAACGTTAGAGGTTTAAACTCGCAATATAAACAACGTAATGTGTTCCATTATTTGGAGAAGACAGATTATGATATTATCTCTTTGCAGGAAGTCCGTATAGCCCATAAAGATCTTAGGTTCCTTAGGAATCCTCGGCTGGGGCAATGTTTCACGGCAACATACTCAAAAAAAAAAGAGGAGTAGTGATTTATATAAAGAATAAGTACAATGTAACGGAAATTTATTCAGATCCAGAAGGTCACTATTTGATGCTGGAATTAAAGATTCAGGATTTTGCTATCTTGATTGTGGCGATATATGCACCCTTGGACAATAAAGGAAAATTTTATAGCGTAATTAAGAAAAAGATTGATGACTATGTCCAAGAAAAATCTCAAGAAAATATTTTGCTTTTAGGAGATCTTAATGGTGTCCTCAATCCTGTAGAGGACAGATCAAACATGGGAAAATCGAATAGGACACAGGGTAAACTCCCAAGAAATTTCTTTCATTTAATGGATGAACACAGTTTAATAGATGTATGGACGTTTAAACATGGAGCAGAAAAAGGTTTCACTTTTTTTTCAGATAGACATAAAACTTCGTCAAGAATAGATTACTTTTTAATCTCCAAATTGCTACACAATATGGTGAACAAGATGGAAATATTACCCAAAATAACCTCGGATCATAATCCAATTCTTCTTTGTCTAAAATTTCGACAACACAAACAATCTAATTGGAAACTTAATGAAAACCTAATTAGAGATGATGTTACGGTTGCTAAATTGAAATACATCTTACAAAGGTTTTTTGACGAAAATATTAACGAGGACATCCAGCTGAAGACTGTATGGGATGCTGCTAAGGCAGTTATCCGTGGACATTTGATAAGTATGGGAGCATACAAGAAGAAAACCGATAACCAACAACTCTTTAACCTATTGGATAGATTAAAAGAAAAGGAAAAGGAATTCAGAGTTGATACTTCAAATAATGATCTAAGGCTTGAGATTAAAACATTGCAGAATCAGATCGCCACGAAGAATATTGATGAGGTCGAAAGAAAATTAAGATATTGCCGACTAAATCATATTGAGCACGCTAATAAAACGGGGAGATGGCTAGCCCATAAGCTGCAGAAAGAAAGGGAAAAAAGAAGAATTCTTAAGATACAGAAAGACCAGAAGGAGACAACTGTGCTTAGAGAGATAAAACAAGTTTTTCAGAAATATTATGCTCAGCTTTATGGAAGAGATAAGAGTCATGAAGCAGAACTTCGAAATGCTAAACTTTATTTAGATCAGCATAAGACTGTACAGATATCAGAGGATCAAAGAACCCTGTTGAACAAGGAAATTACAATTAACGAAGTGAAAGAGGCTATTCGTAAAATGAAAGTTTCTAAAGCTCCTGGCCCAGATGGCTATACTGCCCAATTTTACAAAACGTTTGAGGATGATATTGCACCTGTACTAACAAAAGTTTTTAATGAGATTAAAGTAAAAGGCATTCCTGAAACATGGGAAAAAGCAAATATTGTGCTGATTCCCAAGGAAGATAGAGACCTTACCTTACCGGAGAATTATAGACCTATCTCACTTCTTAACGTAGATTATAAGATCTTTACAATGGCACTTGCAGAGAGGTTTAAGAAAGTACTGAATGAGATAATACATCCAGACCAAAGCGGTTTCTTACCTAATCGACACATTAGACAAAACATCAGAATCTTGTTAAATGCAATAGAACATTATGATAAGAGAAAAGATAAACAACTAGCTGCGTTGTTTCTAGACGCTGAAAAAGCCTTTGATAACATCCGATGGCCTTTCATGGTGCTTACACTCCAGAAGATGGGTTGCGGAGACAACTTTATTTCGTGGATCCAGGCTATCTATAAGAAACAAACTGCAAAAATTATTGTGAATGGGGAATCGACTGAAGCCATCCATATTGAGAAAGGGACTAGACAAGGTTGCCCAATGTCACCTTTGTTGTTTATTGCTGTCCTTGAAACCTTAAATATAACCGTAAGAGACAATTCGATTATAAGAGGAATTAAAATAAAAGGACAGGAGTTTAAACTCCGAGCATTCGCGGATGATCTTGTCTTCTTTATTGAAGAGCCGATTTCAGGAATTAGTGAACTCATGAAGGATATACAAGCATTTGGTGAAGCCGCCGGTTTGAAAATCAATAAGACTAAAACCTATTTCTTGGTAAAGAATATGAATGATCGAGAGAAGGAAGAATTGGTACGCTTAACAGGATGTGAGATACAAAAGAAAATTAAATATTTAGGCATATGGATTACGGATAAAAACAAAGATTTATTTGAGAACAATTACAATAAAATTTGGAAAGAGATTACTTTGGATTTAAGAAGATGGACTAAATTGAAGTTATCATTTCTTGGCAGAATTGCTTCCATTAAAATGAATATATTACCTAAAATCAACTTTTTGTTTCAAAATCTACAGATTATGACTAGCGATAAAGTTTTCAAATCATGGAACAAAGAAATTTCTAATTATATTTGGGCAGGAAGAAAGCCAAAAGTAAGATGGAAATTGCTCTCTGAAAGACCTGAAAAAGGCGGCTTTGGGCTACCTGATATTAGATTATATTATTATGCAAACGCTATGGTCTGGCTCCGAGATTGGATACTGTTAGAAGATAATAGGCTATTAGCACTAGAAGGTGCTAATATGCGCTTCGGTTTTCATGCTTACCTTTGGTATAACAAAGATAAGATTGATCCGGATTTTAGTAACCATTTTGTGAGGAAGGCCTTAATTAGAGTTTGGAAAATAATAAAGAAAACTACCTATTTTAAAATTCCGTTGTGGGTATCGCCCCAAGAAGCTTTTTTGGACACTGGGCTGAAAAACCTAAAGGTGAATGGCTTAGATATAAAGATTTATTGTCGATTAAAACCCCGGATGAGATTAGATTGAAGACGCGTGATGAGCTGCACAATGATGGCATCCCACTGAATTGGTTCCCATATCTTCAGATAAAAGAAAGATTTAAAATGGACTATAAACTGGAAGGGTTTGCGTCTCAAAAGACATATAATGAGATCGAAAAAATACTTTTTGTAAAAACCAAACAGAAAGCGTCTTTATTTTATACTTATTTAAATTCAAAAAAACTGGAGGATGAGGAGGTTAAAGAAGTGATGATTAAATGGGCCCAAAACCTACAACGTAATATTTCGTTAGATGAATGGGAGGCATCATGGAAAAACACCATGCAGTTTACTACCTTGCAAGAAATTAAAGAAAATTACTTTAAAATGATGTACAGGATTTATCTGACACCTGATAAAATTAATCGAATGTATCAGACAGGAAACAATAAGTGTTGGAAATGTACTGAAAATATTGGTAGTTTTTTCCATATGTGGTGGTCGTGCCCATATACAAAGAAATTCTGGACTAAAATACATCAAGCTATGGAAGAAATATACAAAATATCATTTCCTATGGATCCGGCTTTTTTCCTCTTAAATATGACAAATATTTTTAATGCAAAATTCCAAGCTAAAAACAAAAGGACTTTGTTATTTTTGGTTACAGCGGCAAGAATTGTTTTCGCAAGGTTATGGAAAATGCCGGACATTCCTGATTTACAGTTATGGTTTCAAAAATTATTTGATTATAAACAACTCGATCTACTCTCAGCTAGATTAAAGGGGAAACAAGAAAAGTTAATTGAACAGGACTGGAAACTAATTACAAAGTATGTGACTTCAAAAGGATGTACTATGTAAGATCTTTTTATCATTATTTTCTTTTTGTATTGAACCTCTATTTTACGAGTATATGGTTATATATTGTATTGTATTGGTTGTATTGGTTATAGGTGGGTGGTGAACATAAGATGCCATATATAATTGTACACAAAAAATGACACAAAGACGGAATTGAGCTTAAAAAAATGTTCATTTATTTATGTAAATTATTTTCAATATATCTTTATAGACCAGAAATACATGTTAATGCATCACAAAGAATTGGGGAGCTTTAGATAGTTGAGATTAGCTGTTTTAGGAACTCTTAAGGGAGGCAAGGAAGTTACGGTTTTGTACACTTAGGCTTAAAGGAAATAATACATTTCCTTTCTGTTTATTGTATGTTATCAAATATTTAGGATGTTCAATACCGATATGACAATGTATATAAGTGGTTTTTCTTTTCACGTGTATAATATGGATACTTGTGTTCGATTTTATAGTATTTGTTTTATGTTTTTAAAAAAATATAATAATAAAAAAAAAAGAAATAGCAGTAGTGTAGCACTGATCTAGTGCTTGTAGTATAGTGGCACTACATCAGTGCTGCTCAGGATTGGTGGTCCATGGACTGATGCCAGTCTGTGAGTCTCTGGGTGTTGATCCACTACTAGTTTTCAGGAAAGAAAGAAATAGTTATAGCCAATGGACACAAATATGGTGCTTGGCCATGGCACACTGGGGGGAAAAATGGACAGTCTCCCACATCAGATAGCTGAAGCATTGATCTGGATCATATGACTGCTGGTTGTTATATAAAAAGGAAATTGTAATTGTAATTTGATCATGTTAAACAGTGAAGTATTTCATTCAGTATGCATGATGGTTTTAGACAAAATTAGCCTTTCTTCAAATGCATTCCTTATCTGTTATTTTTAAAATAAAAATTCTTCATAGAATGCAGCATCTCCTGAGAGTCAGTCAGACTACATCGTTTTCTCTTTGAATTGCATTCCAGTACTTCTGTGAAACCTGTTAACATATAAAACTACAAGAAATAGGAAGGATCACTGCTGTGCTGGCCTGTCTTGGGCAGAGGATTGGGTTGAATGATTAGCCAACCATATTGCTTAAGTGTTGTGCTACAGCTGTAGAGTAGTAAGGGAGAAGTTAATGTTGTCACCAGTTCTAACTGAAGTTACTACTGTGTCAGACATATAATTGAATATTTTCCCTTGAAACTTTGTTGTGTGCCTTCAAGGTGTTTCTGACTTAAGGCGAATCTATCATCAGGTCTTTTTGGTGCAATTTTTTCAGAGAGAGTTTGCCTTTGCCTTTGCCTTCCTCTGAGGCTGAGGGAGTGTGACCTGCCCAAGGTCACCAAGGGAGTTTCCTTGACTGAGCAGGGATTCAAATCCTGGTCTCCAGAGTCACAGTCCAACATTCAGATCACTATACAACACTGGCTCTTGAAACATAGGGGTTTAATGTTTAAGAGTAGAATGTCTGGGTTGGATCCCAGGTGTATGATTCTTATTGATAAGTCCCTGCATCTGTTCATTTTCTTTTTTGATTTCTTTTTAAATGACAGGATTAATTGACAAGAGAGGATTAATTTTATCCCACCCACTTTTTCCCAGTGTATGATCAGTATTATCAAAGCTGGCCATAGCAAGCATATTCAGCAGGCAGATGTTTGCAATCTGTTGTTTTATATGTCGATTATGCCACAGAACTTCACTGTGTGAAACATCCTCCCTTTGTAGTTGCCATTAGATTAGAAAACTACTTTAACATAGGCTGAGATAGGTTTCAGGAGGCGGTTCACTCATAGCTAGCGGGTTTTGGATAATTTATTTGTCATTATAGCCAGCTGTGTTCTAAGTAATGTGAATAAAGCTCTGGAGCTGAGTCCTTAAACACTTTAGCACATTTCCTGTTTTGTTGATTGATCTAAATCATTTCCTCTTCTATTCCAGCATCATCCAAGATAAATTTTGTGGCATTATAAACATTTCAGTAGAAGGGTTACATGATGTCATGACTGAAGACACAGAAACAAGAACATTTAAAGAGTAAGTAGTGTAGTTGATTCATATGTGGTTATTATATGGGCTAAGCTGTCAGGTTGATTCTCTCAGCACAACATTACGCAGTTTTGTCAGGAGAAGCAATCAGTATGTTTTGATATTCTTCTGTGCATTCACACACACTAAAGTGTGAGCAAATGTGATGGTTTACTCAATGTAGGTGAGGAATTTTATGTTTAGTTTTTCAACTGGTGTTTACAGAAGTCCACCTCACATCAACAAATGTCCTAATTTGCATGTATATGGTACTTTGTTGATGAGCAAGGCCACTTAATTTTGGTCATCTCATGTTGATATCATTGTTTATATATCCTGCTTAAAATGTTGAGGTCTTGTATGAATAAAATCAGCAAAATTACTCTGTACATAAGTTTTGAAGAACAATGAGGAAACTGATTAAGCAAGAACACTTGCTTTCTCACAGCATATAAGCCTGGTGCAGATGTGACTTGCTAAATATGGCCATTCCAAAGCACACATTTCATTTAGACATTTTATGTCACCTCTCCTTCCACAGTACACACTAGAGTAACCCTTTGGTGGGGAGCGGGGAGGAGCATGGTCATTACCTTATACCTTACAGTTGAAGGATCTTACATCCTTACGAACAGTGCTGGTATGTTGTTCTCAGTTTTAAACCCCTATAATGAAACTTGTGCACTATGCATACATCCAAAAATTGCTTTAAAAAAAAAAAAGTTGTCCCCAAACTCATAAATTGTGTGAAACTGCATATGTGACACAGTAACATAATTCTTTCAGTACAGTGTACCAGCATCAGGATGGAACAAACATTTTATTATAACATTTTTAAATATATCAGTCTTTTGGCTGTATTTGTTATCCAGTCAATGCAATTATACATATTTTATATTTTTAGCTGCATGCTTTTGTCTACTTCTGAAGAGCCAAAACTGACAGAAGAGGAAGAGCCTCCCACAGAACAAGACAAAAGGAAAAAGTTGGTATGTATCCTCTCTTTATGTGTCAAAAGTTGCCATTTAGCAAACTGTAAACCAACTTTTGTTTCTCAGTTCATTTCAGTTATTGCTATCCTGTGCCTTCAGTTTGAACATGAATGACAAAATAGGCAAACCATAATGCAGAAAGAATTGCAATAGACAGGTTTGTTAGTTGTTAATTCTAGATACCTCAAGAACTATATTCAGGCAGAAA
Organism: Ctenosaura bakeri; assembly: GCA_948474755.1. NCBI lineage: Eukaryota > Metazoa > Chordata > Lepidosauria > Squamata > Iguanidae > Ctenosaura > Ctenosaura bakeri. The sequence continues at coordinate 175,016 of CAOLHI010000531.1, forward strand.
AAATATGACAAACTGCTGCATTATTACAGAAATAGTTAAAAAATAGGTTCAGGGAAGCAACAGCTACCCATCACTTGAAATGTATCCTGAGGATTCTTTGCAACTCAAGCTGTGCTCTAAAGAATGTATGAGATCTTACGTTACCATACCACACACTGCTTTTGAAAATTCCCCTCCATTTGCAAAGCTATTTTCTGTGTGGCATAGAGAGCATTCTTCTGAGAAACTTTAGTCCAGACCTCTTTAGACTTGTGTAACTAGTTCTCCAGTTCTTTGGAAGGTGGGCTCAGTCCAAAATTCCTTATTGTTGTGCCTGCTTATGACAATAAGGAAGAGAACCCCTTCTTGGTGTTCCATCTAGGGAGAAGCTCCTTTGTGCCTTCTCTATCTGTACCCAGAGTATGAAGCATCTTCTATGAAGTGTAGTTGACCCCTTGCCTCACCATTTTTTCCCCAGTTGTTGAAGATCGTTTTATTCAGCCAGGTTTTGTTACATGTGGCAAATAACTGTTTTTATACTTGAGTTTTCTATTGTTATAGTGTAAACTATAAGCACATTGTGATTTATAAGGCTTGATGTGAATTTTCTAGGTATCACAAGCTGATAAAAGCAGGGTAGCATTTGTGGTCGTGATGGCACTTGCAATTTACTGGTCCAAAACCATATGAAGGTTCAGTTGCATCACTAGGCAATACAACTTTACAGTTTATCTAGTTCCTTCTAAAAATGTGTTCTTCTTTCACTCAGTGCTCTTCTCAAGTGTTGCCAATAGTGTTCACGCCTAAAATATCCAGTCCTTTTCTCTTAATATGATACTCTTATCCACCCATTGAAACCTGAAGCTCTGTCTCATTGGCTCTGTGTGTAAAATGTAGTATTCCTGAAATTGCAGCCTTGTCTTTAATATCTTATTCACTGCATACAGGAATACTAACAAATCTGAAGTTATTTTAACAACCCATATTTAATAGTGGCATGCTTCAGTGAAGTACATATATAGTTATTGTAGATTCTATTATTGCCCTTGAAGTCACAGATATAGGTATTAAATTAAACAAGATTCATTGCCTAGGGCCAGAAGCAGATGAAAGCCCCCCCCTCCATCCCAGCTCCCACTGCTTTAGCCCCAGAAGGAGAGAAGAAGCAGTGGCTTCCCCTGAACTTAATCCCCTTCCCCACAGTCATCTTCTTTTTGTGTTTTAGACTGTAAGCCTGAGGGCAAAGAACTGTTTTTTCTTGTTCTTTTTCTTGTAAAGCATCATGTACTGTACAGTGGTGGTGCTATATAAATTGATGATGTTGATGGATGATGATGATGATGATGATGATGATGTTAAATATAGATATAGTGATTAGAAGTGTAAATAAAATCTAGGAAGGTTTGCTATTTTGTTCTTATGAGAAAACATATCTTGCAGAATAGGACTAAAGCTTGTCTTGGACTTCTTGTTGGAAAGATTTATAGTACAAACCTCTATATGAGTTTGCTAAAGCTTAAACGCAAAATGAATGTGTAGGATATAACAGTTTTGAGGGCTAGTGATCATACAGCTGAGAGCCAGTGTAGTCTAACAGCTTGAGCACTGCACTACGACCCTGGAGACCAGGGTCCCTGCTCAGCCTTGGAAACCCACCAGGTGACCTCGGGCATGTCACACACTCTCAGCCCCAGAAAATCCTGTGATAGGTTGGAAACAACTTGAAGGTGCACAACAACAACTGCATATGCATAGTGTTCCCAGCTTTAATGGAAAATAGAAGTGAAAACTCTGGGTAAGACAGTTGAAAAGTTTAATCATTACAGGATTATCAAATAACCAGCTAATTCAATTAGTGTAGCTGAATTCTATAGACTTTCTAGAGTTAATCCTACACGCTAATGAATTGATTGCTTGTTTGTTCAGCTCATGTAGCCATGTCCCCCTAAGAATGTCAGACCCTTTAGGTCTGAAGATTTGTGCACCCCCGCCTATTGCTGTGTATAGAAGTTGTTGGAGTTGTTCTGAGGGTGGGGGGGTATATGTGTCTTTTCAATCCTCCTCTAATTTTTATTGATTTTATTTACCAGTTGTATATATTATTATTTTATTGCACACAAAGTGCTGGACTCTTAAATAATTAAGTGAAAAGTTGCCCTCACACATCCTTTCCCAATTTCTTCCTCTCTTTGCTTCCCTCTTTCTTTCCTCATCAACTGTTCTTCCCCCCAGTTCAGTGGGTCACATGTTTTGAAGGTTTTAGTAAATCTGTGGCTAATAATTTTGAAACTAAAAGGTTCAGTTACCTAAGGCTATGTTGTAACCCATGTCTACCCCATTGAATTCAGTGAGACTTATTTCCAAGTAAGTGGGTATAGGATTACTGTATTCACCTCTGATGAGACAATTTTTCCAAATGATCCACTGCTGCATAAGTTCTTGTACTGGGTGTGGAAACTAACTGAGCTTGAGGTCCCTGGCTCATACATACCAAACATGTGCTAACTGCTCATTGCAGAACATGCTTCTTGATTCAGAATAGGGCAGCAGAAAGGATGTCACAATAGCTGTTCAGAAAAATGTTTTGCATGTACTGCGAAGAATTCAATCCATTTCTGATTAAGATTTCTCCACGCTTGATTCATTGACTGATCTCTGTAGGCCAACACAGCTGCTCTTGCTGAAATAAGTACCATATTACTCTTTAAGCTTTAAAATCACTCTTTAATATTTATTTGGTTTAAATCTTCATTAGTCTTGACTAGTATAGATGCACTGAACCAGTGGGATTCGCCTGTGTGTTGACTCACCATTCAACAGTTGGTTGAATGGGTCTATTCTTGTTGGGGCTAACCAACAAGATGTGAGACAAAGTGTTTGAAGAGTTGGACTTTGTTGTCTGTCTGAAAGAAAATTTCAGGTTTAGGAAAGGCAAATTTAAAACAATAAAAAGGACACTTTTGAAGGAACCAATAACAACATGAGCTCCAAGGGATCAGTGGTGACAACCTCCATTTCATTTTTGAAATAAATCTCATGGCCTGTTCTGAGAACTAAAATTTAAGTGATGTACTATGAACTCAGTGCATTCATCTTTTTGAATTATTAGTGCCAGTGACAAAGAATTAACCTCCTAGTTTCTAACATTTAAATATCAACAAATTTTGAAACCCAATGATCCCAGCTTTGAGAATGAAAACAGTCTTTTCTAGAGAACAGAATGTAGGGGGAGATATGTCCCCTGTATGAATAACAAAAATGTAAACTACTATCCAAATTAGTTAGAAGAATTTTTTTCGAGGTCTTAAGGAAGTTAATTAAGTTCCTTATTTGGTTGCAAGCACTCAGATTCAGGTATCACAACAGCTTAAGCCCTAGTTGTCTTCATCATATGTGTGCCAGTACCCTGTGTATCCACAGGTAGAACTCTTGTATTTAAGCTCTTCTGAACTCAGTACAGCGGAGGTGGACAGCTGTGGTAGGGCCACAGGTCAATTTTCTACTCCTGTGACCTTCTGATTCTACAAGAACTACCAAAAATGCCCCAAAGTGGACATAAATCCATTTCTGTTCTTGATAAGCATGTATTTTTTGATGTTAAACAGTATACCAGGATGGTAATGGCTTGCAACCTATTCAAAACATGAATTGCCTCTAAAAGGCTTCTAGGAGAGGCATTTCACCTCTTTCTTTGGCGCGAAAAAGATATTTGTTGAGGTGGGGGAGTCTGGAGGAATTGAAGGCCATAAAAACAACCTTGAGGGACCACATGTAGCCCCAGGGCCACACTCAGCCAGCTCCTGTACTGTAATGTTGCATTCCCCTAACGCTGAACAGCAACCCAATCTTCCTAAAATCTATCTATGTTTTTTATTGCTGTAGCCCAATCATAGTATGTTACTCTTGCCTAATAGCTATCAATATCAATGCAAAGTTAATGAGACAGAGAGGCCTAACAGCCTTAAATGGTGGACTGTTGGAGCTGGGGAAGCTGGTGTCAGTCTGGAAGAAAAGTGAGGACTGAAATTGTGGCTCTTAGTTCCAGTTGGAGGATTCTATTGGTGTGTGAAAATCTCTTCTTTCCACTTATTCATTCCCCGGTTTCTAGTAGAAATCTGCCAGGGCATCCTATTGTTAACTTCCATGTGGAAAACAAATTATTGTTTTCTCCTGCTTAACATGAATGCTAAAGTTTACACATATTATTATTTTTAGAGCAGAAATGGGTGTTTTTCCATCTTTTTCTCTCTTGGTGTAAAATTGTTCCTAGAGAAGGATTTGTTAAGTTTCTGCCCAAAACCATTCCCATTCTTTTTTAGGTGAACCATTTTGCGAGGTGTTGTTCAGATTTTTAATCTAAAATTCCACATATGCATATTTTTGCCCATAACTGATGATGTATTTATAGTGGGCTGGTGTGGAACCAATGATGTAGTATTCAGATTTTTAATCTAAAATTCTATGCATGAATATTTTGCCTGTAACTGATGCCATATTTATAGTGAGCTGGTCTGAATCCAGTGATGTGGTATTCAGATTTTTAATCTAAAATTCTACATATGAATATTTTTGCCCTTAACTGATGCCATATTTATAATGCGCTGGTCTCAATCCAGTGATGTGGTATTCAGATAAAATTCTACATGTGAATATTTTTGCCCTTAAATGATGTTATCCTGTATTCATAGTGGATTGGTCAGGATCCAGTGAAGTTCTTCCAAGCATGGAAGCAATTCTATCAGTGATACCAGGAGAAGTATGATTCTTCTTTGTGGTCTCTGTGTCTCACACACTAGGAGCTTTCGCGCATGTGCGGTAGTGTTCGGAAGATTCTAGAGCTTAGTAGCTTGGCAGGAACCCCTCCCCCATGCTGGTACTGTGCATGCTCATCCCGCCGAGTAACGGTCACTCCTCAGTTCTTTCTCGTCCGCCGTGGCGTACGGAAGGTTCTTTACTAGTGGCTTGTGCTTTATTCATCGGATTTCTTGGCTTGACTCGGTTTTTTTGGACTTTGATTACGGTTTTTGGATTACGGACTGGATTTGGTACTTCAAACCCCCTCCTTTCTTCTCCTTTCCTTCGCTTCTCTTGGAATCCTCGGACTTCTTCTGCTTCTTCAAACTTGTCTGCCTGCCTTGGACTATTAGTCTATGTCGGCCCTGTTCAAAAAGTGTGTGGACGGAAAGTTGCTTTATCCGACAAACATTGTGAGTGCCTCTTTTGTTTGGGGAAACCGACAACATCCAGGCCTGTTCTATTTGCCGGGAGTTCACCACTTAAACTCTTCGGAACCACTCACCAAGGCTGAAGTTGCACTGTTGGGAGGAGTCCTTACGAGCGAGAGACCAGCCCGAGGCCCGCATTGTGATGTCGGAGAAATCAACCACCGGACGTCCAGCAACTATTCCATCGATGGTGTCGGCAGCTGCTGCGCCATCCACCTTGTCGGTACCGGGCTCGATACCGGCATCGAGACCGTCAATCTCCTCGCTGCCGAGGATCCCAAAGTTGTCAGCAGCTGCTAGGACAACTGAAGAGGCACCTGCGGGTTTGCAGGCCTCCACGTCAACCAGACCTCCAACTGCTGCTTAATGGAAGCACCCTGCTGTCCTGGACGTCGGCAAGCAGAAGGAGAAGAAAAAGAAGAGGAAGGAGAAGAGGTGCTCTCCTTCTAAGGAGGCCCGCCTCCCCATACCTCCACCGACTCAGCTCACTGGGGATCCGGATGAGCAGTCGGACCCGCAAGAGGTCCTTGAGGTGTCAGATGAGGAGCAAACCGTAGAGGTCTTGTCCTCAGAAGTGCCCGTCTTATTGGCCGAGGTACCCCCGCTGAGTCACCGCAGGTCGGTTGGTCGCCAGGAGGAAGTTATGGCTGCGGAACCCCTGCGAAGTCACCGCAGGTCGGTAGATCACCAGGAGGAGATCATGGCCCAACCGGCCTTTGCCCTGGCACTGGACAACCTCCGACAGGAGTGAATCCTGCTCTCCTGAGCGGAGAGTCAGGCCTCCACCACCACGCCCAAGGGAGTTGTGCTACGAGAGAGACTACTCTTGCACCTCTACCAACTCGTCGTACACCTCCGCCTCCCATCTCGGAAGGTACGGCTGAGAACACCAATGGCGTGAGCGTTCGGGATTGTACCTATCTCCATCTTACAGGGATAGGTACCATCCTGACCCCCGGTTTTGGTCACCTTATCGCCGATCCTGCTTGCCTCCAAGGGAAGGCCACCACTCCAGGTCGCCAAGCCGGTCTCCCTCTCCTCATCACCGGAGATCCAGGGAGCCTACACCTCGCTATAGGGCTGTGTCTCCTCCTCCAAGGGTGACGTCGACCGCAACCCACCTGGTGTCAGAAGCCACCTCGACATAGGCGGCGGAGCCGACCACAGTAGTCACCTAGATGATCCACCGAGTGCATCCTGCGGTAGTGCTCATCGCTTCAACAACGACGTCTCGGAGCACGGCTCCAACCACGGCATCGTCGGCGATACCAGCAGCTATGGTGACACCAACTGTGATCCTAGACCTGCCTCCCCGTAGACCATCCAGGGACAGGTCTCCAACTCATTCATCCCAGTCCTATGAGTCGGATACGGAGTCGGAGGACTCGACGCCACCATCCCACGAGTCGCCTCCCTTGGGTTTCAGAGACCAGGCACCCGAGTGTGCGCCGGAGGACGTAAAACAGTTTTCTGCGATCCTCCTCTGCATGACTACGGCGCTCGGCTTGAAGGTCGCGGACCCAGCTCCAGCGGTGGACGATCCAGTCTTCCACTACGTGGACACCCGTCCACCAGCCACCGCTCCGTTGCCTTTCCTGCCAGCGCTCATGGAGGCCCTGAGACAGCCATGGGCGAAGCCGGCTTCTGCCCAGCCAATTCCACACCGGCTGGAGCACCTCTACCGAACGCAGAAGGAGAATGCGGAGTTCTTCTTCAGCCACCTGATGCCAAACTCTATTGTGGTGGAGTCTACCCAAACCAAGGGCGGCAACAGAGCCCATACCACCCCGCCGGACCGTGAGGGTTGTAGGTTGGACACCTTCGGCAGGAGGTTCTACTCTGTCTCCTCGCTGATTGCCAGGGTGTCCAACACACAGGCATGTCTCGCGACGTACCCAGGAATTTGCTGGACCGCTTTGCTCCTCTTCTGACACCCTCCCAGAAGAGAGCCGCCCAGGTGCCTCGCAGTTTTTCAACGAGGCAGTGGTGCTGGCGAACCAGAAGATCCTCTCCTCGAGGCACACCGTGGAGGTTGCCTCGAAGGTGATGGTAGGCTCTGTCGCTCTCCGTTGCTATGCCTGGCTGAGGTCGTCGGGACTGCAGGAAGACAGTCGAAGGCGGATTGAGGACCTCCCCTTCGACGGTCAGGGGCTATTTCACGCCACGACCGACGAGGCTATGGACCATCTTGTTAAGGCATGCCTGACCGCTAAGAAGATGGGCATAAACCAACCGTCTCAGCCTCGTCGGTCCTTCGGCTCACGACCATCGTGGTGCAGGTCCTCCTCCTCCACCTATCAGTGGTCGCCTCGATCCACTCGGTCCCGACCATCGACTGCTTCCTCGGCCCGAAGATCGTTCCGGAGACGCCCGGCTTCATCTTCTAAGAAGTCTTCCTCCGATGTGAAAGGGGGTCCCATCCGATGCGATGCAGGTCGCCACCTCAACCAACCTTCAGCCTGCCAGCACTCTTCCAAGATCAACTGAGCCTGGCAAGACACCTCGCCGAATGGCATCACATCACCACAGACTCTTGGGTGCTTTCCATCGTCCGTCTTGGCTACGCCATAGAATTTCAAGATATTCCACCACGAGGCGTCTACTATTCCACTCCGGCCAGCTCGGTCCTGCTGGAAGAGATCCAGTCCCTACTTCAGAAAGGGGCGATCGAGGAACTTCCGCCTTCAGCCAAAAACACCAGCTTCTTCTCCAGGTACTTCACGGTACTGAAGACGGACAGAAGTCTGTGGCCTATCCTAGACCTCAGAGGGGTGAACGACTACATTCACCCCAAGAGGTTCAAGATGGTCACGCTATCCTTGATCCTGCCTTTCCTTCGATGAGGGGACTGGTTCGCCTCCATCGATCTTTGGGATGCTTATTTTCACATCGCCATTTGCCCGCAGCACAGACGATACCTTCGGTTCGCGGTCAACAGCACCTGTTACCAATACAAGGTGCTACCATTCGGCCTCTCTACCGCTCCCAGGGTCTTCACCAAATGCATGGCCCCAGTGGTATCATACCTGTGGATGAAGGGCGTCTCAATCTACCCCTGCCTGGACATTTGGTTGTTGGTGGCGTCCTGTAGGCAAAAACTCTACAAAGACATCCATCGGACTTTGACACTTCTGACCTGTCTAGGTCTCTGGGTCAACCCGAAGAAGTCCCACCTCGAGCCCGCGAGGGTGCTAGACTTCATCGGGGCAACCCTGGACTCGGTATCGGCGAAGGCCTACTTACCAGTCGACCGTGCACGGACACTTCGTCAGGCTGCGTCCATGGTCTTCAACGACCCGATGGTATCGGCAAGGAGATCCAGCGGCTCCTTGGATACATGGCTTCCACTACCGCTGTGACCTACCTATCCAGGCTCTGTGCACGGCCTCTTCAGCACTGGTTCGTCCGTGTCTTCGACCCAATAGTGGACGACCAGAGGCGTCTCCTTCAACTGCCCCCGCAGGTGTGCACCTCCCTCCTATGGTGGCAGTCCTACAACCATCTCCTGTCAGGCATGCCTTTCCGGGAATCCACTCCTCAGGTGACGGTAATGACAGACGCCTCCCTCTTCGGATGGGGAGCCCACTGTGGTGATCTCAAAGTCCGAGGCCGGTGGATCGACAACAAGACCATCCTCCACATCAACGCCCTTGAGCTCCTTGCCATCTGGAAAGCTCTGAGGGCCTTTTGCCACCTCATTACCGGTCGCACGGTGCTGATCCTGACAGACAACACAACGGTGGTCTGCTACGTCAACAGACAAGGAGGGTCCCATTCGACCACCTTCCTCAACATGGCCCTTGATCTTTGGAACTGGTGCGTCTCGCTTCAAATCCATCCAGTGGCGGTTCACCTGGCCAGGCAAGAGAACACCACAGCGGATGCCCTCAGCAGGGACACGTCTGCCACCACGAGTGGTCCCTCTCCAACAAGGCGTTCCAGATGATCAGAGACCACTGGGGCGAGCCAACGATCGACCTCTTCGCCACCAGAAAGAATGCGAAGTGCCGTCGGTACTGTTCAAGGGCCGGCCACGATCGAGGTTCCATCGGCGACGTTTTCCAGTTCAGGTGGAACGAGGGACTTCTCTATGCGTTCCCTAGTTTCCCCTCCTGGGCCGGGTAATATCGAAGATCCTTGTAGACCGAGCCAACGTTGTCCTTGTAGCCCCGTACTGGCCGAGGCTGCACTGGTTCGGTCCTCTCCTTGAGGCCGCTGGCAATCGACTACTCAGGCTCCCGACAACACCGGATCTCCTGTCACACTTCAACGGTCTTGTGCTCCACCCAGACCTACCACACCTGGCCCTCCATGCCTGGAGGATATCGCCGTAGACGATCCCGTCATCAGTAACGTCTTGACCGTGGCCAGGAAGGAGTCGACACGCCGCAACTACCATTACAAGTGGCAGCGGTTCATCACCTTTGCTGAAGCACGAAGGGAGCCGGTATCACCTGTCAACTTGCCTACCATGCTCCACTTCCTTTTACACCTTCGACAGCAGGGCTTGGCATTCCCTTCCTTGGAGGTTTACCTCGCCGCCATCGTGGCATACCAGCCTCCACGATCTCCATCGGTGGCGCTTTTTCGGGACGGTACTGTCAAGCAGTTTATGAAGGGCCTACAGCACCTGTACCCTCCGGTATCACCACCGCTACCGCCGTGGTCCCTATCTCTGGTGCTATCACAGCTAACGAGACCGCCCTTCGAACCCATGGCAACTGCTGATGACAGGCTGCTCACCATGAAAACTGCCTTCCTGGTGGCTGTCGCCTCAGCCAGGCGAGCGGGGGAGCTGACAACCCTAAGGTCTGATGAGCCTTTCCTGGTGTTTCACAGGGACAAAGTGGTCCTTCGGCTGGACATTTCATTCTTACTGAAGGTGGTGTCGAACTTCCATCTTTGTCAAGACATCATCTTACCAACCTTCTATCCAGACCCAACTATGCCTTTGGAAAGATCCCTTCATTCCTTGGATGTTCGTCGGGCCTTGGCCTTCTACAATGACAGGACTGCCTCTTTTCGAAGACTCCGCACCTGTGCTGTGGCAGGTGTCAAAAAGGCCACAAGGTATCCACCCAGCGTTTCTCAAAATGGGTGGCCCAGACTATCCACCTGGCTTACGAGCTCACTAAGAAGCCTCCGCCAGACTTGCGGCTCATTCAACCAGAGCCGTGGCGACATCTGCATCCCTCCTCCGAAGAGTCTTGCAGCTCATTCAACCAGAGCCGTGGCGACATCTGCATCCCTCCTCCGAGGAGTTAACCTGCAGGAACTTCCGTGTGGTGACCTGGTCCCAGCCATCGACCTTCAAGTGCCACTATAGGCTGGACTGCTGGTCCCGTCGAGATGCTCATTTTGGACGTGCTGTGCTGGCTTCTGTACTGTAGGAACTGACCCACCGTCCAACTGGTAAGCTACACAGTCTCCTAGTGTGTGAGGCACAGAGACCACAAAGAAGAAGAACAGGTTGCTTACCTGTAACTATGGTTCTTCGAGTGGTCATCTGTGCCCTCACATATACCTGCCCTTCCATCCCCTCTTTTTCGGGTCCCTGTATTTTCTACGGTGGACTACAAAACTGAGGAGAGACCGTTACTCGGCAGGATGAGCATGCACAGTACCGGCATGGGGGAGGGGTTTCCACCCAACTACTAAGCTTTTAGAATCTTCCGAACGCTACTGCACATGCGCGAAAGCTCCTAGTGTGTGAGGGCACAAATGACTACTTGAAGAACCACAGTTACAGGTAAGCAACCTGTTCTTTCCACATCCCATATCAACTCCCCACATAACTCTGGAAATTTGCTTTGAAGGACTAGGAAAACTTCAGATCAGAGTTTTGGCAAAAAGAGGAGTGAAGGAAGGAAGCTACTGCAAGACTGGATTCAATTCAGTATTCCTCTAGATACTCATTTCAGGTTACAGTGTGGGTATAGTATATGTTTGTGTGAAGTCTATGTACAGCATGGTTACTGATAAAACCATGAGTGTGCATTAATCTAGGATCTACAGGTGATCCACATTTGAAATACAAATGAGTGACGAAATGAAAAAGAGTGAAGAAATTTTTTTAGACTCTGAGATGTTCATGTTTAGTAAAGAATACCTCCTGTTGGCTAAGTGAGGAACTATCACAATACTTAGCACAAAGTCCTGATTTTTCTCTTTGGCACAGAGTTAAAATCGCTTCCTGTTTTTACATAAGTGGGTTTAGTGACTGCTGAGGCAGTTCAAGTCAGAATGTTACATTGATTTTTGAGAGCTTCCTGAGCTTTCCTGAATCTGATTAATTTAAACAATGTTATTTGTGATTGTGATTAGAATTGAGCTTCAATATGATTGATCAAAATTCTGGAGTACCGTAATCCAAAATTCATCAGAGTCTCCGTGTAGAACTGTACGTCCATGATTATGTGTTACTTATTTGGTTTGCTGTTTGATTTCTGTCCCATTGTATTTTGATCCAGAAGGATATTAGCTTGTAGCACAACTCAGATGGTATATTTTGAAATCTGTGTGCACAGAAAAGCCTTTGCTAAAGTGATTTTTTAAGTAGGAGGATCAAGATGACCAGGAGTCACAGAGGCATTTCTGATCTATACAGTGGAACACTGTGTTGCTTGTCTGTGTCAACGGCTGCTACAGAAGCTAGGACACAAAAATGTAACAATATTTGATTGTAGAATCCTACAGCTTACAACTTAATATAATGAGCTTTTTAAAAGACTACAGCATTACTCCCAGCTTCCTCAGTACCACCTTTCTGATGACTTTGAAGTTGAATTGCTGTTTAAGTTTTTTGGTTAACTGAATACTACATTTAAGCTAGACATCTGAACGCAGAATTAGACTATGCAACAGACCTGGCTACTTCCTGTAAGCTAGAAGGAAGTAAGAAAAGAGGGAGAGCGCATTACAAATGAATAGACTCAATCAAGGAAGACACATCCCTCAATGTCTGAATTCCTGCAAGAATTGAGCAGGATAGTTGATGATGGAGTGGCATGTCTTTCATTAATAGAGTCACCATAAGTTGAGATTGACTAAACAACAGTTAACAACAACTTCATGTTGCTTTCAGCATAGCATGCTATAGGCTGAAATTGACTGGGGAGAGATAAAGCAACAAGCAAGTCCTAGTTTCTCTTTCAGCCTCTGGATAGATACATATATACATACAAGGTCTGGTGTCATCAGTGATGACACCCAGCTCTCTTTAATTCTTTTCACCACAATCCAAGAAAGCCATCTCAGTTCTACACTGATGTCTGTCGTCAGTAATGGACTGGATGAGGGTAAGCAAACTAAAACTTAATCCAGAGAAGACAGAGGTGCTCCTGAGAGATTCAGATCAGGGAATACAGATTTATCCTATGATGGACAAGATTATGCTCCTCCTGAAGATGCAGGTTTGTAGCTTAAGTGTACTCCTAACTTTCCTCCTGAGCCTGGAAGATTAAATTTCAGTGGGGTCCAGGGATGCAACTTTTCCTTGAGGTCTTGAATCTAGCCACAGTGACTCTTGCTTTAGTTACATACATCCTGTTTGGATTTTGTACTCTACATGAGGCCGCTTATTAAAAGTATTCAGAAACTTCAACTGGTTAAGATAGGCAGCCACACCGATAACTGGGGTTGGCTGCCAGGAATGCATAACTCTCATGTTGCAACAGCTCCACTGGCTGCTAGTTTACTTCTGGATGCAATTCAAAGTGCTGAGGGTCACCTACCTATAAAGCCCTATACAGCTTTAGTCCAAGTTGTCTGTACTTCCCATATGAACCTGCCTATGATTTGAGATCTTCTGGGGTGCCATTTTCTCTCTCCTATCATCCTCAGATGTATATCTATAAGAGTTTTTCACCCCTATAACTCCCTTCCTAGAAGGATTAAACTGGTACTCTCCCTGCTATCCTGCTGTAGGTAGGTGAAGACCTTTTTTCCTTGATCTTTGATGGCTGAGTTCTCAGGATGGGAATCCTTTCAGAATGTGCTGCACTGTTTATTTGTTGTTTTCTTTTTAATGTTCTTGCTTTCATTTGCTTTTTGTATAATATGAATTTTAGAGCTGTTTCTGTATTAATCTTTGTAAGCCACCTTGAATCCTGGACTGGGAAAAAGGTGAAATTGATGATGATGATGATGATGATAGAATGTGTCTGTGAGAGAGAGAGCAAGTGAGAGAGCGTGGGAGCAGAACTTCTAAAATATTTTTCTTGTTGATCCGAGAAAACTAGGACTGCTCTGGAAATCCAGAAGAAGAGATTTGAGAGAGAGAGAGAGAGAGAGGGAGGGAGGGGCGGGGGGAGTGTAATTGTATAAGTGGTGATCAACGTCTTGCCTCTCTTGGCGCACATACCTAAAAAAAAAGTAGTCAGGAAAGGTAAAGGTTTAGACTGATTTTTAACAAGAAATACCACACCCTGCCCCAGGCGTACATGTAAATTACCAGTTTTTCTGGCAGTGTGGATCAAATTTAAAGTGTAGCAGGGATTTGTCTATGTGTGAGGTATCAGGTCTATATGATATTTCATTGACCTGTGGTCTCATATGATATCTCTTCTTAGTCTGGATTTTTTTTTCTTTAAAGAAAAAAGAATAGTAGAGAAATGTAAGATGCAGTGTATAGTCTGATTCTGATTCATCCCACAGTTTCTACTCGTCTATCTTACCTGTGGGTTTTTTTCTGTCTTTTTTGCTGTCCAGTTTCTTTGGTATTCTATAAATGCGCAGCCCTAAAGCAGCACTGCCCTTGGGGGCTGGCAGAGAGACAAAGACTTAGACCCTTGTGGTGAGACTTGGAGACTGACAGTCTCACTCTGACCAGTTATTAAATCACAGTCATGCCATAGCATATTTTATGTTCCACTCTGTTACTTCAATTCCATTTGGATATTGTAGAGCCAGAAAATTGCAGAAAAGGTGAACAAAGCTAGAGCCCTATAATCTGCAGAGGAAGGCTTTCTCTTGGTCCCACTGCCATCCCAGGCTTGCCTGGTGAGGACATGGAAGAGTGCCTTCTCAGTGGCTGCTCCTACCTGTGGAACGCCTTTCCACAGGAGGCTAGGTGTGTCCCCTCCTGCTCTCCTTTTACTGGCAGGCAAAAACCTTTCTTTTTAAACAAGCTTTTATGTAAGCTGAGGAGCTTTAGTTATTAACTTGTTTTAAAGTGAATTATTGTGTTAGGTTTTTTTTTTATTTTATATTTAGGTGTTCATTTATTGTTGGGGAAGCTGTCTTGGATCCCATTCTGGGAGAAAGACGGCCTACAGATTTAATAAATAAATAAACACACATAAATTTCAGGTTTCAGGTTGGATTGTTATTCTGAGTGTAGTTTTGAGTGTAACCTTTATTGGAACTTAGTATCTTGTTTTGGAGCTTTCTAGGGTAAATGCTTTTGTAGAAAAGAGAGTTTTTTTTCATTCTATAGAATGGGATGATAAGAGGAACAGATGTTCTCCAAATCTAACCCAGTGGTTCCAAGACTTTGATCCTCCAGGTGTTTTGGACTTCAGCTTCCAGAAGCCCCAGACATCTTGACTTACAGCCAGAACTTCTGGGAACTGAAGTCCAAAATACCAGGAGGACCAAAGTTTGGGAACCACTGCATTAAATCTGCAGTTCAGGTTACTCTGAATTTTAATTATAATTCTCATGGTTGTCAAGCATTTTTGATAAAATTCAAGACTCTTCATGAAGGCCAAAGAGGATACCAAATATGGATTTTCATAAAGACAGAAGTGTGTGTGTTATGCAACATAGGTTTGGAAAATGTGGACAATGTTAAATTTGTAGAGAAATGTATGACATCAATTAAAGTCAAAACTTTTATTTTGTGTTTAGGTAAAACACAACCTTGTTAGAAGGCAATTCCTGACTGTCAACCCTGCACATCATGAATTTTGACTGTCCCTTATGGCTATTTTGAAAAGCTGATATGCTTGCCCCAGAGATGGGGCCTCAATCCAACCAGTCACTGGTTACATACTGCGAAAGGCTTCTGAAAAAATTGTATGTAGGAGGCCTAAGTGTATGGGGACCTAGTGGTTATTGCCACATTTGTCCATCTGATGACTTTGTTGTGAAGCACACAGATGTAGGTATTTTCATGGATGGTGTTTGCCTGCCTTGTGCTAATTTTTATGTTGGAATATAGATTAAAAGTATTGGTTCAATTCCTTAGTGTTAGGAGGAGATTATACTAATTTTTCTCTGTAACAGCTTTATTGCTTAATGACAATAAAGCTGCCAAAACATAAAACTATGCATCATTATTATTTAAATCAGAAATGCAGAATTGCAATGGTCTTTATATATTTGCTTACAATATTTGTATACCCCATTCAAAAGGAAAAATCTTAAAATATTTCATATGAAAATGTTGAATATAAAAATAAAATATGATATCTAAGAATTAGAATTCAAAGTAGAAGAGCTCTGTTGTGCAAAGAAAACAGCAACCAAATGAAAGCCAAACCCAAATAATTGAATTTAATTTTTTTTTCACAAAGAAGTGAGAGAAACTACCATGAAATATCCATGAGGCAACCATAGAAGGGGAAAAAAACAAACAAATCTGAATTTGCAGCAATCTGATGTCGGTTGAGTGCAAAGCTTGGGGAGAGAATTAAGGGAGTGAGAAACAATAGGGATGTGATTGTGGGGGTTTGCTACAGGCCTCCAGGTCAGCCTGAGGACTTAGATGAGGCCTTCCTGGAGTAGATGACCACACATTCAAAAAGGAGAGATGCAGTGTTAATAGGAGATTTCAATTATCCTGATATTTGTTGGCAGCCAAACTCTGCCAAGACCGCAAGGTCCAACAAGTTCCTTGCTTGCCTTGCAGACAATTTCATGGTCCAGAAGATGGAAGAGACAACAAGGGGATCCGCTATTTTAGATCTGATCCTGACCAACAGGAAAGACCTAGTCAATGAGGTGGAGGTGATGGAATCCATAGAGGGAGTGACCATGCTCTTTTGGAGTTTGTCATTCAGTGGGAAGGAGAAGCCAAGTGTAGCCAGACACGCATCCTAAACTTTAAGAAAGCTGATTTCTGTGAACTTAGGGAGTTACTTGCTGAAATCCCATGGTCAAGAATACTAAAAGGGAAAGGAGTTCATGATGGATAGGAGTTTCTTTAAAGTGAGATATTGAAAGCACAATTGAAAACTAAGCCAAAAAGGAGGGAAGATGGCAGATGTCTAAAGAAACTGGAATTGTTAGCGAAAGAACTCTCAGCTAAGTTAAGTGTTAAGAGAAACATGTACAGGAAATGGAAGAATGGTGAAACCACCAAAGAGGAATTCAAGCAAATAGCCAGGATATGTAGGGAGAAGGTCAGAAAAGCTAAAGCGCAGAATGAACTCAGGCTTGTCAGAGACATTAAAAACAATAAAAAGGGCTTTTTAAGATATGTCCGCAGCAAAAGGGAAAAAAAGGAAATGATAGGATCGCTGTGTGCAGAAGATGGCCAATTAATAATGAAGGGAAGAGAGAAGGCAGAACTACCCAACACCTTCTTTGCCTCAGTTTTCTCCCAAAAGGATAGAAGTACTCAACCTGAGGGATGGGGAGCAGGTGAGGAAGGGGGAGAAATGCAGCATAGAATAAGTGGAGAAGTAGTGTAGGAATATTTGGCTATACTAGATGAATTCAAGTCTCCAGGGCCAGATGAATTACATCCAAGGATATTAAAAGAACTGGCAGAAGTCATTTCTGAACACTTGCAATCATCTTTGAAAACTTTTGGAGAACAGGAGAAGTCCCAGCAGACTGGAGGAGGGCAAATGTTGTCCCCCATCTTTAAGAAGGGGAAAAAAACGAGGACCCAAATAATTATCACCCAGTCTGCCTGACATCAATTCCAGGAAAGATCCTAGAGCAGATCATTAAACAGTCAGTTTGTAATTACTTAGAAAGCAATGCCGTAATCACTAAAAGTCAACATGGATTTCTCAGAAATAAGTCATGCCAGACTAATCTTATCTCCTTTTGTGATAGGGTTCCAAGCTTGATACATAAAAGGAATGCTGTAGATGTGGCATATCTTGACTTCACTAAGACCTTTGATAAAATTCCCCATGACATTCTCGCAAAGAAGTTAGTAAAATGTGGGCTGGACAGGGCTGCTGTTAGGTGGTTTGGTAATTGGTTGACTGACCAAACCCAAAGGGTGCTCAACAATGGCTGCTTTTCATCCTGGAGAGAAGTGACTAGTGGGATGCCACACGGTTGTGTCCTGAGCCCAGTGCTATTCAACATCTTCATCAGTGACTTGGATGAAGGAGTGGAGGGCATGCTGATCAAATTTGCAGATGACACCGAATTAGAAGGGGTTGCTAATACCCCAGAGGACAGGATCAAATTTCAAAATAATCTTGACAAATTGGAGAGATGGGCCAAAGCTAACAAAATGAATTTCAACAAAGAGAAATGGTCCTGCACTTAGGCAGAAAAAATGGCTGGATAGCAGTATGTGTGAAAGGGATCTAGGAGTCTTGGTAGATCACAAGCTGAACATGAGTTAGCAGTGTGATGGGGCTGCCAGGAAAGCAAACACGATCCTTGGTTGTATCAGTAGGAGTATGGTGTCTAGATGGAGGAGGGTAATGGTACCACTCTATTCTGCATTGGTTAGGCCTCATTTGGAATACTGTGTCCAGTTCTGGGCACCTCAGTTCAAGAAGGACATGGACAAGGTGGAACGTGTCCAGAGGAGTGCGACCAAAATGGTGAAGGGTCTGGAAGCCATGCCCTGTGAGGAATGGGTTAGGGAGCTGGGTATGTTTAGTCTGCAGAAGAGAGTTAAGAGGGGACATGTTAGCCATATTTAAAATATTTGAAGGGATGTCATGTGGAGGAGGGAGCGGGCTTGTTTTCCGCTGCTCCAGAGACTAGGACAAGGAGCAATGGATTCAAGCTGCAGGAAAGGAGATTCCACTTAAACCTCAGGAAGAACTTCCTGGCAGTCAGAGCTGTTCGGAAGTGGAATATGCTGCCTCGGAGTGTGGTGGAGTCTCCTTTTTTGGAACTTTTTAAGCAGAGGCTGGATGGCCATCTGTTGGGAATGCTTTGATGGGTGATCTTGCATAGCAGGGGGTTGGACTCAATGGCCCCTGGGGTCTCTTTCTACTCTATGATTCTATGAATTTAATATAAAAGACAGCTGAAAATAAAGGTAAAATTTAACATAATTATCTAATTTTGTGGCATTCCTAAATCTGATAAGTTAGTAAGTGTCCAGTCTGTTGGTATATTTAAGGGAGAAATGGTTCTTTGGGCTCTGTGAAATAGCGAAAGGGAAGTTAATTGGAGTAAGAGTGTAGTGGTCTTTCTTCAAGAAGCCTAGAGAGATCTCACCTCCAAACATTAGGTAATAATAACTTGTTCTTCAGTTCACCTTCTTTTAAATCTAGTCTCCTACCTAAATTTTATCTCTAGTATTGCTGCTACAAGGACTGTCATGTTTTCAGCACTTTTATTCCAGAATAACACAGGAGCTAGTGTGCTTAGCTTAAGTGTCTCCTAGCCTTTTGTCTATCGAGATGGAATTGATTCAACATCCATCAGGCTGTACCTGATATCATCACATCTAAAACTGATTCTTCCAGCCTGTAGCCTTCATCTTTGGATTTAAGTCTTACTGATGATTCAGTAACTAAAACATCTCACCAGATTTCTGGACTTGTTTCCCTCACATCTTAAATTGGTTTATTTTTCCTTCATCTCTAATAAAGAGTTCTGAAGAACTCAAACACTTACCTGTTTTATGACATTTTTCTTGACCTAAAACAGGGATTATCAATTCTAGTTTTTGTTTTGCCTTAATACTATTCAGTGATGTATTTAAATCTTATACTGCAAGTCTGAAGTCAAGTCTCAAGTTTCTGCCTTCCAGTCTCAAGCTGAATCTCAAGTCCTTGCAAGATACTTTCAAATCAAGTCTCGAGTCAAGTTTCAAGTCTGAGAGCCAACTTTATATCCCAGCCTGTATTCCGGAATTTCTGGACAGAGTTGAAAGACAGTTTTAACAATTTAAGTAAAGTTGGTCCTCTACCTTTGTGATTTTGCCATCTGCAGCTTTGTAAATGAGGAATAGGATCCTTCTTATTCCCCCTCCCGAAGCTGGAGGCTTTTGTGTTGATTGACATAAAAAGAGCCTGCAGCTTCAGAACTGGGGAATAGGATTCCATTTGATGAAGCTCCAAAAGTTTTAGAACGAAGGACCCTTCCTCTTCAATCCCATTTCTCTCTGAGATACATGCCTTGCGGCCAGTCTTGCCTTCTGCTCTTAGGAGAAGTTTTAGAAAGCTCCTCCTATATGCAGTAGGGACAGGCTGCTGAGCAGACCTCAACCCTGCTTCAACCCTGTTCCCCTCTGAGAAAAGTGCCCAGATTTTTGGCTTGAAACAGATAGTCATGTGACCAGTAGGCAACAAGAGATAGACGTGTTGTTCAAAGTTGTAAGGTTTCTGAATGAATGTGTTATGTTACTGAATCAAGGGCAGCAAGTCTGTCACTAAAAATATACAAGTCACGAGTTGAGCCCATGTGTCATTTATTGCCAAGTCAAATCCAAGTTGAATCACTGAAGCGATTTAAGTCTGACATGAGTACAAGTCAATTGACATGAGTCTACATCACTGATATTTTTGCTTGAATCCCATTTGCGGTTATGCCAGTCAAAAGCTGAGAGGTAGACCTGGAGGTTAAGACACTAACTAATTGTAAATAATGGTAATAAAAGCATAGCAGTTGTGGTTTTGAGCAGAGCTTTGGATGGTTGGAAGCTGATCAATGGAACAAGTATTATTTTTAAATTTTACCTGACACATTTGTGGGGGAAAATTAAGAGATGTCTGCAGTTTTATTTAGTTATACAGTATTGTTTGGCAGAGGTCAGGGCAATGATGTTTCAGGAAATGAAATAATGGCTATACAGGAAGACAGATTTTTTTCTGTGGTTGTAAACAGAAGTCATCTTCTGCTAAAGAATTTTACAACACATCCCATCTTCTGTATGTGAGACCATGAAATAGCAACATTTTTCAGTAGCGTGTACTGAGGGCCGTAAAGATTTTTTTTTTTTTTACCAGCTCGTTCTTTCTTAGGATTCAGGTTCTTGTTTTGTTCATTAATAGTTCAATAATTCAGCCCATACCTTGTTATTTTGAGCAGCAGGCAACCTGGGCATTTGTTCCTCTCCCTTGCTTTCCCTCCCAGAAAAACCCTCCTTGCATTTACCATGTAAGTGTTGTTAGACACACTGCACCAGAGAGAAAGTCACCCACCAGTGTAGTAATGCTGTTTAGTTCTAAATAATCAGAATTTCATGTTTTACTAGAATCCCTATATGCATGAAAGTGTAAATGTTCTAAAATATATACCTTCAGTGCAGTACTTTTAAATAGTGTTATCACGTTTCCTGCTTTTAACTGACTGATAGATACCTTACTTGGATATTTTAAGTGAATGTACCATGAACTAGTGAAATATTAAAAATAATTTTTTATATTCCCATGCCTTTTGTTCTACTGATTTTGTGGCGTATGATGGCTTCAGTAATGTTTAGTTTTGAGATTGTACTGGGATGCATGCAGCCAGCTCAGCTATTCTGTAAGAGAGTTATGATGAGTTAGAAATATTTTGGAGAGACTGTCATAATTAGGAAACTGCTAAGGTTGGTTAAACTAATGTGACAGAATAAGTGATTTCTTATTGTTAACCTAGGAAAATGGGATGCTATTAATACATTGACAGTTAAACTGTACAAGATGAAGCATGACTAGAGCATTATCCCTTTATAGGCCTTTGTTCAAACAACAAAGGCAAGCACTCAGCATTACTTTGCTAAAGTAACAGTTTACAGAAGAAAATTGCAAAGGGTAGCAACTTGTCATTTTAGAGTTGGCCCTATAGTTTTTTGTTTTTAATTAAGACAGACCTCCGTTGTAAATGCCATCATGCAGTCTTATTGCACACATGTGAGTGGCACTATACTCTAGTCAAAAGAAGTAGAAACTGAAGAGCATCCAATGAAATCCAAAGAAGAAACAGGAGGTACATCTCAAGATATTGAAAATATGATTATTATTCAAAGCAACTTCAATAGCAGGACCTTTTCAGTGCATGTATATTTCAAAGTACACCCATGTGTATAGTAAATAGTTCTAAGAGATTCTGGTCCAGGAGTTTTTTAACTTTTAACTTTGATTCTAAATAGCCTTAGGAAGGCCTTACAAGTATATATAGGCCAAAATTTTTGACTGATAAGGCAGCCATCTTTTGAGCATCTTGAGATGTATCTTCAGTTTATTCTGTCCCTATGCCATGGTCATAACACTATATGCAACCAAAAGAAGAGTCAAAAAGTACAGCAGTAGGTGTAGAAACAAAAGCCACAACACTGGCATCACTATGGTGTCATTTGTAACTCATCATTGGCACCAGTCAATGATTGATGACAATAAATGATGCACTACCTTGTATAAACACAGAGAGCAAAAACATGTTCCTATAAATAGACCACCAAGTTTTTGTTTTCAATGCAAATTTCCCCATCGCTTTCACAGAATAATATCTTGCATTGGTTGCAGAAGTTTATTATTATATGGTTAAAATGGATTTTTCATTGTTTATGGGTATGGGGAGAGAAATAGGCCTTTCTTCAAAATTTTCACCCATAATAATTCAGCTTCATAGTGCATAGGGCTTGAAATTGTGCTACTTCTATGTAGGACAACTATTTATGCAACCCCCCCCCCAAAAAAATAGATTTATCATCAAGGAAAAAGGGAGGAAAAAAGAGGATAGAGATTTGCATTTCATAGAATCATAGCATTTGTGTAGGTCCAAATAATTATCATTTAAGTAGGAATATACTACATCTGACCATAGTAGGGAAGACTGACTGGGTGATTTATATGCCTTCTGTTGCTCATGTGCTAGGTGTCCATGAGAAACATCATTCTTTCCTTTTGAGGTTCTTTATCTTTTTTACTGGACATGGAGAGCAACCCTTTGATAGAGGACTCTCTTCTCTGAAGTAGGACATAAGGCCATCCTGTTTCTTTCTAGGAGCTCTCTCTGCCTTGTTCCACCTTGTGAAATTGAGGTGGACTCCACTCTTCCAAAACCATTTTGAGTCAGAGAGAAGATCACAGTCTGTCAGATCTCCCAAAAAGCAAAACTCTGAAAAGCAGATTGGCCTATTACAGCTCTCTCTGACCTGGTGCCCTTCAGATATATTGGACTGCAACTGCCACTGGGAGAGGCGGGATAAAAATAAATTTTATTATTATTATTATTGGTGATTCTGGTTGCTGAGGAACCTAGTTAGGGGAAGGCCAGCACATTTCTTGGCTGAGGCTATTGCTTTTTTAATGACCATGACAAGCCATTTCCTTGCTTAGCATCACACTTAGCCTGGAGAGTCCATGGCATTTTTTAATCTACTAACCAACCGGACTGTTCAAAAGAAAATTAGCTGTTGCACCTGAAGTTTTAAAATTCTTGATTGGAAAAACTACAAACACAAACATATTTTAGCACTTTTCAGCACTGCTAAATTAAGGGGCACTGAAGCTAAAGGTTAATATCAGCTGATGAAGTAGCAGAATTCCTTTTTGGAAGGGTCTAGCTGGTAGATTATGTTTCTCACTGTAAGCACTGCAGAAAACAAAAGCTTTTTCATTCCAGCTAAGATTATAAAACAGATGAATGAGTCATAGATGCAGTGGGTTTGCTGTTGTTTTCATTATTATATATTGTTCTTATCTCTATTCTGCAGCTTGCATTAAAGGATCCAGTACACTCTGTGTCACTGCAGCAGTTTGTGTATGAGAAGCTAAAGGCACAACAGGAATTGCTGGGAGAACAAGGCTTTCAAGCACTCATGGAAACTGTGGATACGGAAATAGTTACCCAGCTACAAGACTTCTTACAAGGATTCTGAATATTCAAAGACAAGATTTTTTTTACATCTCTTCACCTCAGTTTAATAAGGGCAAATACTGCAGCCTTCCCTCTGATTACAAAAATCAGCTTCAAAAAGAGGTCTGTTCTTGGAAATTAAGGAGGGAGAGGCCATAGCACTGATGATCCAATCTCTCCTAATTACATGAAACATGCATGTATGGTATATATGGGATAAAGGTTTGCAAAAAAGAGTTGTAAAAGTGAATATCTAATTTACTGTTGGTAATGGCTTTGATCTTACAATCATGTGCTGTTATCACTTAAGGGTTTTTCTGCAAGGATATCAGCTTGCTTAGGCTGCCTTACTCTATTGTTTACTTTTAAAATCGTAATAAAATGTAACGCTTAATGAGCATTACAGCAGAAGGATGTCATACAAGTAGTGTAAATATAGCAATATAAATAGTGGAAAGTATTCTTAAAGTTTCCTCTATGGGGAGTTGAACACTAGTGTCTTTTGCATGAAAAGAGAACTAATGATATTGTCCCCATGTTTTAAACTTACTTTCTTAATCTGTGTAAAAGAGAAATGATTTAGAATTTATTTTTCATGTTTTAGCTCTACAGAATTGTTTTGATTTATAAAGTAGCACAGAGATCCTGTGACAAAAAATTTATGTTTGAAGTTAAAATCGATCCTTGATCTGCTCCTCCCAGGATGGTAGGAGGTGAATATATTGTGCACCCTGAGCAAACAGATGATGGGGTTTATATTTTCTGTTCTAGAAGAGTCACCACTCTAGGTGGCTAAAGAAGGTGAGTCAAATCTTACTAATATCCTGTTATTATGGATTATCCTAAAACAGTGCTAATGATTGGTTCTAAATAGTCAGGACATCATCTGGAAAAATGGAGGTTACCAATCAGGGAAAGTGAGTTGAGAAATATTTTGAGTTCCAATGTTATTTAAGTAAGTATTCATACTGTTCCCTGTACCCCACTCTCCTGTCTTTGTCTTGTACCTCCTATTTTAAGGAGAGCCATTTATTTCCTTTTAAATCAAGGCTTCCTATGCCAATTTATCTTCTGACATGAGAAATTAATTTTTAAGAAATGGTGGCCATATACTAACAAATTGTTAGTTATTATACTTGCGCAGAAAGCTGGCATCTGTGTGTAACCCTCAAGATCAAAGTCTTCTTGTAAACTAGATTACAGATTGTACTAGAAAATAAAAATCTGATGCTTCCAAACTGCAAAATTGTAAAATTGCAATTAAATTTTACAAAGATATCTCAGTTCTGACTCCTTCTATATGTTTCTTATCAGTAATCCAGAGACACACTTGTTGGTGGCTATAAGAATTTAATTTAAAGTTATTGGTGTATATCATCCTATGCTATAGTCACCATGGATTTTTCTTTAGAAGTGTGTCTGACACTGGAGATTGAGGCTCAGAAATTTTGTTTGGTATGAAATAACACCAGGATTATGATATATTACTGTTAAAGATATTGCAGTTGATTTAATTGGAACCTTTTTAAGTAGACTTGGGAAACTTAACACATTGTACAGCTTGACAACTGACAAAATTTGGCTACTAAAATTGCTGCTAACTTTAGAACATAGGTATAGGAAAGGTGAGAAATCTAATTCCTAGCTGAAAATGGCTTTCAGTGCACAGTTTTTAGTGAAAACCAAACATCTCCATGTGCTGATCTTTTCTGCAAGCTCAGTTTTCATAAGGTAAACATACACTTTCTTCCTAAATGTGGGATAAAGAGAAAAGCTATAGACACAAATCCTACAAACTCTTGCATTCTGAGAGAGGACAGTCTGTCCCTTTGAGGAAACCAGACCAGATTTGGAGAGTGCACAAGGGGTGCAGGGGAAATTTGATATACTGTACTGTTGGAATGCGTTCCAGTGAGAATGGGCAGGTTTCCCCTGCAGTGCAACAAAATCAATAAGTTACACATCCGTGGAAAATTCAAGATGAAAGAATTAAATCTTTTATTCAGCCCAGGCCAGAAGAAAGATTTGATGTTCGGTGATATTTCCACAAATCAGGCATGCCAGAACAAAGAATTGCATGCACATTTATGCTTTCCATGAGAAAATGAATTAGCACAGTAAGTTGTATCATTTCTAGGTAAGATCTGATAGGCTTCAAGTATCAGGGCGTGGGACCTTGAGCCTGTCATATTTTAGCTCCCCTAATGAATCTG
The DNA here is from genome assembly GCA_948474755.1 of Ctenosaura bakeri. Classification (NCBI taxonomy): domain Eukaryota; kingdom Metazoa; phylum Chordata; class Lepidosauria; order Squamata; family Iguanidae; genus Ctenosaura; species Ctenosaura bakeri. The sequence goes on from CAOLHI010000531.1 coordinate 200,373, forward strand.
TCACTTAGCACCCATCAGTTATTTATCCCAAGTGTGGCCTGCTTACATTTCTGTACTCTGGGAGGCTAGTACTTCTGTCTCCTTTATTATCTGTAATATATATTCCATTCTCCACGTCTCTACGTCTCCCAGGTCAAGCTGTTGCCTCTTCAAGGCTGATATATTAATTTCCAGGTGCCTTTGTTAATAACAAAACAGGCTAGTAACTCAAAGGGCACTGGAGAAAACTCTGCAGAGGCCTGGTCTGGATTCCTTTATACTATTTTATGCTATTCTTAAGTCCCATCGTTCTCAGGCTTCCAGGTTTCTCTATCAATCCCGCCTTTGGAATTTAAGAGGCATGGGTAAACTTCCCACATCATAAATTCCATCTCTCTTAAGATACCTCATGGACATGAACATGATCTTGTCATTCTGTTTTTCTGAGCCCACTAGTATGTAGTATCATCATCTTGTTATTACATATGCAATTTCTGCAAGAAGATACACAAATAGGCACAATTATATGAACAAACAAAACTTCCTACAAAAACAAAGACTGTAAATCCCAGGAAGATTTGCTTCACTTGCATGAAATTGGGAATCCAGGAGGTGAGCCAGGAAAGAGCAATACCATCTGAGTGCTTTATGTGTGTCATTTCCTTAAGTTTGTTAACCTTGATGTCTATTATGTTGGATCTATCTGAAAGATTAAAACAACACATCCCATCAAAATCCTGATTGTGCTTTGGCAGGAAGTAAATCAATAGCTGCTCTGTTCTGCAAAGTAGCTTCCTGCAGCTCATGCAGGTTGAGATTGGCTATGGCTTGGGAGGTTGCATTGATCCTTTTGGCTATAGCACATATCAAATGGTCTGTTTTGTGTCAGTATTCACTGCTAGAGCAGGAACTGTCACTAGGAAAACAGCTAGACCATTGCCCCAGAGCCTGCAAAGGCATAGACATTGCTCAAGCAGATTTCATCATATTCCTCTAGTCCTCTTCTTTTCGACCTGTGGCCATTTGTAAGAGTGTGGGAGACATATTACCGCCCTACCTATAGCACATGGTTTTATTGTAGCATTTGCTGGAATGTAGGAATATACTCTTGAAACAATGTATTAAGAGTTATCTAGGAGGTAATAAAATGTGACCATAATTATAAGACAGTACTTGAGGTCCTCAGCGTTGTCAACCTTCAGAGAGGCTCTCTCAGGATCAGGCAGCATGAAGTCTCCAAACTTAAAAGCATACACTGCTCACTTCAGCTGCAATGGGAAGCAGTGCTGCATGTACCTAGAAACACCCCCCCACACACACATAAATATCAAGAATTGTAAATGACCCTTTCTTTTACAACGTTACTGGAAAATCTACATGTGTGACTGAGAGGTTTTCACTATTCATATACTAGTATCTGTCTAAAAAGTGGGAAGGGATCGTATATTTAAGTGGAGGTCCAGTAGTCTCTAAGACTAGTCTCTCTTAAAAGTGTAGTTAAATACTTTATTTCTCAATATTATGTTAATGAAAGAAGCCATGGAACAATATATGCTTTCTTTACTTATTTTTAAAGAGAAGCTTACATTAATCCCCAGGAGAGAAAATCATTGGAAAAAGTCCAACATAATGTCTTTGGAGTTTCAAATAAAGTGGTAGCCATAATGATTGATGTCCATATATTATTTAAATCATTGGATACAGTAGCTGCTGTTGAGGGAAGGTGGATGATGGGACTTAGGCAGACTGCACTAAATCCTCCCTCATACCACTGTGCTCTGACCAATGTGGCTCAGAGACAAGCAAAACAAACATGCAGCAGAGTTAAAACACAGCCACAAGAAGCGTGTGCAGCAGAGTATAATATGCAGCACTGCTCTGACCCCAAAAAGTACCCACTAAGAACACTAGCACACAGTGTTGTCATCCAAAAATATACCTGGAGGCTTTTTTTATTCTTCAGTTCCAATATATACATCTGTACAGGATTTGCACATCCTCCAACAAAGGTTGAGCATTCCATCATCACATCAGATTGAATTATGCTCGGACAGAGCTCCGGCAAGAGTCAGGGAGACCGAGAAAAAAACCTGTCAGAGCCCACCTCTTTATATACACAGGGACTAGCTGATGTAACCCCAGCCAGGATTTCATGTCGCCATGGCTGATGAAACCCCTTGCCCAGGTTTCATATCACTATGACTCAGCCTTATTGTCCCATGGGGATTACCTCATGCTTGCACAGTCATTCTCCAGGTGCTTTCCACACGCACATCATAAGTATTTTAATTGGAACAAAGATCACAGCAATCCTTTTCCAACAGCTGATCCTAGCGGTAGATTTTTGGAAGACAGAATTTTTCAACAAACTGTGACTATCCCACTGTATGCTTAAATTTAAATTAACCTGGCTGTGTCTTGACAGTCTTCAAACCTTCTAAGGATTTATGAGTCTTTGTCCAGTGCATCCATAATTTAGAACAAGGCTGGGCAGCCCCCATTAACCCTAGCCAGTGTAATCAGTGGCAAGAATCCAAAAGAGAGACAGTCCAATAACAGTGGACCCAGAACCCTTTTTTGGGGAGGAGTGAATTAAGATTAGGGCTGCACACAGACCCCCAGATGCAGTTTAAGTTTAGTTCAGTCATTTAGATCTGGACTTTATTGAGACTGGATTAATCTGGATCCAAAGGAACATGGATAAACTGTACCCCCTTCATTAATATGCACTGGGAAGCCAAAAATGGTCATAACTCCTTTATTTTTTTCACAAACCTACATAATTTGGAGACATGGTGGACCCAGAAGAGGGGATTAAACAAACCCAATTTCAGACAGACACCTGCAGAGGTTTTACGCTAAGTGTGTTCTAAAATATAACAATACTTCAAGAGAATTTTTTTGGGGGGGGGCTTTATTCCAGCAGCAGACCAGCTGTCAAGATTCAGTGGCACCCCATAAAGAAGCTAGTTAAAATCACGAGAGCATGTTTGACCCCTCCTTTCCCCCTTTAAGACACTTGGTAATCTGAGCTGACATTTGAAACCTCCTTCTCGTGGACCCTCCTCATCACCTCTCCCAAACTTGTCTGGGAATTGAATTGAGTACACCTACTACTACCATCAACCCCACCCTACAGTTATTTCTGCTCCCTGGCTGCTTTGACTTTTGTTCTGCATCTGTCCTGGGTAAGATGGCTTGGCATTGCCTCTTAAGATACTACAGCAGTCTACCATTGCTGCAATATCTTCTACCTCTGCTGACTTGCTACCTACAGTGAAGACGCATAGCAAATCTGGGATCCTTTCCCATCTCAAAATGGACCCCAATAATGGTTCTGTATTTCTGTAGTTTCTCATACTGTCTCCCTTCTATCTAATACTTAATTAATAACAACAGCTACGGACAAGTGGGGAAATACGTTTTGCTTCCTAAAACAGAAAGAGACTCTTAAGACAAATTAACAAGAAAGGCAAACAAAAGATTAAGCCAGGCTGTTCAATAAATAAGGCAAAAGTAAATTAAAGAAACATTAAGATGAACAACTTTTCACTCTTGCCAAATCTCTTTCATCATCTGCTGTTAATGTTGAATGAAGAAATGCTAAAAGAGATATTTATAGCAAAAAGTACAACTTGGACCACACGTTATTGGATAGTTACCATCCAATTTCCAATGTACGGTGGCGTTCCAACCCCAGAGCTTTCTAGATAAGATGCATCATTTAGATCTATTTCAGTCTGGTTTCAGACCTAGCAATGGGACAGAGATTACTTTGATCACATGGGTGGACAGCCTCTGCCAGTATGTATATAGGGGGAATGAATTCCTGTTGGGTCCACTGGACCTCTCAATGGCTTTTAATAATATTGGCCATATCATCCTGGCTTACTTGCTAGAATGGAACATGGAGGCCCTGTGTTTATGGTGACTTCTGGAGGGGGCACCCCAGAAGGTGGTGCTGTAGGATAATGCCTTGGCATTAGCGTGCAAAATCCTTTATAGTTCTGCTGTATTCGTCATGCTATTTAACATGTACATAAAGCCATTGGTAGAAGTTATTGGGAATCTGGAGTCCAATGCCACCAGTTTCTCCTTTCTACTTTAATTTGAGAAATCCACCTTTGTTCCAGTGCCTATGATCAATAATGGATTGGATAGTGATGAACATGGTCAGCTGAAAAGCAAATTGGGTAGTACAGATTTTGCCAATGCTGTATGGGATTACACTCACACTGATTTGCAGTTTCAGTGTACTCTTGTACTCAGACTTGAGCCTTAAACATTTGCTTAAGGTTTTGTGGTGGCCAAGGAGTGCATTTGCACACTTAAACTAGTGCACCAACTTTGCTTATTCATGGAGATGTTGTATGCAACCATGGTAACGCATCCTTAGTTGCGTCTTTTTTGGATTATTGTAACATGCTAGACATGGAAATGCTTTCGAAAACTGCTCAGAAAAGTCAGCTCACCAAAGAGCAGCAGCCAGATTGTTGACTGGGGCTGGTTACGTGAAGCACATCACTCCCCTCTTACACAGGATGTCTGGTAGCAGTCTGTTTTGGGGCACAACACAAAGTTCTCTTTATGAGTCATACAGTCCTATATTGGGGTAATCAGGGGGAACCAGAGGGGGAAACTGCCCCCAAAGCCCTGGAGGAGCAGTGCAGCCTTCCAGCCCCTGACACTTACCTACTGTTACCCTGATTTCTGGGGGTCCCGTGAGGGACACCTAAGTGCACTCCAAATTACAAAGGTGGGAATTAGTCAAAAGAGCACAAGCGAGCAATACAAGAGGCAGGGAACGGAGTGAGATCTTTTACTCAACGTCTACGGGGTCAGGCCGAGTCAAGGAGCAAACAGAAGTAAAAAATAATTGTGGTTTTTATTAAAATACAACCAAACAAGTGTATGCAACACACTCACACAGAGAACTATAAAAATAAAAGGTTGGAATGGGATAGAGGGATTTTTAGAGGAAGTTTTTGGAATGGGTGATACTACACCTGTCCTGAAGCCCGGGAAGTCTGAAGAAGAAGTTCGTGGATATGAAGTTTCTCAGCACGTGGAGCTGAGGGGAAGGCTTGCCAAGCAAAGCGGCAGCAAGGCAGGATGGAAGTCAGGAGCAATCCGAGGAAGCTCTCAAAGTCAGGGGTTCTTATAGGGGAAAATGTGGCCATAGGCTAGTCCATACTTGGGGAAAACAATGAGTTTCGGGCTGGAGACAAAGCCTCCAAAAGGTCAGGATTTTACATGATTAAGTCTGAATTGTCAATATGCAAACGCAGAGTGCTTGACAGATGAGTATTCGGCTAGTCAAACTGCCTGCTCGGTGCAGGGAGTTCTTTGTAAGGAGCGTGCATACATAATGTGGTACTTGCCTTGAGGTCTCCTGAAGCGGTGGGTTGGCTATTTCTGGCCTGCCTGTATTTGTGTGGAATATTACAGCAATTAGCAGCCGTGCCTGTCTGCGAGCTTGTACGGGGGCCCTGCAAGCACATGGAGAACAGAGGGGTATAGTAGGCCAAATTAGTGATATCAAAACGATATCTATTATCCCACAAGTCTGGGCTAGAAACTGCAGTAACACTATCACTGGTTTAAAAGCTCTGCCTCTTTCACTAAAGTTTTTGACATTTACAATAAGAACTCCCTTACAGAATTTAGCACTTTTGGAATACATATACAGATAACGGGTTCCTCAAACAAAAATGTTCATTCATAGCCATACATAATAAATCTACCTGAATTAATCAGCCACACTGCTGATTCATAAGCCACAAGGCAATCATTTACCCCTTTTTTGTATTTCATTTCAGAATGAAGTTTGCCTTTAATTAGCTCATGCTTCCCCAGAAGGGAGTTCAGAATGGTAATAACACTGTAGTAATCTTCCAAACTCTGCAATGTTTCTTGCATATAACCACCATTTATTAATATGCAACATTTCTTCAAAACAGACAACGAATTCCCTGGGTGTTCACTATATTTGACATATGTAAATAGTCCTATAGTTTCTCTGAATCAATATGGAGAACTTCTCAGTGTGCTTGTTTGATCAATCGTCAGCTAGGAATCTGCCACTGGCATAAATGTTGGTATGTTGGATGTTTGATGTTGTCACCGTGCAAAACTGGCTACATACCTCTTATTACAAATTTTATTTTGAGTGCTTCTTTTCGATAAGGGACTGGTTTTTTTGAAGCTTCATATGCAAAAATCAGTGGAACTCTACCTTCCACAAACATAAATCTGTTCTTTTGCATCCCTGCAATTTAAAAGCAGTAGATCCTGATGGTTTTCTGTAATGTTTGTATAGTGAAATGCACTCAGGCCATTTGCACACTACATTGCTATAATGCTATTATTCCACTTTCAACATCCTATGGAATCCTGGGGTTTGCAGTTTAGGGAGGGGCATTTAGACTTCTCATCCAGAGAGCTCTTTGGCCTCAGTAAACTGTGAATCCCGGAATTCCATAGGATGTTGAAAGTGGAATGATAGCACTATAACAGTGTAGTGTGGAAATGACCTCAGTTAAACTAGCAGGTATTGCTTTGTGGAAATGTAAACATATTACTTGAGAATACACTTTTGTGTATGACCGCTGATTGCACTTTAGATGTGTCATTTCTTGATCTCCCAAAACCTCATGTTTTGCTTTCAAGGCAGAGGGCTTCAACCCGTGTTGATTTGTATGGATATCTACCTCAGGAAATTGGTAGTCCCCAAGGCAATTGCTGGTCCAGTCTTAAGAGTGCCCCTGTGGCATGAAGCTGACTTCCCCTCAGTGTTCTGAGCATAAAAGAGTGGTACATGACAAACTGATAGCACAATTCTGCTCCTGAGGGTCAGACTTCAACAAGAAAGAACCCCAATTCACAGCTCCATCACCTCATAAACTGTGTACAGCACTTCACTTCTTGTAAACTCTCAGTAGAGATCCCAGCAGGTGCCTGAAGCCATCCAGTGATGTTCAGTGTAAGTCCTTTTTTAATGAGTTGTTGTGCCAAAGTCAGGATCAAGGTTGAAGCATTTTTTGTTCTCATGTTTGGCTATTTGTCTGGCATCACGAATTTTAGAGGAGATATCTCTTTCCACGTTTCTCTTCATCCATTTTGGCTGTCTACTCTTATCTTAATTTCTTTAGATAACTTTACAACAAAAATAGAGAACTTTGCAGCCAATAATTTGAAACTCTTGTTCTTTTTCTTTATTTTTCTGCTACTGTTTTCTTCCCTTATTTATGTACTTAATAACATTGTTGAGGAGTTTAGGAGCTGGCCAGAAAGGAACTCAATGGTTGCTTGCAATTTTAAAAGCTTAACATTTCAGAGCTTTAACTACCTGCTAGGCATCTCTCCTTGGAAAGAAACATAGTGTCTCACAAGGTTAGGCATTGGATTTGGATGAATCCAAAGCAAAATTGGGTCACGAAGACCAGTTTTGCTACTTTCCAAAGCCAAGTAGGTTTTTCTGTGAAGCAAGCATGACCAAAGGTGGAACCCTTGTGAAAACACAATATATCTGCAAAAATAAAGAAGATTTTTTCTCTCTGAATGACTTGAAGGTGGGGGAGGAAGAATGGAGTAGAGTGGCTTTACCAGGTATCATCATAGGTGAGGTTACTTTCTGTGGGCACTTCCTGTACATGGGTCATTTCCTGTGGCCCACATTTTGCTCACTCCAGTGTTGAGATTGATGTACGTTTCTTCTGGATCATGTTAATCTTTAATCTTTTCCCCAATCTTAGTTATTGAGTCTTTTCAGATTGTCTATTCCCTTCCTCCAAGTTTCCCTAAACTTGAAATCGTGATTGGTTCAGCACAAATTGATGTTCTGGGTATATTGTACACTATTTTGGAGATGGGAGGAGAAAGCGGCTAGCTTTTCTTAAATGTTGGTGATGTGACACAGATCATGCTTTTTTTTGGTATCATACAGCATGGACATGTCCACTGGTGACATGTTCCTAGCTGGATATATGGGCATCCTATTAGTTTTGTATTAGGACGTTTCTGATAATGGAGCTCCCAGCTGTATGTGTATGTGCTCATATTTATTACTAATTTCTTGTATTAACTGTGCTTTATTTGTACTGTTTTTAAAAATTCTTTCAGTACTTTTCCTAGACCCTTTCAATCCCTTTTCATCCAAATTCTATTCCACTTTCTCCTTCAGTCCTTCTAATATTATTTCAATTTCATGTCGTCTTCTTTCTTGCTCAGATGTACCCCATTGTCAGTTTCTTCTGTGCAACTTTATGTAGAGAACTTATTACTAGGCAATTGAGTCCTTACTCCTTCTTTTTAAGTCTGTATCTTCAGTTCATATTTCCTCTGCTGTGTGTGTTTCGTAGCTGTTTGGGTGGGTTCTTTTTTATTAGTAGATGGGTGTTCTATCTTGTGTGTGCTGTGTTTGTAGATTAATTCTAATATACACATAGTGTTGTGAGATGATCACTAATCTGTTTTATGGTCACCCAACAATTGGTTTCTATAAAGTTGCTTAACAGTCATAAAATCAGCTTGCAGTCTGGCAGCAATTCAATTAAGGGAGAAATTCAGAGGAGATAAAGGAGATAGAACAGAGGTGGGAATTGTACCGTCCTTCAGATGTTTTTCAACTGCAACTCCCAAGAACCCTAGCCAGTATAGCCGATGTGAGGAATATTGGGAGCTGCAGTCCAACAAAATCTATAGAGCCATACAATTCCCACACCTAAGTCAGAGGGATTGAAAGAGCTCTTGATGCCCCTGTCCTTACCATCCATCCTTCTGCTCAAGTCTGCCAGCTTGCCACAGTCATCCCAGCAGTCTCAAATGAAGCTTCTGGTAGCGGGAACTGGCTCCCTTCATCCTATCAAGCAAGGTTAATTTTTCAGAGAAAGTGAAGGGCAAATAAAATACTGATTAAGGGTTGCCAGGTTGAAATAAGGGACAGGGTTCTTATACCTTTAACAGCTGTGCAGAAGCAGAACTTCTAGTAGCTATTGCCCCATCCTTATTTTGCTTGGCAACTCTAGGGCTGACCTATGTCAAATCTGTTATCCAGCCAGCCTCTACTATAACGACAGAAGTTTTCTTTTAAATGTATGACTTGTAACTTTAAAATTCACCCAATTATAGCCAAAAGAGGGGAAAATCCAGTTCTGTCATCTTTGTTCTTTAAATACAGGGGCTAAATGAGAAGAAAAAAGGCCATCTTTAGAGTTAAACAGAATGTTCATATTAATTTTAAATATTATTATACATCATCTTTATCTCCAAGAAACATATTCTCCCAAGCTTCTTTTCATTGTCATCAGTCATGTTTGCATTGTAAAATGTCAATAGAAATCTCTCTAATAAAAGTTACAGCTTGCTAATAGTTCAAACAGTTCAGGTACTACTTACATGCTGCCCTCTGTTCTTGAAGTTTTCTTGGCTAAACTGACGTACCAATTAATCCTGGCTTTTCCAATAAAGCTGACAATGATCGTATTTAATACTGGTAACAAGAGCTCATAAAAATGTCAACATACATTGTAAAGGGGAATCTAGTTTATCTTATATACTCATTAAAGTATAAAAATGTTATGGCAGCAGTTGGTAGAATTTTTATATATATGCTGACTGCAAAATCTTCGGAGTCATAGAATAGTTTAACAACTACCATAAGAATGTAAAACCCAATGTAGTTGGCTTATTTATTTCAGAATGTTCTTATTTCTGACTGATGATGGGCAGTCAGCTCTTAGATAACTGTGCTATACACCCTGTGTTATATACATGCAAACATATAATATCTTCAGATAGATCTCAGTTCCAACCTACTACAACATTACCAGTTTTTATGCTGAAGCTGAGGAGATGGAGAGCAGGAAGGGTGAAAAATCCAACACAATTGTCCCTTTTCCCAGTTCCAGAGTTCTCATGGGGACATGTTTTAAGCAGCATGGAAGATTGGCCACAATTGAAAGGCTACTATCTTAAATTCTCTTGTTCTTCACCTAAGGGACTTTTATAACAGGGGTAGACAGGCCAGTTCTTTCCAAACATTTTTGGCTACAATACTCATCAGCCCACCCATCATAGCCAATGGTTAGGGAAGATGAGAAGAGTAGGCCAGAATATCTCGAGAGCATCAAGGTCATTTATATTCTATATGCTTGCTTTGAGTAACGAGTTGTAACTCATTCCTTCAATCTAATTTGCACCATGGAGACAGAGTTCTTTTAATGGTTTTGTTACCCAGAGATGCCTGTCACACATTTGCAGAAAACAACACAAATCTGTTCCTCCCCGCAAGTTGGTAGTAATTTGTAAGGTTTGTTTTCTAATTCTCAATTTTATGTTAGTACTTGAAATGATTATTTCTGCATTGGCTGGAATTAAGATACACACACACACACTTGCTCTGCAGTTGTGTTTCTCATATAGCAGCCTTTTGTGCCATGTAGCTGACAATCTACTTTGAAAAAGGTCAGTTTGTGATAAAGTTAAGTCTATTGTTTAAAAGAAGAGGAGGAGGGAATGCTGGGCACAGCCACAATTAGAGATTTCCGTATCATTATCTTTTTATTATTTCTTTGGGATATTTTGTAATCTGTTTCTAATTGCTTGCCAACATTAATTCATACGTCAAACATTGGGTGCCAGTGGACTGAACCCTGTTGGTTAGTCCCAATTAGACTAGTCTCATTAAATTAACTGTTGTGCAGTGAGACAACATGGAGGCAAACCCTGCTGATTCAGGGGGTCTACTTTAGTTGAGTGTAACAGTAGAGTTCAGACCAATGTGCTGTTCATCATCATGTGCAAACTGGCTACTAATTAAACCATTTCATGGTCAATTAGGAATTAGACCTTCAACGGCTCTAATAAATTGTTTTCAGCTAAATGCCCGAGACACCATGAAGAAAGAGATCCATGAGGATAGAGAGCTATTGCAAAAACAGTGCCCACTGATTCAACAAAGAGATTTGTTAGTAGAAAGCAAGGGCAGGAGCAATGACAATGCTTTTAGCAGAAGCAAGTCCAACTGAGTTTGATAAATAGTAAGTGGGAAGAGGATTGCTGCCCTGGACTTAAATCCAATGGTTAGTCACAGGGCAGAATCAGTGGTATGTATAACTTGAGTCTTCAGTTCCACAATTGTTTTAGCGCAGGTATGGGCAACTCCCTTAGTTCCTCAGAAATGGCAACCAGGAGCAACATCATATCATTTCTTCTCACCATTTTGAGAGAGGCTCCAATTAAGATAGAGGTATGGCTATGGATGGTTTTGCAGGTGCTTTTTTTTTGGGTTCATTTTCATACATTTGGGAAGCTTTCTATGTGCTGTTCAAGTTAAAGTCACCCAAAAATTGGACATATTTTTTTTTTAATTTGGGGAGCTTGAGACTGCTTTGGTGGACTAATGGAGGGGGAGAGGTTCAGGGAGTACATAATGGGCTCTTGAGGGCCACATGTGGGTCCTTGACTTAAAGGGTCTACTCTACCTGGAGGTGGCAATTAGACTGAGACCTTAGGGTTGTTTTTTTCTTTCTGCACTGTCTACAAATGTCACAGGATATTTCTCAATGTGAAAATTGAACATGAAGATTCTCTTGCTAAGTTGGTAGATGAGCCCAAATAACTTACAGTATGAACCTAAGACTATATAGAACACAGCAAAATAGCAGCACAGCTGGGTTTGTATTCCTGGAAAGAGGCCAGTGGCATGGAGCTGAAGGTTTATTATCTTGCTAAATAAAGGAAGAAGATTCTGCAGAGAGTGTAACAGTTGCAGATCAATTGTGTTGCTCGGCAATTCTAGCAATCATTTTTTTGCCCTCAGTTCTCAGTGTTCATCTTCAGCTGCAGCTGATGGCCTACCATTGTCCTGAACAATCGGTTCTAACTACTGGGATATCTGCAGTGCTATAGCTGTCATCCAATCATTTTATATGCTTAAGAAATGGCCAATAATTTGTCAGACATGGGTTATGTGAAGTTATAGTTAAATCAATATGTCTTGGGCCCTTTCCTCACCGGCCTATTAAAACGGTGCAGAGTGACCTCCGACGGAGGTCTTCTGCACTGTGGAGTGGACTGGGGTGGACTACTTTTCATAGTTCTGCACCTCAGTCTGCTCTGGAGCGACCAGAAGTGGTCGCGCAGTGTGCTTTTTAAAAACCTCTTTAAGAGGTTTTTAAAAAGCACTGAACTCACAACCCCGTGTTGCTCCATTGCCGCGCTCCGGTGCAGATTTGCAGGCGCGCACTAGTGTGTGCCTGCAGATCTGCTAGGGGTGGGCTTTAGTCTGGCAAGCTTCTCCAGTTGGTGGAAAGCCTGCACTAACCGGAAGCCGCCATTTTGGATGCCGGAGCAGTGCGGAGTGACAAGCTTGCACTGCTCCTCTTCCAACAGACTCGCCCGGATGCTGAAGAAGTCCAGTAAGTCCCGTTTTTGCTCGGTTCCTTTCCCATGTGCGAAAAGGGCCTTGGTTAAGTGAACAAGTGCGCATCTAATATAACCAGATCAGTTGAAAGTTGGCCTACAACAATACCTGAATTTTGAGTAGGGGCATAGCAAGCTTCTGGTAAAGGCAGGCTATTTTAGTACAACAAGATATCCTGCCAATTAGAGAGAAGAGTGTGACCCACAGACCTCACTTTTGCTTCCCCCAAGATCTCTGCCAGTCCCCCTAAAATGTGATAATGAAAATCACCTCCAATCAATATCTGAGGCCATTCCTGCACAACAATGTTCTTCCACGTCGTCACGCTGCAATTCAGGTTCAGAAGGGAGCATGTCAGCAATGCTCCCCTCCGCATCTGCTTGCTCCCTGCAGAAGGAAGCATGATTGCTCTACCTATTCCTTCCGCAGCTCAGCCAGGCACTTGCCATTGCTGTGCTGAGCAGGGAAGCATCACAATTGCCCTTCTACACAATGGTAAGTATGGGAGCACTGCATGAATGGAGGTACAAAACAGATTTTTTCCATTTTGCAAATGCTGTGCAAGTGCAATGCTTTGCAACAGGATGGCAGCGGGATGGAGACGACATCATGTAGAAGCTTGACCTGCCGACTGCTGCCATCCCGTGACAGAAGCAGTACAGCGATGTCGTGTGGAAAGGGCCTGAAACTCCTTCAAAGGCATGGAAACATGCAAGAACACCTTTCTGTACTCCAGAACTCTCTATACTTACCCTCCATCTTAGCTTGAGTGGTGAGTGGTGAGTGGAAATGATGACATGTCTCTTTTGATTGCCATTTTGGGTGAGATATAATTTTAAAAAAATCCTCACACTCCCAGGTGTGGGGGATTGGCCCCTGCACAGTTGCCTGCCCTATTATAAAGAATTCTCTAAATCCTTCACAGAACCTCCAGTGCAAGGTGGAGACACCCAGTAGATTTTGGTTCCTGGTTTTTGCATTTTGTACAAAATGAGTCTGGGCACAATTAGTGCCTCTTCCTTGTGTGAAGCTAAGCACATACATAAAGCAAGCACAAAACGATAGCTGGTTGATAGGAAATGCACAAGTAACCCATTCTATGTTATTGCTTCTACTGGTCTATGCAACAGGGCAAAAGTTATTAGTTTTTTCTAGTTTTCTGTATTTTGCAGCAGTATGCTCAAATCATTATTGAGAATGCGCAAAAACTTTTAAGGACTCAACACATTATGCACGGTCCCATTTCTTTCATGAGGACTGAGACAATAGCTATGCCTGCAAGAAAATCTGCACATGCATAGTAAGAAAAGGCTCACCGGCATTCCCTTCTAGTGGCAGTACCCCATTTTTATAGAATGTCATTGTGAAAGAGCTCTGAATTTGGGAGGCAATTTTTAGTAGATTGGCTAATCCCAGTCTGTTCCTCCTGCTTAGGCCACTAATTCCAGGAGGGAATAAGAGCATGCCAAGAGTTCCTTATTAGTCACAGACTCTTCTCCTTAATCTCAAATCTGGTTTATATGAATGTATGCCATGAAATTGTTGGGAAATGTGTGAGAGAATAGTGGGTCTCTATACCAAAGCAATCAAATTAACAAAGCAGAAGCTGAATTTTTAACTGGGCATCTGTTGGTGCAGGACAGAGCCCAGTGGCAGAGTGTGGCATGTGGGGAGGGAGGCGGGGCTATGACATGAGGGGTGGGGCCACTGTGTGTAGGGGTGTGACCAGGGCACACGGGGGCAGGGCTATGGGCTGGGATGCCCCCAAAACATTGCTGCCCGAGTGAACTGCCTCCCCGGCCCCCTGTCCCAATGCTACTCACAGAGCCTGACTGGGGCCCAAAGGGAAAGGAAGTTTATTGTTGTTTGTTGTTAACTGTCATAATTAAAGTAGCTAGAAACTTGATAAGAGACTTTCAGGTTTTACAGACTCATGGCCGTGGCTTCCTTGATTGAGTCTATCCACCTGTAATTTGGTCTTCTTCTTTTCCTACTGCCTTGAATCTTACCAGGCATTATTGCCTTTTCTGATGAGTTTTTCAAAACTGTTTCTATATATATATATATATTTGGCTTCTTTTCTTTTTATTATGAATAGCATACTAAATATACATTAATATTTACCGTATTTTAATGTGATTATAAGGATATTTTTTTTAACAACAATGGTTTTTCAACTTATCCATCCCCCCCAACAGCTAACAGAGGATCCAGACCCCTTTTGTATCAATTTATGTCATTTTTCAGAGATATGGGATATAATCTTAATCAAATTAATCACATCTTCATAAAATGATTTTTCTTTTACTTTCTCGATTATTATTTTCCAGTTATCACTCCATGATTCCTTGCAACATTGCACACTATACTTTAATCTTCTTTCCTTAAGAAAGTCAAATAATATGCCTTCTTTTATATATTTTGTCAAATAAAACTTATTCCACATTGATTTCTTTTTTCCACTGTAAGGCAATAACAGCATGAGCAACTTTTAAAATATGTTTTGTTATATAACTTTCATTCTTATTTAAACCTATTGTCCTTAAGTTGAGGGTTAAACAATTTTCTTTACTTAATTAAACCTCTCTCCCTATTATTATATTTATTTGTTTCTTAATCTCTTTCCAAACTCCTGAATAAATGGACACTTCCGCCCCACACACACACACACATGTATATACACCTTTAGCGCCACATCCATGCCAACATTTTGATGAGAAATTGCCATTTATATATACCATTTGATGGGGTGTTCTGTACCATCTACCAATCATTTTCATTTGCTGTTCTTTTACATTTGTATTTTTATGTTTAGCAATTTCTTGTAACCAAATTTTAATTTCTTTTCTATCTATTGATATATCTTTTTCCCAACTAATTGTCAACCCCACTATCATTCTATACTGGGCCATTAACAATTTTTTATAAACTTTCCTTTTTAATCCTTTTTCTTTTTCTATTTTTCTTTTGATTATTTTTTTCTAAAAACATATTCTGTTATACTATGTTCAATTTTATTTCCTGTTGAGTTTTAATAATCCCCATTACCTGAATCCAGTGCTGACCACCGATCATTGAAATCAATAATTCCTCCTCTATTGGTTTCCCTACCCTATCATATAAATCTCCAATAATGTTAATTCCATTTGTCTTTAGTTTTTTTAATATTTTCCAAACTCTTCATTATTTCTCCTATTTAAATATTCTATTGGTAACCTTTTCCCATCTTTAATACCTATTTTTTTTCCCATTTGTCCTATGTTTTATTTTATACAATTATTTTTTTTTAATCTTTCTTACTCCTTAGCCTCGCTTGAAAGATAGATGTATAATCTATTTTATTGCTTTGTTTTTCTATTTTAACCCACTTTTTTGTTGATCGCATTCTATTTCTAGAATTCTTAGCAATTGAATTGCATCATTCAAGAGAGGGAACCCCCCAACTTCTATCTGTTTGTTGTCCACATAAAACTGCCTTAGGTATCATAGAATCATAGAAATCTAGAGTTGGAAGAGACCACACAGGCCATCCAGTCCAACCCCCTGCCATGCAGAAACACCCTCAAAGCACTCCCGACAGATGACCATCAAGCCTCTGCTTAAAAACCTCCAAGGAAGGAACCTCCACTACACTCCAAGGCAGCAGATTCCACTGCCAGACAGCCCTGACTGTCAGGAAGTTCTTCCTGAGGTTCAGGTGGAATCTCCTTTCCTGCAGCTTGAATCCATTGCTCCTTGTCCTGGTCTCTGGAGCAGCAGAAAACAAGCCCTCTCCTTCCTCTACGTGGCATCCCTTCAAATATTTAAACATGGCTGTCATGTCCCCCTCTTAACCTTCTCTTCTGCAGACTAAACATACCCAGCTCTCTAAGTCTATCCTCATAGGGCATGGCTTCCAGGCCCCTCACCATTTTGGTCGCCCTCCTCTGGACTTGCTCCAGCTTGTCAAAATCCTTCTTGAATTGGGGTGCCCAGGTAAAGTGCTGTAAAGTCTCTATATACACAGCAAGTAGTCTGTCAAGTTCTATATTTCATCTACCAAATTTAAGTCAACAACTACTTTCTCTAAATTAGACTACAGTATTACAAATATGCATTGGGCCACAATGAGCATAGGAAGGCTTTATTGGACCACAAATACCTAGTATTATCTTGAAAGATCACATTTCACAATGGATTCAAAACAAGAGATCTTTCATACTGCATTCTATTTGATCATTTTAAAGTGGAGATCCAGGAATCTAGAATCTTCTAAATGCTGTTATTACTGAGATCTGGTCTTAGATTATGTATATTTAATTTGTGGATATCATTTTTGTTTCATCTTTTAACCAAAGTTTCTCAGGTAATTTTTAAATGTAGGCATACAGAATTTAATACACTCTTGAGTGAAAGTAATCTATGTCAAGCCCAAAATATAGCGGAGATTGCTCCCACAGCTTTGGAAGTGTGCCCAGCAGCAGAGAATCGCAGCAATGCACTGTAGCCAGTAAAAACTCACCCACACCAATTGTTCTCTTCTATCAAGGAGGCAATTTATTCTTCAGTTACAATGTGTACATATTTACAAGAATCTCCAGCAGGCATTCCAGCATCCCCCTGCTTGCTCTTTCTGGCAGAGCCTCCAACAAACACATCAAGCACCATGTTACAACTTGTTGGCTAGCTCTCAGCTACATTTATACTCACACTAGCTGATGCAATCCTGCCAGCTTTTGCATTCTCCCCACACCTGATGCAACCTTCTCCCCTGATTGCTCATCAGCATGACTCAGTTAAAGTCACATGGCTCTCCACAGGTGCACTTAATAAGCCACATCACAAAGTATTTTCTACAGGTTTGGTCCAACCTTTCCTTGACAATCTAGGCCTTTTGTTCCTGGAAATCCACCTTATAATTGAGGTATCCCATTTCCTTATAAAATTTATAGAGATTATTTCTGAAATAGTTTGAAAGAGATATAAAATTTTTTGGTAATAACATCATTTTAAATATTCTGATTTTTGGTAACATTTTCCAGTTTTTACTAGATCATTTAGAAATCTGATTACTTATTTTTTCCATAATTGATTATAATTTCCTTGTGTAATATTGTCTAAAAATATACGATTAGTAATTTCATTCTTATTTCTATTGTTTTCAAACTAAATTTAACCTATTATTATTGCTAAGTGTACCCCAACCCCAGAGCCAATTATGCCTTAAATTACTCCACCTTCCAAAATTGTAATTCTTCTTGTGGAGGTGTGACACCTTCCTCTTCTACTAACACCTTTTCCAAAATATCTTCCATATTACTTCAAAATCACTGTCTTTCATTATTCCTTTTTTAACCTTAATTCCACATGTTAACTTATCATTAATGGTGATTTTCCACATTTCTTTATACCAATCCTCTATTTGAAAATCTCTTTGAATTTTCCATGTTCTTGTTATAACTAACCTTGCTGCAATTAATAAATTTGTAATTAGATCCTTCATCATCTGGGTGCAATTAACCTTATTATACATAGATAACAATGCTATACTAGGACATATTTCTAAATCAATTTCTGTTATCTCTTTAAACACCATTTGCCAAAATTTCTGTACACATTCACAACTCCACCGCATATGAATATAAGTACCAATTTCTTGACAACCCCTCCAACACAACCTTGAGTAATTCTTATCTATGTGATTTAACCTTGCTGCTGTTAGGTACTATCTCCAAACCAATTTATAATAATTCTCTTTTATCCATACAGATAATTTTTTTAAATGATACCGATTCCAAATTTTTTCACAATCGTGAATATCTATTTTTTGTACTAATTCTTCCTCCCATATTTTTCTAAGATATTCCTCTTGATCTTGTTGTCCTCTTGACAACATTTCATATATTTCACTTGTGGTACCCTTCAAAATTTCATTTTCCTCCATACTTTCTCTTTAATTAATCATTTGTTCAAATTTAGTATACTCATTGTATTTCCAAATTATGACAGGGCACAAAAAGGAAGAACATCAGAACCCCTCTCAAACTGAATCCCATAAGTAATCATGTAGACTACAAAACAACTGAAAATAAAGTATGCAGATATATGAATAACAATTACAATGTTGAGAAACAGAGTTGATTATTACTATTACTATTATCATCATCATATATCGTTACACTAAAGAAATAAATTGCAATTAACAGTTAGTATCTAAGTTACAAAAACCATAAACTAGGACAGTAGTAACAATAAGCAAATTCTGCAAAACTCTTGATCACTTCCTTGATCCACCAGTTTTTTGGGCTCCAATGATAACAAACAGTCTCAGTTTAGTCATCTTGGCTTGTCGGGAAAGTTCAGGCTTGATTTGCTCTAGGACCCATTTATTTGTCTTTTTAGCAGTCCACAGTATCTGTAGAACTCTTCTCCAGCACCACAGTTCAAAGGAGTTGGATCCTACTGAGAAAGAGAAAAACATATGCAACACAGCTCCAGACTATTAGGCCCTGGTAATTTGTACTAGCTCCCCTGCCCCTGTTTGGCCTTGTGGGTTCCTTCACTTTGGTTTTGCTTGAGGATGCTGAACTCTTGAACATGAACAAATTGAGAATTGGCTCACCTGTTAAATAATAAAACATTGTCTGTGGGGAGGTTACTTTATCTCTGCTGAAGAAATCATTATATTCTACCTTTTGAACCTCAGCAAGTTCAGAAGCTGCAGTTAACAAAAAGTCAGAAAGTGGATCTGAAACCCATCACGACTGCTCCAGCCTTTCAATCGAACTAGGTCACTTGAGAGATTTCCTATTTAGAACTTAGTGGAAACTGTCAATGTAGGGTTTCAGCCTGACCTACCACACAGGGTAGTAGTGACAATAGGTAGAGACAGATAAAGATGTATTTAAACAACAGAACAAAACTTGGAAAGAAATATGTATGCAGCCGGCTACCTTTTTGTCAGCTGGTTTGATAGGTTTGCCCTAGGGTCGGCATTAGTCTGAAATGACTTGAAGGCACACAACGACAACAATATCAACAAAGCTCCAAATTGGATGTGTCTCAAGAGGCCTAGTTCTGATAAGAGTCATTTGATAGTCCTAAGCAGTTTAGATGAGTTTTAGACCAGCTTTCTGACTTCTAAATGCTTTGCTGAGCCCCACCTCTCAACTTTCTGAAGTTCACAATAGGATTTAATGTTATCAGATAGGAAAGTAGAATACTCAAAAAGCTCTTTTTGAAAATTCGTTTGAGATATGGGCCACTTTTAGATTTGTCATACTCATTATCTTTAAACCAACAGAAAGAGATGAACAAAATACCAGTTAATTCTACTCTAATTGCATTTAAAGCAAAAAAAGTACTTCTTAAGACAGTAATACTAGCAAGCTTATTTTATAATAAAATTTATTAATCTTGAAGGTACCATAAAACCAGGGTTGTCCTATTTCACTGCCTCACATCTCTGCAGCTAATTTACATATTATGCAAATTATTATAATTACAGATATTATTAATTTGAGTTCTAATTATGGAAAATCAACACATTAATCTTTGAGGGTTCCCCCACCACCACCACCATGTTTCAGTCTTTGTACCATTTTTTTTTAAAAAAAATAGTAACTACTCTTCTTCTTCGTGGTCTCTGTGCCTTCATACACTAGGAGCTTTAGCGCCTCCGCGGTAGCGTTCGGAAACTTCTAGAGCTTGTTCGCTTGGCGGGAACCCCTCCCCCACGCCGGTACTGCGCATGCTCCTCCCGCCGAGCAACGGTCTCTCCTCAGTTCTTTCTCGTCCGCCGTCGCGTACGGAAGGTTCTTCAGTTTGTTCCTCTGACTTTTGTGCTTGGCTTGCTGTTTCACGGTTTTACGGACTTTTGGACTGTCTCTGACCTCTCTTTCGGACTCCCCATTCGGTTTTTGGTGATTTCGGATCTTCACAGTTTGGCGTTTTTCGTCTTATGTCCGCGCTCTTCAAAAAGTGCGTGTCCTGCGGGCGCAAAGTTGCCCTCAACGACGGCCACAAGGAGTGTCTCTTCTGTTTGGGTGAGTCCCACAACACTCGGACTTGCCCAATTTGCCGGGATTTTACTCCCCAAACTCTCCGCAACCGGTCCGCGAGACTTAAGTCTTATTGTTGGGAACAGTCTCTGCGGGCGATAGACGAGACCTCCACTTCCAAAATGGCCGTCAAGAAGACGACCACGCCATCGACGGTATCGGCGGCTGCCGTTCCGTCCACCTCGTCGGTATCGGGCTCGGTACCGGCGAGAACGCCGATCTCGGCGTTACCGAGGATCCCGAAGCTGTCGGCGGCTGCCAAGTCAGCGAAAGGATCCTCGACGGCGAGGAAGGCTGAGGCTCCCCTGAAGGAGACGCCTGCTAAAAAGCGCCCTGCTCCGGACGGAGACAAGGGCAAGGAGAAGGAGAAGAAGAAGAAGGAGAAGAAGCGCTCCCCGGCTGGGGACGTTCAACCTCCTACTCCTCCTCCTACTCAGCAGCCTTCCAAAGGGCGAGGCGAGTCCGTCGATCTCTCGGACGATGAGATCGAGGACGTTCCCCAACAGCGCCTGGACTCGCCTGTGGCAGACCCTCCAACCCTGGTGGAGGAGCACCACCGCCCTTCCAGCCGTCGCAGGTCGGCCGACCTGCAGCAGAGAGAGCCCTCTGCTTCTCCAGAGCGGCGTTCGACCTCCTTCAGGTCCCGGTCCCGCTCTTCGGAGCGTCCGGTGGCCTCGCCGCCTCCTAGGGAGACTAGAGAGGAACAACCTCGCTCGTCTGCCTCCAGATACACCTCGGCGTCCTACGTGGCCAGGTACGCGAGGGAATCTGAATGGAGAGAGCGCCCGGCCTCTTATCGGTCACATTCGCCATCGTACCGGGATCGGTACCATCGTGACCCGAGTCGCTGGGAGACCTTCCGGAGGTCCCGGTCACCTCGTCGACAGCGCGAATCGCGCTCGCCTAGAGGGGACGAGGCTCGGTACCGTCGCCACCGAAGCCGATCTCCGTCGGACCGCCGCTCCTTCAGCCGCTCTCCCTCTCCTCGATATCATAGGGCGAGGGAGCCTTCACCTCGATATTGGGCGATATCGCCACCTCCTAGGGTCACGGCAACGGCGACGCGCCCTACGGAGTCGGTGGTGACTGAGCGGGCTAAGACAACGTCAGCCTGCCAGACTACCCCTGTCACCACTAAGAAGGTGAAGTCCGTGGTCAGCCAGCCCAAGCGTGACGCTGCCACTACCACCGTCCCGGCTGCAGAGAAGCCTAAGAAGGCAACACCTGTGGCGACTGCGAAGGAGCCGGAAAGCGAGCGGCGAGAGGACTCACCGACCTCGGAGTCGTACGACTCGAGTGCGGAGTCAGAGGTGTCTGAGGCGGCCTCCCAGGAGTCTCCTCCGCTGGGATTCGGGGATCCGATCCCAGATTCTGCTCCAGAGGACGTCCACCAGTTCTCTGCGATGCTGCTCCGCATGGCCACTACCCTCGGCCTTAAGATCGCCGATGCGGAGCCGGAGGACGACGATCCAGTCTTCTCCGTCTTTGAGGGGAAGCAACCTGCCATGGCCCCGCTGCCTCTCCTGCCCCGGATATCCAGACTGGTGAAGGCCGCCTGGGATAGGCCGACCTCGGCTCAGCCGATACCGCAGCGGCTGGAACACCTCTACAGGGTGCAGAAGGATAACGCCGGTTATCTCTTCAATCACCCTGCACCGAACTCTGTGGTGGTCGAGTCGGCACAGACGAAAGGCTCCGGCAGGCAGCACACCACCCCGCCGGATAAAGAGGCAGGAAGTTGGACGCCTACGCAAGAAGGTTCTATTCCGCCGCCTCCTTGCAGATCAGGTTGTCCAACACTCAGGCTTGCCTCGCGGCATACCTGAAAAAGGTGCTCGATCGCCTTCAACCGGCGATGGAGGCGGTACCGGAGGACATCCGCCAAGACTCCTCGGTGATATTCAACGAGGCCATCTCCATCGCTCGGCAGCAGATGGCCTCCTCCAGGCACGCAGTGGAGATTGCCTCCCGGGTCATGGCGGGATCCATCGGCCTGCGCCGCCATGCTTGGCTGCAGCTGGCCGACATCCAGGAGGACACCAGAAGGAGAATTGAAGATCTCCCCTTCGACGGTGAGGGCCTATTCAGTTCGTCCACCGACGAAGCGTTGGACAATCTCGTGAAGGCGAGGCTAACCGCCAAGAAGATCGGGCTACAGCCGGCCACGCAAGCCCGCAGGACCTCCACCTTCCGCCGATCCTGGCGACGATCTTCCACTTCATCGTTCCAGCGTTCGGCCCAGTCTGGACAGTCGAGACCGTCCTCTGGCTCGTCGGCCAGACGCACGGTTAGACGACGCCCGGTTTCGTCCAAGAAGTCCTCCTCCGAGACAAAGTCTCGGTTTTGACGTGCCTGGCAGGACCTACCAATACCCACTCTTCAGCCTACCATCTGCACTCGGAGACCGACCGACTCTAGCTCGACACCTCGCGGAGTGGCAACATGTCACTACGGACTCTTGGGTGCTTTCCATCGTCCGTCTTGGCTACGCCATCGAGTTTCACGATATTCCGCCTCGAGGCGTTTACTACTCCACCCCGTCGAGTCCGGCCCTCCTGGAAGAGATCCAGTCCCTCCTCCAGAAAGGGGCGATCGAGCGGCTCCGGCAAGAAGCCAAGACCACCGGCTTCTTCTCCAGGTACTTCACGGTACCGAAAGCCGACGGTACCCTCCGGCCGATCCTAGACCTCAGAGGGGTGAACTACTACATCCGCCCCAAGAGGTTCAAGATGGTCACGATACCGTCGATCCTGCCCTTCCTACATCGAGGGGACTGGTTCGCCTCCATCGATCTCTGAGACGCATACTTCCATATCGCCATTCGCCCGCAGCACAGACGATACCTCCGCTTCGCAGTCGACGATATCTGCTACCAGTACAAGGTGCTGCCGTTCGGACTCTCGACTGCCCCAAGGGTCTTCACCAAGTGCATGGCCCCGGTGGTATCCTTCCTGCGGATGAAGGGTGCTTCTGTCTTCCCTTACCTCGACGATTGGCTGTTGGTGGCGTCCTGCAAACAGAGACTTTACCACGACGTCCACATGACGTTGTCACTCCTGACCCGCCTTGGTCTACGGGTGAATCCGAAGAAGTCCCACCTCGAGCCGGCGAGGATCTTGGACTTCATCGGGGCGACGCTCGACTCGACCTCCGCCAGGGCGTACCTACCAGAGTCTCGAGCCCAAACCCTGATCCGGGCCGCCGCTCACGCTCGTACGACCCCGACGTTATCTGCGAGAAGCGTCCAGCAGCTCTTGGGCTACATGGCTGCGACGACCACTGTGACATATCTCGCCAGGCTGAGAGCGAGACCTCTTCAACACTGGTTCGTCCGCATATTCGACCCCCTGCGAGACGAACAGACACTCCGACTGCAGCTGCCGGAAGACGTCCGCTCATCCCTCCGATGGTGGCAGTCGCGACGCAATCTCATGTCGGGGATGCCTTTCCAACAGCCGACACCGAAGGTGACGGTAACGACCGACGCCTCCCTGTATGGATGGGGTGCCCACTGCGGCGATCTCAAAGTCCGCGACAGATGGACCGACGACGAGACCGCTCTCCATATCAACGCGCTGGAGCTGCTCGCCGTCTGGAAAGCCCTACGGGCGTTCCGGCACGCCGTGGCGGGACGCACGGTCCTGATTCTGACGGACAACACCACCGCCGTCTGCTACATCAACAGACAAGGAGGGACTCATTCCACGACCCTGCTCCACATCGCGCTCGACCTGTGGGAATGGTGCATTCGCCTGCACACGCATCCCGTGGCGGTTCACCTGGCCGGGCAGGAGAACACCACGGCAGACGCCCTCAGCAGGGACACCTCATCCCATCACGAATGGTCCCTCTCCGGAGAGGCATTCAGACTGATTCGAGACCGCTGGGGCGAACCATCCATCGACCTCTTCGCGACCAGGGAAAACGCGAAGTGTCGCCGATTCTGCTCCAGAGCGGGCCACGATCGCGCCTCCATCGGGGACGCTTCCAGTTTCCGTGGACCGGGGAACTCCTCTACGCGTTCCCGCTGTTCCCGCTGCTCGGCCGGACGATATCGAAGATCCTCGCCGACCGAGCCGACGCGATCCTGGTAGCCCCGTACTGGCCGAGGCAACATTGGTTCGCACCCCTGCTACAAGCCGCACGAGACGACCTGCTCCGGTTGCCACCGACACCGGACCTGCTCTCCCACTCCGGCGGCCGAGTCCTCCATCCGGACCTGCCACGCCTGGCCCTCCATGCCTGGAGGATATCGCACTAGACGATCCCGTGCTCGGTACCGTCCTCGTCGCGGCCAGGAAGGAATCCACCCGTCGCAACTATCAATATAAATGGCGACGCTTCCTGACCTTCGCTAACGAGAGGAGTGAGCCGGTATCGCCCGCGGGGCTCTCTACCGTCCTGCATTTCCTCCTGCACCTCCGGCAACAGGGTCTGGCGTTTCCATCCCTGAAGGTGTATCTCTCTGCGATCGTGGCATACCAACCGCCACGATCTGCTGCCTCGGCCTTCTTCAGGAACGATACCGTTAAGCGGTTTCTGAAAGGACTTCATCATCTCTACCCGCCGGTATCGCCGCCGCTACCGCCGTGGTCCCTCTCGCTGGTGCTCTCGCAGCTGACAAAGCCGCCCTTCGAGCCGATGGCGACCTCGGATGACAGGCTCCTGACCATGAAAACTGCCTTCCTGGTAGCGGTGACCTCAGCGAGGCGAGCGGGTGAGATCACGGCTCTTCGATCTGATGAGCCCTTCACAGTCTTCCACAGAGACAAGGTGGTCCTGAGACCTGACATCTCGTTCCTGCCTAAGGTGGTGTCCAGTTTCCATCTCAACCAGGACATCATCCTGCCTGCCTTCTTCCCGAATCCGACGACACCGTTGGAGCGGTCCCTCCACTCTCTGGACGTGCGTCGGGCCTTGGCCTTCTACAAGGACAGGAGTGCTTCCTTCCGACAGACGCCGCATCTCTTCGTTTGCTATGGGCGACGTCGGAAGGACCTCAAAGTGTCCACCCAGCGCTTCTCCAAGTGGGTGGTACGAACTATTCAACTGGCGTATGAGCTCGCGAGGAAGCCTCCGCCAGTCCTGCTTCGAGCCCACTCCACCAGAGCTGTGGCTACTTCTGCGGCCCTCCTGCGAGGAGTTGACCTGCATGAACTCTGCCGTGTGGCGACCTGGTCTCAACCATCAACCTTCGTGCGCCACTACAGGCTCGACTGCCGGTCGCGCAGAGATGCCCGGTTTGGACGTGAGGTGCTGGCTTCCGTGCTGTAGGACCTGACCCGCCATCCGACCGGTAAGCTACACAGTCTCCTAGTGTATGAAGGCACAGAGACCACGAAGAAGAAGAACAGGTTGCTTACCTGTAACTGTGGTTCTTCGAGTGGTCATCTGTGCCATCATACACACCCGCCCTTCCTCCCCTCTTTCTCAGGTCCCTGTAGGTTCTACGGCGGACGACAGAACTGAGGAGAGACCGTTGCTCGGCGGGAGGAGCATGCGCAGTACCGGCGTGGGGGAGGGGTTCCCGCCAAGCGAACAAGCTCTAGAAGTTTCCGAACGCTACCGCGCAGGCGCTAAAGCTCCTAGTGTATGATGGCACAGATGACCACTCGAAGAACCACAGTTACAGGTAAGCAACCTGTTCTTCTGAAAGAACTAAATGTTTAAAGTGCTGGATTTGGAACAGAAATACCCAAATTTATATCTCTGTCTGGTCATGAAATTTACCACGTGACTTTCAGCCATCACTAACTTTCATTACATCTACTTTTCAGGGTGATGGTGGTGGTAGAGGCTGTGATGATGGTGATAGTGATGACATTTGCATTTCAGAAAACATTTTCTTCTCAAAGGGTTGGTTAGACATTGTCCTGGACTACTAGATCTTTTTTTTTCCCCTAGAGAAATGTGAACCCCAAGTTAGTACTAACTGAAAAGGAGGATGAATGTATTTGTACCCAAATATTCACTTTTGATTAAAGAATGTTTCCTCTAATAGAAGAACTCCTACCATGAAAAGAAAATGTGTTCCCTCAGCAAAAGAGATGATTTCATTTCATTAAACTCATAATTGGATTGTATGTACAGCTACTTCCAAATCCATTGGGTCATTCAAGCATTTACAATTACAATTCAAGAAATTTTATATCTGCAAATCATGTCGGTTCAAAAAGTACTGAAATCTGCTTAGGTTAAGTGCAGGCTGTCCCAATACTTCATCAAGTATGATTTCACTTTATTATTATTTATTATATTTCCTGAATGCTTTTTTATATGAAAAAGGACTCAAAATGTCTTCTTTTTCTGGCAAAATTCCTCCTTTGTTAAGCGGGATCTTAACACTCTGTGCACTTAGATCTGCATCCTTTCTGTCACTGGAAGGCAGTTTCCAAGTGGCCAGAGCATGCTGCCACAGCCATTTACTGGTCAAGGGATAGAAGGCAGTAAGTGGCCAGGCAGCACCTGGCTGCAGTTCTGTTGGGGGATATGAGAGGGAATAGTTTATCTCAGAAGAAGGGTAATTAGTATTTGCAAAGTGAGCAACAACCAGTCCCACCCCACCACTACACACAAAAAAGTCTGGCAAAGAAATAAAGCAACCTTAGTCTTTGTAAAAACATAGGTTGTTGTGGGTTTTCTGGGCTTTGAGGCCGTGTTCTACTAGCATTTTCTCCTGATATTTCACCTGCATCTGTGGCCTCTAGATCCTCTGAAGATGCCAGCTACAGATGCAGGTGCAACATTAGGAGATGTGCCTTAAAGCCCAGAAAACCCACAACAACCTATGGATTCTGGCTGTGAAAGCCTTCGACTTTACATCAAAATGTTTTCTGTTTTCTTTGATTCATGCATTCAATGAAGTCATCATACACTGGGAAATCTGACTGTAAACTTACAAATGTGGTTAGTGTCCATGTGTGAATGCAGCCCTAGGAGAACCATCAAGAGGTCTTCTTATGTAATAGTACCATTCAGGTGTTGTTGTTGTTGTTGTTGTTTTTAATTTGTGATCAAGTGTTTTTGTGATTTTAAGTGTTAAAATCAAAGCTAAGAATATGGAGATGGAAGACTAAACAATGGAATGTAATGAACTTGTGAAAGCAATTAATAAAGCTGCCTGGAATCATCAAACTTGGGTTTGACCCTGGAGTTTGAGATAAGAATATTTGACACATTTGCTTAGAATCAATGTTATTGCTACAGCATGTTGCGGATGGTCTGTGTCAGCAGTGTATTTGCTGCAAGCATTCCTTAGTTACCTCAGTTGATAAAGAAATGGTCTGCATGTGTTTCAATCTGATTAATTATATTTTTAATTACTTCAGTCTCTACTATTAAGAAAAGGGTGAGCTATCATTAAAGATATTTTTCAGGATAGATTGGAAGGCATTGGCTTAATAGGCAATTAAGCAAGAAAACCTTCTGAACTAACAGATATGACTAAGCAGCAAAAAGGTTTCACAGAGGGGTGATTAAGCATTTGGACTTAGGGTAATTTAATGAATTGTTTCTAGTGTTATTAAAATATTTTGTTCTCAAGAGAGATGGCAAACTGATACCTCATCACTTTTTGGAGAAGGAGATCAGCTTCCAAAACTAAGCGCTGTTCTGGGCAGCTTCATCTCATATTTTTAATGCTCCAAATGTATCAGAGAAGGTGTATATGCTGTCATCCATACAAATGCATGTGCCTCTAAAGCATTCTTCTGGCCATTTCCAGTAAGACATTTTAGATCTACTGCCCACTACCAATAAGTAGGAGTAAAGTTGTCCCCATAAAGCTGAAAGAGGGACTCAGGAGTATCAGATGGTGTTCCTCTTATTGGGTGATATCATTTCCGAAAAAGGGAAGGGGACTACATGCATGAAATGTGTGAGTGCTTTCCCCTGAAATGTCACTTTCTATGTTCGCATGTGTACAAAAGCATACTTTTTGGCTGGCATCCTGTTGGTGACATATACCTGTACAAGTCAATTATTCACCATTGTGCAACAGATGTATTCTGCTGACAGCAGTGGAAGTAGAATTGTGCATACAGCAAGGTTATGCATTGTGGTGGTACATTGCAGTTGTGCTTGCTGTTCCATATTGCATATTGACACTCCACATTGTGCAATGGCATCTAGTCATTGACACACACTACACAATGTTTCTATTCTCCATGGGGATTGAGGATGCTTGAATAGTGTACTTCTACATGTGAATATTTACACTATGCTGAAGGGATGGTAGAGTGCAGTCTTTGTGTGTTTTGTTCCACAGAGATAGCAGTTTCAAATATTAGACTCACCACCTGCTTTCTTGAAATGGTTCTGCTCACCAGGATCTGCATTTAAGCCTTTTTTTGATCATGTGTTTCGTCTATCATCCCTAGTAGTATGAAGTCATGAATGATCATAGTCTCAATGCTATATCTGCATGACCTTTCCTGATCAGACATTAGCATGGAACATCTTGAAGACAATGGCTAAGACCCTGAGGCCCTGCAACCCTCTGCAGTGAGCATCCTGCATCAGAGCAGCATCAAGAAAAATGACTTATCCTTTGTAGCCACATGGAACATTTTTATCAAGAAATATGTCTGGAGCAGAGCCTCAGTAGAGCACCTCAAAGTTGTGATTGGGCTGGCATGGGATGACAATGCACTAGCTGTAGCAGTTTGGCCAACCACATGTAACCTTTTCCCTTGCCCATCCTGGCTGAAAAAAAAATCTATGAAGGGTGGATTGAATGGGTGGATCCAGGGGCTGGTAAATACCTCACTACATCGGGAGGAGGTCCTGCTGCCTTGAAAGCAGACAGTGGTGTGCCTTCTCCTGCAGACGACCTCCTTGGACCCAGAGGTATATAGAAACTATTTCAGGATTGAAAATATCCCCTTCATGGGCAAGGTGTTTGAGCCTGTGGTGGCTGGCCAATATTAGGCATTCTTGGAGGACACAGATTATTTGGACCCATTTCAGTCTGTATTTAGGCCAAAATATGGCACTGAAATGGCCTTAGTTGCTCTGATTGATGACCAGCTCTGAGGGAAAGACAGGGAGACTGCTACTCTGTTGAACCTAGCCATAGTAGTCCAAGCAATGGCAACCTCCCAATTAGATTACAGGATTAAAATAAGGAAGGGAAGTAATGGTTCTTCTGTCTAACACATCAAGCATGATGGCACCCAGTCCTTGAAGATGTCTGGCAAATATTATTTGTACTCAACAGGTTTCAAAAATATTGAGCTTCTCATAGTGGAGGTTTGGCTGAATCCACTCACTCTCTTTGCTGTTCTGGTCTTGTGTTTTTTGTGCTATGCTCTTCAGCACAATGCTTGAGAATGATCTAAATCAATGGTTCTTAACCCTTTCTTTACCATGGACTCCTTTTAAATATCTTTTGTTGCCATGGACCATCAAATCTTTAATTCAAGGTGGCTTCTAGCTGTAGGTGTGGTAGCCAGATATGTCATGTGTTTTCTCCCAGCCACTCAGTGTCATTCACTTGCATGTTCTCAGAAGCAGCAAGCACTGAGTACATGTTTTGCTATCAGTTTCACAATTTTTGAGCAGTTTGAGATATTGTAATGAAATTTTGTACAAATAATGTCTGTCACTGGCACCAGAATCCTGCTCTTTGAGATCAATGTCCATCTGTCTGTCTGCCTGTCCATCTTTCTTTCATTCTTTCTATTTTTAACAGTAAAAGCTCATAACATTTCTTCAAGACTTCACAGAGCCCCTGTGAGGACATCATGGTCCCCCTGCAGTCTGCAGACCCCAGGTTAAGAACCACTGATCTAAGTCATTTCCAAAGTATTTTCAGCTTTTCTCCCTCTCTGGATAAAGTTAATTGACTAATTTGACTAATTGACTAATTTGAGTACAGGTGTTTAAATCTGTTGCTGAAATGGAAATAATCGAATAACTGCCAGCTGTCGCATCGAAGGCAAGATTGCCAGCATTAGTTTAGATAATTTATTCCTCTTTTGTATGAGCTACAGAGAAACTGCTGTCTGCTTTCTTAAGTAAATGGCATCCATCATCTTGCAAGAATTATTCCCTTTTGCATTCACTTCAAGCCTCTTCTGGAGGTCTTCCAGATGGTATAAATGTACTCGAAAGTGCTGGTATTTATTGCTGCACTCCCACCTTAAAGATCCAAATGGTTTAAGTTTCTTTTCTGCAATATTACAACATATTTTGGTCCAACTTGAAAGTGGAGGTAAGAGATAGTTCTGTTGTTGTTGTTGTTGTCGTCGTCGTTTGTCTTCAAATCATTTACAACTTATAGCAATCCCAAGGTGACACTATCATGCATTTTTCTGGGGCTGAGAGTGGGTGGCGTGCCCAAGGTCATTCAGTGGGTTTCCATGGCTGAGGAGGGAATCAAACCCTGATCTCCACAGTCATAGTCCAATGTTCAAACCACTACACCATGCTGGCTCTCAAGAGATAGTAGCTCCTCCAAATGTTTCTAGCAATCTGTGCTGCCGGGTTTGGAAATGCAGAAACATCAGTTTGTCACAGTGCATTATTGCTATTGATGGATTATCTAATAAGGATATGAACATCATATCAAATAATGCTTTATATGTATGTGGCAAATAGCCAAGAACTCACCAACCCAGCAATGTTGTCATAAATTCTTGTTTTGGACGTCTGTTTCTCCCATGTTGAAAGGGTCCCACCCAGGGAATAGCTTGCTTAAGGAGGATTCTAGAACAGAGGTGGAACATTGCTGATCACCTGCAAAGCCCAATTTGCAATCAGTGTGCCCTAGGGAGTAATTATCATCTGCATTATCCCATGAACTGGGCAGATGGCCTCTTCCACACCTATTCTTTGAATGAATGTTATCTGTTTTAGGGGAAAATGCGCTTGTCCAGCTGTTGTTAGACTGCAGATCCCATTGTACCTTGCCATTCACTATGCTGATTAGGGTTAATGGGAGCTACAGTCCAACAGCACCTGGAAGACAGCATTTTGTTCCTTTTACAGTGTGAGTTTTTCTCAGTTGTGGATCCACATTTGTGAAACTCTCCCATTCAACCATTTGTGCAATTGTTGCAGATGCTGGATTCTGCCAACATCGTACTACATGCTGATTATCTGTGTTGACTCACAGTCACTTGCTTATATGGCATAAGCTGCCTTGGAAAGCTTAATTTGTTTGTACTGAGAGTGAAATGTGTAAGCATTAGGATCAAAGATTAAACAAACAAAATAATAGAGACACAGGAAAGGCTCCAAATTGTTTTCAACATCTGCTGCTTCTTTCATCTCTCTCATTTTCCACTTAGAAGGAAAACACCTATGTTTACTAGGCATTGGCCTGTGTGTGCATAGTAAACACGGCCTTTCTCTTGATTAAGGATGCAAGGCGCCTCCAAAGAAGAGAGGAATTTTGTCGGCAAGCTTCTAGCCTAGCTAATTGGTCCTTGAGCCTTCCATATCTAAGCATCTTTGGCAAGAAACAGTCCCTTCTGGCAGCACCCCATGAATGTGGATGAAGGAAGACATCCAAGCCAAACAATTTTTTTTAAATTCAGCTGATTCATATGTTATTCATTCATTCATTCATTCATTCATTCATTCATTCAGTTCATAAATTACCATTTTTCCAAGAATGGGACTCAAAGGCGGATTACAATTAAAATAAAGGCAATTAAAATATAACAAGAGTTAAAAGCATTAAAAAAAATTAAAACACAGTTTAAAGAACCACTGGACAAACAAAAACAAAAACAACATACACACAGTTAAAAGCTCTGAATTTCCTCCAAGCAAAATAAGTTTTCTTTTCAGGGCTTAGGACAGGCCGTCAAACAGTCAGCTTGATGATCCATGAGACATTGTGGAGAAAGCAGAAAGTGCTATAACAAATGGATTGGTGCTGTGCCTTTTTTTCTTTTTAAAAACCATTTTTTTCAATAGCATTCTAATTAATGTTGTGATTTGCTTTAACAGTGTGTTAATGTTAACACTCCTTGTCTATTTTCAGCTGTCCTTGCTTTTATCTGTCTTTAATCTTATTGAGGGTTAGGGGAGAAAGGTCACAAAATAAGTCAAATAAATAATATGTTCAACACTGTACATTATTTAGGACTAGGATGCTTAAAAAAAAACTCTTCCTCCACCCCCACAGGAATGAGCCTGTTTACACTCAGTGGGAGAGGTCTTTCTTTGTGTCTTTCCAGACAGAGTTTGGCAGAGTTTTTGAACTGCAAGTCACAAACCCCCTTCCCGTGCAATCCACCACAGCTGACATAATCCAAGAGGTAGCCCAGCAATACTCTTTTTATAGTGGAAAAAAAGTGACTTTGTCCTGCTCTGCTTCAGATGTGTAGCTGTGCCCTCAAGGGGAAAAAGCTTTTTCATGGCAGCATCTAGGCTGAGGAATTGTAGAATCTTGGACCTGGAAGGGACTACAAGAGTCATTTAGTCTAATCCCCCATGAAAGAACACATGAAAGAAGCATTCCTGAAAGATGCTCCTCAAACCTAGAATCTTCCAGTTCTATAACTGGAAGAGACCACAAGGCCTATTGAGTCCAACACCCTGCCATGCAGGAACCCACACTCAGAGCACCCTTACCAAATGGCCATCCAGCTTCTGTTTAAAAGCCTCCAAAGAAGATGACTCCACCACACTGAGGCAGCACATTCCACTCTCGAATGGTTCTTACCATCAGGTCCTGATGTTTAGGTGAAATCTCTTTTCCTGTAATTTGAATCCATTGCTCTGTGTCCTAGTCTCTGGAGCAGCAGAAAACAAGCTTGCTGCATCTTCAACATGTCATCCCTCCATATATCTAAACGTGGCTATCATGTACCTCTTAACCTTCTTTTCATCAGGCTAAGCATATCTAGCTCCCTAAGCTGCTCCTCATAGGGCCTGGTTTCCAGACCCTTCACCCTCCTCTGGACACGTTCTACCTTCTCAATATCCTTCTTGAATTGTGGTGTCCATAGCTGGACACAATATTCCAAGTCACAGAATCCCCCTCCAGACATGGTGAGTCTACCACCTCCAAGGCAATCTATTTCACTACCAAACAGCGATTACAGTAAAAAACAACAACTTCTCACTAATATTTAGATGGAATCTCTTCTATTAAATCCATTGGTTCATGTTCTTTGGAGCAGTAGAAAACAAGCTACCTTCATCTTCTACATGACATCCCTCCAGATTTTTAAAGATGTCTATCAGGTCACTTCTCAGCCTTCTCTTCTCCAGCTTCCTCAGTCATTCCTCATAAGAACCTTTGATCATCTTAGTTGCCCTTCTCTGGACAGTTTGTCAATATTCTTCTTGAACTCTGGTGCCCAGAACTGGACATAGTTTTCCAGATGAGGTCAGAATTCCTTTCACTTGGCTTTCTGACCCTGTTTGATGACTTCCATGTTTTTTGTTTTGTTTTAAGCAAGCCTTTAGTTTACAGCATATAATTTTTTTTAAAAAAAATACTTTCTTCTACAAATAGTTTGGCAGTTATAAAATTTGATATCCTTTGTAGATGTTTATTTTTGAAAGTCAAGATTTTTGTGTGTGTGTGTTTCTGAGTTTTTGTTTTTGTTTTTAGCCTCTTTGAACACTCTGGCATGAAGTAGAAATGATAGGACAGGAAGGGATGGGCTGTGACAGGCCCTTATTTCTTTCAGATTGATGTGGCAGTTTCCCATCTGATAAGGTATCCTGTGTTACCAGACAGCTCTGCCTCCCACCTTATTCCACCACCTATGTGTAAAAGGGTAATGATTTTCAACGTTTGTTTAGAACTACTCAATAACTTTGTGGTAACGTTTCTTCTGTGTTACCTTATATACTGTATACAACTCAGCTGAATCAGTATTTACAAAAATAAACTGTTAACATTTATGAAGATAACAATCAGAATAAAGTAGCATTTCAGATTTCAAATGCAGTTCAAGGTTCATACATTCCTTCAGGGTATTTCTTAGACAGTTCACTTCTATCTTTGAGCTCACATACAAGCACAAGTATCATAAACAGCCCTTTGGCTACACTCCCACCAAAGGCTCATCCCCCAATCTAGGTAACACTCTCTGATCAGATTCTACTAGGGCAGTGGTTCTCAACCTTCCTAATACCGCGACCCTTTAATACAGTTCCTCATGTTGTGGTGACCCCCAACCATAAAATTATTTATTATTTACAATGCCTCCCCCCCAGCAAAAGGCCACCTCACCAACCAGGAATGGGGGGGTGGGCAGGGAGGGAAAGAGGAGCCACGCATCTCCCCTGGGGAAAAACTCTGAGAACCCCCTCCCGGGCTCTGCTTCTGATTCACTCTCATTTCTGCTGGGGGGGCAGTATGGGAAAAGTTTCCAGAGTGTCGACCCTGGCCCGCCAAAGGGGGCAGGAGGACATGAGTGCATGGCTCATGCTTGCGCACCACCACCAAGGAGGGAATGGAGGTTAAGACCATCAGAAATACATATTTTCCAATGGTCTTAGGCGACCCCTGTGAAAGGGTTGTTCAACCCCCAAAGGGGTCCTGACCCACAGGTTGAGAACCACTGTACTAGGGTTCAATTTCTCTTATGCTTCTCACTAGGCTTGCACTGAGAGTTAAACCTTCCCATATAGTTACCCTCCTTGGCTGACGGAGGGACTCTACTCCATAGCATTTTGCTAGGAATCTCACAGAAGGATCCAATACCAGCTGGTACCTGGCTTTATATAACTCCTTCTCTCAGCCATTAGCCCCTTCCACATACTGCTGGGCTGGGTTTCTCTCCTGAGGAGCTATTCTGGTTGCCTGGCAACCTGCTTCCAGGCTGTACTGGCGCTCAAGATAGCCACACTCCCAGAACTTTGTCACAAAGGCATTTTAAAATAAAGAAACAAATATGTATGTACATTCAGACACTATCTAAACATGTCTACAAAATATTTTGTTACATATTATGATGAACAAATCATTGTGGCAGGAATATAGGACAGAAGACTTCCTTCTTTGAACCTGCCTTCTATGAACCTTCTTTATCTCCTTTCAAATGGAGGGGCAGAGCAAGGACAGACTGGATCAGACCCAGATCTATGTGCTCCCTCTTAAGGTTTTTTTTCCCCAATGAGAATATGCATTCTTTTATGCTCTTTTTCCCTCTATGTCAGCATTCTGCAATGGGATTATAAATTGGCAGATATATGGATATTCAATCAAAGGAAATGCCATTAACCTTGGTAAATTTTGCCAAGACTGGAACTGGAACTCTGACCAAGTATCTTAGTTTGCTGTTTCTGAATGATTAGATTTCATAGCACTTTGGAACTGTCTTGTTGTAGAAGGAATTTTGGCCAGTGGCAGCTGGCAGCTTGCATGCCAACAGGACAATGAATTTGCTTTTGGTTTTGGATAGCTTTTAAAGGAGCTATCCAAAGTCCTGAATCTATTTAGGGGCTAAGGTTCAACATTTAGAGACAATTTTATATTTTGTATTAATTTTTTAAAAAAAAATTAATGAAAAAACAATAAAAAAACTCCCCTCTCCACTTCCAGACATTAATTTCCCCAGCTGAATCTGAGTTTAACATTCCATTCCATATAAACATTTCGTTCCCAATTTTGTATTTTGGATACCTCCTTCGAAGTCTACGTTAAAACTTGAAGGGGATTCCCTGTGCCACCAACATAGGAGCCTCCAGCTGCTACTGGATCTGATAATAGTCTTTCCAACTCAGTTACACCCAATTTTCTTTTATATGATTTTAGGAAAGTTAGCTTGGGATGTCTTGACCAAGTAAAAATTTAGTATTAAATGAGGCCTTGAGCTGTACCATTGCCTAATTCTTCTGGCATCTTTCACAATCCAGGAGTTGGGATGAGCAATTAATTGAGTACAACTGGATGCACACTATCTAGGTAGTGGGTCTCTCATTTTTTTCATGAGTTAGTGGGACTCTGAGCTCCTCCACTGCTGTCAGGAAGGTCTTGGAAGTGGTCACTGCAGGCCAGGAAGTTTGGCAGGCCAGTGATAAGGAAGTCATCTAAATAATGTGCAGTGCTGGGCATTGTAAGCACTAAAACTCTCCAAAGCAGAATACACCAAGGGTGTTGCCTTCTTGACTTACCAAATGTCATCAAACTTGAACCCAAGAAGGCAGCAGTAATATGGGTGGACAAGAAGAAGGTGGAAAGCAGAATAGATGTTACACTCAAGCATAGGTTTACCAGGGCTGAATTCTCTGACTATGACCATTTCTGCACTAGAGTGTTATAGCACTATGATTCCACTTTCAACATCCTATGGAATCCTGGGGTTTGCAGTTTTGGGAGGGGCCAGCAGAAATGGCCTATCTTGTCTGGCCAAATGAAGGACATTGCACTGAACAGAATTTGGAAGGAATGTCATTGCTAAGTGGGGTACGAAGGTGATGGATAAGTCAAAAACTCCCAGGTGTTTTCTTAGGCACCAGTTTAAATGTGAAGACTCTGAGGTTTGGCATGGGTGGTGATCTGAATAGTTCAGGCACCTGTCTGGATTTTTCTCAGCATTTTCCTCTGGCAAATCCACTGTTTATGGGAGTATCCATAAATAAC
The DNA here is from genome assembly GCA_948474755.1 of Ctenosaura bakeri. Lineage (NCBI taxonomy): Eukaryota > Metazoa > Chordata > Lepidosauria > Squamata > Iguanidae > Ctenosaura > Ctenosaura bakeri. Next base: position 237,370 of record CAOLHI010000531.1, read on the forward strand.
CAATCACCTGTGAAAGGGATCTGGAAACTCCATCAAACCTAATGGGAAAGAACCCTTCCATGAAACCCTCAATGAAAACTTCAAGTAATGAAGCATCTCCTGAGTGAGACAGGAATCAAGACAGGGGCAGGCAGGATTTTGTCAGATGAGGGTAAAACCAAAACCAAGACTGAGTTCCCTTTGTCTGAAGCAGACATTTAGAGGAGTTGGTAGTTGCAGGGTGTGTGTAACAGAACTGTCTGCTGTCACTCTTTTATTTATGGTTGCTTTTGGTTATTCCACACACTCCAGCTTGCTTAAGAAGCTTGCAACATACCCTGTGCCACAGCCTCTCCAGCACCACTGCCCAGTTTGGTGAAGAACTCTTTTAGGCCTCTGTCAAGTGCTCTGCACAGCTACTTCTATCACCCCTGACTTCAATGTTGCTGCTACCATGCCAGGCTGATTTCCCCTCTCTTATGGTTCCTTCATGAAAACCTCCACAGAATGAGAATGGATGTACAACCTGGCCTATATACCTGGGAGGCAGAATGGGTAGGTCCACCTCTGTGTTCTGCTCCCCTGAAATCTGATTGGTCTGTGCAGCCTTCTACCAGTCCTTGTCAGTTCTGAAGCCAATGAACTGGGCAGAGAAGTGAGTGAAAGGCCCAGGAGGACTCCATGGTACTCCTACTTCTCTTTCCATATCTTGCAGGATACAAACTAGAAACTCAGAGAAGGTTACCTTCTGGCTATCCAGACAATCCTCCCATGAGAACAGTCCTTGATTAGTATTTATCTGAAATTGAATTGTATTTTTATAAGGGGTGCACTTTTGCATTCAGATGAATCCCAGGGTGAATAAGTCTGATTTGGAAAGATTTGAAAGGGACTAGAACTGAAGTATAGAGCAAGCATGGTATAGTGGTTTGAGCATTGGACTATGACCCTAGAGACCAGAGTTCAATTCTCTGCTCACCCATGGAAACTCACTGGGTGACCTTGGGCACATCACGCACTCTCAGCCCCAGAAAACCCCATGATAGGTTCAGCTTAGGACTGCCATAAGTCAGAAATGACTTGAAAGCACACAACAACAACATAATTGAAGTAAGGCTGCTCTATAGTGGAACAAATCAGAATTTTTATACTTTTGAATATTTGCCAGAAAAGTGGAAAGGAAGGAGAGATATATCTTTCTGAGTGACAGATCTATCTTCTGACAGCACTGAAAAGTTTCACTAGGGCTCTCCAATCCCTGCGTTGAAAGATCACCGAAATAAAATATTGCAGGACTGTTCCAGTCTTTGCTATTTTTAGGTACCTCTCTCTTGCAGAAGCAGGAATGTTAGAAGACTTAATTGTGCAGTCTGTGGAAGTGGGGAGGGTGTAGCATTGGGTACTTGGAAAATGCTGGGGATGATTATGTCCCTCTGCTTCTGCAACTGTGCATTCACAGCTTACCACTTTCTTCTGTCCCATTGGATTTTCTGTACCTTTAGTGCTAGTTCAACAGAAAACAGAACTGTTTTTTTATTCATCACAGCTTCTTAGCCATTACTTCTCTCCTTTTAAAATTGTTCAGATTCTTGTCTGGGGACATTGACACACACAATTTTCATACAAATTGCTGAAATAAAGAAGAGGTGTTTAGGCAATAGAGGATGATTGTTCCCATGTCCCACTCTGGATTTTATATGAACTTTAAAGGAGCTATGCAAGGTGTTGAACCTATTTTGAGGATTTATTTCAACATCCAGGATGCTGCCTTTAAAGTTCAGGGAAAAAAACCCATAGCAGATTCATTCCCCTGGCATAGAAGCCACCAGCCACCACTGTGATGAAATTTAAGTATGGTCAGTTCTATTCTGTTTTCAGTTTGCACAGCAAATGCCTACCAAAAACAAACAAACAAAAAACAAAAAATTGGGGAGATCAGCATGTCTGAAATTTAGCAGGCATGGGCTAGAATCCTACATGGGTATATAGCTCTGCACTTGCAGTTCCATGTTTTCCTGTTGTATGACAATGGCAAATCCCAAGGAGGTATCCCTGTTACTATCACCTACTGGTAGGGAAGAGAGCGCGCTGAATGGCGGTTGAAGTCAAATAGAGAAGCAGCTACTCTCAGCTTGGTTATGGGAGTGAAATGAGGATGCTCTATCAAATAGGGGGTGCCCACCATTTCCTTTCCCCAGGAACTCAGAGCAACCAGAACTTCGTGGTTTGAACTGCCTCCACACTTTCTCCCCTTCCCTCTGGGCAGCAGCAAGAACTCCTCTTTGGGCTTAACAGCTGTCATTTGTGGAAGGTTTTTAGACGGAACATGGAAGCAAGAGAATAGTCCCCTGCACTCTATCCAAAAAGTGTCCTATGCACAGATCAGATGCACTTATGTGTGCATAAGTCACTGATAGGATACCAGTCATTATATGCTCCTAAATGGCTACCATTCCTGCAAATCACACTGAATTCTGACATTGCAATAATTGACTTCCAGTGGTAGTCAAGGAAAGTCATAATATTTGAAGTTCCAAGTCAACATTTTGATTCAAACCCCTATTGAACTGAGTGGTCTTTCAATCACCACACGTCCAATCACACTGTTTTTTGTTTTTTTGTTTTAATTGCTGAAACAGCATCTAAACCAAATCTTGTGATCAGTGCACATTTCTAAATTTTATTCTGCACTCATGCTGGAATTAGATGATGACACAAGTGGACCTACACTAGTACAGGAGCATATTCAACCAAACTGGGATGGAGTTATTCTTTTCTCCACTCTCCAACCTTCTCCACTTGCTAAAAACTGTCTCTAAAGGGCAGATAAATCCTCTAAGTGGCATAGTGGCTAACTCCTGAACACTGCACTTGTGGATTGCTGGATTTAGCCCATTTTCTGGATTAGACAAACTGCTAATGCTTGAAGGATGTGGGGAAGTGTTCTCAGATATCCTCAAAAAAGGCTTTCATCATATGTTTGAGAAGTGAAACCTACTTACTTATTCATTGCACAGTCCAAACATACAACTGGATGGGTAAGAATGAGATTGTGGAATGGATAATACCACTTCATCATAGCAAGTGGAGTTTGCCATATTTGGGGAGGGATAAGAACTTGGTGCAAGTAGGAAAGGTGTGTATGTGTCTTTGACTTAGAGTGAGAGAGAGAAACAGATGGAGTCAGTCAGTCAGAACGAGTACATCCCTGTCCTTGCCCTGCAATCCTTGTGGAATTTTTTGTTCCTAATGGGGGAAATTCGAACATGGCACCTGCCACCTGAGGGCTAATGTGAGCACCACAGGATTATAACACCTCATCCTGATGCCTATCTAAATGTCAGACAGGAGCTGTCCTGCATCCTTTCATTCAGCCATAATATTTCTTTGCAATGCTGGTGAAATAGGGACTATGGGTCTCAGAGGGGAAGTTGTATGACATATTCAAAACATACCAGTGAAACATGTTAACTTGCTTGTTTGAGACAGACAGGTGTTTTCGCTTTCTTTATTTTTTAAAGTTTTCTTTCATGAAGCCAACCTTTTTGGAAAGAGTACAGAGCAATCTCTAGTGGTAAAAGAAAATAGACTTGTCATCTGATATAGTGGTTTCCTTTAACTGTTGCCTCAGAGCTAGTTCATTCAGGAATATTTGCCATGTCCTCTGAAGAAAACATCACAGCAACAGTATGAATAATGAATACTTGTTGAAAAGGGCTTCTCAATAATTTATCTCTGTTTGCCCATTTGTTGCCAAGCTCCAACACTTCCATTCCAGTCAACATGTTTGTGTTGCACAGGGAAAAAGGTGACACAGTGGCTGTTGCTCCAGATGGTTGTGCCATATGTCCAGGGAACCAACAGAAGAGGGATTCATTTCTATTGGCACTAAATCACCTTAGCACAGCTGCCCAACTCTAAAGTTCACTTGTCGCCAAGCCTCTGTGGAGGTGCTATTCAGAAAGAGTACAAAGAAAACCACCAAGAATCCTGAGCATGAGTGACCAGAGGTTAGTGGCTGATGAAAAAGGACTGGAACACAAAGACAAAGATGTATTATTGCTTGTTCCGCAGGGGGCCAGAAATTATTAAGGCCTTGCTTTCCCACCGAGATGTGGCCTCTTGATACCCAGTAAAAGGTGAATGGAAAGGTATCATGCATTTCTCTTGTACAAATTCAACATGGAGACAATAAGAAAAAGTAACTGTGTAGTCTTAAAATGCTGAAATAGAAACAGTTGAGGGAGAAAAAGAGCCTTCTAGAAATCTCAATGCATTACATGGCAGCTCAAGATGAATAAGTTATGTCAGGAGTTCAGTCAAATTTCCAAGTGCTTTCATCCTTCCCTAATCTCTCAGCATGATACAAATCCTTATCCTACCAGACCATAATTCATGCCAAAGAAAGGCCACTTCCTTCAGTTCCCTTTAGTTACTCATGCCATTCTCTTAAGTACCGTTTCAATCTTTTCTGTTAGAACTGAGCATTATGTTCTGCATTAAAATGTCTGATGTATGGTATGAACACAGCAAACGGGACCCATATTTTCCTCCTAAACTACTCGGTGCTTCAAGGCTTATAGTGTGTGATGGCTTTTTGCTTTTTTTTTTTTTTTTAAGTTAAAACAAGTGGCATTGATGGCTTTCAAGAAGAAAAAAATGTCCTTCCTTTAATTTAAGGAAAGTAGTGCCACAAGTTTGCAAAGGAAAGGAAAGTTTTGCTTTTCAATTCATTTTCATTTTAAAAATCATTTGATTTTGTTTTCCCTTGATTTGAGTTGCATTCATTAATTTGCTTGTTCATCGGTCCATTCATTTTGGCACTGATGGAAGAATCAGTTGGTCTTCTGCTCCCTATAGTTTTGGTGTTATCTGGCCAGGTGGCACCAATTTTCTTGGTTCACAAATCCCTTTATCCCAGTTCAGCTTGGCCTTTGATCATGGGAACTGACCATGGTGAGAATTTCAGTCCAATACAACTGGATGGTCCTAGGCTAGGGAAGGGTCCTATATGTAAACCAAAATTTCAGACTCACAGCCTAATTGCAGTTTCCTAAGCTTTACCGGAGAGCCAACATGGGATAGTGGTTTGAGTGCTGCAAAACTAGGACACTAGAAGACCAGGATTTGAATGTCTACTTGGCCATGGAAACCCACTGGGTGAGCTCTCAACCTCAGAGAAAGGCCAGGTACCTCCCGCCTCTGAACAAATTCTGCCATTAACACCTCACAATAGGTTCATCTTGGGGTCTTTGTAAGTCTGAAATGACTTGAAGGCACACCACCACCACCACGATACACAGCTTTCTCATTCCCCTACTCCTTTTGACCTGTCTGTGACTGTACACAGAGTTCTAGATTAGAGTAATTCAGGGATTATTCATTCAACTTGCAGTTTAAAAACTAACAAACAAACGGAACAAATGCACATGCTTACCTACTGCATCCAGAAACTTGTGATTCCATAACAGTTCTTCCCTTAGAATCTAGAATTGCAAAAAATTATAACTAAGGTATTTTGCCTATGTTCTTTGTATTGTTTGCCTGTCTGCCTGTCTTTCCTATATGCAGTGCCTGTAGTGCCTAGGATAGGATAGTAGTAAACACAGCCAGGGCCATTTCCACATTAGACTGTCACAGTGCTATTATTCCACTTTCAACATTCTATGGAATCCTGGGGTTTGCAGTTTAGAGAGGAGTCTTTGAGGATTCCATAGGATGTTGAAAGTGGAATAATAGCACTATAACAGTCTAGTGAGGAAATGGCCCAGGTTATAGCTAAAAAGTGCTGAATCTTCATAAAACAAGTGAGTTTTTGAAGGTAGGTGGGGGAAGATGCCAGGTGGAGAAGCAATGGTGACTGCTTTCTCCCATTTAAGTTGGACATTGAATCCACTCTGGAATTTCACTCCAGACTTTAAAGTCACTGCTCAAAGTCCCGACCATATTTTGGGGACAGAATTCAGCATCTTTGACAACTATTGTAAAAGATAGAGCAGATTCACCTCCCTAATGACATGGAAGCCATCCAACCACCACTATGAAGACTGTATTCATTCTTCAAAGCATTGTTGAAGGGATGGATAACCAATAAATGCACCCTGATTTTGTTGTCTAATAAAGGCTTTTGGCTGTCTTGAAAAATTACCATCAGCCAATGACTAAGTCTTATGACCTATGTCCTTAATAAAACACAATTCTCTTTATGTGTCTTCCTGGTCTGTTGATCTTAGTTGAGGTTAGGCACATACAGGCACTAGTGGTATTAATAAAGATGGTTTTAATCATGGAAGGTAAAGGGGGGGAGGAGAAAAGGAGTAATTTGTAGTCTTTTTGGTGTATAATAGATAATATATTATTTTAAATCCTAGTAATATATTCTAGAGTAAGGATATTCACTCATATACACCAGGGTTGGGCAAATGTGGCTCTCTCTAGGGCTAGTGGGAGTGCAATTCACAAGGGTCTAGAGGGTTGCATTTTGCCTGTACCTGATATACCTAGTGTTTTATATAAATGTGCTACAGTATACACCTGGTGCTGCCCAGGATTTTATTTTCTCATAGGTCATACTTGTTAGAAAGATTTGAGATCCTGTATCTTTAATTCCCCGAACTGCCTTGTCCGGTACCTGTAATTTGTCCCCATATTCCCCATTCCAATCTGTATTCAGAGTTATTAACATACAGAGATTGGGTTCCTGAGGGAATACACTGCCCTTCTTCTTGCTGCTAGGCCTCGTCTCCATAGCAACCGCCCTATTCAAGACAGACACAGTTGACTGAGGCTCAAGAGCTCTCTGGCTGAGAAGTCTAAAGGTCCCTCCCTAAACTGCAAACCCCAGGATTCCATAGAATCTTCTTAGGCAGCCAATCATATCAGGTCTTCACCTGACACAGACAAATACACACACACACACACACACACACACACACGTATATCTGTCTGTGTCTGAAAGAGTTAGTTATGAAACCTCTTAACTCCCAGCAGGACTTACAGCATTTATGTTTCAGGATTTTGCGTGAGTTAAATGTAAGTTTCCACTGAGTTTAGTAGAACATGATCTCAAGTGAACGAGTATTGAATTGAAGCCTTAACTCCTGAAACATCATGCTTGGAATTGAGACCATTATGATATTTAGGAGTTGAATTCAAATTAAGTTGCATAAATTGTCTTTTAGATTAGGCATGACTAAATGTTCACATTGATTTCAATGGAATCTTTTTATAACTAACTTTGCATGCATCCAACACAGTATATTTTGAAGCATACAGGATGATAGGATGATTGCTAATGATGGTCTGATGACTAACATTCCAAGGGTGCCTGTAATATATGTCTGAGGGCTAAGGTTGCTGATCTTTTATTTACAAATCTCAGAGCTTAAGCATGACTCTTCTAGTTTCATTTGAATGCAGGTGCCAATGTTATAGCACTGTGTTTCCACTTTCAACATCCTATGGAATCCTGGGGCTTGCAGTTTTGGGAGGGGCCAGCCAGCCTCCTCCAAAATAACAGAAATGATCAGTTTGTCATTCCTTTGTTTGTCATTCCTCTGTTTCTGAAAATAGGTTTTCAGTATGAAAGTTGCAAAGCATGGCCTATACCTCCAGAAACGTGCTGGGTTAAATGGGAGTTCTGAGTCTTGAGCGTAACTTGATGAATTCCTTAGCAAAGTCACAGGATTAAGCTTTTTAAGCCTAAGGCTGTTTATTTCAGAACCAGAAACCCTTAATCCTCTTTTGGGAATGTGCTCTCTCTCGTTCTCTCTCTCTCTCTCTAATATGGAACTTCATTGTTCCAGGAGACAAACTGCAGTTTCACTTTTTAAAAAAATCCTACCTGGGAATAGAAAGTTTATTTAGTTGTTGGTAAGAGAACTATCAGTCTACAAATTGACACCCTTGAGTCTGCAAATTTCTTCAGTTGGAACGTCCTGAAGATTCTTTTCAAAACAAGTGGAGCAAGGAATGTACAATGTTTTTGAAAACTGGGCTTACGACAATCAACTCTGCTGAGCATTCTCAGCATAGAATTAGGAAGGGACAGTTTGGAAAGACTAGGTCCCAGTGCAGTCACAGTGGTGGCATGCTATTTATGAGATGGATGCTGTAACGACTCCATGCACATACTTTATCCAATTTACACGATTCTCATCCTACACCTCAGCCATGAATTTCATGCAACTGAATGCCCCTGATTTCCAGTATTACTATTTGGGTTTTGTATATATATTCCTGAAATTTCTCTTGGGGGCTGGAGACACTTGCCTCATCCATGTTGTACAAACCTTTATGATGCATGCTTAAGTGGTCATGTGCTCATATGCTTTGAAATAACATTTATGCTTATAGTTTTCTAGTTCAGAAGAGGACTCACTCTTAAAAGAGAGACTATAGCCACACCTTTGGAAACCTGGAGGGACAGAAGAAATTATAGGAAAGACATTGTTGGTAGCAAGGGAAGGGTGAAATGTCTCCTCCCACCAGATGCTTCTCTGCTGTGCAATTCAGACTCCCCACCGAAGTTTTGCAACTGTTTGCTGAAAAATTGAATAAAGAAACCTGGGTCTCTCATCCAATATCTAGTTCTCTGCATCTCAAAGCTGAAATTCTAAAGGGGATTTGTCTTCTGGAAGCACTGTTTAGAAAACAAGGAGACATGTGTACTGAATGTTTTATTTTGTTTTCCACAGGTGAGACAGACAGGAGGAACAAAGGGAAACACTTGTCAAAAAGTGATGGGATTTTGTTCTTTATTTTCAGAACTCAGACATTATGGAATGACTTCTGAGATGCTACATTATCAGGAAATGAAATGAAATAGCTTAGGCTGGTGTATTTCATTATGATAGCACTAATCTCACCACTCTAATCCCAGAATGTTAAGTGCCAGTTCTTTTGTTGTCCAACAATGCCCTATTTCTTCAGTTAGGACCAAATAGGTTGTTGGTCTACCCTGCAAATAAATAAATAAATCGATGTTTCTCTTATTTTTTTTCCGCTCAGCCCACATCTGAGGAAGTTACATTTTGGATTATACTTCCGGTTGAGTGATTCTGGGGAGCGCTAAATATGGTATCAGGAACAAGCATGGTACAATGGTTTGAGCATTGGACTATGGCCATTCCTGCACTATAGTGCTATTATTCCACTTTCAACATCCTATGGAATCCTGGGATTTGCAGTTTAGGGAGTGGCCTTTGAGGCCCCTTTGAGCCCCCTCTCTAAACTGCAAACCCCAGGATTCCACAGGAGGTTGAAAGTGGAATAATGGCACTATAACAGTCTAGTGCAGAAATGGCTTATGATTCTATACACCAGGATTTCAATCCCTGTTAAGCCACAGAAACCCACTGAGTGACTTTGGGCATGTCACACTCTCTCTCAGCCTTAGAAGAAGGCAAAACCAAACCTCTTAACAAATCTGACCAAGAAAACCCCATGATAAGGTTGCCATATATCAGAAATTGCTTGAAGGAACACAACAACAGACATGATAGGAAGCTGCATATTTTTAACTGTTTTTATTTCCAGTTTTCTCTATTTAAACTGCCCTGAATCCCAACTTGGGAAAAAGGATGGGTATAAATAAAGGGGTGGATAGAGGGATGGGTGGATTTTTAGATGCTCAGAGAACCAATATGAAGAGAGGGTTGATACAGAAGAAATCCCAACTCACACACCCTCATTTTAAGCTGCTTCTCAGGTTTGTTGTGAAAACAGAGTGGAATAAGAATGCTTACCTAGAGCTGTGTGATGAACAATCATAGAACTATACAGATGGAAGAGCCTATGATAGAGACTAGTGTGATTGGTGATTGTTGCTTGATGTCATTTGACAGCATGGGACAGGAGCAGGAAAAGAGGTCATTGCCCTTTTAGGTGCCCACTTTGATCTTCATAGCATGACACCTTCAGTGCTGTATGAGGTCTATTTGGTTGCATTGGAGCCAAATAGGAATTTCCCCCCTTTAACCTGGGTGGTTTTTTATCTATCCCATTCTGTATCTACTGGGACTTGGACAATTGGCTTTGAGTGGTATCCTTAAAAGGTGTTCCTCTGGCAGGTAGTGGGGGGAGAATATAAGACTTCAGTGATAATCTTTTGGCACCCTTTTGATTTAAGGTAGGCCTTTGAAACTCCCTTTTTAGGGGCCTGAATCTCAAAAGGTGAGGAAGGAGGCTACCCTTGAGGCTAACCTGGGATTCAGGCTCTCAGTTATAAGCCCCTCAGCTTGGGTGGGAGTCCCCTGGGTTATGTTCCAATTATGCCAGGCTGGGGAGTAACTAAATATTTTGAATTGCCCTTGGGATAAGGTCTTTTGCCCATGAGAAAGCTGAGAAGGTACTCATGGGATGACACCTGGCCTCAACTGGACCTGTATCAGATTGCTTCCCACTCTTACTTTTTTCCCAAGCCAACACAAATTAAATAGGTTAGGTCAAATAAAGTGGCCCTTATTTAACCCAGTTTTCTGTGTCTGGTCTTGTTATTTCATGGTAGACTATCAAATGCGTATGTGTCCTGAGCACTTCGGCAGGATTTTGAAAGTGTGCACAATGATCTGTGGACAATAACTTTGTGTGACATCAGGCACCATTTTGAACCTAAACTTGTCTATTTTTTTTTTTTTAAAAAAAGGAGCCCAGAATATTGCTGTCCGTTATCCTCAGTGCCAATGAGGTCTAATATTTTGGGGTGACTTCTTGAGCTAAACTGAGCTGGAGAAGCTGAAACCACCAACTGCTGCTTGAGGTACCTTCAGCATGGGATAAAAAAAATGGCACTGCCTTTTAAGATTGCTATTCATTTATTCATGTGATGCCAGGACAAGCATATGTGGGTATTTACAGTATCTGTTATATATTGAAATATGAATCAGTCATAAATTCAGACTCAAAAAGCAGAGGCTAAAATCAATTAAAACAGATTTGTGAACCAATCTGTGTAAAAACACATAGTCTGGCCACTGAAAATAGGAATTGCTTAATGTTGTAGTTCCCTTCCGTACTGTTTTAAAATTAGTCTCACCTTATGCCTCAGTTCTTCACACTTCTTTCTTTCTCGTTTTTCCTTTTTTTTTTTTTTTTTTGGCCAATAACTCAGTGCTCCTCCACAGAGCACAGTGGGACTTACTTCTGAGTAAGCACACAGAGGATTGCTGTGTCAGTATAGGTTTTTCTCAGTCACTGTTTTGACTTTTGAGTTTATTCAGTTCTTTAAATATCCCAAGAGCTGCATAAATTTAGCTTTGATTTGCTGTCTGTGACAACTCTTTCTCTCCATGTCTTGGGAACTGGAACCTTTCCATTTGATTCTTAATGAGCTTAGGGGAAATCAGCTGTGCTTCACCATTAGCTGCAGGGCATTTGTTTCTGCTTGGCGGAATGACTGGCAGCTGCATGATCATCTGGTCCAGCCAAGATCACCATCATTGTATCTCTCTTCTCATCTCTCCAAGTCACCTCAGAATCCACTCTTCAGCTGACTGTGCCATCCTACTTACAGAAACAAAGCCAAAAGAACATTTAGGCAGAACTGCAATGCATCTGCTTTCTATAGTACCCGCAGAATAATAGAATCATAAAGTTGGAAGGGATCCCAAAGTCCATCTAGTCTAATCCCCAAACAGACTAGGAATCTTCCACTATAGCATGTCTGAGAGATGACCATCTATCCTTTGCTTAAAAATCTCCAATGAAGGAGAATCTACCACACTCCAAGGCTGTCTATTCTTACCCATAGCTGCACACATGTACTACTTGTAACATGTTAAGCCAAAAATACACAAATGTCATGTGGGTGGTCGACTTGGTGCTTGACAATCCTCATCTCTCATTGTTATGACACTATAAATCCAATCATGATGTTTTAGACTTCTAGTAGAGAGAGTAAGATACTAATGTGAAACACACATCAATTTAAATATCTGTGACAGCCAGTGTGATATAGTGGTTTGAGTGCTGGGTTACAACCCTGGAGACCAGAGTTCAATTCCCCATGGAAACCCACTGGATGACCTTGGGCACATCACACACTCTCAGCTCCAGAAAACCTTATGATAGGTTCCCCTTAGGGTCACCATAAATTGCAAAGGACTTGAAAGTATACAACAACCACTATAACAATGTACCTGCAGGATTTCTACATTTTTCCACATTCACTTTGATGGAGAGAGCTCTCTGCATATAAACTCCCTTTATTGGCTTAGAACCATAGTGTTCATTGAACTTTATGGGGAATCCTTGCTGGGTTTTTTTCTTTATAAAGCTCCAAAATGTGCCACATCTTCTCATTTGCTTTGCTTATAGCAGCCTGTCCTAATCTGATACCCTCCAGATATGCTGAATTATGACTCCCCTTACCCCTGGTTTCATGGGTATTAGCCATGCTGTCTGTGGTGAGAGTTGTAGTCCAAACACATTTAGAGGGTATTGGATTGGAAGAGGCTGACTTGCACATTTGAGTTAGGGGTGAAAGTTGAAATCCTTTGATGGGTGGTCCTGCATAGCAGGGGGTTGGACTCAATGGCCCCTGGGGTCTCTTTCTACTCTATGATTCTATATCAGGAGACATGTTCTGGACAGGAGAAATTATTGATATGTCACCTCTGTCTCCTCTCATAGGGCCACCTTCCTCAGAGAGAGCCTTTTTCTCCACAGACCGTTACTGGCTGGTGGAGAGTGGGAGATGTCAGAAAATGACTGGATAATGTGCCGATAGTCAGATTCTCAATGACAACAACATTCTGTGAAGGACTTCCTAGGAGGGCCTGGAGGATGCCTTTGTTGTTCTGAGCCTGACTATGGCTTTCTGACACACATACAAACAACTCTTGCTCTCCACTGACCACTAAATGTCCATGGGGCCACAAGAGAAGAGTGAGTTTCTGCAGCAGTTTTAGTTGTTACATGAAGGAGGTAATGAATTCCTTTCTCCACAATAATCAAAAATTAAATATGCAGGCATATGTCTATATCATTAACAAGATGGCAGCCACAGCTTCTGCTCTTTTTTTAAACTATATTTTTGAAAGGATTCTGACATGGGTAGGGAAAGGGAATTAAAATGCAACATGCATTGCAACAATTTATGTATATATGTATGTGTTAACGTACAGTTGACCCTCCATATCTGTGGGAGTTCTGTGGGAGTTCTGTTCCAGAAAACCCCAACCCCACAAATGGCAAAACCCACAAATGCTTGCATCCCATATTATTAAACGATTGTGATGTCTGCAGAAGCTTCAGCATGGATGCTTCAGCGTGAAAGCATTTGCATCGCTGCCATTTCAGGTATTTGATGTGATGCTCTGTGATTGCTGGAATTCGCAGATGTGGAGACTGCATAAACGGAGAGTCCATTACTGACTTTCTGAGAAGAACACCTCCTCAAAGATTACAAAACTGAAAACATAAGTCATTAAAAATTAACTGTAATTAGAAATATTACACCAATAATATGTAATGGTATATTATTGGACATAACATTTGATTCTCACATTTGTATATCTGGCTCTTGATTTTGTATTTCTTTACCTCATAAACTTCCCCTGTGCTGTAGTCTCCATTATGCCACAAGGACGAAAGAGGTCAGCTTCTGTTTTCTTTCTTTCCAACTCTAGAACATTTCATTCAGACAGTTATTTTTGGACTAAAGGTCTTACTGTGTCAGTTTTCAGCATGAACCATTGCAAGCCCTTCAATATAAAAATGTCAACTGTTATCACTTGGGTTGTCAGTGGATATTGCTCTAGGTGTTGGTCCTCCTCCTCCTCCTCCTCCTCCACCACCACCACCACCAATCAAGATTTCAATAAGCCCTTCTAAAGATATTAATATTGTTATCAGACAATGCTGACTATCCAAAAAAAAAAAAAAGGAAAACCCAACTCCCTTAGCTGTCAGCTTCAGACTTAACCCTAGCTGAAAAGGACATTCTGTATAGCAGCTACTACCTTGAAAATGAGCACATGGCATGAATAATAATGACCTTTGACAGAACTGGCTGGAACAAGTCATTTTTCAGTTTTACAAACTTTCTTTTTTGCACCTTATAAATCCAACAATGTACAGGGGAAAAGGGGGGGGTAGTGAGATACATGCCCAGCCTGTATAAAAATACATGCATCTGCAAAAGAAGTACTGTATTTTTCACTCCCCCGCTAGTGCACTTCATCATTTTCTTACAGGAATTAAGAGGACATTTACTGGCAAATCTTTACTGCAAAGTCTGTTTCATGATGCCCCGGGGGCAATATGAAATTGCCCCATGCTTTAACATCTCTCAGGGGGCAATCCAGAAAGCTTTCTTGGGAGGGCTAGCATGTACCTGGAGGGATCCTTTCCTTTCTTTCCCCTTTTATTTTTATATGCTGCAAAAGCGGCCTTCCAGATGCTGTTGGTCAGCCATTCCCAGTATTCTTTGGCACTGGCTACACTGAGTAGGGCTGGGAGAAACTGCAGTTCAATAACCTGTGGAGGGCCACAAGTTGCCCATCCTTGATATAATACCCCTTCTAGAAAAGCACTCCGGATGGTTTATATTTTATAACCGTGGTTTACTATCTTACAAACACGATTTTAAAAAGAAATGGAAGGAAGAGGATTAGGAATGGGACAAATCCAGAATTTTCCGAATCCAGATCCAAATCCCTGGAAGGTTCTGGGAATCCACGAATCTCGAATCTTTCAAATCCTTTTTAAAAAAGGATTTAAAAAGCAAGGGAAAGATGGATAATCTTGGACAAGACACACTCTCTCAGCCTTAGCAAAAGCCTAGGCAAAGGCAAACCTCCCTCTGAAGAAAACTGGCCAGGACAATTGTCATAGTTTTGCCTCAGGATCTCTCCAGATTGAAAATGACATGAAGGCCCTTTCTACATAGGCAGGAAAATGTGGATTAATCCCACATTTTCCTGCCTGTGTAAACAGGACCACTACAGTATAGAGATAATCCAGGCCAAAACTGGATTTTCTTTGCATAGCTCCTTCTGGCATCCTGGGGTTTGTAGTTTGATGATGCACCTGCACACTTTGGCAGAGAAGGCTGTGACACCTTTTAAAACTAGAAACCCCAGAATTGTGTCTGAAAGAGCTCTGCAAGGGAGCTCTGCAAAGGAATGTTTCAGCTGTCCTTGAAATCTCAAGCCTGTACCTTCTAGTCAAGTGGTGAACTGAAATATTAAATATTTGATTTAAATATCTTAGGATACAAGCCCAGCTGTAATTTCTGACATTGTTAGTAATTAATACTCCAAGGGAAAAACTCACATATTTACTATCTTCTCTTGTATGTCTGGTCTCCCAGGTTTTCAGGCGTCCTGGTCTTCAACAATCTATTTGGTTGGCGGATTTGAAAGATTCGGTTTGCCTATTTTGGCACAGTGATTTGGATTTGGGAATCTCAAATCATTACCCAGGATTCAAGGATTCAGTTGGCCCATCCCTAAAGAGGATGAAAATAAACACAACAGATACTTGTACCTATTGACTACATCCATACGCATAAAGATCCCTGGTTAAATGCTTAAATGCCAGTACTGCAGCCACAAGGTTGTGAGCTTGATCCTGCCAGGCTCCAGGTTAATTCACCTTCCGTCCTTCCACAGGTCAGTAAAATGAATACCCAGCTTGTTGTAAAATGAGTATTCAGCTATAAACTGCTTAGAGAGCACTTAGCTGATAAGTGGTATAGAAATACATGTGGTATTGCTATTGCTATGCATACCTCATGAAGTCCCATAATGAAAGACTGTAGCTGGATTCCTCTTAGGGACTTACACCAGCTTAGTGACTTACTCCATTATATCAGGGTAAATCACTTGGAGGTGCTGCACTATTGTGTGGTGGGTGGGTGAACAGAACAGAAGGCTGTCTTTGTTGATAAAGAAAGCTAACTTGCTGGCTCCTATGCAGCTCAGCAGTTTGCAGGCCAGATTTCTGTCTTGACAGAGACAATTTCTTTTCCTATTCTCCCCTCCACCATGGTGCTAATTTTTACCCTTGTTCTGCTGCTGACACCTATGTTGGCATAGTTATGTTGGTAGGTGATACACAAGATGAGCCTGGCCCCATCCATTGGTCAGAGAAGGAACAGACCTCCCTCCTCTATTTTTCCATCTACTCTCTTTGTCTTATGTGCCTTGTCTTTCTGCCTGAGGGCAATGCTTGCCTCTCATGTGAGCTACTTTGGGAGACAATAGATAAGGTCCTGTTAATAACATATGTGCATGGAAGTATGGCTTACATGGAATTATGCCCCTTTTTGTATCCAAAAGGGGCTGATGCTGCTTACCAATGGGGATGGAACAGAAGGGAAGCTTGGTTAGAGGTTCTAGCAGGGGAGTGCAGTTGCCATAAACTGTTGGCTAAAGAATGGTACATTTCTTCTATCTGGGATAGCTTCAGACCATTAAGATGAACCTCTTCTGGACTGAAAGGGGAAGAAAAAGGAGATTGCCCTCCATGAACACACCCTTGTGTCTCCCTTCCGCTCCACCGAGCCAAGACCATCTGTTGCTTCATCATCTGAATAGCTGCCTCCTCTGTTTCGCCCCACTAAGGAGCAGAAACAGTGGCCCCTCTTGAAGTTTGTCAGTTGCGTATGTGGAGGGGTCGAGTTTTGAACATAGTGCTGGAGGTCTAGAGAACAGCCTCCATGCCTCATCCCAAAACAGACATACATACACATAAGGTGTAACGATAATATACTGATTATACAAATAGTGGCTACATTGTGTTAACAAAGGCTACATTAAAAAGTTAATCAAAATGTTTGATAGTTAAGAAAATAACTTTTTGGCTCCTAGAATCTAAGGATTGGAATGGAGGTATCATAGCTACTTATATGATCCCTTTCCAACACTGAAGACAAATGCTCTTTATTGAAAAATGTTAAGCAAATTAGCCCTTCTAATTTAGATTCCATACTGACAGGTGCTATCGAGGTTCAGCAGACCAGCAATGCCTGTAGGGCAGGAATGGACATGATGTACCTCCGTTTCCAAGGATTAATATCAACAGAGTTATCATAAAGCACTTTTGAGAAAAATAAATTAACTTGAGGAGAAGGTAGAGGAAAGTGGTTATGGATTTTAAAATGAAAGGATTAGCTACAAACTTAACAAATGGCAGTGCTCTAACTGGAAAAAAAAAGTGAAGAATGAGCCAAGAGAGAAATGGGTTTAAGCATGGATATTATAAACCCATTTATTTATTAATAACTTTGAGATATCCTATGTATTGCCCCCCAAAAATCCATACATTTTATAACATTGTAGGAATGCCCACAAGGCACGTTCTCAATAAAATTCAGTGCAGTTGTCATCACTTTCTGCATTTATTCCTCAATAAATTTGCCATGTTACAAGAACTTTGTGCAAGAAGGAAAGGGATACCCATGTAGATAAGTCAGGGAAAAGCTTCTTCCTTTTGTTATAATTCTATTATGCTTACTACTTGCATGCAGTTCAGCATTTAAAAACTGCCTTGCCAGACTGGGCATTCATACACTAGTACCATGATAATATTTCCAACAAAGACACCAGACAGACGTTTCTGGGAATTTGGAAAACAAAGCATGAGGATGATGTCAATGCCCTGTTATTTGTCCTCAGCATTTGAAGATGAGAATTATGCTGTCTCAGGTCACAGAGGTTTCTTTTAACTATCATAGGCCATTTCCGCACGGGGCTAGGGAATCGCCCTGTGCTGGTACTTACTGGACTTCTTGGCTCCATGCTTGGGTCCAGGCTGGTCTGGAGCAGTCCGTGGCCGCTGCTCCGCAACGAAAATGGCGGCTTCTGGTTGGTGGAGGCTCTCCACCAAACGCTGAAGCTTGCCAGACTAAAGCCCGTCCCCAGCAGATCGCAGGCTCGCACTGGTGCGAGCCTGCAAATCTGCACCAGAGCGCGGGCACGGAGTGGCGTGCTCCATGCTTTTGAAAGACCTGTTTCAAGTGGTCTTTCAAAAGCACACTGGACGACCACTTCGGGTCATTCCAGAGTGAGCTGAGGTGCAGAACTACACTAAGTAGGTCCGACCCAGTCCGCTCACACTTGCAGCCGTCCTCTCTGGAGGACGCTCGGCACCGTTTCTTTAAGCCTGTGCAGAAATGGCCATAGTCATTGGTGGGGTTTCTGTGAATGTGTATAATCTATTTTTCCAGTTGTCTGCATGGGCAGCCATCACACATTTTTAAAAAACTTATTTAAAATATTTATATAGTCATATTACCCTTTATTAACAAAATTCCAATGTGCTTTTACATGACTTAAACTAAAGTAAAAAGAAAAAAATTCACAGTGAAAAACCTCAGTCAAAAAACAATTGTTGATCTTGTTGTGTGGCTTCAGGTGGTTTCCAACAGATGGTGACCCTAAGGTGAATCTACCTTGGGGTTTTCTGGTGCTGAGAGTGTGTGACATGCTCCAAGTCACCCACTGGATTTCCATGGCTGAATGGGCAATTGAATCCTTGTGTTCAGACTGATATGAGCATAATGGAGTAAGAGGAAGGAAAACCTGTGGCAGTTAAACCACTATTTCATATGTCCTACTGGTGTCAAATCATCAAGAAAGAGGGAATGCTTTTCCTTCTGAAACCTTAAAAAAACACTGCTTCATCTGCAACGAACTGAAACTGCAGAAGTCCAATGGCTAGAATGGTTCTGTTATCCTACAAGGCGGGTGATGTTGGGGTCCACCCTCAATTCCAGCTTCTCCTTAAATTTGGAAGAATAATAGCTCAAAGAAGACCTGCAGGAGGAGGATAACCACAGGATCTTTTCACCTATGTATACCAGTACTAACTGTAGAGAGGATTCCAGTTAAAGTTAAACAAAGTATTTTATTTGAATTGACAAACACATGAGAAATCAGACACTCCTATGAACCATACAGGGCTATCAGAAAGTGAGGCAAAAAGGGCTGGATAGGGAGAGATTGGGTAGAAAGGGTGATAGTCTTGAAGAAGGGGTCACAGAGGAAGGACAGACAGCACCTAAGAGTAGCAAGGAGGAAGTCTAGGGCAATACATACTATGGACTACAATTGGCTAGGGTAGAAGCTAGGATTTTTATACCCTATTTCACACTATAAAGGGGTTCATTTACAAAGCCTTAATGGCTTTTCTATGGGACTGTCAAAGTGGTCTGGAATGGGGTAATTGCTTAACTCTGGAGTGACACAGCACAGGCCTTTTCCGCACAGGGCTTTTAAAATGGTGCAGAGCGTCCTCCAGGGAGGATGACTGCACCTGGGAGTGGACTAGGTCCGGACTACTTTGTGTAGTTCCAAACCTCAGCCCACTCCGGAACGACCCAAAGTGGTAGTTCACCGTGCTTTTGAAAGACCACTTAAAACAGGTCTTTCAAAAGCACGGAGCACACCACTTTGTTCCCACGCTTTGGTGCAGATTTGCAGGCTCGCACCAGTGCAAGCCTGCAGATCTGCCGGGGATGGGCTTTAGGCTGGCGAGCTTCACTGGTTGGTGGAGAGCCTCCACCAACCAGAAACCACCATTTTCATCCCCAGAGCAGTGCAAAGCGGCAGCCACAGACTGCTCCGGACCAGCCTGGACCCACGGGTGGAGCACACAGGTCCGGTGAGTACTGGCACGGGGCGATTCTCTTGCCCTGTGCGGAAAAGGCCATAGATAGGACTCATAACAATCTGTTAATGTTAATCGGGTAGGGTATATAGGAAAGATCCTTGTAGGGTAAGACTGAGGGATAGTCCCTGATTGCTCACTCATCTGGGCAGTTCATCTTTCATTGCATTCAAAAATGTCAATAGCCTGAAGTAGTGAAGGAATTAGCACAAACCCATCAGTGTTGGGTTTTCAACATAATCCCATCTGAACTTTCATGACTCTGAACACATCTCCTGTCAATGTAACTGCGAACACATTCTCTGGCCAGTGTGACCCTTGACCATGTTCTCCTGTCATTAATAAGTCCAATTTATGAAAACTGCATATCTCATAGGAGGGGTCGTAGAGTGTGATAACATTTCCTTCTCACACTCCACTGTGGTCTGGTTTAGGGGGAATGGTAGGACTTTGGAACGTATAGATCCAAGCTTCTCCAAAACCTCTGCTGACACATCTCCTTTTGTCCTCTCCACTATCAGAAATCCAACGCTGGATCATAGTCTTCTGGCCACTGGGTTGAAAAGTCTTCCAAGATAGAACTTTCTTTCTGCCAACAGACCACCCTTTCTGTAGGTAGAGAAAGAATGCCTTCATGGACATTTTTCTAGGGTCTGCAAGTGTATTGCCATAATTATGTATTGTGTAAAAAACATCAACAACTCTACAGCACTTGTATTTGTCTCCCTAAAGCAGTGAATGGACAACTATGGTCCTTTAGATGTGTTGAGACTACAGTTCCCATTATCCTTTATCACTGGCTAAGTTAACTAGTGCTGATAGGAGTTGTAGGCTGAAAGCTCATGGAAGGCTACAATTTTACTCACCTTAGTCTAGAATCAGTGCTGGAAGTTGCAGTCCAACAATATTTGAAGGACCACACAATTCTCACTCCTGCTCCAGTGTGCTCCCCTCCATTTTGAAAAGTTTTTCATTTCCTGGAAATTTAATATTTACTCATGGAAAAATTGCCCCAACCCCCTGATCATTTTATAGCACAATTCTGTATCTGTCTTCTTAGAAGTAAACTTCTTAGAAGTAAATTCAGAAGCAATTCAGTGAGATGCACTGCCATGTAAGATTTTGGATATGAAAATTCAGGTCTTTGGATATGAAAATTCAAAAAAAGACCCTGATATTACTTCTTAGAAGTAAATTCAGAAGCGATTCAGTGAGACGCACTGCCATGTAAGGTCTTTGGATATGAAAATTCAAAAAAAGACCCAGATATCTATGAAACAGAGGGAAAATTTTGAAGTCATTCAAGCAGCAATAACCATCCCACTGCACATGCCTTCTACATGATTCAAGCCCGTCTAATAAGATTTTTTTCCACCCTGGTGAAATCTCAAACTTCAACATGATGTGATTGTTTTCTGCTGAACTTAATTGTGATTAGCTGTGAAATGTTCTGTCGCTTTCCTCCTTCTCTGCCCAAGATGACCTAGATGAATACTTGTACCAACTAAAATCACTCCAAGATTTAACTGATTCAATGACTGATTTGGAGAATACAGAGTAGTTCTTTTCAGAGCACTAGGTCTGTCCTCTTCCAGAATACTCCATTCCTGTCCATCTTGGGTTCCCATGTTGTTTCTCCCAATAGCAATCTGTGGTCACTGAAAACATTTGGGAAGGATCTGGGATACTCAAGAATCATAGAATAATAGAGCTGGAAGAGACCTCAAGGGCCATCGAATGCAATCCCCTGCCATGCAGGAACACACAATCAAAGCATTCCCAAGAAATGGCCATCTAGCTTCTGTTTCAAAATCTCCAAAGACAACATCTCCACCACACTCTAAGGAAGCATATTCCCTTGTCAAACTGTTCTTACTATCAGGAAGTTCTTCCTAATATTTTGATGGAACCTCTTTTCCAGAAGCCATTGCTCCATGTCCTAGTCTTTGGAACAGCAGAAAACAAGCTTGCTCCATCTTTCATAAGACATCCATTCAGATATTAAAACATAGCTGTTATGTCACCTCTTAACCTTCTCTTCTCCAGGCTAAGCATACTCAGTTTCCTAAGCTGTTCTTCATAAGACATGGCTCCCAGGCACCTTACCATTTTGGTTGCCCTCCCCTGAACATGTTCCAGCTTGTCAATATCCTTCCTGAACTGTGATGCCCAGAAATGGGCACAGTATTCCAGGTGGGGTCTTACTAAAGCAAAATATAGTGGTACTATTACTTCCCTTGACCTAGACACTGTACACCTATTGATGTAGCCTAGAATCACACTAGCTTTTTAAACTGCTGCATAACACTGCTGACTCATGTTCAGCTTGTGGTCTACTAAGACTCCTAGATTGTTTTCATATGTACAATGGGCTAGCTAGGTGTCTCCCATCTTATATCTGTGCTTTTCACTTTTTTTCTGCCCAAGTGTAGTACCTTATTTTAATTCCTGTTGAAATCCATTTTGTTTGTTTTGGCCCATCTCTCTAGTCTCTTTAGGTCATTTTGAGTTCTGATCCCTGTCTTCTGGGTGTTAGGTACCCCTCCTATTTGGTGTCATCCTCAAATTTGATAAGAATGTGTTACCCTGTTTGCTGGGGGGGGTCCCGGGAGGGACACCTAAATAACCTTACAATTACGCAAGATGGGGAAATTAGTCAAGAGCACTGGTTGGCACTACAAGAGGCAGGGTAACACAGCAGGATCTTGTAACCCAATGTTTACGGGGTCAGGCCAAGTCAAGAAGCAGATCGTGTTGGAAATAATGAAGGATCTTTATTAAATACAGGCACACAATGTAAGCAACACACACACATAGATAACTAAGGAAAATAAAGGTGTGAGTATGATAACGGGATTTTCAGAGGGATAGTTGATTTGGGTGATATGAAACCTGCTCCTGAAGCCTGGAAAGAAGATAGAGAGTGATACTGGGGTTCGATGTGGCTCAGCGGGTGGAGCTTAGGGGAAGCTTGCCAAGCAAAGCGGCAGCAAGGCGGTCTGGAACTCGGGAGCGATCCGAGGAAGGTCTCAGAATTGGGGGTTTTTATGAGGAGAAAGGTGACTGCAGGCTATGCCGTACTTGGGGAAAACAATGAGTTTCGGGCACGAGACAAAGCTTTGGAAAGGCCAAAATTTATCATGATTGAGTTAAGTCTGAATTGACAAAGAGGTAGCCGGTATGCAAATGCAGAGTGCTTGGCATTTGAGTATCCAGCTTGCCAAGTTACCTGCTCGGGGCAGGGAGTTCTTTGTAAACAGTGTGCATACATAATGAGGGTGTTTGCAGAGAGGTCTCCTAAAGCGGTGATCTGGCTATTTCTGGCCTGCCTGGGTGGAGAATGGAATGTCCAGCGATTAGTGGCCGAGCCTAGTTCTGTGCTTGTCTGGGGGCCTCACAAACACGTAGAGAGGGATGGTCGAAGCAAGCCGAATTATGATATCAAAATGATATCTAGGGGTATCTCCAAGGACGCCTAAACTGCAGTAACAAATGCCTTCTATCTGGGAGGGGACTGCCTGATTGAGTTTAATTTCATCCTAAACCCTTTTTGTATTTCTGTATTCCTCCAAAGTTTCTTTTTTCTTTTTTAACTTCTGCAAAGTGACCTTCCTCTAAGCTTGCTGATACCTTCCTTCTTCCATACAACATGAAATATAAGAAGTTGTTTGCTTCTCAGAAAATATTAAGCACCTGGCATGTGTGTGTGTCAGTCACAGGGATTCCCAAATATGCTTTAAAATCTCCCGTTAAAATCATCCAGGCTTAGACTATAATCCTTAAGGAGAGAGCAAAAGAGAAAACACCCAAAGGTCAGAACCCCCCAGTGGGCTCTTGATGGAAGGGTGAAAGTATCAGCAGAGTAGGTTTTTTTGTTCTTTTTGTGACATTTATATTCTTTGTGGGATGAACAAATCCTCTCCCTGCAAGCAAAGGGAGAGAATTAGGTTAGATGTGCTCTGAGGGGCATCCACATTTCTCTTCTTGCTAAGAGACCCAGGAGGAACATTCAATATGGTGAATCTTGGTCATATCTCCTAGTGCTCACTGACATACACCTTGTTTTTGCCCTGTTCCAAGGTGAGAAAGGAGCAGGGAACTGACATAAGATCTTCTCCTGAAAGGTTATAGCTTTGTCAAGTGTTGTCAAAGGCCTCAGAGGAGTTCTGGTCCTTCTTACAGCCTTGGGACGCATTCGTGGAACTGTAGGTCTAAAGCCTTAAAGCGCGTCACTTTACATCATGTGCGTAATGTCAGGAAAGATAAAGAAAGATGTTAAGAATGTTTCCATCTCTCAGAGCTGGAGAGGGATCCCTACTTGTGGGGTATGGATTCATCTCACTTCCCACATCTGTGTTACAGGATTTTCTATTGTTTCTAAAGGAATGGACCATTTTTGGGGTGGCACCAACTCCATGGAATGGTCTGCTTAGAATTATTTAATGCCCCCATCACCATATATATTTACATACTAGGCCCAAATCCAGTTGTTCTAGAAAATTTGGATGTGTATACACTACACAGTTATAACACTTGCATATCACTGTTAGTGCCATTTCTACATTCTGTGGTATCTCTGGATATTTGGAAGTACCTACACTTGTCTGTTAGAGAGTTCTAGTGCTGAAGTTCAGGGCAGTGTGCCAGGGAATTCCATTAACTCTTGAAACTACAAATCACAGGTTTCCATGGGACAGAGTCATGAAAACTGCTGTAATTGTGCAGTGTGGATACACTCTTGGACTGATTGTGTAGTCTTTTCACAGCGACTGCTTCAGTAGGTGATTTTCAAATGGGATTAGAATTTTTTTTCTTCCATTTGTTGCTTTTTGTGTTTTGTGTTTTTACTATTTATTATCGGTGGGTTTTGTTGTTTGTTTTTAATTTGGTTGTATGTTTTGAACTGTTTTATTCTTTATTGTTGGTTTTATATTCTTACTCTTTAGTTATTGGCTTCATTGTGTTATTATTGATGTATTATTGATTGATTATTGATATTTCAAGCAGACTAGTTAGCAAACTTTAACAGCTGAGAGAAGTGTGTTTAGTGGGCAGTTTCAAAATATAGTAAATAATAAAGTGAAATATTTTTACATAGAAAAGCAGAATGAATGCCAGCTCAAGACACTGTATTGCCTCAGGCAGCATATAAATGAGACCCCCTTCCTCAAGCAAAGCCTAGATCATGTGCATACCCACTGGGTGTTTAGAAATCTTATATGTGCATATGCCTTCCGCTTGCCTGTTCACTTGGGACAAACCCATGAATTTCATAGGGTTTTCTTAGGCAAGGAAAAGTCAGTTGCCATCACCTTCCTCTGAAATTGTATTCTTTGGCAGTCTTCCATCCAGCTACTAACCAGAGCTGACTCTGCATGGCTTCCAAGATATGACAGGATATCTTGTCGCACACCAGTTTCTGTTTGTGTCTTATCCATTCTTCTCCCCTCACTACTGATTCCAGGCTGTTTCCCTCTCATACCTGGCAAATCCAACCCTGAACAAAATAAATATTTTTAAAATAAGTACCCCATAAGAGACAAAACTTCTCTTAATCAAGTCCAGCGCATACCTGTGTGTATTTATTTATTTGTAAGTCATATTTTGTACATTCAGACTTTGTGCCTAGGAAGTGTGATGTGGATTGCAGCTTCATTTATATTTAAGGATGGGCCAACTGAATCCTCGAATCCTTGGCAGGGATTCGGGAATCCGATTCCCTGTGCCAAAATAGGCAAACCAAATCTTTCAAATCCACCACTCAAACAGTTTGTTGGAGACTGGGATGCCTGTAAATCTGGGAGGCCAGGATGCCTGAAAACCTGGGAGACCAGGATGCCTGAAAATTTGAGAGACTAGACACACAAGAGGAGATGGAAGGAGGTGAGTTTTTCCCTTGGAGTCATAATGGCCTTTGCTAACAATTTCACAAATTACATCTAGGGTTGTATTCTAAGATATTTAAAGTGAACATTTCATATTTAATTAAGCACTTGACTGGAAGCTACAGGCTTGAGATTTCAAGGACACCCGAAACATTCCTTTGCAGAGCTCCCTTGCAAAGTTCTTTCAGACACAATTCTGGGGTTTCTAGTTTTACAAGGTGTCACAGTCTTCTCTGCCAAAGTGTGCTGGTGCATCATCAAACTACAAACCCCAGGATGCTAGAAGGAGCTATGCAAAGAAAATCCAGTTTTGACCTGGATTATCTCTATACTGTAGTATGTGGCCCCGTTTACACAAGCAGGAAATGTGGGATTAATCCACATTTTCCTGCCTGTGTGCAAAGGGCCTTCATGACATTTTCGATCTGGGGAGATCCTGAAACAAAACTATGACAATTGTCTTGGCCAGATTTCTTCAGAGGGAGGTTTGCCTTTAGGCTTTTGCTAAGGCTGAGAGAGTGTGTCTTGCCCAAGATTAGCCTTCTTTCCCTTGCTTTTTAAACCCTTTTTTAAAAAAGGATTTGGAAGATTTGAGATTCATGAGATTTGTGGATTCCCAGAACCTTCCAGGGATTTGGATCCGGATTTGGATTTGGAAAATTCTAGATTTGTCCCATCCCTACTTATCTTACAACCTATTGCATGTCCTTCAACTGTCCTGCTTTGACAGGAACAGCTCCAATTAATTTCTGTCATAATCACTTTTTCAGTTGGTTCTAAAATTGTTGCAGGCACATAGAGACAAGGAGACCACAGAGTAGAAAAAAGAGAATTTATTTACCCGCGGGGGCTAGTGGCTAGGATATCTCCTGAAAGCCAAAAGCCCTTAAGGCGGGTTACAAAGTTATTTTATAGACACAGAATGCAAAATCACTTTCCTTAGTCCACCCCCTTCAAATCTGCAACCTAGCATATTTTCAGTCCCTCCCTCACTCTGCTATGTTTACATTCCAGAAAGTAACACTCTGACCATCTTAACCCTTATTCTCAATAACAGGTTTCTAGCTGACATAGCTAGCAACTGCACCCTGACATTTCACCCACTTTAAAGCTGCCTCTAAATTTCTTCTACTTAAGCAGAGCTGCTACAAAATGTCCCAGTTTTCTCTTCTCCTTCCCCTTACTCCTTTCATCCTCAATTTATTTCAGCTCGTGCAAACAGAGTTCAAAATACAAAAGTATTTTGCACTCAATTAACATAGCAGGGAGAGAGGGTGGTTAGAACCTTGCCCTTCCCAGTAGACTCAGGCAAAAACAAACTGCTGCATCCTCTCTTAGCTTCTCTGTTTTTTGTCATGAACAACATTTGCCATCTTCTTGACTACACACTGATATCGCTTGGTCACATGTGTCCCAGCTTTCATCTGTGAAATGTTGAAGGGTATGCTATTATACTTCTCTTTTAGACTGTTAGGGTTTTTTTTAGGTACACCAGAAACCTCTGTGTGTGTGTGTGTGTGTGTGTGTGAACAGATGTACCAGTTGTGTAAGGGGGAGGTGAGGGAGTTAAATTTCCCATGAACAATTGAAAAGGGGGAACATGGTGTTTGTCCAAACTATGTACGCCTATTTATGACAGGACATTGTGATCCACCAGAAGAACTAGGAAGATTTAATGGTTAAAGTCCTAGAATGAGGGAGCCTCAGGTTCATATTTCAGCCTAATCCACTTTACAGGATTGTTCTGGGTATAGAATGAAGAGAGCCTTATTTGTTGTCCAAGAAAGAAGAGAAAGAGGAGGGGGGAGCAGGAGGAGAGGGAGGAGATGATAAATAATATATCATGCCAATGCATGAAAAGAATGTTGATGATTTATCAACAGGAACTTTATTAAATCAACCAGACTAGCAGTCCAGCCGTACCAAACCTCAGGTGTACCATAGAGCTTTCCAGGAGCTGCTGAACTGCAACTCCAATCAACCCTAGTGAGAATACTTAGTGGTAGTGGGTGATGGAATACGAGCAGCATCTGGAGAGCAATATGTTGGCCATCCGGTATGTAGCCATACAGGCGTTCCATGCATCTTCCTAACTATGAAAAAGCTTTTTCACAGTGCTCTTGAAAGGGCAGTACATTACCTGAAGCAATCATATAGGTTTTCATACCAAAAGGTAGAAATAGTTGCAGAAACAAAACTTGTTTTATTGTGTTATTCTCACCAGCAGAAGGTGACTGACTATCTATCTATCTATCTATCTATCTATCTATCTATCTATCTATCTATCTGATTAGTGAATATGAAGCTGATTATGCCATTTTACAGAGGCTGGTCTTTCTTGCACAGTAAAAAAAAAAAAAAGCAAGTTATTAGGAAACAAGAATTATTAATCAGAATTAATAACATATTCCCCTGCCTACCCTGCAATTAAAACTTTCCATTTACATGTGGTTATTTCAGCATAACATTCCCAAAGACAAAGAAGTTCTGAGGGATGCAAATGAGATACAAAGAAATGCCCCAGCAATGAACTTTTAAGAAAAGCAAACAGTTTAAAAACAAACAAATTGATGAGTTGAATGCCTTTGTGATTTAATTTCCTCTCTTACTTCTTGATACAGAGCTAACTCAGAGTGTGATTTCATTTTATCACTTATAGGCCTGGGAAATCACATTTCAAAGGCTGGGCAATGTGGCATCAAGGCAAAGAGAAGGAATCAGGAAATCAGAGAGGTACAATGAAAGAAGAGCAGGCCAGAGCGAGCTTTGTCTTCCCATTCTTATATCTCCAGGGCTGTTTCTCTTCATGACAGTGTTATATTAGTTGTCTGATGCTGCAGATTGAAGTAGATGAAAAAGCTCTGATCAAGCTCATTTGTCTAGAGTTATCTGTTGCAGAGCTTGGAAGGTTCCTTTTGAGAAATGATTACTTACAGCTGTGGCCTAAATTCAATGGGGAGCTGTCCAGAACTACCTTCCCTTCCCCACCCTGCTGCTTGCAGACTCTCTCTGCAAGGTTTCCCAGCCGTCAGGAACAGGTTTTGGGATTCACACAGGGCTGCTGTAATTGGCATACACTCCAATTCTCCCAGTTTGGCAAGGACTGTATCTGACACCTCACTTTTCCAGCTCCTTTTAAAACATCCTGGTCTGTCTCTTCCTCTCACTCCCCCCACCCTTTCATCCTCAGCTTATATCAGTTTCTGGGAACTGACTTCAAAGTAGAAAAGCAGCTTGTACTCTGTTAACTGGGCAGAGGGAAAAGGAGAGGAAGGGGTAGATTCTTGCTGTTCCCAACAGTTCAGGCAAAACCAAACTTCTGCAGCATCTCCAAGCTTGTTTGTTCTTCCTTAATAACTTTTACCATCTTAATCACACTCTGATGTTACTTGGCCACATGGGTCCTGCTTTCATCCGTGTTATGCTGCAGGGCATGCAGTGGGAAGGTAGGATCATCCCTTATACTTCTGCTGGATTCTAAAAGTTACATACTTTAGCATCAATGAAAAATTGGGGTTCTCAGATCTTAGGGCCCAGACCTTTGTCTCTGGTCCTCAAGGGTGAGAGGGCTGCCTTAAGAAATGTGTGTGTGTGTGTGTCTGTTGTTCTTTCTTAGAGCTGTTTTTTTTAAGAATATGAATGATGTACTCTGTGACATGGTGCTTGATCCATCATGCCTAATGACATTACCAGGGCCTTCCTTCCCTAGGCCAAGCAATATCAGAGTCTCACCACCCTCATGGGCACATCTGGAAGAAATACAGGAGGGCGGCTTCTCTGTGGCTGCTCCCAGTTTCTGGAACTCCCTTCCAAGATAAATTAGAATGACACCATCCCTTTATTTGAGTAAGTTAAAGCCTTTTAAAGTTTCAGCATATCTTTGAAGAGTAGGTTCTCAAGAGGCCAAAGCCCAGCAGAATTGTGTTGCACTGTCAGTCTGCATTTTATTTGTTTATTTTTAAACATTTATCTTTTTTTGGTTGGCTTTAATTTTATGAATAGTTTAATTATATTTTTAGCTTCCATATATGATATATTTTTAAGCTGTGTGTATATTAACTGTTGTAAGCCACCTTGAGTCCCAACTAGGAACAAAGACAAGATAGTACTACTACTGCTGCTGCCACCACTGCTGCTGCTACTACTAATGATTTCTCAGGTTTTGGCCTTGAAATCTCAGGCCTGGGATGATGATAAACTATCAGCTCTAGTTGAAGTCTAGCATTGCATCTTGATCTTCATTTACAAGGCCCCCAAAATAATTATAGTTCCTATTTAACTTTAAATTTACAATGTTTAAAACACCATTCTTTACATTCCTCTTTCTCTATATGTACACCTCCATGCTTTCATATGGTCTAATTGGCAAAATATATTAATTGGTATAAAATATAAATTATACTTATGGCTGGCAAGGCCATGTGGAAAGAGACACTGGCTGGGAATAGATCAGAGGTGACCTCAGCATGGCCAGGTCAAAAGTTAGCTGAAATTAGCCAAGAAAGCCTGACAATGGCTCTGAGCTAATCCTATCAACTGCCAACATCAGAAAACAATAAGGTGCCCAGATGCAGAGGTCAGGACCCCTACTGTGTGCATATCTTGCTGCAGCTAGCCCAGAAACCCCTTTTCAACCAGGACATTGAAACCAATCAGTTCATTCCAGACCCCATTATCTGTATTGCAACTCCCATTGTTCACTAGGCTGGGAGAGCAATCAACTCACACCTCTTCAGTGAGGAAAAGAGAGTATATAAAACCTTGAGAAGTCAGTTGCAGTCAGATGAAATGCAAGACTCCACTATGTCACTCTGAATTGTGATCTGTGTGCCCTTAGACAGAAGTCTAAGTCACATTTCAAGCTCTTCAGTACCCTTCTGGAATGGTAACTATATAACCCCCAAAAGCCTCAGCCTCTTTATCCTTAATTTTTCCCTCCCTTTCTCCTTCAGTTAGATCTTGTATGAATGCTTGGCTGTATGTATCTTGTGTACATGCATGAGTGAATTCCCCTAATAAAAACACATTTTTAGTGTACTTTTTAATCGTTGGCTGGTTTTTGTGTGGTCTGACCCTGTAAAAATTGGGTTGAAGATCTCGCTGAGTTACCCTGCCCTTTGTTCTGCCAAGGCCAGTGCTCTGCTAATTTCCCCAGTCTTTGCATTTTTGGAGCGAATTAAGGTGTCCCCTAGGGGACCCGCAGAAGTCAGGCTAACATATAGTAACTATTCCTGCCAATATTAACATCTCACTTTAGTTTCAAGGCCCCCAAAGTACTGATAGTTACTTACGGCTGGAATATTTTTAGGGCCTTATGTCTTCATAAGTGGATTTGCATCTGCAGGAATTAGAATTGTGCAGTTGCATAATGTCCCTATCTAGAAGAAGAGCTGCTGGCAAAGTACTCAAAGTGTATCAGTACACAATACATATCAGTGTGCGATGTGCATTGCACACCAGGAGGTCTTGCCAGCGTCCTGTATGCACTTTTGCAATTCAGTAAAGGGGGATTTCTTAGTGCCACAGCTATGAAGCTAGGTATATGAAAAGTTACATAACGCAGCAGGTCATATAGGATTCTGGCCATCTTTTTTACAAAGCTGTTCCTTGCATTCTCATTTGTCAGAGGTAATTATCATTGCCAAGATCAGCACTATTTTAAAAATAAAATTATCTGCTATCATCATGAATGAGCCATTGTGATATAGTGGTTTGAACACTGAACTATGACCCTGGAGACCAAAGTTCTCAGTTGTAGAAACCCATTGGGTGACCTTGGACACTTCACATGCTCTCAGCCCCAGAAAACCCTGTGATAGATTCACCTTAGGGGCACCATAAGTCAGAAACAACTTGAAGGCACACAACAGCAACAACAACAACATAAATAAAATCTAGACTTCTCATTGCAGTCAATGAATAGGATGGTTCCTCCTGCCTTTTCAGCAAGCAGTTTAGAGAGATGTCCAGAGCTGTACATGACAACAAGTATAAGGGCCTTTCCATGCTACACTATTATAGTGTTATTATCCCACTTTCAACTTCCTGTGGAATTCTGGAGTTTGTAGTTTACTGAGGCCCAAGAGTTCTTTGTCTTCAAATTTGAAATGCCCCTCCCTAAACTGCAAACCACAGGATTCCATAAGATGTTGAAAGTGGAATAATAGCACTATAACAGTGTAGTGCAGAAAGGCCTTAAGTGTTCATAAAATTTTAATTGCATAAATGTTGGACATATGTATAAATTAAAAGTGATTTATTCAGTAATTTTCCAGACTCCATGCTGTTCAGCAGATTTATTCATTGACCTTTTAACACATTTGAAACTAGTAAGGTAATTTCAGCACTGAAGACATTTTGCTATGGAGAGAATCTAATCACTAAGAGCATTTCTGTTTGGCAGGAGGGCTTTTCATTTTGAATAGTCTTTAAACTGGAAGCCACAGCTTTGAAGATATTGCATGATCCTTAATGAGTTCTTGAAGAAAGAAACGCAGGAATATTACTGTGGCTTCCTTGAATTTATAGGCTCCAACAGTTTTTGAAATATTTCACATTGTGGCCTTTATTGATTTAAAATGCATATCTGAACTTCTCTTCTTATTCCAACTTGGCCAGTTGTAATGAGCCTTTTCCTATTCAGTGGTCCTAGCATTTAAAATATGTGCCTTTGAAGATGCCTCATGAGATGAGTGAATCTGTCCTGGAGACAGAATGAAAGGCATAATAAATTGTGCCCCCTCCCAAGCTGGGAAGAACTTTTCCTGCCATTTTGATGGAACAAGGAGTTATGCTAGATGCTTTTCAGAAATGCACCAGCCTGCTCACTTTCTGCAAAAAAATGCATGCAGGCTCTCCAAAAAAGCTGCCTATTCTCCTTTGTACTCTGAGGGCACCCTGAGAACAAGACACAAAGCAGTCAGGCCCTGTCAAGAGCTGTGCTACCCTGTAGGCACAGGCAGCTTCCCAGGACACCTCAGCCACAATCCCTGACTTCAAGAAGGATCCTTTCACTCTCAAGCATTATAATTCACCTGGATCTCTGTAGCATCCTTGTGGCCATTTCCACACCATGCTATTATGGTGCTATCATTCCACTTTCAACATCCTAAGAAATTCTGGGGTTTGCAGTTGGGGCATTTAAAATTCTCAGCCAAGAGAGCTCTTTGGCCTCAGTAAACTACAAACCCCAGAATTCCACAGGATGTTGAAAGTGGGATAATAGCACTATAACAGTGTAGCGTGGAAATGGCCTGTGTGAAGGCAACCTTGGCAAAGTGTTCACTGAGGGACTCTTCCTTCTGCCAGTGGACCCTGTCAGCCTGCCTGGCTCTTGTGCCAGCTCTCCAAAATAGGCTGGGTGTCTGGAGACAGCTACATTTTTTACTTCCTAAAATAAGTTGGAAATAAACTTTCAATTCCCACAAAGTGATGCTAGGTCAAGGTCAACCTTATGGAATGGGTGGCCAGGTCCAGTTATTTAGCTGGTGTTCACGGCCTATCCCCTCTTCTCTTGTTCTCAGGGCAAGGATGAGGAATCTCAATGGGAGAGCACTGCGTTGAAAAGTATGTGCACATATCTTTTCCTAGTTTGTTAGACATGGTGCAGTTTACCTGAATGGCATATTCGATGCAACTGTAGTTGATGTTTAAGGTATCCTGTTTAACGACATTACCAGATGCTGTCCCTTGTAACATCCATCTTGTAATATCACCAGGGCCTTTCCCTATGGTGGGACATGGGGATAGTCCCTAGGTTTCAGGCTCTGTCCCTGAAATCTTAGTGCCTCATAATCTTGATCTGGCATCCAACTTTCATTCATAGTTGTAATACTCATTGTTGTTGTTAATTGCCATCAAGTCAACTTTGGTTTATAGCGACCCTATGGATGAGAGATCTCCAAGCCACTCTGTCATCAGCAGCCATGCTCAGGTCTTGCAGATTCAGGGATGTGTCTTGCTTGTTTGAGTCTATGCACCTGTAACAGGGTTTTCTTCTTTTCCTACTGCCATTACCCTACCAAGCATTATTGACCTTTCTAGTGAGTCATGTCTTCTCATGATATCAGTTCACAGTGTTAGATCATAACTATTTCAAAAGGAAGCAGGCATTTGCCCTGCCATCCTTCTGGTCACTGACCCAGGATACCAGGAGCTGAAGCTGTCTCTTCTTGGACCATGATGATGTCATTTGGCTGAATTACAATTCTGATAGCTTCCATGACACAACAAAGGTCTTCACAAAGTATGGAGACCTGCTGTATTGCAAAGGATCTGGAAAAGTTACTTTTATGGACTACACCCCTTAGTATTCTCCAGCAGCAGAAGTCCTTTTCGAGTGACTTTCTATGATTTCCAGTGTCAACCAGGCTGGTAGGTGGTGGCGGCGGCGGCATTTCCATATGGCAACTATTTGGAGGCAGTAGTGGATCTCCCCAATTGGTGAGTAAGTGGATTTATTCACAGACCAACACAAAAAACCTCTAGAATGAATGGCAAGTCCCCATTATAGCTGAAGGATGGATAACAAGAAGTAAGGACAAATAGTCTGGCTGCTACACATTGGCCCTTTCCACATGGCATTTGCCATGTGAAAGGGTGCCTGGAGCATTGCATGATTGTGAGGAGCAATCTGCACGACGCACTCACAATCGCGCAACGCTCCAGGGGCCAGCAGGCACCAATCACGCACCTTTTCATTTTCGGCTGGAAGCCAAAAATGGTGCACGATTGTGCATTGCTCCTGGGCCTTACACGCACTTACCTGGCGTGTGGAGCCTCTGGAGCTTCCTGCCCTAGCACAACTCCCAGGCTGTGCTGCGGAAGGAAGAGGTGGTGCTCTCACAAGAGCAGGCAGCTTGTGCAGAGCTGAAGCAGCAGGGACGAGAGAGCCTCTCGCCAGAGACTGCTTGCACCATCCCTGCACCCCAGCGCCGGAAAAAGGTAAGGTGTGGAAAGGGCCATTTATTGGAATGGAAATTGAGCCAACTGGTAATGATAAATATCTCTCCTTGTTCATTTCTAGAATATTTGAATTTAGAAATCTAAAAACCATGCTGGATCAGACCAAAGGCCTATGCAGTCCAGCATTTTGTTTGTACAGTAGTAAGCCAGTTGCCTACAGAAATTCTGCCGCCTGCTTGTATGTGCAATAGTATGTCCTACTTGTGCTTTTCAACAATTGCTACACAGAGTCATACTATCTCTGAACCTGGAGATAAGCTATAGTTATCATCATGACTAAATACCATTATATTCCATGAGTTTTTCCTGTCTCTTTTAAAGACATCAGAATTGGTAGCCTTTACAATGTCTTGTGGTAGTCAATTCCTTATGTCAACTATGTATAGCGTAGCTTCTTCAGTAGATTTCCCTAAGTACTGTTGTTAGGAGAGAAGAAGAACATTTCTCCCTTTTGTACTTTCTCCATTTAATGCACAATTTAATACACTTCTACCATGTCTCCCCTTACCCTTTCTCTCAGCTGAGTATCCCTTAGTGTTGCAGTATTTTCTCACAGGGGGTTTCCTGTAGCAGCTTGACCATTTTGATTGCCTTTTTCTACACCAATATAATCTACTCCTGTTGCTTTATATGGCACACAGCTGTTAAGTAAATGAGTCTGCAAAGATTCTAGGAAAATCTATGTCTTTTACTTGGAGAGATGAATTTTTATGCAGTAGTCAAATTCCAGATTCAGAAATGCTTTGATATTAATATCTGGCATTAATCAAATAATAGGTACCTTGACTCATATTTGAGCAAACTGGAAAACAAACACAATTTTAGAAGAGCTTTGGTAGATGGAATTACACACTTGGACAACTAGTCCCAGAAAGACTGAAGGAGGCTGAAAAGGATTTCTTATATCTTCTGAGTATTAAGATTCTTTTTTTAAAAAGATCAAGACTGAAGACAGTAGACTGAGATGGTCAGAGAGACTTACACCTTCAAATTGCAAATAGAGGCATCATTCTTAAATGCTATGTTTCTTTTTTTACAGCTAAAGTTAGATTAGGAAGAATATGTGGTCCTCTGGATATTGTTGGACTGCAGCTCTCATTGGCTTTAGTCAGCATACCCAGTATTCCCACAATGTCTGATGGGCTACATGTCCCCCAGCCCTGTAAAAGAGAATGTTGTAATCACATTGAGTGATAGTCTGCCAGAGCTTGGAAAAGTTCCTTTCTTTGGACTACTTCTCTCAGACTGGTCCAGGTAACATGGGTACTGTCACGCAAAAAGGAGAAAGCTTTGCTGTCTGCACTCAGTAGAATTTCTCTGAATTTGAGGGCATCTACAAAATTTGTCTTAGATTATTAACATGGTTTTATTAAATAAACACCAATACCCAAGGTTCCCTGGATGATTTATCAGAATTTAAACTTATACAATACAATGCAATGGAATTCATGTGTTAGACATCCACCATAATACAAACTACTCTCAGAACCAGTGTATTGTTACCAGGCCATACGCTCCCATTCCTTGATATAGTTTAATTGGCAAATATTAATTATAAATTATATACCGCTGTTGCTGTGTGGCCATGCTGGCTGACAGAAAACTGGCTGAACACATGTAGAACTAGGTCAGACAGGACCTCAGGGCATGGCCAGGTCATAGTCAGGAAACCAGCAGGGAAACTCTGCTAGTAATGAGCTTGACAATATCTCAACAACAACTCACTGTCTGAAACAATAGTATCCGAAAGTACCCCGCACAGAATGACTGACATCACCAGCTCGTTCTCTCTTCCTGTGTCAATGTCAGGCGGAGGCCAAGCAACCACAGAGGCAACAGGAGTTTTATGACTTTTAGTGGGTAGTCCATAAAATAATCAAGGGTTTACAGCACCCAAAACAAACAGAGGCAATAAATAAAGCCGTAAAGTAATTAAGGGGTTACATCACCCAAAACGAATGGAGACAGTGGAACTCAGGAATGGCAAGCCCATGGAACAGGTATCAGAGTCACAGATGAATGACTGTTGTTGCCCCATAACACCCACTCCCCAGCATCTGCCTTAAATAGTCTTTAGCCCAGCTGGGGCTGATCAAGTGTCCATTAACCTGGCCCGCAGCTGAAGGCCCTCTGATCTCAGCTGCTTCTCTAGCAGGCGTTTTGATTTACCAACCGCCACCTTTTCCAGCCACCTCTGGAGGAATGTGGGGGGAGAGTCTGCTGCAAGCTCTGGGCTGCAGTCAGAAGCAGCAGCTTCTGTTGAGCCAGAAGCATTGGACTTCTCTGCCGTAGGTATCGGCCCTGGGTCAGCTGGGGAGTCACTGGCAGGCCCCTCCCTTGCCTCTGCAGGAGCCCCCTCTCCCTCCCCCGGCTGGGAGTCCAAGCCCAACTCAGAGTCCACGTCTGAATCGGCAGCCTGCTCAGCCTCCTGCTCAGCCTGGCTCATGACATCCTGCTGAATTTTTCCTTTATTCCTCACCTGCCCAGACTTGAAGGAACCATCATGATTCCCACCAGTCCTTTGTCACCTAATGCTAAGACCATTAGTCTGTTCTGGACCCCATTGCTGGCGCTGCCAGAGAACCACATTTGCCTTCATGGCAGAAGAAGAACAAGCCAACTAGCTGGCAATACTTTGGCATACTGGCCATCACTCTGCTGCCCTGATTTCCATTTTGTACTACTCTTGGACCCTTGGTCTGAGCCACATTGGTTCAACTCTTCATTTCCGGATAGGTAAATATCATCCACAACACCCTAAACTCTTGTTATCCAACTTTTTCTTCCTTTTCATTCAGTTAGCTTTGTGCGATTGTGAGACTGCTTGAATCTTATGTGTGTATGATAGTTAATTCCCCCAATAAAACAATTATTCTTTGAATCTCCAGCTGGTGTTCCTGCATTAATACCGGTATGCACAGGTATAAAAAGATCTTGCTAGATTACCCCTCTCTCCCCTTTTGAGTTAATATTCAACACCATTTCAAGGACACACTGGCATCATGGGTGGACCTCTGAATTACTTACATTTTGGCGTAATGGTTTAATAGTAGTTAGAGTGTTTGTGGTGGTGGGGAGGAGATAAGGGTTTTTGCTATGATATTACCCACAGCTTATAGGCAATCCAGTTTAGTTTCTTTGCAGAAACTGCTCAGCACAATACCTCCATGTGTCTTCTCTCTGCTGTCACTTCTGACTTAACAGACAGGTGAAGATGAGGGGATTCTTGGGAGAAACAAAGAGGAAGTTACCAGTCAATGGAGGAGTAAAAATGGCATACCATCATGAAGTGGAAAACATTACTGCCACAATCATATTGGATTGTCAGTAGGGAAGCATCATCTTCCTTAGAGCATTGGCTTCTGGCTTCAAGGTGCCCATACCTTCCAATGTTTCACAGATGAGAACCAGGAAATGTGTGGTCAGATGGCAAAAGTTATTTGTGAAGAACAGAGAGCTGGGCGAGACTGTAGCAGTTTGGTTTGGTCTGACCCTACTGGGAATGGCAAGACTCTTGTTTCCTCACTGCTGAGTTAATGAGTACCAACTACTTTTGCACTTTAAACTCAGTTTGCTGCAATTGAAGTAAACTAAGGACAAAGAGTGAAATGTGGTAGGAAGAGAGAGAAACTAGGACATTTTAAAAGCAGCTGTAAATGTGGGATGATAGGGGTTTAATTGAGATTGTCCCTACCAAATGAAGACAATGGAAGGTATGGGAGCCTACATGTTGTTTGTGCAGGGTTCTGGCAAGCTGTATAATTGGTGACCAAGAGGAAAGGCCTTCATGAGTCCAGCACCAGGGAGAAACAAAGCAGAAGGTCCTGGTGTTACTCTAGCAGTTTAGTTTCAAAGGTTTTTCCAGCCACCTATCTTATAATTTAGATCTGTAATATTGCTCACTTGATTGTTGTCTGATTTCTTGTCTAAGCCCATTTCCGCACTAGCCTGTTCTAGTGCTATGATTCCACTTTCAACATCCTATGGAATCCTGGGGTTTGCAGCTTCGGGAGGGGCCAGCCAGCCCCTCCGGAAGCTGCAAACCCCAGGATTCCAGAGGATGTTGAAAGTGGAATCATAGCGCTAGAACAGGCTAGTGCGGAAATGGGCTAAGTGTTCATTGATTCAACTTGTTAGCTGTCACAGATTAGTGGTGGCACTGTGACATGGAGCTGGATCCAGTTTTGGAGGAGAAAGGGTCTGAGTGTCCATCCTCCCCACTGTTAAGAGGGCTTCAGCAAAGCACCTTGGGGGCTAAACAGGGCCCACAGCATTTTTAAAGAGGTTGTTGCTGCATGTCCATTCTCCCATTCAAAAGATTCATGAGTGGAAGGTTCTCAGGACATATAATCTTGACATTCAGATTGGGCTGAAAGTCATTGTTAAAGAAATGAAAGAAGCAGAAGCTGAAGCAGCAACAAGTCGATACAGAGCTGCAAATCATTTAAACACATCAATATCCTAGCAGTTTTTATTATCCTTTCCCATCACCAGAAAACACCTGAATTAAAAATCCTTAGAACTCTCATCGAAGCTTAGCAAAGTTGGTTAACAAACACAACTGATCTGGGATTGCAAAAGTTAGAGATCTGAGAATAATTTGCTTGCAGCAAATTGTAGGAGGCATTGAAAAAAAAGTTGAGAATTACACAGTTCACTGAATACATTGTATGTGTCAATTTGTCTCCATTGGGTGTCCTAAAAGCCAGGAATAAGTGTCCCTTTGGATGCACAACTCTTACTTAAAAATGCCTTACCAGGGACAAAGCATTTCAGGGGGTTGCGATCTGTCTCATGCCCAGGTGGCAAAGAAGCACACCCAAGTGGATTCTACACTGTCATTCCAGGGGTTGTTCTTTTGATAGGGAGGACAGGAATTGGGAGTAGTGAATGACACCCAAGTTGTTCAATAGCTGGAACCATTGCCTCGTGACAGTTCAAGCCTATGCAGCTTTAATTAATAAACTTGATGACTTTGTTGTGTGTGATTGTGTATAATCTTTGCCTCCCTGCACTCCCAACCCAACACATTGGCAGGGCCCACAGGCAACACTTGTGGGTCCAGAACTTCCTTGGTCATACCATAAACACTCTTGGGGTGGGATGCTGGGTATGAGGAAGGGTTTTGCTATAAATGGAGGAAGGAATGGGATCATTGTCCCACAGCTAAGAATTCTGCCCCACCCAATGAAATTTTCCTTCACTTCCCAAGTTTCTAACATTGCAGAGAGCGAGGCCATTTCTGCACTATGCTGTTATAATGCTATTATTCCACTTTCAACATCCTGTGGAATTCTGGGGTTTGTAGTTTCCTGAGGTCAAAGAGTTCTCTGGCTGAAAATTCTAAAGCCCCCTCCCTAAACGGCAAAGCCCAGGATTCCATAGGATGTTGAAAGTGGAATAATACCACTATAATAGTGTAGTGAGGA
Source organism: Ctenosaura bakeri (assembly GCA_948474755.1). Classification (NCBI taxonomy): domain Eukaryota; kingdom Metazoa; phylum Chordata; class Lepidosauria; order Squamata; family Iguanidae; genus Ctenosaura; species Ctenosaura bakeri. The sequence goes on from CAOLHI010000531.1 coordinate 277,241, forward strand.
AATGGCCTGAGACATTGAAAATTGTTCATACCTAGAACTCTTATGAGAGCTAGCATGGTGTAATGGTTTGAGTCCTGGACTACTACCTTGGAGACCAGAGTTGGAGACCCACTGAGCCATGTAAACCCATTGGGTAACCTTGCTGATAATAATATTTTATAATGGTAGGTTTATTTTATTAGATCTTTAGATATATACCAGTAGTTCAATAATATTATTTTACCATTATTAAGGATAGATATTGGTTTTTGTTGCTATAATTTTCACTGTTGTTATATGGGATATTTTTATTGTTTAAGGCACAGATATTATGCACAACAATAAATAACTTAGATCTTAGTCACTGAGTTAAAGAGAAAGTTAAGTACAATTATTTTATCAGGAGCTGTTTGCAATAAGGGCAAGAATCACTTTTTAAAAAATTATTTGTTAGTTTAGTGGTAGTTTAATTGTAGGTCATTGTATTGTTCTTCTTTTGTTTTGGTTGTATGTACGATTTTGGTATTATATTTTACTGCTATTTGTTTTTTGTGTCTTTGTTTTGGTTTAATGTTTAATAAAAATTTATTTAAAAAAAAGATAAAGGAAAACATACCAGCAAACAACACTGAATCAAACCCATTTTATTTTAAATTGGTATGAAAAGGCTATGGTTGATGCCGGGAAAAGAAGGTGAACAAATCAGGACAAGGAGTGCATCAGTCAGATTGCCAGATAGAAAGAATGTTCTCCCATGGATAAAGAAACCTGGTCTAGCTTCCTTCCTGTACTTAAAGCCTCATTAATTCATGAAGCTCACTGGGATAGGGCTTGGAAAGTTACTTTTAAGAATATAGTTGGCCCTTCATATTCTTCTTTTCCACCCCACCTCAAGTATTTTCTTCCCAGAGAAACCTTCTCTCTCCACAGCTCTGATCAGGCCGCATAACCCTTTGAAAACGTACCTCTGGCCTTCCTTCTCCTCCACTAGCAGCTGCCTGGCCAGCTAAGGATGACTCACAGCCTGATTTCTCAGCACAACAGATCCTTTCCCTATGCCCTGCTCCCTGGAAGGAGGTGGGCAAGAGAGAGGAGATATAGGGCCACCATGCTGGTCCACTCCCTTTTTATCTCCTTTCCCTAACCTGGTTTAGACCCTGGGTGCCCATTGTTCCCACCATGTCTTGCCACTCTCTCACTCTCTCTCACACACACACACTCACATTTTGATATTTGTGATTTTCCACTTTTGTGGGGCTCCTGCCACCTCTAAATCTAGAGAACGTGGATGGCCAACTGTATTTAATATATTGACATGTTGAATCCATTAATAAATGAGTGACAATAGGATAATGCTATGGCATCCAGGTATGTCCACTTGTGAATGACTCATCACACCATAGTATTCATTTTTTTTACAGGTCATTTTCCAGATCCTCCATGAAGGACCTTAGACCAAGCACTTCATCTTACTTTAGCCCGTCTAGCAGTTTTGCTTGTAATATTAAGGTGGGGAAAATAGAGGAAGAACAGGATGCAAAGATTGGACTTAATATGTAGAGTAAGGGTGAAAAATGAGCCAGTATAATGTAGTGGCTTGAGGTTTCTAAGAGACCAGGTTGTGAATCCCTGCTCAGGCATGGAAACCCACTGGGTGATCATGGACAAGTGTCATACTCTCAGCCTAAGAGGAAAGCAATGGAAAACATCCTCTGAATAAATCTTGCCTAGAAAACACTATGGTAGGAATTGACTTGATGCCATGCAACAGGGTGGCAAGGCTGTTGTTAGAATGCCAGCTGTTGTTAGAACAGAGCTCTCACAATTCCAGATCATGGAACAGGATGGCTGAGGCTGAAGAGAAGTGCAGTCCAAAAATAATTCGACCTTTGCAACATAGGAAATAAAGCAAGATCCTTGTCAGTATCAACCTGGTAATGAGTCTCCCCTCTCTGTTCTAGAAGAGTTGTAGTTGTGCTGAAATGTGTGTGTGTGTTTTAAAAAGAACACTGTGGCCAGCGTTTTGTTGGTGACTTATTTGTTTTACATTCCATTTTTCTTCTAATATGAGACTCAAAGTGGCTTATAATATAAGTTCAATCTAAGTCCAATTCCTGCTTGCATAGCTATTTTTATCTTCATTGTGGATAAAAGAATTCAGCTCTGCCTTTTCAGCTGACTCCATGTGCCCTTAACTTACTCTTGTCTGTTAGTGCCAGAGTGCCTTCTACCCACAGCTATTTTGTGGGTAGAGGTATAGGGGGACACATACAGTGATTGGCTTTGTTTTGGCTGAAGAGAAAAGAATAAAGCATCTTTCTGGAGTAAATTGTCTTCCAGAAGTCTGGGAGGATGACCATGTCTTTCTGCAGCAAACTACTGAAACAAAGCCCGTCTCTGCCTAATCACTGCCATCTTCCATTGTCCTCTGGCCACCAAACGGCCATGAGAAGGTACCCTGACACCAGGACATTAAGTTAAGAACATTAAAAGGGGCAGAGCAATGCAAGATCTTGGCTTAAATGCTGTTTATGCAGTTCATACCCACCTACACAAGACTTGATTACTCAACTCAATAAATTATAACTGAATATGTAAACTGACTGTATGTCAAAAGATTGTGACTGAGACAAAATCAAAGTTCTATCTGTATTGCTTGATACATAGGGCCTTCCTGCACTACACTGTTATAGTGCTATTATTCCACTTTCAACATTCTGTAGAATTCTGGGGTTTGTAGTTTACTGAGGCCAAAGAGCTCTCTGGCTAAGAATTCTAAATCCCCCTCCCTAGACTACAAATCCCAGAATTCCATAGGATGTTGAAAGTGGAATAATAGCACTACAACAGTGTAGTGCAGAAAGGCCCATAGACACATGCAAATTACATAGCTTTGATGTTGCACTCAAGTGATTAATCATGTTATAAGTAATGTGGTAGAGAATGCAGCCAGGATGAATAGAAACAAACCGGAGATCAAAAAGCTGATAAAATGTGTCTGTGTGAAACAAACAAGGTACAGGGATGTACAAAAGGATAGTCCAGGAAAGTCATCACTAGAAATCACAAGAATCAGAGCCAAGGTATTAGAACTGGGGCTGATGTCTTCCACATGTGGCAACCAACACTGCTTTCAGCAATGGTCCTGTGCTTAGCCTGCCTGATGATGGAGCAGGAACAGCTGGAGTTGCTCTGATTTTGCTGCAGCTGTTTGGCTTTGTGCTAATTACTCCCCAAAACATGGATACATGAGGCTTGGTTGTGTCCACTGCCCTGTCAGAGGGAGGCACAATAGATTTGTTCATGAGAACCAGCTCACAGGTGTAAATGTCAGCTGAGCAAGGTAATTCTAAACCTACTGGTAGATACAACCCAATGGTTAATGTTAGTGACATACACATGTATGAACGTGGCCCAGGCATATGATTGTTTTTGGATGAAACACATGGTGCTGTTTTTAACCCTGCCACAATAGTCAAGCCCTGGGATAGGCTGTCATTGCAGTGAGGAGGCAATTCAATTGATACAGCTCAAAGGAGAAGGGATAAGAAGGTGCACTTCATCTGTGCATGCACTTTCATATCCTTCGCCCTCCAAGGTAAGAAAAGCCAGATCAACAAAGTCAGAATTGTCTGCCTGCTCTCTTCCCTTCCCCTATACACTGCTAACCAACAGCAGTGGTGGCAGCTCCTCCTGGACTTGACAACGGGGTGGGGGGTGGGGATTCTGGACGGACCACAAAGGATTAGAGGGTACATCCTGTCCAAAAAAAGACACCGAACTGCATGGGCAAAGCATTACTTGCCCCCATCTTGATGTAGATCCTCAGTCCTCCTCTGCTATTAATTTACCAATAACTACTGACAACATCATTCAGTACGTACTTGGAGACTGTCCTAAAACTAAAATTAACTTATTCCTTGTATATCAGATGTCTCCAGCGCATAGAGGTATGTACCCTTAGGCATAGTACAAAACAGAAATATATGAATAACAGTCTGTATCAACAGACTATTGCTTGTTTTGAAATGCAACTTGAGACTTCAAGATAATTTTCCAATTATGAAAGGGAAAGATTTATCTCAGGTTTTACTTTGCGAGACTGTGTGATGTGGAGAGAGCAACCGAAGTACAGAAGCTCACAGCATTATGGATTGCTTTAAATGTGTCTTGCTGTACAATATACTGCCCCACTGTGTCATTTTTATATGAGTTAGTAGCAGGCTGTAACGAAAGCTGAAATCCCTTGTACATTTAACATTTGAGTAATTCTTACTGCGCTTAATGGAAAATGAGGAGACATGTTCAGAACTTTGGCCAATTTGTATCCTGCTATCATGAGCTGGCAGTTATTTCTGCTCCCACTGTGTTATAGTATGGCTGCAGTTTTGTGGGTCTCATGGAATCATGCATGTACCTTCTTTCCCTTGAGGAGAGGTGAATGTTGGCAGATGGATGAGAAACTGAAATAAGAATCAGGAGCAGGCTGAGGCCAGGAGGCAGTGAAAGCAGGTGGCCCAGGTCTATATGAACTGGGACTGGCAAGGAGAAGCAAAACTGCACATCCTCCAACATCTCAGAGATGAAAACTGGGACATGCATGTCCAAGCAACATCAACATGTGATCAAAATGGCAAAAGTCATTAATGAGGAAGAACATACAGACTAGGAGAGGCTGCAGCTTTTCTTTTTGTCTGAGCCTACAAGGAAGGGCAAGATTCCACCTTCTCCTCTCCTCTCCTCTTGCTGAGCTAATTGAGTGAAAACTATTTTTTTGCACTGTGAACTTAGTTTGTAACATTTGAAGGAAGCTGATGGGGACAAATAGGGAAAGTGGGAGAAGGAGAGACAAACTGAGACATTTTAAAAGCCACAAAAGCCATTTTAAATGTCCAGGTACAGGAAAGGGGATACTAAGCTCAGCAATACAACATGTGAAAAGGACTTTGGGGTTATTTTTGATCATAAACTGAACATAAGATAGCAGTGTGATGCTGTAGGAAAGAAAGCAAATGCTATCTTAGCCTTGATTAATAGAAGAGTAACTTCCAAGTTGAGGGAAGTAATAGTCCCCCTGTATTCTGTGCTGGTCAGGCCTCATCTGGAGTAATGTGTTGAGTTCTGGGTGCTTCATTTATAAAGGATATAGACAAGTTTGAGTGAGTTCAGGGAAGAGCAATGAGGATGATAAGATGTATGAAGAACCAAATATATGAAGAGATGTTGAAGGAGCTGGACACATTCAGCTTGGTGAAGAGAAAACTGAAGGATGACATGATCACACTGTTTAAAAATACCTCAAGGGCTGTCACAAAGAGCAGCATGCAGGTTTGTTCTCTGTTGCCTTGCAAGGCAGAACTAGGTCTAATGGTTTTAAGCTACAGGAGGGCAGATTTTGATTGAACATTAGAAGGAAATTTCTGACAATGAGAGCAGTTTGGCAATGGAATCAATTGCCTACAGAGATGGTGAGGTCTCCTCCTCTGGATGTGTTCCAAAAGAGGCTGGACAGCTACGTGCTGGGGTTGCTCTAGCTGAAGATCCTACAATTTGCACAGCAAATTCATGGCCCAGATGTCAGCCCAGCATTCTGTACCAGCTCATCACACAACACAAAAGCAGATAGACTTGACTCTTATTTGAATTTAGTTTTCATTTAACACTCTTTAGAATAAAATGAAACAATTCTATATGGAATAACTCACGGGTGAGAATCCTATTGGAGCATTACACATATTTTTGCAGGCTTCAGTAAGGAAGTATAGTGCTTCTTTATTCAAGAAATTCCCCTTCACCTTTTCACCCTCAGAGCAACAAGCCAGCCGGCATGCAAGTACTGCTCTATACTCCCATCATACAGTACAGTACCTGTCCAAAACCAGGCACCAGTTGTCATTGTTCCAGATTGTTTTTGTATGTATGCTGGAGTGGAAAAGGTTATTGGCTGATGTTTATAATCTGGGATAAAATGTAGTTATTAGGGTCACAACAAAACATTAAAAAAAGTGGTCAGTGTCTTCTGCATATGTGAGTTTCCTTGAGAGCCAGTGCGGTGTAGCGCTTTGAGTGCTCCATTAAGACTCTGAAAGACCAGAGTTTGAGTCTTCATTCAGCCATACCAGCTTGGTAGAGAAGCCTGAGAATGATGGAGCTTAGAGTAGCACAGAATAGCATAAAAATTAACCAGGCCTCTGCAGCCCTTTCCCCCTTTCTGATGATCTTTATGTTACTAGCCTGCTTTATTATTAACAAACGGTGAAGGCTGGCACCTGAGAATTAGGAATCGCCAGCCTTCAGAAGTGGCAGCCTGATCTGAAGATATATAGATATTGGGAATGGAATACATACTACTGATAACAAAGGAGCCAGTAGTGCCACATTCCCCAGTTACAAAACTTTGGATAAACAACAGATAGGTGCTAAGCGGCTGATGTATTGGGGGGCTACTATCTGACAGGGCCAAGGCGTATGCTTTGATATGTGAAGCCCATCAAGCCTTATGTAGAGGTGGTGTAACCTAGTATGCTAATTTCATTTTCTTATGAAATGTATAAGTGTGTATGCCTTTCTTTGTTCTGGACATCTGATTTGGGATTCCCTGGACATCTCTTGGTTCCAGCTTGGGCTGAATAAAAGCCTTTTTTGTTATTTTGAATCTGTTGTGTGACTTCTGGCTGTGTTACACTCCAAAGAAACCTGTCCACTGTTGATATCAAATCCACTGGGTCACCTTGGGCAAATCACATCTCTCAACTTAAGTGGAAGGCAGTGGCACACCTCCTTTGAATAAATGTTATCAAGAAAACTCTATAACAGGGTCACCATAAGTTACAGTCAACTTGAAGATATGTAACAATGGTCTGGCATGAACACCCTAAACACACTAGATCCCCTCTGATTTGGAAGCTAGAGTTAGCCCTGGTTAGTGGGAGACTAGTGGGAGACTGCCAACAAATACCAGGTGCTGTAAGTGACATTTTCAGAGGAAGGAACTGGTAAAACCACTTCTGAGTACTCCTTGCCTAAGAAATCCCTATGAAAGTTATGGGGCTACCATAAGTCAACAGGTGACTTAAAGGCACATACACACACAAGAACATCAACAGTACAAGTTCCATTAGGGAAGCAGTTTGACATTTCAGTCCAACATGTGATGCCCATACTCGATTTAAGGGCTCAGTAGTACTCAGTAGTACAGTTGCACATGAAGTGCCATTGCACATTCAGATGTATACATTCTTGGCTGATGTGTATCCATCTGCCCCTGCTGAAATGGATGCCTAGATGGCTTTGGGAAATTTTCATGCCAAGTGTGAAAGTTTCTTCCTTGTTCTTCATCTCCAGTATGTGGAACTGAGAGACTGTATTTGGGAATATAGGGATGCCATTTAGCTAGCCTGATTAATACCCATTGATTGGCATATCCCCATGAATTTGTATAAAACCATTTTGAAAGCCATCTAAGCTATAAAGTATTTAAAAAGTGCAATTAAAATAATCAGGGCGATAGAAATAATTTTATGAAAAACCGCTTAAAAAGTTGGAGCTTTTTAGTTTAGGGAAAAAATACATTGGAGGTTTATAATATTATGAATGGTAAAAATGCTAGGATTCTTATGTCATCTGTCAAAATTGATTTATGGTAGATTTTTACACAAGCAAAAATTAGTACTATTTCATATCATTCTTAGTCAAGTTACATCATCTCTCAAAATTGATTCATGGCAGGTTTTATACAAACAAAAATTAGTACTGTTCCACATAGTCCTTAATCAACTTACAGAATTCATTGCCACATAATTGTGATGATATAAGATAGACAGACAACCATATTATCACATTCCACCATATATTTTACCACACATCTGCACCTGATGATTGGTTAAAAGAAATCCTGAATGCTGATAGTAAGGGACAGATGACTAATCTCATTGGGAGTGAAAGAGCTTAGTTTGGAATACTTTGGCTGTCTGTATCCTAGTATGTTTTAACAACAACAACAACAACAACAATAATAATAATATTCAAAACATTCTTTGCTGTGTGGCTTCAAGTTGTTTCCAACTTATGGTGACTCCGAGGAAAATCTGTCATGGGGTGTCCTTGGCAAGATTTGTTCAGAGGGCGTTTACCTTTGGCTTCTTTTGAGGTGAAGAGACTTGCCCAAAGTCACCCAGTGGGTTTCCAAAGCTAAGTGGGGATTTGAACTCTGGTCTCTAGAGTCCTAGTCCAACAGCAAACCTGTCTGTTTGTCTGTCTGTCTGTCTCCCAGCATGAGATTCAAGGCAGCATATGACATTTTCAAAGTACAATATGATTAAAAAAATGCTTAGTATGAAAATTAAAACATAACCTTAATTTGTTTCAAAAACACAATTTAAAAAGAACATTAAAAGATGCTTAAAACAGAATAAAATAAAAATACTACCCACCCCACCAGTAAAAGTTTTATCTGCCACAAGACACTAAAAACCAAAAGCTTCCTTAAATAAATAAAGGGGACTTTTACCTGCTGATGGAAAGACAGCAGGGAGGAAGGAAGTTCTATAACTTCAGAGCAGCCACCAAGAAGGCTCTGCTTTCCTCATCATGGGTGCCTGGGATGGTGGTGGGACTGAGGGAAAGCCTTCCCTTGCAGATTTTAGAGCACAGACAGGCTCATATAGGGAGATACAATTTTTCAAGTAGTTTGAACCCAAGCTGTGTTGGGCTTTAAAGGTTATAGCCAGCCCTTTGAATTCTGTCTGGAAATGGATTGCCAGCCAGTGGAGTGGTTTTTTGTTTGTTTTTTAAGTAAGGAGACATATGATCCGTATAACCTTCCTCAGTCTCAGAACAACATTTTGGACCCACTGAGGTTTCTGAACAGTTTCCAAAGGCAGCCCCATGTGGAGTGTGTTACAGTAATCCAAATGGAATGTAATCAAAACATGTGTCACTATAACCAGATCTGATGTCTTAAGGAATTACACCATGCTGGCTCTCCAAAACATTCTTGGAGAGAATATTATCAAATGGCAAGAAGGCGTAAGAGCTAAGAATGGCACCTTCTTGCCAGTGTGGCATGCCCCTGACAGTCAGAAGCCCTGAGCAAACAGGAGAGGTTGGCTGTGGCTGTTATGTCCACATTGAGAGCTTGCCATGTACATTTGCCTGCTTGTTTTAGTGTAGCACAAGATGGACTTTGGGTAGATTTTTAAAAAGGCAATTATAGCTTACTAATGTGGATAATGCGTTTTTTTTAAAAAAAAATGTTATCATTGAAAAAGTGATTAAAGGCAAGTCTGAGGAGCTATAATTGAGCCTATTGTTTAACCATCTGTTCTAGCCTGGTTGTAACAGAATTAATCGCATTCTAATTTATTTGATCATGTGTGAAGTTGAAAATTGAATCACATTCCAGGGACTGCAAACTTGCTTTAGCTGATTTGGGGATTGATGTCATCTCAAGTACACAGATTTTTTAGATACACAGAAGGTAACAGAAAAGTTTCCTGTACTAAAGTACAAGAGTGATTGAGCTAAATGGATAACCTTGGATGCTGACATCTTAATGATGATAATCTGTGAACAGACTTGCAAGACAAATGACTCTGGCTGTTGAACAATTTCAACCATTTAATGGCCCACTCCATGATTCTGTGGAAGCTCAGAGCACAAATGAATGCAGAATTCATGCTGAATCTTCGAATTTTCCTACTTTTCCTCCTTTCATGTAGATTTCCTCTTTCTTCTCTTTACAAAGATGTGCAATGCATGATTTGCTTTAATAAAATGAAATCTTATTCTTATAAAAGGAAACTGTGGTAAGAATCCTCTTCGCATACTATGCTAGAGGTGATACATTTTCCAGGGCTGCACCACAATGGCAAGGGAAGGCAGACAAAATATTCTGGCTTTGAGCAGGCTTTTGCTCCCATGCCTTACTTGCTTTATGGCTACTGCACCCATAACTCTTTCTCTCTTCCTGCCACCACCTATGCCAGCATATTCGCATCAGCACAGTACACCACCATATATTTTGCAACCTCTATAATGCACAGCCTAAAATCCTAAGGGATTGCCAGAGTGAAAAGTTGAGAGGCATTTGTACTGTTAAATGGTTTTATAGAAGAGGAAATTCCAGCAGATGTTGCTTGTTACCAGTTAAGTGCCTAGTAATGCCTCCTGAAATTCCCTCTTCTGCACAAACATAAATGGTACAAGGTTCCAGTGGCAACCTTGTAAGATGTACAAAATACAAAGGGATCATGCCCTCCACCTGTCCTGATTACCCTTCTGTCTCCTCTCTCTTTTTAGCTGCATCTCAAATATCCTTGCTTTTCTTTCCTCCTCCTACTTTCCCTCTTTGTTCTCAGCTAACTTGCATTATTGTAAACTAAGTTCAAAGTACAAAAGTAATTGTACTCAATGAAGTTAGTGTGGAGAGAGGAGGGGCCAGAATCTTGCCCTCTTCCCAGTAGACTCAGGCAAAAGCAAGCTACTGCAGCATCTCCCAGCTTGTGTGTACTTCCTTATTAATAACTTTTGCCATCTTGACCTCACTCTGTTGTCACTTGGCCACATGTGTCCTAGTTTTCATCTGTGAAATGTTGGGAGGTAAGAGCTATTGCTGAAAATGGCAGCTCTTTTTCTCCATCCCATGAAGCCTACAGTGCATTTCTTCCACAATGCAGTCAGCAGCTATATGACACAGAATGGCCTGATGCATGATCAGAAGGCCTGATGCATGGGTGACATCTATTTTGCAGCACATTACCAAGAAATGAGGACAGGTATTAATAAGGGGGTGCCATTTTTGAAGAGATGGTTGTGTTTTTCATAATGTATTTTCCCCATAATCTGAGAACCAGGAAATCCCTGCTTTCAAAGCTCACCTTGGCTCAGAATTCAGTAGAAAACTATTGCTGATTTACCCTCAGCTGTCCATCTGGAATATGGGATGAAGAACATATAGGGCTGTTGTGAGGACCACTGAGGGAAGAATCTATTTAGGGAGTGGAATAAGGATAATGCCAGCCATTGGTGCATCTATTGTCTGTTCAGGGCCATTTTTGCTGATGGTCACCAATAGCATTTGGCCCTGATCCTTTGCTATACATAGCCTTCAGGGGCAAAAGTTTGCCCACCTCTGTAAGGTAATATCTCTTTAAGGTTGATCACCTTTCAGTACAACAGAAGACTATTTAATAGGTTAAGTATGCTGTGTTGGCTACACTTCATTCAAGATACAGTTTCTGGTGGTTGTGTGTGTGTGCGTGCGTGCGTGCTTGTGTGCATGCAATAAAAAATAAACTGAGCCTCCGCTATACTCAAGCCTTATCACTTTGCAAGTCTGTTTTATAGAATCCATGAAGTTAAAACAATACAATCTTGTGGGAAAGGTTCTGTGCTCAACAGACCTAGGACCAGCTAATGCTGTGATGCTATACACACTTGCCTGGAAATGAGTCCCATTGAAATCAGACAGACTTAGACGTTTGTAAGATGTCTAGCAATCACAAAGTGAACACAACTGGCACCATAACCTTTTATCAGACTAGGCATTAGGCAACAGCAAAAGGGGAAGAGACACAGATTGTTGGACATGACAGGGATCCCAGCTCTGCAGTTTCCAGTAATTTGTGGAGAGGAAGAAATGTTGCAAAGATAATACGAACAACTTCAGATTGTACCAAAGGTTTCAGGAACACAGACATATTCCTGTTCTTCATGGGAACATGTAAAAGTGAAGAGTTATTTGAATCTGCCTCTTTGGTATTAAATGTATATAAGTAAATGAACAAATGAAAAAGAACAATAAAGGGTGTGCAGTAGAATAATTATTTCATTATAAAGAGGCATGATTTCTAGCTGAAAAATGAAATATAGAGTGTATTTAGATTTAACCAAGCTTCTTAAGCAATCTTTTTCATATACTTTGCTGTGTGTCTTCAAATTGTTTTCTGCTTATGGTGACCCTAAGGTTAACCTGTCATGGGGTTTTCTTCACAGAACTTGTTCAGAGGAGGTTTGGCCTTGACTTCCTCTGAGGCTGAGAAAATGTGACTTGCCGGAGGTCAGACAGTGGGTTTCCATGACAGGCATCCGAATCCTTATCTCCGGAGTCATAGTCTGGTGCTCAAACTACTATACCACGCTGGCTGTCTTTTATATACTCCATTTTGTTAAATGTTTCCGTTCCATGTGAAGTCTTGGCATTTCCTTTAACAGGTCACAAGTTTCTTTGCATTGGCTCATCACTGTGCTTAAAGCAGTGCCTGAAGAAGCACTTTTACTCCTTTCCATTATGTATGGTCAAGGTTCAGAGATACAGAGGTTCCTATAAGGTATTTCAGAAACGATAACTTTCCTCTTGCTTGCTTTGTTTTTCCATTAAAATGGACAAATGTTTCAAAATCCTCTTAAGTGCAACACAACCCTGCTATTTCCTAGCATCTTCTTCTCAGTAGCTTATAACAGAAAAAGTCGATATGGAATGACTTTCAGTGGTGCCATCACATCCTATGAATAATTTTACAGAGAATTAAATGTACAGTTATCCTTTGCTGACTTCTTCATCTAAAAATGCCCTTGTTTTCTGCTGCAAGCTGCTGCTGCCTCTTCTTCTTCTTTTAAATTGTATTTGGTTGCACACCTTTGTCCATGACAACAGTGGAGATAAATATTCTTAGGCAGTTTAAGATGAGTTTTTAAAAATGGTATGGGTAAATTTTAGGGCTTTTTTCTCCCCATAGAGATTTATAACTAAATATTATTCCTCTGCTACACTGAACAAAATGAAACACGTTAGTCACAGGCTCACAGCTAACTCAATACACTGGCCTAAATAGGAAAAAAAATCAGGAATGGGGTCCTACATCTACAATATAGATTTTACATTGCATGAAAATGGTTCCAAGGCTGCTCCTCAGCATCTCTGGGTAATTACCTCTTAGAAAGATCCCTCTCTGAAACACTGGAGAGCTTTTCACAGTCACTGTGCAGCTCTCTAAACTAGATGGAGAAATAGTGTGGCCAAAAATTAGCAGCTTCCTACATTCCTATCACAACTGGCAAAAAGTACTTTTTGACTACATATCCCAGAATGCATCATCTATTATGGGCAAAGGTCATAATGAGTGGAGATTTTGGGAATTGCAATTTAAGACCAATTGTAGTCCTACACTTATTCCAATCCTATTATCAGGTCCAACTACAGAAGACCCGTTGAACTGATGGGGATTAAACTACAAGTTGACTTATTGTTCAACAATAAATTCAGTAGGTCTGCTCTAGATGATATTAACCAATAGCATTTAGGCCTAAAAATAACTTTTGCAAGCTCCTGTTCCTATGTATATAAAGAAATAAATGCAAAGGTAATTCAGAGGCAATTTTCACAAAAGGAATTATACACAGATTTATTGACACAACAATTCCATACTTCACAGATCAAATATCTGACGGAGGGTGTATCTAAACTACACAATTACAGCATTTTGATGCCAGTTTTAATTGCTACTGTTTTATATGATGGAATCCTTGGATTTGTAATTTGGTAAGGTATGTAGATTACTATCAGAGACGTGTAATGTTGTGCTTCTGAGGAGTGGACTATGGTTCTCTAACAGAAAGTTCTAAGTACTTTACCAAACTACACATCCCAGGATTCTATAAATTACAGTCATGGTAGTTAAAGTGATATCAAAGTGATACAATGGTGTGATGCAATAGTAACAACAACAACAACAACAACAGCTCCCTGTGAATACTTCTTCTCCTGTTCATAAATTAATCTGGAGTTAGGAGTGAGCAATGGTGCAGTCAAGTTTATGGATAACACCAACAGCATAAAAACCAGTCAGACTATGAAGAGTTCTGAAAGGGTGACTGAACTGTGATGACTAACCAGGAAAAAGTTCTTGAGGTTTTGATGGACAGATAGGTCAATGCAGATGTTGAACCACTATGCTGCAGCTATGAAAAAAGTGATTGTAAAGATTATTAGGAAAGAGACTGAAAATAAAATTACCACTATTGTAGTGCTCCCATATATATTGATAGGTTGTGTAGTCATACATGGAGTACGCATCTAACTCAAATTGTTAGTCCCAATGAGAACAGACTCACTGAATCAATGGGGGTTACATAAAGAATTGATTTACTATTCAGCAGTTTATTCAATGAGTCTGTTCTAGCCGGGATAAGAAATTGGATTTAGCTACTCTCTACAATTCTGGTATATTCTCGTTTGAAAAACATTATTGCAGAGATGGAAAAAGAAGAAAAGGGCAATCAAATGAATTGGGGGCTGAGTATCATCCCTATGAGAAAAAGCTACAATATTTTGAAGGAAGACATTCAATTTAGAAAATGGAGGTGGGATATGACAGTGATTCAGAAAATTATACACAATGTGAAAGCAGTAAATTGAAGTTTTTCTCATTCCTTGAAAAATGTTGGGATTCAGTGAAGCTGATTGACACAGACTGAGGACTCAAGATGGGTAAAAGAATGAAATTTTGTAGTAATGACCACTAGTTTAGACAGCTGTAAAGAGGCTTAGACAAACTGGCTTGTCAGGTGAGTACTCATCATGATGTGTGTATACTGCCTTGAGGTCCACAACAGCATTCCTCTGAGCATCAGTTTTCAGTAGCAATAAGTGAGAAAGCAGGCTTTTACCTTCATGTGAGTTTCCCACAGACATCTCTTTAGCCACTGCAGTAACTAAGATGCACGACTTCACTGACCTTTGGTCTGATCCAGCAGGGTTCTTGTTATGTTCTTAAGCTCTTCAGGGCCTTAAAATAGCAGGAGAACATCCTGCTTTCTCTCTGGATTGTGTCTTAGGTGGAAAAAAAAGAGGAAAACATAGTCTCATAGCTTAAGTCAGTAATGTGTGCAGAAATCAAATTGGAAAACCACCAAAAAGGAGAACTTGCTTTTCTAAAATTAAAGGGCCAGGTAAGTATAGGGGAGAAAGTTGTCTGAACTGAACTGAAATCCTGCATCACATTTCTTTTCTTCAAAAACAACAACAACAACAACAACAACAACAAAACAATGTGATGCAGTTCTCCAATCAAACCAGGCATGCAACGATTTGTATATTAGGAGAAATGTGCACAAAATATTGATCCCTGCTACTCTGAGAAGTGATTCTAAGGAGCCATCTTTGCACACTCCAGCAGAAAGGAGTCCAGAAGGGGAAGTGTTGTAATGCAAGGCATTACACAGGAACATGTTGCTGGACATGCCAACTATGAGCCAGAGATGCCCTAAAAACTTCCTCTTTTGTTGACTAAAGGGTGCTCTACCAAGGGTGCTCTACTAAGCAGCAACTGACATTAGGCTCTGGCATTGATTACTAAGGGTAGTTAATCAAAGTGGCAAGAGAGCTAATAATATTTCGAACACAGATATAGTGTAGCAGAGAGGTGCTTGTTGGACCTCATTCTGGACTTCAGAGAGGCATTGTCTGGTGACAATGGCTGCCTTAAAATGGTGGTTTGTTTGGGTGAGAGATAAGCTTCTACCTCAACTTCTGTTGAGAGCGTAAGGGTGGTGGTGTATGGGTAGAACTGCCTTAGCTAAAATACACTACATATGACAGTGTTTTAGATCTTCCCATCTGTGGAGGTGGTCCTTAAAAGGCAGCAGGGGAGTTCATGCTTAGTCCTCACTGGTCTTACTCCAGGGCAAAGTTGGTTAACAACACTTTGTCTGACCATTGTGCTCTGTCTGGTACATTTAGTGTTGCCATTTTGATGATCCACACAGTGTGATAAAGGGAAAGAATTTGTTAAATACAGTCTTAACTCCATATTTTCCTCCTCACTCACCCTTTGGACTTTTGAGTATCTACATTTTTTTTCTAGGATAGGGCACTGACAATGGGTTGTTCAATTTCTTGTTTGGACTTTGAATGGTTTATCAGTGAGCACTTCACTCCAGGTTGGATTTGTTCTGTACCATTCATTACTTAGATCAGTGGTTCTCAAACAGAGGGGTGAGACCCCGGGGCATAATATTTGCTCACGGGGGTGCAAGAAAAGTCAGCCTGCAAGTACAGCATATATAAAAAAGAAGGGCAAGCCTCCCTGCTCTGTGTGTGTGTGTGTGTGTGTGTGTGTGCGCGCGCACATGTGTGTGTGTGTCATGGGTTTCCAGGACCTAGACTCAGTCTCAGAGTCTGAGGCAGCAGAACCTGCTCTGAGCCCTGGCACAGAGACTGCTACAGCAGAACCTGCAGAGCAGACAGTACTACCACCCACCCCAGGGACAGAAGTGTCAGCCTCAGCAGGGAACCCTGCTCGTTCTGACACAGAGAATGATCCATACCTACCTTCACCTGGCATAGACAACAAAAGGGTCTCCTGTGCCACTCCCAGCAAATTTATGCCAAGCACCAATTAATCAGACATCAGCTGTGCTGACCTTGGAACCTATAAGAACTGAGCCTTTCCCTTCTAGCCTTTGTCAGCAATCAACTGATCATTTTTCCTCTGCATGGTTCCGTTTGCTTCCCTTACCTATTATTCTCCAGTTTGACCTGTGTTTATATTGCCTGCCACTGATTTGTGGACATTGGTGGGATCATTATTTGCTTCTCATTTGTAAGGTTGTTTTCTCCCTAAAGTAAACTGACTAATTGTTTAACTACCTGAGCTTCCTGAGCTGTATTATCAGCTTCTCCTGGCTGCCAGCCCAGACCAGGTGTGGACAGTGGGTACCATTGAGAATTGGTTGGTCTCTGCAAACAGTAACATAAAGCATCTTCCTGTATTATGATTTCTCCAGCCTCAGCAAAAATTGGCTTCCATTTTTTATGCTTTTCCCACTCAGTTTCTCCAAATGTTTCATCATCGTTGGAGCAGGTGCATGCCTCTTAGTGACCATGAGAACTCAGTGTTAAGGAGGGTGCCTGTGGCACAAGGGTCCCGTGAGAGACAGACAGGGAAAGAGAAAGAGTATGGGATAGGATATGAGGGGTATGTGTGTGAGATAATATCCTCATGTAGATGTAAAGGTGGTCACAGTGGTAAAAAGCTTGAGAACCATTGATTTAGATGACTTTTTGACTGGTGTGCATGTGCTGGCTCTGCAAATACAAAATGCATTGTCAAGACATGGTGTTGGGCTTGATATTCCAAAGTCCACATCTGAAATAAAAGTCAGAGCTAAAGATTGTTAGGAATAACAATACCCACATAGTATGTCTGTGTGTTTGTGTATGTGCCTTCAAGTTGCTTGTCAACTTATGGCGACCCTATGAATTACATTCATCCAATATTTATTTGTTTGTTTATTTATTTGATTTATATCCAGCTTCTCTCCAAAACTGGGGCCCAGGCAGCTCTCAGCAAGATAAAAGATAGATATAAATAAAAACTCAAGCATTAAAACAAAATTAAACAGATTATAGTATCATAGAATCTTTGAATTAAATACCATTTAAAAGTGCATTGATAAAAAAGTAAGCATTGATCAAAAGCCACTTTCTCTGTAGTCAATAGCCAAATTACTATTAGAATAAAAACCATTTTGCCTACTAGCAGAAGGATAACAAGAAGGCGGCCAGCCTAGCCTATACTTGAAGGGCATTTCACAATTTGGGAGCAGCCACTAAGAAGGCCATTTGAAATGTCTCCAAGGAAACATAGGTCTGGGAGTGATAAGTCTGAGAGAAGGGCCTCCTCTGCAGATTTTAGAGCCCAGGCAGGGGCATATCACTGACCATGTTTTCTCCATAAATTCAGGAGGATGCAGACAGAAACAGCAGGACATGAAGGAATAGCAGATTGAAGCTGAGGTAAGTTAACTTGTTCTTCAGACATTGCCTGGTTTGGCAGTATGAAGTTTATTGATTTAAATAAAAATGGGAAAGTACACAATTTTATAACATTGACATTATCTCATCTCATGGCTACTGCATGCAGACAAATCCAATGTGGTTGTTTAATTCTTCACCTTGGCTGGCAGAGACCCCAGCGCTGGCTGAGACTGCTAAAGATAACGCACTGTTATTCTGTTATTGCACAGATTTTCCAAGGAATGACACCAGCCATTTATCATCTGATAACTAAATCATAATATATATTATCAGAGCAAAATGTTTTCAGCTTTAACTTTCATAAATCAAATATGAATATGAATCTTTGGAAAGAGGTACTGCTTTAATCAACAGTAGCCTCTGTTTTTCAGTCTAGGTGATTCCCACTCCTAACCGTGCTGCATCTCAAGCATCAGATCTCATGAATAGACAAGTGGGACTTCAAACAAAATGTTGCAATGTTTTCTTCTCTTCCCAAGAGACGTACTTCTGTTCAGGGCTTCAGGGAGTTGGAACTAGAAACCTTGTGGTCCCGTTCAGGCTGTCTGTGTATCTCTCCATGATGCATGCGTGTGTGGGGGTGTGCAGGGAAGAAAGTTTCAAGAAAGGAAGTAGGGAAAATGAAGACTTTTTCCCCTGTCACCACCTCCTCTGAGGTCTCCCACTGCAGTACCAAAAAGCAGAGCTTGGAAAAATTACTATAGATCCCAGAATCCACCAGCCAGCATGCTCATGGGACATGCAATCTAAAAAATTAAAATTTCCAAGCTAGTAAAAGTAAATGCAGCAACTGATGAGATTAAAAAAAAAATCTTTCTGAGACTGTGGAGAACCATTGCTAATCAGAATCAACACTCAAGGGTAAATAGGCAAAAGGATACCTCCTTTTGGCTGGAATGCTGTTGAAGCTTTGCTTGTAAGTCACTGTCCAGTTGTGCATTCAATTGTACATTTTATAAGCTGGCAAATGTCAAGAATGTATCAGAGGTGGCAGTACTAATAGGTTAATAGAGTTAGATAATCTGAGTGAACCAAAGTGTCCTCCCTTCTTGTCTAACTAGCCTTATCCCTCTGTGGTGTAAACTGATACTCTAAGGGATTTTTCTTCCATCTCTTTTCTTCCTGCCAGTCCTCTTTCAGCTCTTGCGTAGACTGAATCTAGGTTAGGTTAGCATTCCAAGTAACATTTCTGTCTTAGAATGTAGTTCTCATAATAAAGCCTTTGTTTCTCCAAGTCATTGATGTCTTCGCTTCTCAGTCAGGATTTCTAACTACTGCACACACACGCTGTTACCTGGACACAACTGAATCCTCCCCTAGCCAGTCTGGTCACCTGTTCTCTCTGCAGCCCTGTGGAGTTGCATTGGTGGAGCACTGCACTATGCTATTTGTCAGTGGGACCGTGGACGATACAATTGACACTCCACATTCCTGGGTTTAACTTTCACGTATTTATTTGTGAGTTTCTCCAACTCCTGTCCCCTACACCTCAAGCACTTCTTTTCCGAGGGAACCATCCATCTTGGCAGCTCTGCTCAGGCCACACAGTCCTTTAAAAGCCTGCCTCTGGTCCTTCTCCTTCTCCACAAGCCACTGCCAGCACAATTTCTCAGCACCATAAACCCTCTCTCAATGCCTCCCTTACACCTAAAGAAGGAGATGAGTAAGAGACGAAGTATAGGGCCCACCACT
This sequence comes from Ctenosaura bakeri, assembly GCA_948474755.1. Classification (NCBI taxonomy): domain Eukaryota; kingdom Metazoa; phylum Chordata; class Lepidosauria; order Squamata; family Iguanidae; genus Ctenosaura; species Ctenosaura bakeri. The sequence goes on from CAOLHI010000531.1 coordinate 296,730, forward strand.
TTTCCCTTTCCTTTCCCTGACCTGGTTTGGACCATAGGCGCCCACTCTCCCCACCATACCTTGGCCTGCTTCTAACTAGAGGTGGGACGAATCCAGAATTTTCCAAATCAGAATCTCTGGAAGGTTCTGCGAATCCACGAATCTCACAAATCTCAAATTTTTTGAATCCTTTTTTACAAAAAGGTTTAAAAAGCAAGGGAAACAAAGCCCTTCCACTGAAAAGTGTTTTGAAGCAGAATTTGACATCTTTGTTTAATGAATCACAAATTAAATAATAGTTTTCACTTTCAGGAAAACATACCCATATACTTCTTACTAAGAATTACATGTAATTTGGAAGTAGCTCCAGATGTTGGAGGATGCTCAAGATGATGCCATCTCCTGGGTTGACTGTTATAAAAAAAAAAGGGCAAGGATAATCTTGGGCAAGACATACTTTCTCAGCCTTAGCAAAAGCCTAGGCAAAAGCAAACATGTCTTTGAAGACATCTGGCCAGGACAATTGTCATAGTTTTGCCTCAGGATCTCCCCAGATTGAAAATGACATGAAGGCCCCTTCTACACAAGCAGGAAAATGAGGATTATTAATCTCACATTTTCCTTCCTGTGTAAACAAGGTCACATACTACAGTACAGAGATAATCCAGGTCAAAACTGGAATTTCTTTGCATAGTTCCTTATGGCATCCTGGGGTTTGTAGTCTGATGATGCACTGGCACACTTTGGCAGAGAAGGCTGTGACACCTTGTAAAATTACAAACCCCAGAATTGTGTATGAAACAGCTTTGCAAGGAAGCCATGCAAAGGAATCTTCTTCAGCTGTCCTTGAAATCTCAAGAACACTGTACTTTCTAGTCAAGTCTCAAGTCCTGCAACAAGGAAGGCACTTTAAAAAAACAAAAAACAAAAACACCAGCCTCTAGACCAGTCTTGATTCTCTACCCTGATGTCCAGTCTCAAGTCCTAAAACAAGGAAGGCACTTAACAAAAAGAAACTAACACCAGCCTCTAGTCCAGTCCCAATCCCCACCCTCCAGTTTCAAGTCAAAAGAATAGGAAGAACAGAATAATTACCTTGCAGAGGGAGGCAGCCACAGGGGCAGGCAGCAGAAGCGACCTTGATCTGGGGCTCTTGCGCTGGCTCAGGCCTCCAGGCATGTAGGAAAGTGGCTCTCAATACCTCTGCATGCCCATGCGGGCCTGATCCAGGGCGCTCAGGCCTCAGGGTGTGCATGGATTTGAAAGATTTGATTCGCCTGTTTTAACCCAGGGATTTAGATTAGCGAATTGTTCCCAAGGATTCGAGGATTCAGGATTCCATTGGCCCATCCCTACTTCTAATAGACACACATATTTTGTTATTTGCACCCTAATCCTAGCAAACGTGGAGGGCTAACTGTATTCATAAAGCTCAGCCAGCCCTGGACCATGTTGTAACTATATAATTCAGGAAAAAGAAAAGATAGCATAAGAAGTTGGCTTATACCAGGTCATGATATTTGTCCGTCCAGTCTAGCCATGATGATTCTTTTCTATTCTTTCCTCCCTGCACAGAGAGAGAAGTTTGTTTTTAACAAACAGCAGAAGGAGGAGGGGACCAGGCTAGCCTCCAGTGGAAGAGAGTTTCACAGCCTGGGAGTTGCCAAGCTTAGCTGCTTTGCTTCCAAAATCAGGTGAGCTTGTGACTGGAATTCTATTATGAACATATGCACATATAAAGTTCCTAAAGCCTTTCCCCACTTCCTTAAAAGCATGTCCATTCTGTGTTTTGTGGTAAGGAGGCAGGGTCAGCAAAGGGTCTGACTCCATCCTCATAGCTGGATGCAAAACTATGACACTTCACTTAGATCCACTGGAGTCTTCCATGGATCTCAGTATGCTGTGATCATGTATCTGGCTATGAGGATGTAGCCAGATGTTTCTCTGATCTTGTCTGCTCACAGCAAAGCACTGACTGGCCATGCAAGGTGGCTTCAGGAGCTTTTCAGTTACTTGAGGGGACTTTATAGAATAGGTCAGCATAAAGATATTTATACTGTTCTGAGATGATGGTAGTGTTACTACGGTTCAGGCCTGCCCGGTGATAGTACTAGATATCTCTTTTTGATATCAAAATCATTTGGCCTTCCTCTGCCACCCTGCTCCATGTGTTTGCGAGGCCTCCGGACAAGCACGTAAACAGGCGCGGCCGGTAAGTGTTGGACATTCCATTCTCCACCTAGGCAGGCAGAACAAAGCCCCTCTGTTGCTTCAGGGACCTCCCTGGAAACACCTCTTGCTTAAACACAACTCTAAACAAAGATGCCCGGCCTCATGCTGAAAGTTTGACAATGCCAAGCTATTTGCATGCTGGCTATACTATTGTTAAACCTGCGCTAAGCTCATCATGTTAAACTTGACCTTTCCCAAAGCTTTGTCCTGCTCCAAACTCGCATTGTTCTCACCGAGTATGGCATGGCCTGTAGGCACAATTCACCCTATAAAAACTCCCCGATTCCGAGACCACCTCGGATCGCTCGCTTGCCCTGTCTGGATCGCTTGCTCGGTTCAGATCGTTCCGGACTTCCATCCCGCCTTGCTGTCGCTTTGTCTGACGAGCTCCCCTCAGTGAACCACACTGAGCTTTCTTCCCTGCCATCTTCAAGTTCTTCAGGACTACAAGAAAAGGTGTCGTATCACCCATTTCCCCTGAAAACTCTTATTTCTAATTTCTAAGTTAGCTGTGCGTTTGTGGTGTCTTTACTGTTTGTTTGTCCTGTTTAATAAAACATCATTTTTACTATTTTAAAAACTGCCTGCCTGCTTGACTGACTTGACCCTGTAGACATTGGGTTACAAGATCCCTGCTAAGTTACCCTGCCTCTCGCTAGCTTAAGAGAGTGCTCCAGTTAATTTCCCTAACTTGTGTTTGTGTTTGGTTATTTGGGTGCCCCTCCCGGGACTCCCAGAGAACAGGGTAACAGTAGGTTCAGGCCAGTGTGTGTTCAGGAGAGTACGGTGGCCATCTCAGTAATCATAATGAAGCAAAAAAATGTAATACAATAAATTAAAAAAAAATAATTTTAGGATTCAGAGGGGAAACATCTTCAGAATAAAACCATTTGTTAATGGTTCGACACTGTGCCTTGAAGTGCTTGTGGCCATTAGAAATGAACGTGCTGTACTGAGTGTGCATAATATCAAGATGCATTCAATATGGTTGTAGATTGGCAGCTAAGGTGCTTTGCAAATTAATAAGGATGTTATGAATTTATAATAGCTACAGTTGTATCAGTGCTGGTGTGTTTCTGCATCCCTACTGCACAGCTGTGACCTTGGCTGCAGTGAAACATCAAACCCATAATAAATAAATGCACGTTGTTCTACTGATTGTCCACAGCAGTTTAGATTAATTACAAAATCCACTTGACAGAGAAATGATGGGCCTGACCTTTCCTGCTATCTGTGAAAGCAGTTTAATGTTTGGTTTCAATGAGGGGAGATAAGTCTGTGATTTGAACAAGCAACAGTTGAATCAATAATGACATCTGTCCTTGAGATTCGCCACCATAGTACTGTTCAGCCTTTGGACATCACAATCACATATGCAAATAAAGAAGCCACCAAATCACATATGCAAATAAAGAAGCCACCAAATCTTGCCTTGCTGTTTGTGTGTATGTGTGAATGTTGTTAAAATGGAAAATGAGGTAGAGAAGAGTCTTTTTAAAATAAAGGTTCGTCTTCACTAATGTACGTTTTTCAGATGAGTCCAGATGAGGGAGATGCAAAAAGGAACTTTATGTATAAAATTTTAGAATCCAAGTGCCATTGTCTACAAAATGTCTAGACTGGCTTTTTAACAAAGTAATTTATGAATTATGAATGTCTCTCATTTTATTTAAGGTTGTAATGTCCCCATATTTTTTTTCTTGAACTACAATCCCCACAATCCCTAGCTAGCATGAACAATTATTATGAACAGTGGGAGTTATAGTCTGTTGTTTGAGAACCTGGGGAAACTTGGCGTTACGATATGAAAAATGCAATATATAGGAAAGTCTACCTGGTTAGCTCTTCATCAGCTGTAATCTTTTGAGAGAGATGAGAAAAAAGCTGAAGAGACTGAGATGATTTCACAGTGCTTTTCAGAAGTACTGGCTGCCCCTTTGACTTTTCCACATTTTGTTGTGATGCAATCTAGAACAGAACTGGCATTTTTCCCCACTTGATGTACACAAGATATACAACACTGTGAAAGTGCCAAGTGTTTTTATTTTGGCAGGAAAGTACAAATAAGTGAAAATAAACAGGCACATGTTGTTTGAAGAAACATTCTGCCTCCAGAAATCACAGAGGTAGTTCAATGGAGTCCACTTGGGTGCAGTTCCAGTCCCACATGAAACTGAGTTCTGAAACTTCATTGGAATAAGATACAGTAACTTCATTCTTTGAAACACGACAAAATCCATAAGGAGGAATACCTTTATTGGTCAACCAAAATTCAGAAAATATATCATGCAAGCTTTCAAAGTTTCACTGTCTTTGCCATCAGGCAAAGATGTTAAACACCATACAGGAGAAGAAAATTGGTGATATTAGAGTCACAGACCTACATTTTATCTCATAGATTATTATTGTTGTCAGATAAGATGGTCCAGAGAGATCTCAATGTAGGCAAAGGACACTCCCCTTCTTGGTCATGTGAGGACCGGGGACGAAGGCAATAAAGGATAGGTAATAAAATTCCAACCCTCCTAGCAACAGAAAATCAACTTCCTTTGAGACGCTAACTGCCACTTTCTTAATCAGAGAACATGAACTTCCTCAAGAAATCCCTGTTACTTCAGGAAAAACTTTTAAGTGCTTTACAGGTAAAACTTGCCAATTGTAGTCCAAATGAAAGCGTTTTACTTTTATTGGAGGTAAAATCTCAAATAATTTAGTCCTAGTCCATTAGCTCCCTCTTGTTAAAGTTTCCTTTGTTGCAGCAAACTTCAGTATCTTCACATCCAGGAAACACATTCAAGGGTAGCTGTGTTGACCATGTAGCAAAATACAACAAGATACAAAATCCACTGAAGTGCAATACAGGTGTTTGCCACTTATTCAACAGGTTAGAGACCAGAGCACTGTCAAAAAGTAGAAACTGTCAAAAAACAGGACCCATATGTCCAGACTGAACAAAAAGACTGTTCTGAGCTGATTGAAAGAAAAAGCAGCTTGTGATTGCAAATACTTTATTGATGACCAATCATAAATAATGAGACCAGACCAAAAAAAAATTGGGATGAATATGGGCCACTTTAATTTTACCTAACCTATTCAGAAAATGCATTGGCCTGGAAATGGAGCAAGATGGGGGAGCAACCTGATGCGGGTCTGGCTGAAGCCAGGTGTCAACACCTGATGACCTCCTTGGCTTTCCTTGGGTGAAAAATACCTAAGCCCCAGGTGCAATCCAAATTAGCTTTGGTTGCTCCCCAGACTGGCTTAATGGAAGGTAACCTAGGGAGCTCTCACCCAAGCATCAGGGCTCTACAAATTGGAGCCAAATACCAGGTTAGTCTCAAGTGTAGCTTCTTTCCTCCACCCCCTGGGACACAGGGCTCTAAAGAGGGAGTTCCAGAGCCCTATCCCACATCAAAAGGGGGGTGGCAGGAGGTGATCATCAAATTATCATTTTTGCCCTGCTACCTGCCATGGACAAGGGGCAAGCATCTACTTAATCCCTTTCACCCACCAGGCCAGCCAAAATGGCACCCACCCCATGTTTCAGGTCCTCCAGGAAAACACATTCCCCTCTTCCAACAAGTATATGCTACCAGCTTTATAGAGTTCCAGCCACTGGAATATGGTATTGGGATGAGGTAAGAAATGGGCTAACCCTTTCCCCAGGACATTACAAATTTCATTGTTCACTGTTCTTTGTGTGCAATCAATGTTATTCAGCGCCTGCAACACCAAGACCTTCCCTTTCAGCCACAGGAATAGGCTGTGATGAGTCATGTGATCACAAAAGGGCACCAAATTCATAGCCAAATACAATATATATAATACACACACACACACATATATATATAAGTGCAATCAGAGTGAGTAATCACACAAAATGACTGCCACAAACAGCTGAGCCTAATGATTGGATGCACTGGGCCACGTGACCATTAGAGTTGCATGAAAATACACCGTCATGGGTACTGTGATAACACCCCCACAACCAACAAACAAAAACAATATCCCTAATGACGCACACTCTGACGCCACTATATAAACACACACACACACACACAAGCAAATGAACTAGACCACCTCAGACTCCTGTAAGAAACGTCCCTAACCAAACCTTGAAGCAAAAGAAGCACAGAACAGCAATCAGGAAGCCCTGGTCATACCAACCCCCCCCCCCATGTACACTGCACATAAATTACTAACACGAAAGGCTGCTGACAAGGTGATCCCTGGTTGAAAGAAAGTACTGCACCAAACACACCAACCCCCAATGAAGCAAGCTGCCTGAGGCCACTCCACTCAAACTGAACTGAGTACCACAGAAAACAATAAGGTGGTCTTAAGCCTGTCTATAGAAATGACTCCAGAAAAGGCAAGACAAGCCAAAACCTCTGGTGGGCCTCACCAAAAGGCGAGTTGGGGAAGACACTGACAGGCACAAGAGTGGGAGGGGGCAGCAACAAGATCACAAGGAGAAGCAAGTGGTGGGGGAGAGAAGATGAAAGAAGATGGCAACAACTGAAGACCCTTAAGAGTGAAGCAACCAGAGAGTGGGAGGGGGAGAGAAGAGGATGGTAAGAAGAAAAGCAATAGTTGGGGTGAAGCAAGGGGAAATGGTGGGAGGGGCAGGGGAAAAAAGGCAACAAACACTCCCATCAACAAAACAAGCACCCAGGCACCCAGCCCTGCCACACTACACTTTGCCACGGACAAACCAACACAGGGTCATACATGCACACCAATGCAACAGACCAGTCACACAACAATTCCACAGCAAAACCTCACTGCCAATCCGACCAGCAACAGCTCCCCATCTCCCTGGGAAATATACTCACTCAATCAGAAGCCAGGTGAAGAAAAACTGCTCTTGAGATGATGATTGGAGAAGAACGCATGAAGGGGGGAGGTAACAAAGCTTAAATAGTCCAGGCTCCTCCCCTAACACATGTTGTGATTTCGCCCCAAGCACGTGTCATAATTTAGATGCTGCTCTCTCCCATAGAGACCCTTGAATGTTTACTGTCCCCATCAGTGTCATCAAACTGCACAAGTCCAGCTAAGTATAAGAGATGCACTGAACACAATGCCTAGGAGACTCACAGTGCATCTCTAGTCCATTTCCGCACTAGCCTGTTATAGCGCGATGATTCCGCTTTCAACTTCCTTTGGAATCCTGGGATTTGCAGTTTCGGGAGGGGCTGCCTGGCCCCTCCCGAAACTGCAAACCCCAGGATTCCAGAGGATGTTGAAAGTGGAATCATCGCGCTATAACAGACTAGTGCAGAAATGGACTAAGTGAACTGAACCAGAAACAGCTGCTTGCTGATGAATCTCCCAGTGGGTGGGAATACTATATTTACCATATCATAAAATTCTGGTATAACAGAGTTATCAATACTATCTAACAGACAGAGTTTACTCTCTGTAACAACAGCTATGCTGAAGCAATGCAATGCATTTGAAGGTATTGCAATGCTGATATACAGTAACGTATTGAAAATACTGCAAAAGTATGTGTGTAAATGTCTGCATGAGATGCACCGATTTATGCCAATGACCTTGACAGATGAAACTTTTCATGATGAAAAGTTATTTTGGTTGTGATTTTCTGTGCTTTTTCCAGTTCTGCAATATCCTTTCTGAGGTGATGTGGTGACCAGAACTATACACAGTATTTGAAGTCTAATCACAACATGGCTTTTTATAAGGTCAGTACAATATTCTGCAGTTCATTTCACTTTCCTTCCTAATGATCACTGACACAGAATTTTCCTTTTTATAGACACTAGGTTGACATTTTAACTGAACTATCTGCCACAACCCCAAAGCCCGTTTCTTGGTCACTTTCTTATGATGAAAGCTTATAAAGTTTGGAGCTTTTTAGCATAGAAAAATGATAAACAGAAGGCATGATACAAATGTGTAAAATAGTGCTTGGTGTGGAGAAGGTAGACAGAAGGATTCCCCCCCTCCTTTTCTTATGCTAAGAAAAGTCAGGGTCATCTACTGAAGCTTAATGGTGAGAGTTTCAGCCCAGATAAAAGGAAACACATCTTGCTTGAGCACATAAAAGTGTGAAATTCGCTACAGCACAAAGTAATGATAATTACCAACTTGGACAGCTTAAATTCACAAGAATATACACTAGTAACTATGGCTATATACTATTACTTTCAGTTTACAAAAGAAAATGCACCTCTCAATACCAGTTGCTGAGAGGCTGTGATTTGTCATGCTGATAGCCCTTCCACAGGGAGACCACTGTGTGAACACAATGCTGGACTAGAAAAGCCTTTAACCTAACCCACCATGATTCTTCTAAGGTTCTTATGAGAGTAGAGATAATGGCTGGCATTCTGTTAGTGTCATATGCAGGTGTACGTTATGCTACACATGTAGAATGTTTCTTAAATTGGACTACATGCAATGGTTGTATCTAGCTGTTGCTCAAATAAATGGAGTGGCACATTTGGGATTGTTGCTCTTGTGGTAAAGTACACAGAGCAACATGGGGAAGTGCACTGGATCTACGTATAGCCTGTGCACATTGTTCATTGCAATTGCACAATGGATTGTCTGCCATGCACCTTGACTGTTTATCTACATACATTAGGCTATGCTGGTATTCAATATAGGGACTGCATAATGTAACCAGTGGACATTTATGCTCCTTTTTAAACTATGTGACAAGGAAGGGTCACACAAACAAAATATTAAGATGGTGCTCATTTTTCTCTTTGTCATCCCAGCACTTTGTCTCGTAGTGGTCAGCCATTCCTCCATGCATCTGTGCCCTTGCAATACTCTCTGCAGTATAACTGTCCTTTAAAGTTCCTTGACTGGATCATACATTAGGGAAACCTTATGAAAAGTGAGCAATCTGAATTTTCTCAGGAAAATTCCTTAATGGGAATAGAGGCAATACTCAGTCATATAAAACCAGGTTGCAATACTTTTTGGGATCCCTCAGAGACTCCAGCTAAGCCTCTTCCATTATTTTTAATTAAAAGAAGTCCCCTGTTCCCCTGCCACACATCCTCATTATTGTCTTTATAACACAAACAAAACATTAGTTACACATAGCATTGCTTCTGCAGCATCTCACACAGTGCCTATCTTTGGTACCGTAAATGAAATATTAACATCCTGCTTACCTATTCTATTCATTCCTGTGGCTTGTGCTGTTTCTCCTTTGCCTCTTCAAATCCTATAGTCACACCAGTAATTATATGAACACCCAACTCAAAATTGGGATCAAAATAATCCTACTTGCTGGTCCACAGTGTTGTGTCAATGCCAACCTCTGAGTAATGTCTTTCTGTCCATTAACTCAACAGTGGTTCCAAAATTTCTAAGGAAATGGCTAAGCTGCTTGAGGTGGAAACAGAAAATGATGTTGCTCCAATCTGCTAGAAAGACTTTATTATTCAGATAGCTTTGAAGAAGTTAAAAACAATAACAACAGAACACCACAAAGCTTCTACTGATTATGCTGTTTGATAAAATGTTTAACAACCATTGATCTCATGTCTGTATTAATAGCAATTTAGCTGGTCATTCCAGAGATGGTTGATAAGCACTGACGCTGCTTAATGGGTAGAACATTGGACATTTGGGGAAGCTTGAGTTCAATTATAACACCTCTATCAGAGATTGGACTTATGCCTCACGGGTTGCATGTGGCCCCAAGACTGGTCTTACAGGAACAGGGCCCCTCCATGTCCCCACAATAAAACAATTTTCATGAAGCAAGGAGAACTGCTGTCCCAGAAGCCTCTGGAAGAAGCAATTCTTCTTTTTAACAAAGTATGACACCTTTTAAAAGTTTTTCTTAAAAGTATTTTTACAAAACCTGAAATGGAATCCGGTTACTTCTGTTTCTTTTTCACTTTGCAGGGGAAGGTTCTGTGTGGCCTCTAGCAAGTCCTCACAATAGGAAATTGACTCTGGACTTCTAAAATCTGTGCTTCTGACATGTACACAGGGAGAGTCATTGTGTAGCCTTTGGTAAGTGATTTTCAGGCCATTTCTGCACTACAATGTTATAGTGCTGTTATTCCATTTTCAACATTCTGTGAAATCCTGGGGTTTGTAGTTTGGGGAGGAGCACTGAGAATTCTCAGCCAGAGAGTTCTTTGGCTTCAGGGCATGATCCTTCTTAATGAAATGTGTGTGGAAGAAGGGAAGGAAGAGGGGAAGAAGTCAGATAGTGAAGCTCTGTGGAGAAGGGATGGAGGGTTCACTCAATTTGTGGGTGCTCTCCCATTTCCTTCCCCCTCTGAGTCAAGATGATCCAAGTCTTCAATGTCTGATTTGCCTCCCCACCACTAAGCAGCAGTAGTAGTAGCTGCTCCTGGGGCATCAGAACTGGGTTGGAGTGGGATGGACAGGGCACCAAGGGCTGGAGGATAGTAGTTTGTGTCCTGTCTAAAGATGATGTATACAAAGGATAGACATAGAACTGCATGGACAGAGCATTATGTTTCACATGCTTGAAGTAAGATCTCAACCTAAATTCCTCATCTATATAATAGGGGAACAGTGCAGTTGTGAGGCACAGGCTGAGGAACACAAACAGGGAAATTTAGGGCGGATTGTCCAAATAACTGGACGCAAATAAATTTTCACTCTAGCACATTTTGAAATCTGTGTGCCATGTTTGGAAATGTGAGGAGTTATTGTGAAGGTTTAGTCCCTTTGACAATAGAGTTGTTCTAATAATTCTGTTGTGTTTCTCCTCCTTCAATAGCACCAAAAGAGTCAAATACTACAAAAAAGGGAGACGCTCAGATTTTTATCCCCATCAATCAGCAGACACAGTTAGATCTGCAATCTTTTTACTACTCTCTTTTGATTTCCTCTTCTCTTTATCCTATAGATGAGCCTGCTTCGACAAAAGATACTGAGTAAAGATTTTAATAAAGATTTCTGTATAAATGGGGGCTTTATTTGTTGTAAGACTGGAAAGGCTCTGCTTGTTTAATTTGGTTCTCTTTCTGAATCAGTGCATCTATAGACTCAGTGTACATCAGAAAGGAAGCAGAGGGCCTCCAATGATTAGGTAATAATCTATGTTCGCTTACTGAAATCTTGTGCTGTGGGCTAACGAAAAAAAATCACTGCCTTCTATCCCTTTGTTCCTTCACTGTTGTGTCCAGGTCACCTCTTTGACTCATAACAGCTTTTGCCTTTGCATTCATAATAAAGTCAAGGTTCTCTGGCTCCTTTCAGCTGCTGAGAGTACGGTTTATCCTATGCTTATTTAGTGATTTGCTTTTACCTTGATATAGTCCCTTGCACGGAACAGAATGCATTTGGCAAAAGTTTCTTCATTCACAGCTTTCTGCACTAAACTGAAAGTTGTTTTGAAACACAGTCCAGATCTGGGCACCTCATTTCAAGAAGGATATTGACAAGCTGGAGCATGTCCAGAGGAGGGCGACCAAAATGGTGAAGGATCTGGAAGCCATGCCCTATGAGGAGTGGCTTAGGGAGCTGGGTATATTTAGTCTGCAGAAGAGAAGGTTAAGAGGGGACATGATAGCCATATTTAATATATTAAGGGATGTCATATCAAGGAGGGAGTGGGCTTGTTTTCTGCTGCTCCAGAGACTAGGACAAGAAGCAATGGATTCAAACTGCAGGAAAAGAGATTCTATTTAACTTCAGGAAGAACTTCCTGATGGCCACAGCTGTTTGGCAGTGGAATATACTGCCTAGAGTGTGGTGGAATCTCTTTCTTTGAAGGTTTTTAAGCAGAGGCTGGATGGCCATCTGTCGGGAATGCTTTGATGTGTGTTCCTGCATGGCAGGAGGTTGGATTGGGTGGCTCCTGTTGTCTCTTCGAACTCTACACGCTATGATTCTAGTACTCTTGGGATCTAGCCTCCTTCTGAAAATTCCTCTGAGTTTCCATTTGCAGACTAGAGATTCCACAACTCCCTGATAGGAATATCCAATAGATATCCTGATGGGGGATTATGGGACTTGTAGTCATAAAAGTAAGTTATTTGAGCTTCACTTCTCAGTAGCAGATTCAGTGATGCCCAAGTAGGAGGAAAGGATTCCTACAAGTAAAGACCAAGGTGATTCAGCTGATATGGATTACTTATGTCCTCAATGCTTGTCTGCATCTGGAAACTTCCAGTTTGAACAGCATATCCACATCAGCTCCTTTGTTAGTACTACAAAGAGATCCTTGACAGCATTCATAGCCCACATTAAGGGTGGAATTCCCATAATACAAACTGCATAATATGAAAGTTTTCCCCACATGTGTTATGCACTTGCAAAATGGCCGTATCTCAGTGGTAATGACCATGTGTTGAATATTGAAGGGATTTATCACATTTCAGTTCACTTCTCTCAATTCTTTGTGTGTATGTGTTGCCTCATGCAATCAACATGTATCTTCATGAGCATGGATTTTATTTCATTGAAGTGAGGGAGGGGGAGATGCCGAAGTAGATGCTAGATGCAAGGAGATCTGATGAAAATATCACTGGAAGTACCTATGCATGACAAAATGTAGAGGAGGGTGGTGGTGGTGATGATGATGCATACCATACCAAGAATCTATGCATCCACTGTTTATGGTCCCCCATTCTTAGTGTATCATAGAATCATAGAGTTGGAAGAGACCACAATGGCCATCAAGTCCAACTCTCTGCCATGTGGGAACACTCAAAGCATCCTCACCAAATGGCCATCCAGCCTCTGCTTAAAAATCTCCAAAGAAAGTGGCTCCACCATACTCTAAGGCAGCTTATTCCACTGTTGAATGGCTCTGACTGCTAGGAAATTCTTCCTGATATTTAGTGAAATCTCTTTTCCTGTAGTTTGAATCCATTGTTCTGTGTCCTAGTTTCTGAAGCAGCAGAAAACAAGCTTGCTCCATCTTCAACATGACATCCCTTCAAATATTTAAACATGGCTATCATGTCTCCTCTTAACCTTCTTTTTGTCAGGCTAAACATACCTAGCTCCCTAAGTGTCTCCTCATAGGGCATGGTTTCCAGACTCTTCACCATTTTGGTCAGCCAAAGTGAATCCTCACAACAACCCCTGAAGTAACGGCCCAAAATCACCTGGTAAATTCCATGTCCAAGCAAAGATTTGAACTTTAGTGGTCCAACTCTTTAAACATTGCACTATGGTAACTATAAAAAAATGTTATGAAGTGTTAAATGTAATACCAAGGAGGGGGGAATCCTTTCTAGTGTATGTGTTTAATTTGCACAAAAGGAAAATTAGCATTGTATACAAATTATTGGCCAGATTGGATAGACTCAGTTAAAGAAGTCTGTAAGACCAGAGCAGGGCTGTGGATAACAAGGTGACTTGGAGGTCTCTGTTTCATAGGGTCACTGTAAATCGAAGCTGACTTGATGGCATTTAACAACAACAACAAATTATATGCCTGGATTTGAAGAAGTGGAATATGGCAACTCTTGCCATATTGGGCCCACGGTTCCAACAGAACTAAGGTTGCTTCCCAGTTGTAGTGGCATATTTTGGGGCCTACTATGGGTAGAAGTGATGTCTGCCCTTGTGAAGCTTCTCTTTCATCTGTCCTTTTATTTTTGACATGTTTGTATCTCCAAATTGCACTTTTGGTATTTTCTGTATTACAGGGGACAGGCTGTACACACACAGGGTGCAGACACATTGGTAAAGCTCCTCTGCACCAGTGAAAGGGCACCTATTTGTGTATGTGCCTTCAACTTTCCTGTTGACTTATGGGCTTTCTTAGGCAAGGAATTCGTCCCACGACGCCCAAGCATCGCGGGTGGCGGGGGGGACGGTCTTTGCCGCCCTCCCGCGATACGAGACCACTTGCGATGGCCGGCGGGAGGAGGTGGGGCTGGGCTCGGTATTTAGGGCCTGACCCGCCTCCCTCGTGGCCATTCGCTCTGGATTTCACCTGGGCGGGAATGACCTCGGACTGCTGAAAGGGAAGGCCTTGGTGATACAGGCCATTCATGATATGCGGTTTATCCAAGGCACCTGGCCTCACACCACGATTGTGTGGTCTGCATTGGTACAAAGACGGACCTGGGGAGGGGGTGCTGATCCACGGCGCATAGAATGCGCACGCCAACTGGCAAATAGGGAGATTCGATGTGCATTACGACAGGGCTTGGGTCACTACATTCCTCACACTGATATTGTTTTTAGTAAACCGGAACTTTATTGGCGTGATGGCGTACACTTGTCACCAGAGGGCAATCTGATTTTCCTACAGGATTTGCAGAAGGGGTTGGATTTGATCCTGAGGGGATGGGGGGACAGGGACTAAGCGGACGCTTGTCCCTGTCCGTGGCCGGCAAGGGGGGGGCTTAAGGTTCAGCATGTACCTATGGCACCCCCTTTTTGGGGTGGAGGATAAATCCTATCCTTGGGGAGGGCCCTAGGATCACCCCACTTGCTGCGCAGCGGGGGGTGGGCCTTGGGGCTCGCCTTCCAGACATGGGCTGGCCAAAGGCCATCATGCACCTTCAGCGGTTGGCTTTGGGGCCCGGTATCTCGTTCAACGGGCTAGGGGAGATGGTAGGGAGCTGCCTCTTGACCCTAGTCCGATGATGCCGGGGATCCCCCCCTTTTCTTCCCCTCAGGTTCAGAAATGCAAGGTCAAGTTCAAAGTTATGGTCAAGTTCAAGTTCAAGTTGGATTTCACCCCATGTTAATTAGGCATATTAATAAATTGCCCTAGTTCAACCCAAGCTCTGTCTGTGGTCTCGTTATTTCGTGGGTAGGGTGGCAATACCTGTACCACATCCTAAACCACTCAAACCAGTGAATATGGGGAATACAGTTGCTCTGCTAATCTAACTGAAACTTTCAGTGATGATTAGGAAGCTAATTTAGTCAACAAAGTTAGCTAAGTTTGCCCATTTTCTAAAGCTTTAAATAGTGGGAGGGGGAAGACAACAGATGACCGGCTTCTCTAACAGATGGCCATTAGTTATCCTCATGAACAGTCCATTAAGATGGATACGAACAAACAAAAAGTTTTGTTACTTTGAATAGCTGGTGCTGTCTTTAATTGTGTTGTTAAGTTACAATATATAATATTTTTGTTTTCTTTATAAAAAAAAAACCTCCTAGAATCTTTTCTATGTTAATCGTTCTCATCTTTTTAGCATTTACAATTTGAAATTGCTCACCATCTGGAAGATATTTCATCAGTGGCTTATCTTCAGCCTAAATCACAGGGATTTTAATTGCTTTTTGCAGCAATCTTGGTTGGGGTTACTGGGAGAGAAGAAGTGAGATCCACCTATATATGAAACCTTGGCAATTTTTGTGGGTGTGCAGATGAAGGCTTTACAATCTAAATATAAAACTGGATATTATTATTCAACTTATTTTCTAAAGCAGATTGCTGTCTGTATTACATGTTTTCTCACAAAAGGATGTCTTGATATTATTTTATACAGCAGCATTGATGTCCAGGCTAGCTTACAGATTAACAAAAGCAAAGCAAACAAGCAAATAAACTACAAGACCTCTTATCCAAGCAATACCCAATCAAAAATTCAGGGTGTAGGGAGGAATTCTGGGGGTTGCAGTTCAAAAACATCTGGAGGGCCACATGCTTTTCACCCTTGTGCTGCCTACACAGTGCTTGAATTAGTTAGTCTCTCTGTTCCCTTGGTCTGGGATGAGAACAGTCATAGGGCTCTCAATCCAATCATGACTGCTAGCTTATCCTCACACATGAGAGCCAGCTCTAAGGGGCTCTTTTATTCAGTGATGTAGACTCAATTCAACTGACTCACATTCAAGTCAGACTAAAGTCACTTCAGTGGCCCGACTTGGGCCATTTCCGCACGGGGCGAGAGAATTGCCCCGCGCTGCTACTTACCAGATCTTCTGGTGGTCTGGTCCAGTCCGGGGTGAGGAGGAACAGTGCATGGTTGTCAATCCGCACTGCTCCGGCATCCAAAATGGCAGCTTCCGGTTGGTCATGGGTCTCGGCCAACTGGTGAAGCTTGCCAGCCTAAAGCCCGCCCTTGGCAGATCACAGGCTCTCATTGGTGCAAGCCTGCAAATCTGCACAAGGGAGCAGGTTCTCAGTGGCGCACTCCTTGCTTTTGAAAGACTGGAAAAATCAGGTCTTTCAAAAGCACGCTGGAGAACCACTTGGGGGTCATTCCGGAGTGGACTGAGGTGCGGATCTATGGTAAGTAATCCCAACCCAGTACGCTCCAAGGTGCAGATGTCCTCTGTGGAGGATGCGCTGCACCGTTTTAAATACCCCATGTGGAAATGGTCTTGGACTCGACTAAGCAAGAAATGATGCACTGACTTGATTCACCTTGTGACTTGTATATTTTTAGTGACTACCTTGCTGGCCTTGGTTCATTAACATAAGAATGATAGTGACAAGCTGGAACATGTCCAGAGGAGGGCAACCAAAATGGTGAAGGGTCTGGAGGCCATGCCCTATGAGGAACAGCTTAGGGAGCTGGGTATGTTTAGTCTGCAGAAGAGAAGGCTAAGAGGGGACATGATAGCCATGTTTAAATACTTGAAGGGATGTCACGTTGAGGAGGGAGTGGGCTTGTTTTCCACTACTCCAGAGACTAGGGCAAGAAGCAATGGATTCAAGCGACAGGAAAGGAGATTCCACCTGAACCTCAGGAAGAACTTCCTGACAGTCAGAGCTGTCCAGCAGTGGAATATGCTGTCTTGGAGTGCAGTGGAGTCTCTTTCCTTGGAGGTTTTTAAGCAGAGGCTGGATGGCCATCTGTTGGGAATGCTTTGATGGATGTTCCTGCATAGCATGGCCCTTGTGGTCTCTTCCAACTCTATGACTCTATGAACATAACATATTCATCCAGAAATCTTACAACCTTGAACAACACTTGAATCGTTTTTTACACAGGATGATGTGTGTCAAGCTCAAAGTATAGGCAAATTTCTCTGAGGGGAACAGCAAATAGGTTAGGCAATGGGCTTGAGGCAGGGTTGAGATCTGCTTGGCAGTCTGTCCCTGTCCCCCATATCAGAGGAGCTTTCTAAAACTTTTCCTATGAACAGAAGGCAAGACTTGCCACAGAGTGCTGGACATGTTTCTCAGAGAGGAACAGCAAATGTGTTAGGCAATGAGCTTAAGGAGGAAGGATCTTTCCTTCTAAAGCCTTTGAAGTTTCAGTAATGGGGAGCAAGAAAGATTCTATTCCCCACTTTTGAAAAAACCTTCAGCTTCAGAAATGGGAATTAAGAAGGACCCTATTCCCCAGTTCTGAAGCTGCAGACTCTTTTATGCCCATTGACACAAGAGCTTCTAGCTTCAGGAAGGGAGAGTAAAAAGGATCTTATTCCCTCCTTCCAAAGACACAGATGGCAAAATTGCAAATGTGGAGTGCTGACTTTAGTTAAATTGTTAAAACTGACTTTATTCAACTCTGCCCAGAAATTCTGGAACATAGGTTGGGATATAAAGTTGGCTTCCAGACTTGAGACTTGACTTGAAAGTATCTTGCAAGGACTTGAAATTTGACTTGAGACTTGACTTGAGACATGGAGTAAAAGACATATACATCACTGCTTTTATTGAGGTAGAAGTCAACATCTTTTGTCTGTTTCTGTTCCTATCCCAGGGATTTCCTTAGACAAATAACTTAAGTTCTTTTTTCATCCTTACAAAACACATGCTGAGCAATTGCTCTTGTTTCTACCACCAGCTCGTATTGCGGTAGCTTTGTTTATCTTTGCTTAATATAGGCCCTTTCCACATAAGGCAGTTAAAACGGGCCAAGGCGTCCTGGCACAGAAGGTCGTCCACACCTTGGATCAGACTAGGTGTGGACTATTTAACTTAGTTCTGCACTTCAGCCCGATCCAGCCCGCCCCAGTGGTCCTCCCCCGCGCTAAGTAAAGACAGGAAAAATCAGGTCTTTACATTTTCTGGAATGCGCCATTGCATTCCTACTTACCTGTGCAGATGCGCAGGCTCACACCAATGCGAGCCTGTGATCAGCAGAAGGTGGGCTGTGGGTGTGGCCAGCCTCAGTGGTTGGTCCACTCCCACAAAGACACCGGAAGCCGCTATTTTGAGCTGGAGCAGTGCGGATCTACAGACCTCGCACTGCTCTGGTTCGCCCTGCACTAATGGAAGAGCCCTGCAGAAGGGCTCAAGGGACAGTCTGCGTTACTTCGGACCGAAGAAGAGCTGATAAGTAACGGCATGGAGCGATTCACTTGCCTTGTGTGGAAAGGGCCATAGATTCCAAATATTCCCATAAACAATAACAGAGGAAATAAGAGTTCAAATAACAGCACTCTTTATCTTGTTCAGGTCATACAGTTGACATTTAATATGCATAACCATAGAAATACCTCCCAGTAATGTACGAAGCAGTGTCTGACAAGCTATACCCTACCAACCTCTCACTGGATTACCCCAGTATAAGTCTGCTGTTATCCTGCCCTGCTTGTTTCCCATTAATGCATGTCCTCTAGTTTGGCTGCTATGCTGAACATAGCACAGTAATCCCTCCACATTTGCCACAGTTAGGAGCACAGGACACCTGTGAAAGTGAAGAACCGTGAATAACTTTAGGCCCTCCTAAATCACATTTAACATACAAGTATGATCAGCATATTCAATCTACCGTGGATTCCTTTGAGGCATCAGGGTTCCTTCACAAGGCAGAAGTGGGTGGCTGGTGGGGCTTACTGCCACCTCCACTGCTGCCCCACCACCTTTTAAGAGGGACTTACAAACCTTGTTCACAGTTTCTCAGTCTCACAAGGCTTGTAGGCTCTATTAAAAATGACATAGGGAAGCAGCAGAGGTGACAGCAAATTATCCATGAATAATCAAATCCACAAAAGTGAAACCTGCAAACATGGAGGGTTGACTGCATCTATCTGTGCGTTTATGAAGCATACCCACAGTGGTTGTGCTAGCTCAGTTTTACCAGTGCAGTGGGGTTTCTGTCTAGGGATATGAGGAATACTCATTGATATTCATACATGAAAAAGTTTGTCTTAAGACATGCCATCGAGGAAAAAGAGATAAGACATGAGAGTCTTCACACTTTGAGATTCTGTTGGAAAAAATCAACCTGAGTGAAAATGTACATCGTTTTTCTGCACAGAAAAAAAATGTTTTGGGGGGCAGAATGTGTGCATTTTGTTCAGAGTACACAGACTCCTGAGCATGTATGCATATATAGGTAGATAGGTAGGCAGGAAGCACACACAGCAAAACAAAATGATTTTCTGTGCATGAATTCTTGTATTGTTTCAGATTACATATATTTAGTGCAAATTGTGCAACTTTGCAGAATTTGCATAAATATACGGATTTCTTTGGGGGAAAACATAGTTTCCTTACACTGTTTTTCTGTACAAAAAGCCTACAACATTTTAAATATAATTATCAGTGTATTTTGAGCAAAATAAATCTTGTCTGACCAGAAACATATTTTCTGTACAGGAAAACCACTTGCGTTATTGTAAATAAGAATTTTTCCCAGTGAAGTCCTGAAGCACAAACAGTGCTCAAAAGTTGCACAGAAACTTTCAACCTTCTTGTGGAGTGTGGAGAAAATTGCTGAAATCATTTCTCCCCTGTATGTAGAAAAAAAATAACTGAAGATTTAGAGGCATACTGTTGTCATATCCTTTAGCTCTTCAGCTAATATATCTTGAATATATGATTGTTTCCCAAGTGTCTGAAGCTTTATGGTAGAATTTTATCTTATTTTATTTCCCTGCTGTGTCTCATTTTATTGTGATTTTTATGGTCCTCATTTTTAAAATTGTGATTTTATTATTTTATTGTAAGCATTTCAGAGGATATTGCTGAAGAGCTGTCCATAAATATTTGAAATAAATTAAATAAGTGAGTAAAGGGTATGTATTTCTTAGGCATATTTCCTCCAAGCAAAGTTTTAAAAAGGAAGAATGTATACAGACCAAGTGAAATGGGCACAGGATATTAAAGAAATTTCATTTCAGAGTGGGGAAAATATTAATAATAGTCTGAGGAATGCTTGTATCTTGTCTGTATGTGTGTGTTGTTAAATAGCACACTCTAACAACAATAACAGCAAGCTTTACTGCACAACCCATGTGCGTCTACTTAAGAAGTAAATTCTATTGAGGTCAGCAAGACTTGCTCCTAGGTAATTGTATATAGGATTGTAGACTTAACTGTACATTTAAAAGAGTCCTTGCATGCTTTAAATTAAATGAGAAATTGAGATCAATAACACTGTGTGTACTCAGCTACCTGAATATTGCTCTGGGAGTAGATTGCTTAGAGTGATTTATTACACTTGTGTGAATTTAATGGGAATCATCATCAGAAGCTACACAGCCAAGGCAGTCAGTCAGGAAACCACGAAAGCACTGCTTTCATTTTATAAAAGAGTCCATGATAAATTTGTTTGCAATAATATATAAACTGCTATTCAAAAAGCCATTTTGTAAAGTAGCATTTAACTGTCACAATATTTCTGTTTCTCCACAAAGGAGGTGCTTGTCAGAATATACATCTTGCCGAGATGGATGATCTGATTAGCACATTAGTGCACATGATCAGGTATAGTAATGGCATCAATCCATCAATAGAAATTACCTATGGTATATGGGACTGTTTCAGAACTCAGACCAAATAGATCAGGGGTGGACATAGGGCTTTTTCACACTTTGGGGGGAAAACAGGGCGTTCTGATACTTACTGGGCTGGTGCGTTCCCTCCGCTGATCCAGGCTGATCCGGAGCAGTGCGTGCCCGTGCTACACACTTCTCCGGGGACGAAAATGGTGCCTTCCGGTTGGTGGAGGCTCTCCACCAACCAAAGAAGCTTGCCGCCTAAAGCCCGCTCCCGGAAGATTTGCAGCCTCGCGCTAGTGCGAGCCTGCAAATCTACACATTAGCGCAGCGACGGACTGGGGCGCGCTATGCCATTGAAAGACCTCTTTTAAGCGGTCTTTCAATAGCACGGCGAACCACCAGTTCTGGTCGTTCTGGAGTGGGCTGAAGTCCGGACATACATAGACCGGACATACATACATAGTCTGGAGTCCGGACATACATACATAGTCTGGACCCAGTCCGCCCCTAAGTGCAGACGTCCCCGCTGGAGGACGCTCTGCCCCGTCGCTAAATCAAAGTGTGGAAAAGGCCATAATGTGGCTCTCCTGAGATTCCTATCACACCTAGACAGTAAAGCCAATGATGAGGAATGTCGGGACTTGCCATCCAAAATCCTCTGGAGGGACATGCTTGTTTCACTCCAGGAACAGACCTCTATTGACTAACCTTGGTAAGGGGCTTTGAGATCTATATTAGCACTGAATATATATTACAAGCTTACTTTAGCTTATTTGGAGGTTCTAGTGGGGGAGCGCAGCTCTTTTATACCCTTGACTGAAGAATGGTTTGCTCCTATCTGGGATGGTCATCCTCTTCCTTGGAGTGTGCGGCTTCAGGAGGGACACACATGGAGTGGTGAGGGAGGAAAGGGACACCCACCTAGCCAGCCAGATCAGCCAAATCAATCCTGGTGGTCAATGAGGTGATAGATGTCACAGCCAGATCACCCTCACATCCATTACAAGCTTACTTTAAATCCTAAAGGCAGACGTTTAACGGTAAATTTTATAATACAGGTGGACTTTTCGTGATAGACCCCATATGGTTCCCAAGGTGATGCCAAAAATACAGATGAGTGGGTTGATCTATACCAACAAGCCCTTTCTAGCAGTTTTCTTCTATACTAGGAACAGCTTTTCATCAAACATATGGGTTTTATTTGCCCATTCAAAACCTCAGGATGTCATGGGACCGATTTCTCCAGCTACTTTTTTTCAAGGTACCCAGTGACTGGGAGAGTGTTGTAGACATTGTTTCCCATCACTTTGATCTCCAGCATTGGAAATACTTTCACTGAGGACCTGCCATGCTCTGAAGATAGGTTTAGGGGAGACAGCATCAGTCACAACTACAGCAATAGAGCTATGTCTGGATGCAGGATTTTGGCTTAGCATGATTTGTTTGAAATTACCTTTCATAGAGTCCAGCCCACTTCATTACATGCAACCTTGAAACTCTGGATCAATCAGAGTCCTTCTCCTCCTATTTTAAAAGAATATATATTCATTTAATCTACAACACATGTGGCAGCTACTTTGCAATTCATATTGAAATATTTATACTTTCTTTCCATTTTTTTCTTGACTCATTTTTGGGTTATCTAGAAACACAAAGCAAATATCAAGAAAATAACCATTCACATTAATGTTCTGCCTTGAACCAGTTATGGTGAGAAATTTGCTTTCACTCTTAAGAATTAGAATTTTAATATTTAATCCTAGTGGGTTGCCATTAGTGATATTATCCAACTGTGCGCTCCTGTGAGCACAAATGTTTGAAATGGAATTAGCTTCACCTGTGAATTTTTAATCATTTACCCTATTTTAATACACAGGCAGGATGTTTTGAATGCATTTTGTTACCATGAATATTAAATGGCTTCTGTGTGTGCAGACAATTTCTTGGCAATGAAAGTTTTCAGAGGGGTAGCCATTTTAGTTTATTGCTGCAAAAGTTAGAAGTTTAACTAGTTTTATTTGGCACAATCTTTTGTTGACTGAATTCCAAGAAATAGGTTGTAAGCCCAGAGAGTTTATGTCAACCCTTCCTCTCCCCTTAACTTCTTGGCCCTTTTATCACAAGATTATTTGTTGTTTTTGGCACTGAAGAAATAGTGGAGGAGGCAGTGGCAGTGTACATAGGGCAAGTGTGGAAGTTGTGCCCCTACCTTCTTACTCCTACTCCCACCCCCCCCTACATGCACTGCCTTTTTGTGCCCCCCTGGCATTGGCAAGGCAAATGTCCTACTTGCTTCAAGCTAGATACGCCTCTGGGAGGAGGAATGTGGAACTTTCCCAGCTAGTGTAGCCCCCAACACTTCATTAATGACAACAGCAACATGCTTGCTATGACCTTGTTTTCATACCAAGAGTTCTCAGAGTAACAGAGAATCATTGAGTTGGAAGAGACTGCAGGCCACCTAGTCCTGTTCCCAGCCCTGCAGGAATATGTAACTAAAGCACTTCCAAGAGATGCCCGTCAAACCTCTGCTTAAAAACTTTCAAAGAAGATGTGTCCACTGTTACCCTGATTTCTGAGGGGATGCCTTACTGTGCTCCATGTGATAGGGAACGGGAACTCAACAGAGCACAAGCAATAGCAATTCGAGAGGCCGGGTTACCTGGCAGGGTCTTTTTACCCAGTTTTTACGAGGTCAGGCCAAGCCAAAAATGAGAGAAAGATGTCAAATAAATGATTTTATTGAAGGGAATATCACACATCAATGCACTCACTCACGCACTCACTCAAAACCTATTAAGAAGCAAAAGAGAGGAAACTGGATAGAGGAAATATTAAAGGGATTGTAATACTGCACCTTTTCCTGAAGTCCTTGGTCTGGGAAAACGGTGAACAAAGTAGAGCTCAGCAAAGAGAAGACTGAGGGGATTACTTGACTGATGAAGAAACGGTCTGGTGGTATGACCAGGAGTTATCCAAAGAAACTCTCAAAAACTAGGACTATTTGTAGGGGAAAATGTACCTTGAGGGCAAATCCTCTCCCAGGGAGAACAATGGATGTTGCAATGGAAAAGAAACTCCACAATGGCAACTCCTTTTTGCACTATGGGATTACGAGGTGTTGCCGAAGTTTCAGGATCTTCGGTTGCATTGGGTCGTCGTGTGAATTTATGTAGATGGTCCTTACCTGATAGGATTTTATTGTTATTGGTACTCAACTTGGGGAAAAGACGCTAATCCCCTCAAGTTGGCTCCTCAGTGGATGAGGACCTTTTGTTTACTGTGGGCTTGCACAGCTTGAGGTTTCCTGGGGCTACGTGATGGGGGATTTTACTGGCCTGACCTGGTTCTTGATTGTTTTACTGTTGCTGCCTACATGCTCATCCAGATGACCTCTCTGGCATGTTGAATCACATTTAATATTAAAAATTGTAGACCCCGGGATAGGGTATACCAGTGAGGTAACACCACCACTCTTGAAGCAGTCTATTCCACTGTCAAATAGCTTTTTCAATTGAAAAGTTCTTCCTAATGTTTAGATGGAATCTCTTTTCTCATAATTTGAATATATTGGTTTGTGTTCTAGTTCCATCTTATACATGGCATCCCTTCAAAGATTTAAAGATGGCTATCATGTCATCTAGAAAGCCAATGTGATTTGAAACCTGGACTTGGACTCTATAAGACGAGGGTTCAAATCCATGTGCAGCTATGGAAACCCACTGGGTGACTTTGGAGTCTCACACTCTCTCATTCAAAGAGGAAGATGATGGTAAACCTCCTCTGAATAAATCTTGAGAAGAAAACTTTATGCTGGCCACTATAAATTGGAGTCTATTTGAAGACATAACAACAATTACATCACCTCTCAATCTTCTTTTCTCCAAGTGAAACATATCCAGTTCTCTGAATAGTTCTTTATAGGGCTTGGTTTCTAGATCTTTTACTATCTTGGTCACCCATCTGTGGTCACATCCCAGCATCCACCTAACCACTAAGAAGAACTTCCTGATGGTAAGAGCTGTTTGACAGTGGAGATTAGGACACAGAACAATAGCTTCAAACTTCAGGAAAATATCTAAACATTAGGAAGACAGCAGTTTGACAGTGGAATACACTGCCATGGTGCGTGATGGAGATTCCTCCTTTAGAAGTTCCTAAAGAGACTGGATGCCAGGAGTGCTTTGGTGTGTATTCCTGCATGCCAGGGAGTTGGACTGGATGGTCTTTGTGATCTCTTCCAACTCCATGATTATATGATTTATCTTGCTCAGGCTCAGGCTCAGGTATAGTTATTTTTGTTCCCTTTCAGACGTTGGCAACCTTTGTTAACAGAGGCTTTATATGTTGTATACCATTTGCAAGGTGTAAATAATGGGTGTGAATCAGAAGTGACAACATGATTAAAAGAGCAGTTCAAAGGACTAGGAGACTGATAGTGTGTTCTGCTTTTAGAGACTCTGTTTAAAGCCCTAATGGGCTCTGTGTCTGGGGTGGATTTTTGCTTCTTTTTGCTGTCAGAAGGGCTTCAAAACTTTTAATTAAAAGAACAACAACAGTGGGATTGAATCAAGTTAGATACATCCTGAGATGCATCAAAAATTCTGTATGTATTGGGGCATGGCTGTGGGCTAAGGGATGGGAATCATCAGGCGTTGCTGGGTTGCACTTCTCATCATTCCTCACTGTTACCAAGCAGGAACTTCAATCACAGAAAGAAGATACTGATAAAATTTCTGCAGTGGCTTCTGGAGCTTTTTCTGAATCACAGAATCACAAAATCATAGAGTACCAAGGGTCACTTGGTGCAACCCTCTGCCAGTGCAAGAGTTCTCCACTGTAGTGTCTCCAAGAGGTGGGCCCAGTTTAAAAGCCTTCAGTGAAACTGGATCATTATTGGTGAACTCAGAGGGGGATTTCTCATTCATCTTGTCATCCCAGATGTTACTCCCAGAATTATAAAAGTATAGCATATGTAGTAGTATTCAAAAAGATAGCCATGCTAGCCTGTTTTAGCATAAAAAGACATCACGCATAAAAAGACACCCAGTAGCACCTTTGAGACTGTCTATCTATCTATCTATCTATCTATCTATCTATCTATCTATCTATCTATCTATCATCATCTTTATTTATTTATTGTATTTGTAGGCCACCTTTCTCCCAGAATTGGGACACAAGGTGGCTTCCAATAATAAATACTAACTGGGAAGAAGGAATTTTTAGCATAGGCTTGCATGAACAGCGTCCACTTCTTCAGTTGTCATTTGAGATGAAGTAGACAGTGGCCATTTCACCACTACACTGTTATAGTGCTATTATTCCATTTTCAACCTCTTATGGAACCCTGAGGCTTGCAATTTAGGGAGGCGCCTTTAGAATCCTCAGCCAGAGAGCATTTTAGTCTCAGTAAACTACAAACCCCAGAATTCCAGAGGATGTTAAAAGTGGAATAATAGTTCTATAACAGTGTAGTGCAGAAATGGCCAGTGTCTATTAAAACATGTGTTAGAAATTTCTTCTTCCCATTTCATTTCAAAGATACTACTGGGTTTCTTTGTGTCTTTTTGTACAGCCTATGATCAGTAGTCACTAATGTTTGGGATTGTTATGTTATGGAGAACACAGATCTTATTCCCCGATGGAAAGAAAAGGTGTGTCTTTCTTTAGATTTTTTTTCATTTGGCCAAAAGGATCATTTAAAACATTTTCCCGCAAGAACAGGATAGCATCTCTGATAGAGATGATAGAGATGTTATGCAGTGTTTCCTAAAGGCAGCCTTCTCTAACTTGTTGCCCTCTAGAATGCAAACCCCTATCACTTCCAGCCAGCCCATAGCCATGCTAGTTCAGGATGATGGTAGTTGTAGCTCAACACATGTGGAACTTTGAGGGACAGTACTTTCATATAATTCATGCCACATTATAATCATTTATGTGATAGATGAATACTTGTGATCCCCCGTATGTCGTTGAATAAAGAATTCCCATTAGACCTAATCACGGGGATGGAAAGAAGATTTGAAAATAATCAAAAAAGGTCAAAAATATATTTCTCAAGTGTCAGGAAAACGTAATGAGAAGAAACTCATATTGATGATAATCTTGGCAATTTAGGATTTATTTTGTACAAAAACTGCCTGCAATATTTTTGTGCAGAAAACAGTACTGTCTGTGCTGTGTGGAAAAAGTAGTTTTCTGTGCCAAGGTATTATGTGTGAATTTTGAGCAAAATAAGTCCCCAACTACAACATTTTCTTCACATAACATTTTTTTGTTTTTCAAAAAAACAAAACAAAAAAACAAACCATGCACAATTTTTGCACAGAATAAGTCCTGAACCATTTTTGAAGACTTTCTTGCAGTGGGAAGAAAATGGCTAGAATGGCTAAAATTATTTGTTGCATTCTTTGAGGATGAAGTTAGTGAAGAGCTATATCAGTCTGTCAATCAGTCTGCCAGTGATCAAAGATGATGCAGTTGAACAATATCAGAGATGCCAGTTCCCCGTGCTTATGTTATTTTATCAAGAGAGAACTTAGGATTTAAACTGTATCGAAAACCATTTTAATATGGAAATAATTCTAGTTATTCCATATAATCAATGAAGAGAGAAATACAAGGAAGGTGATCTTGTGTTCCTTTTTTATATAGAAAGAATGGCCTTCTGTCTGAACATATCCTCTGTTTCAAAGCAGACAATTTTGTTGGGTTCAAGGCTCAGTTTTGTCCCTCAGGACCTATTGTAGGCTACAATCTCCTGGAAAATTTGTGTTTGTGATTTTCATTTTTTTTCCAGAATTGGAAATGACTGGGCACCACCTTTCCCAGCAAGCTTCTCTTTCCTTGAGGCTGCCTGGTAGTTGGTGTCTCTGATGGCACTGGGGCAGTGAATCCACTCCAGTGAACCCACTCCAGATGTTATTACAGACTTTAAAGGACCTATCAAAGAGGTTGAACTTATTTATGGGATGGAGTCAGGACCTTGGATAGTACTTTTACAGTTCAGTCTAACACCCAGAGCAGATTCACCATCCCACTGACATGGAAGCCACCAGCTGCTACTGTTTCCAGAAGCAGAAACTCTTACCCATGGAGTAGAGTCCAAAAAAGCACAAAAATGAGTGAAGGTGCTACATGTTGCCACCCCTGCTTTCTTTGGAGAGCTGACCAGTTGAAATGTAGCTTAACCTGTAAAGAGAGAGAGTAGGGGCCTGGAAGCTTCCCATCAGTTTATGCTTAGCATATGGAAAACATGCTGAGCAGATCCACAAGCCAGAGTTGTCCTCATATGATGAGAAGTTTTGCTAGAAAAAAAAGTAACTTACAGTATTTCTTCCTAATGTTTTATCTACATAAATAAATCAGCACATATAATTCTGTGTCTCTTTATTGTTTTTCTTGGAGATGACTCCTTTTGGTAAGGTATAAGCAGCTGTCCTACATACAAGGAAAGATTCTAAAAGGATGTACAAGAACATGAGAAACAAATATACACATGCTTTGGTTAACCAGAGACCCTGACAAAGAAGTTTCTCTTTACAAAGTCTTTTTGCAACCCCAGATCCACTTTTTTCACCTTGTTCTCTGTATAGCTGGAAGAGGTATTTTTCTTAAAGAAGCATTTGCATTGGTAGGATAGTAATAGGATAGGAGGGCTGGAAAAAAATAGACTTTCAGTGTCAGTTGCAACATTGAGTCTGCAGCAAACATTGCAATCGCAGCTTGAGCTAGAAAAGAATGGGATTCTACTCTAGCCAATCCTGCTGCAGCTGTGTGTGCCTGCCTACAATAGGCAAGGTAAATAGCAGCTGTCTCCAGAATCCCATACTGAGCATACGTTAACAGCAAAACATGTTGTCCACAAAAATTGAAATTATAATAAAAGTGGAATCCGGTATATTTTGGAAGAATCCTCTATATCATTAATTCTTAACCTGGTGTCTATGGACCCTCTGGGGGTCTGTGAAGTCCTCACAGGAGGTTTACGGAGCCCTGCTGCTAGACACCTACAGTGGCAGCAGCAACTTTGCTGTTGTGTGCCTTCAAGTCACTTCTGACTTATGGCAACCCTTAGTTGAGCCTATCTCAGGGTTTTGTTTTGGGTTTATTTTGGCAAGATTTGTTCAGAGGAGGTTTGCCTTTGCCTTCCTCTAAGGCTGAGAGAATGTAACTTGCTCAAGGTCACACAATGTCTGAATGGGGATTTGAGTGCTAGTCTCCGGAAGCTGTTAGTAAATAAATTTATAGAATAAATAAACATTTGAATATTTAAATCTAAAAGCTTCCCTGTAAAGAAAAGGTCAAGAACCACAGCTGTAAATGGTTTCTAGATGGTTCAAAATGTTTTTGTCCAGTTATACAAGGCTTACCTGACCTGGTTATGCCATTTCACGTGTACAAATTGTTAATTCTGAATAAAAAGTTTGTTGAAACATATTCAACTGTCTGTCTTTTTTGGTGGCATGGCAAGCTGTCTCTATTCTTTCATGTAATTTCTACCACCGGTATCAAAGAATCTATTAAAGGAATAATATCTAAGAACACGTCCGTTTTGTTAACTGAGATACAGGACAGAGGTGCCTGTATTTCTCCTTGTCCACCACTCAAGAGATAACTCTTTCTAGTTGTCCATGCAGCACAAGCATAGCAGTGCTTTGCCCTGCCTTTCTTTCTCACAGATATAGTGGGGAGAGGCAGGGAGCCAACTTTTCCATGGGGTAAATATGACTACTCTTTTTAGAAGGCAAAGAAACTAGGCTACTGTGTAACACAAAGACTACCAAATCATTGGAAATTCAACATGCTATTTCCTGAGATTCTTCTATTACAGATGTCCACATGGTTTACATTTTGGGCTCCAGATCCCCCTACCTGAAACTCTCATTGGTTTCAGTGGGATGTAATCAAGAATGAGTTGGTTTAAAAGAAGACTGTGCTTCCTACCTGTCTGTTAGTATGTGTTTGGATTAATGGCCTTATAAACACAAGCTATGTTTATGGTATTGATACCTATGCAATCACTATGTGAACCTTAAAAAGACCTATCATGCACTTTTTGGATTCTCATGCAGCCATCAGGCTGTTAGATTTACAACCTTTTTTTCCCGATGGAGTCCATGAAGCAAGACTATTGCTTTTCAGGGGCACAGAAAATGCAGTTCTACTTGTAGTGTATGCTATCAAGATGAAGAACTGTCATAGGATGTGCCAAGGTCTTAGGTTTTATGCTAAAATTATCTTTCCAGGTCAAGATGCATAGCAGCATGCAAATGCAATTGTTAAATAGATGCTGCTTTTAGCCATTAAAGTCACTTTGATGCATGGGTTCATTGATCTTATTTTTAGCTTTGTTTTCTCGAGCAAAGTTAATAGTCTGTATAACAGAGAACATGGACTCCTTAGCTATTTCCCAGGGAGAAATTTTATTAACCTGCACTGCTATGTATACGTTTTGACTTTGAAAGTCATAGTTCTAAGATATTTCTATTGGAAAAAAAAAAACTATTTAGAGAGAACAAAGTGAGGGGACTGAATGTTGATCTCTCCAGTGTATTGGATTATTAAGTTGCACATTTCGAAGAACTGAGTTTTGGCAAAGGGAAGACCCCAATCTATCTATCTAAGCCAGGGCTTTCCAAACGATGTGCCATGACATGTTAGTGTGTCACCTGAAGTGTGTAGGTGGGTTGCCTACAATCCTGGAAATATATCTTATTATTTATAAATCATATATTTTTAAAAAATATATGAAAGGTTTTCATGAGATGCGTTGTGTCCCTACACATTTATTACAATTTATGTATATATCTTTATCTCTTATAAGGGGTTAGTTTAACGTCTGGTTTGCTTGTAAAACTGAATTACTGTATCATGAAATGACGCATCGCTAAAAAGTGTGTCACCAACATGAAAAATTTGGAAAGTTCTGATCTAAGCATACATAGCAATGAAAAGCTACCTGCCTTTTCTAAGTAAAGTGTAATCCAGGCAGCAGACTGCAGTCACAATCAGAGATTCAGTGATAGCATCAACCTCTTTTTTGGATGAATGGAAGAGGGATCCAAGGATTGAGTTTATCACTTTCTCTTTCTCTGAATAGAGAATAAGCATCACAGTTGATATTTGATGTGCACATTCATCTACACCTTAGGTGGATTACAGTCAAAGCTGTTTTAGGCAGTATATATCTTCCCCATATCTTATTTATGGGCCATAACTTAAGTACCTGTTGATTGAATAGATTATATTTTCAGAAAGCTGAAAATAAAAACCTCTTTTTCTTGTGTTATTGTGCTATTTAGAATCAAAGAGAACAGAGTCTTTCCTCCAGAACTAAGCCAAGGAAATAAACTGTGACTCAAAACACATGCATGTCACAAACATGAAAGGAGAAAATGCATAGATGCTTATGAAGAAAGGACTTTTCTACAGCAGCCTCAAAGCTTACTTGCTTATTTTTCAAAGGAAATCCAAGAGCTTTCTTTTCCAAGTAACCTTTGATTTGGCTGGCTATTTTTTCCCCATTTATTGTTGGTTTTTATTTGTTTTTATTGGTCCTACAGAGTTTAAATGTTGGCTGGAATGCTGTTAGTAAGTTACTGTCTCAGAATTCCAACTTACATTGTTCATAACTCACTTTTCAGGTCCTTGTGGAGGTTGGAATTATCTATCAGTGACACAATGATCACCTTCAAACCTGCCTACTGGCTGCTGAAGCTCCCTCAGCACAGTCATGTACTGGCTGGTAGAGAATGGGGGCCCTAGTGCAGAAGTGTCCGCCTATATTCTTGTAGATGGCCATGCAGCAATGACATCATCCTCGAGGGCCTCCAAAGAAGGTCCCAGAGGGTGCCTGTTGCTATGGGCCTAGCTGTGGGAACATGGCTGAATGATTCTACATCACTACCCCTCAGTCTCCACTGGCCAGTAAATGGATATGTTGGGAGTTACAGCAGCTAAAGGGTAGGTTAGAGGGATGAAGGGGACACATGAGATAGTTTTGCCTGTGTGGAACTTTATGATAACCTTTACAACAAAATGTCTTGTAATAATGTGTTGGATTTGCTGTTACTCTGTTGTGCTGTTTCTTTTTTATGGTTCATGTTTTTAATTAGGCTTTTTAAATAACTCAATTAGTTTTTTTAAATAATTTTAACCATTTTTTAAAACCTGTTGTATGCCACTTTGAGTTCTGAACTGGGAAAAAGATGGGATATAAATAAATACCATCATCATCATCATCATCTCTGATGTAGGATCTCAGCTATTGTATTTTTATTTGCATTTTCAAAATATATGTAATATGGGTGTTGTTATCTTCTGAGGATTCCTTCTCTTTTGGGGCTAAAGCTGGGATCCCTGTAGGGTTACATTAGTTATGATGGCTGTATTTGTGCATAGGAATGTAGATATAATTGACTAGAATCATCTGGAAACTGTTAAAGGGGCTGACTTCTTTTTAGCCATATCTCTTATACTACTGCTAGCACCTAATTTTCATTTGGGCATTTTTTTTTTAGATCTTCTGCATGTATACCCAGATGTCAGTCCTGTTCAATAAGGTTTACTGTCATGGTGGTTACTTTCATTATGCTTACACTCACATTGCAGATAAATTAAGATAAACTGGTGAACGATTTGCTTCAGGTTGACATACTGGTATTATTCCTGCTATTCAACATTATTAGTTAGCCATAGTGATCCTGAGGCCATTTATGTTTCCTTTGGCACCAATCCATCACTTGTGGGGCCATCAAAGATGCCATTGCTACAAGTGAAATAACCACCTCTGTTGTGTAAGTGTTCCATTATACTATTGTTGGTGATGTTATTTCAGTTGTCCTGACCTATTTTATTCCCAACATGATTGTGCAAAATGCAGCACTGACTAAGTGCATCATCATGTAATAGCAGTGTGATATCTGAATGACTCCAAAAGTTCTCTACATTCCCTTCCTGTACATGATTACACAGATATAGATTTCAGTGTCTCTAAATGGGCTTGCTTCCAGGTAGCTCTGTAGCTTTAAAGAGTGTCTGTGTGGGTGAATGTCTGAGGGGGTGAGGGTAGGGTGGGAAGATGGTGAAAAAAAAAAAAGACACAGGGATTTCCAAAATTTAGTTTCTGGAACTGGGAAAAGGAAGGGAGTGTGGTGGACTGAAGTATCTGCAACTTGTGGAAGATATGGTATTTCCCCCCCGGTTATTCCAGGAACTCTTTCAAATTCAAAGTTTCTTTTTAAAGACATATTATTTAAACACAAAATAATGCATCTTGGTTTCAAAACTGATGGACACAAATCCTGTGAGTTATGGCTTATTTCATGCCTTTTAATTTGTTTCATATAATTTTTTAAAAAAATATCCCACCAGAACAGCAAAGGTGAAAATTTGGCAAAATGAAGACAATGTTGTTGCTTAATTTTAGCATGTCTTAGCATACTTCCTCTCTTTAGTGAAGTTAGTTGGATGAATGAAAACTACACAGGAAGCCCCAACCACTTGACACCCCATTATCTGATGACTCACTCTTTTAATGCTTCCAAGTTAAGGATAACTTCCATTCATTCAATGGAGATTCCACTCTTTCATCAGTTCTTCTTGTCTATGAAGCCTCATTTGGAACTGCTTCCATGTACACTCTGCTTGCAAAGTGAAATGAGAGGGGAAAAAGGGCTAAGCCAGCTTAGAGACTTAAGCCATGCAGTTGGTAACAAGTGAGCCTCTGTAAGTCCTTCATGCTCTCTACGGCATGTACATGGGTTCTGCTTTTCAACTGACTTTGTTTGCTGACAGTGATCCAGTCCCTAACATGTCAGATAGGTGGGGGAAGGCTGTACAACAGCTAGTATGGAGAATAGGCCACAGAAGAAGCTATGGAATGAATGAGTCAATGAATGAAGTCACTTTTAGACCTCTCGCTGATAGCGACAATGGGCAGGTTTTCCCTGGAGTGTGATGAAGCCAATAAGTTACACACCTACGGGAGATTCAAGATTAAAAAAATAATTCAAACATCCGGTGATATTTCCACAAATCAGATGTGCCAGGATAAAGAAAGGCATACACATTTATACTTTCGATAAGAAAATGAATTAGCATACTAAGTTACATCACTTCTACATAAGGTCTGGTGGGCTTCAGATATCAGGACACATGCTTTTGGCCTTGTCATGTAGTAGAACCCTCTGATGCATCAATCACTTAGCACCCACATGTTATTTATTCAAAGTGGGGCCTGCGTACATTTTGTACTCTGAGAGTTTGGCAATACTGTCTCCTTTGCTTTCACTTCTATTCTCTGTACCTATATGCCTCTGGTCAAGTTGCTTCTCAGGGCTGGTATACTAATTTCCAGGCACCAGGTTAAGAGTCTATTTTATAAAAAGCTGTTAATAACAAAACAGGCTAGTAACTCAAGCGGCACTGGGGGAAACTCTGCAGAGCCCTGGCCTTCATGACTTTATGCTACTCTAAGTCCCATCAGTCTCAGGCTTCCAGTCTTCTCTATCACCACCAGCAATCAGAGTTGACTGAGAGATGTACAGGGCATTAAAAACATAAAATACAATCAATTAGCAATTATTTAAAACATTATTTAATAAAACCATAAAGTAAAGAATAAAAACCAGCAGTAAATAATAAAAACACCACAGCACTCAGTCGAGAACAACATATCAATAACAAAAGCCCTTTCTGCACGAGGCGAGGGAATTGCTCTGTGCCATTACCTACTGCTTCTTCTGGGGTCCAAAGCAATGTGGACTGTCCCTGAAGCCCTTCCACAGGGCTACTCCTTGGTCCAGGGCAAATCACAGCAGTGCGAGGTCTGTAGATCCGCATTGCTTCGGCTTCTGAAATGGCATCTTCCGGCTTCCAAAATGGAAGCTTCCAGCTTCCAAAATGGTGGCTTCCGGTTGGTCGTGGGTCCTGACCAACCGCTGAAGCTCACCACACCTAAAGCCCACCCTCCGCAGATCACAGACTCACATTGGTATGAGCTGCAAATCTGCACAAGGGAGCAGGAACGCAATGGCGCGTTCCAGGAAAATAAAGACCTGTTTTTTGTGGTCTTTAGAAAACACGCTGGAGGACCAATTGGGGTCGTTTTGGAGCAGACTGAGGTGCGGATCTCTGGTAAGTAGTCTGCTCCTAGTCCGCTCCAAGGTGCAGAGGACCTCCGTGAGAGGACGCACTGCCCCGTTCTAATTGCCTGGTGCGGAAAGGGCCAAAGTCAAACTGCAACACCTAAAACCAAAGTAAAACTACCAAAAAAAAATATTATAGTAATAAGCATTATTTCTTCAGCCTTTTCCAGCTTGTTAGGGAAAGTCCTGACTAATCCTTCGTCATCCCGCTTTCTCAGCTGCTTTTAAAATGTCCCAGTTTATCCCTTTCCCTCCCACTATTTCTCTTTATCTTCAGGTTATTTCAATTGCTGTGAACTGAGTTCTAAGTGCACAAGTAGTTTTCAGATAACTCGGGGGGGGTGAGGAGGGGAGGACCTGGGGTCTTGCCCTTCCCAGTTAGCTCCAGGAAAAGGAAATTGCTGCATTCTGTCCTAGCTTGTGTGTTCTATCTCATTAATCACTTTTGCTTTTGCTAACTTGGGGGGGTGGGAGGAGAGGAAGGAGTGAGACTTGCCGTTCCCAGAAGTCTCAGGCAACAGCAAACTACTGCAGCCTCTTCTAGCTTGTGTATTTCCTCTCATTAATAATTTTTGCTTATGTCCAAGTTTTCATCTGTGAAATATTGAAGGGTATGATATTCTGTAACACTAATTGTTACTGTTGGAGTTCTGGTTTTTTTAAAGTAGCATTATTACTAAGATGCAAAAGAGCTAAGATGCAAAAAAAAAGCACTACAAATACTTCCAAAATGTTCTGCAGAATAATCTCCACTTGGCACCAAGATGACCATGATGAAGGTGCCAAGTTAGAGTGCTATCACTGGAAAGGTTCTCTGTTTTATAGCTACCCACTTGGATGAGGTGAAATGTTAAGGAATAGAATGACTACTGAGATGATTCTTTGAAAGACAAATGGAAGTTCCGAATATCTTACTTAAATCCTTTAGAGACTGCAAATAACCAGCCAGATGGGAGTGCAGAACAAAATTGTTTGAAACAATAAGAAGTGTAGGAGACAAACAATAAACATCTGTAATGTGTTTACACTGTATTTTCCTCTAGCTGGAAAAGAATGAGAAATTGTAATTTGTGCCACTTAAAAGAATTGTCTGTGGAACCGAGTAATTAGAAATCTGTTGAATACAATACATAGTATTGTCACAGAGCTTGTTTTGGAAAGAACAGCTAAACATTTTCCTCATGTGCTTCCCACACATATTTATGTGTGTGGAGTAGAAGGTGGAGGCCAGGCTGTGACTTATGGTCCAGTGTGGGAGATGAGGGCACTCCCATTAATCATAGGAAACGTTCCAGAAAATGGTGTCAGATACAATATATTGAAGTGATGATTAATGAAGGCCAGCTAATAATGAATAAAGGTAATGCTCTACTATCTCTTAAGCTTTATTTCAACAATCATTTTCAACACAATCCCTGATAATGTGAAGGATAACAACAACAGAAATTTAGGACCCTACCACACTACACCAGAGCTTTCTAAACTTTTCATGTTGGTGACACACTTTTTAGACATGCACCATTTTCCAACACAGTAATTCAGTTTTACTAGCAAACCAGAAGTTAAACTAACCCCTTATAAGAGATACAGATACATAGGCACATTGTAATAACAAAATGTATGGGGCACAACATATCTCATGAAAACCTTTCATATATTTTTAAAAATATATGATTTATAAATAATAACAGACATTTCCAAGATTGTAGGTGACACACCTACACACTTCAGACAACACACTAATGTGTCGCGGCACACTGTTTGGAAAGCCCTGCACTACACTGTTACCATGCTATGATTCTACTTCTCTGCCATGGCTTCATCCTATGGAATCATGGAATTTGCTGTTTAGGAAGGGGCATTTAGAATTTTCAGCCAGAGACCTTTTAGGGCTCATTAAACTACAAACCTCAGAATTCCACAGGATGTTGGAATGGCAGTCAAAGTGGAATAATAGCGCTATAACAGTGTGGTGTGGTGGGACCCTCAGAAAGTCGATAAGAAGCTAGCCATCTAAACCATTTTATAATCTGTTGTTGATGCCTCATTTGTTGATCATGGGGCTGAGATAGAAGCCCTGTGAATCTAGTGCTGGCTTCTTGAGCCCCTGGGCCTTTAGTTTCAGCTCCCAGGAAAGTACACACAGGAGGCCACAATCTTCCTGAGCTGGAAAGTCAAGGTGATAATAGACCCAATTGGATGCCACTGAGGAAATAAAAAGACTATCAATCCTTCCTCATACTGAGCAGCTTGGCACTAAGAGGAAGATGAGTTTTTGTTCCATAATATCCAATTGTCCCAATTTGGCAAGATTAGCCCTGATTAACCATTTGTCATCCCATTTTTTCAACCACTTTTAAAATGTCAGTTTCTTTCACATTCTTCCAATTCCCC
The DNA here is from genome assembly GCA_948474755.1 of Ctenosaura bakeri. Taxonomy (NCBI): domain Eukaryota; kingdom Metazoa; phylum Chordata; class Lepidosauria; order Squamata; family Iguanidae; genus Ctenosaura; species Ctenosaura bakeri. The sequence continues at coordinate 334,061 of CAOLHI010000531.1, forward strand.
CTTTGTCTTCAGCTCACTTCAATTGCTGCAAGCTATGTTCGAAGTATGAAAGCAGTTTAAGCTCAATTAACTCAGCAAAGCGGAGGGTAAGAGAAAATCTTGCCCTTCCCCGTAGGCTCAGGCAAAATCAAATTGATGCTGCCTCTCCTAGCTTGTATGCTCTTCATTAATCACTTTGGCCATATTGATCAAACTCTGACGTTGCTCGGCCACACATGTCCCAGTTTTCATTTGTGAAATATTGGGTGTGATATTCACTCTGAGAAAATTAGATACAACACCATTATATTAGTTGAATTCCACTGATTATCATGGCTCTCTTCTTGGAATCCTGTGGTTTGTAGTTTGGAAAGGTATTTCAAATTCTCTGTGAGATAACTCTAGTACTGTAGTTTAGTACAGTGGAAGTACAACTCCCAGATTTCTGAAGAATGGAACCATGACATTTAAATTAGTATCAAACTGCAATAATTCTGTAGTGTAGATACACTCAGTTTGCCCACCTCAAGTAGTCTTCTGGAATATCAGTTTTGGGGGAAAGGTGGGAAATTGGGGGTGGTGATGATGACAATTATATAGTATGTATATGTTGTACAAACTGCACACCCATGAAACTTCAGTGGAGTTGGCCTTCTTAAGCAGAGGGAGGCAGCCACCTCAGGCAGCAGATTATTTTGTGTCATGAAAGGACTGCAGATTTATGTACTGAATTTATTACTGCACTTTCCCCACCAGCAATGGGAAAACATTTGAGGGATATTCTGCCTCATATATCAAATTCACTTGGATGCCTTTGAGTCCTACACACCTTGACATAGGTGGGTAGACAGATGGGGAGACTTATGTGCTCTTCCAGCTCAGGCAGCAAGATGTTTTAGTCCTGGCCTGGCCTGGCCTTTAGGGAGCTTAGATCTGATTGACACCTGCTTTCAGCCCTGCTATTTCTGAGCTATCAGCCTAATAGCTTCTGAGATACTTTCTACCCACTACATGAGCACTTGAAAGGTGATAATGTGTGTGTATGAATGAATACATATATACAGAGTGCGTGTGCATGTGAGAAGAAAGGAACAAGCAACTGAAAATTTATTCATCACTCATTATGCTTTAACACATGTATTTCCATTTGCTTCTGTGAATAAATGTTCCATTTTGTAATGCAGTAGCCACATAGTTAGTTGTTTGATTTATCCTGCTGTATCTTGTTGTGCATCCACCTCAGGTAGCTCACTGTGAGTGTCATGAAAATGCAGCAAATTATTTTTTCTTATTCTACTTTTACTGCAAGGGAGAAGGAGAAGGACTTGTGAAATTTTCTGTCTCAGGTGCCAAAAACAGCATCATGACTTGAGATGAGAGTGCTATTTGCTGCTTCACTTTGGGCAAGCAGTGTGTCTTGGGCTGGACCTGATACACTCCCTAGACTTGAGGAAATATGTGACTCTTTCACTGACTCATCCTTTTTGTTATATTTTAATTAGCTGCTTCAGGCTCACTGAAGCTATTCATATTACTGGCTTCTGCCAATGGCAAATAAAAGAATCCAGCCAGAAAAGTTATAATGAATGCAGAAGATTTGGCCCTCAATTGTTTCCTGACTGAGGAAAATATTTGAGGAAGAACATAGGACCATGTCAAATTCAATAAGAAGAGCTGTAAGGAAAACTTTGTGCTTTTTCTATGCATTTTCCAATCTAATTTAAAGGAAGATCAAGAAAATGAGTTAGAGTTGCATTTCTCTGGTAGGTGTGCTTTCCCTCAGTAATAAATACTATTGGGACAAACAGTATGGGAGCAAGATCTCTCCATCCCTGAGGTGTTATTCACAAATGGAAGTTACGTTTAGAAATGAACTTTAGATGATATTTCTCTATGAAACAGTAAGCATTTTTCTTCTCTGTACTTAGAGTAAGAGTTTTGACAGCTTCATTCCCTGGCTAAAATCACCAAATAATGATAATAATTATGCTTAATTGGAATAAATTCAGATTGATCATGATCTACAGAGACATTTTTTTTTGGTCTGCTTGCCAACAGATTGATGTACACATTTGTAATGAAAATGTTCACTTAATTGGCCCACTGGGTCCTCTAAAACTATCAGGTTTTTAAAAATCAGACTTTACTATCTGATTTTTCCATAACATGAAAGTGGCAATAAAGAATTTGACTTGGTTGGGGGTGGAGCAAAAAGCCACTTGTTCTATATAACTGCTGCCTCTGTCTATGGAGACTGACAGAGAGAGGAAAATATGTTTTGTGAGTGAAGCCTGGAGTACTCTGCTATTGCCTGTATAAAGCAACCACATGGATGATGAGAGAGCTGTTGCAGTGAACTGCAACATGTGTGCCATGCTTGTTTCCTTGCCCAATCATGTTATACTTGCAGCAAACGTCAGCTAGTTACCCTATTGGAAAAGAAGGGGCAGCAAAGAGATTGGGAATGCAAAGAGATAACTGTGGCCAACCCAGCTACTCAATGGCACTTTGGAGAGTATGATATTGTCCTTCTCCACATTCACCACAGAAGGCTACTTTAGTAATACAGCATATACACCTCTGTCTTACAACTGAGGAAGACTGCTGTGTGAGCTAATTCTCTCAATCTGCCTAATGGTCAAACTGGCCCTGATAGGAATATCTGAATTCCTCTATGTCCTGATTATATGGCCCTACCTAAAGCAGTATGTTTTCACTGTATCTATACAAGATCTGACACACAATGGCTTTAAAAGCACAGGAGTTATTTGGGCTTTGTTTCTGTGTATTTTCGTTCCCTATAATTTGAAAAATTGCGCAATAGCAAGATAAAAGATGAAGCTTTCAGATGCTAGATTGATTTGTTGGGAATGAAATGTGAAGCAGAAATAATATCACTTTTCATATTGATATTACTGCTGTAGAGCTGAAACCTGTAAAAGGGTTTTGATTATGACACAGAATATCGGAGTTGCACAATAAGTATGTTTGCACCAGCAGACTATTCCATTTGTATAAAAAGGTGCTGCTGATCAGAGGGATGAATGTAGTATAAATAGGCATAATATTTATGTATGTGGTCTCTAAAATGGCAATATATATGATAAATACTTTTAATCCTAAAAAGCCTCACTTGTTTCATTGACATTCAAAAATGGCTGAAAGAAAATAAATATTTCATTCTTTCAGGTTTCTTGTTTCTTCTTTTCTTGTGTTTTTCCCCTTCAAATAATAATCATAAACATCATTTTTTTTAAAAAAAAATCAGTTTAAGAGAAAAAGAATTGAAGCAATTTTAGTTCTCCAGTTTTTCAAGGTACAGCCTGAAATACCTTCTCTGTCTAAAATTTACCTCTGCTTGTCCTCTCCACTTGAATTACTAGAAAGGAAACTTTAGAAATGGGTATGAGCACCACTGCATGGCCTGAAGTTTGGTAGAGGTGGTCTTGGCTGCTTTATTCGCCCAGTCAGCCTGACATCAGTACCCGGAAAGATCCTGGAGCAGATCATTAAGCAGTCAGTTTCTAATCATTTAGAAAGCAAGGCGGTAATCACGAGAAGTCAACATGGATTTCTCAAAAATAAGTCATGCCAGACTAATCTTATCTCTTTTTATGACAGAGTTACTAGCTTGATAGATGAAGGGAGTGCTGTGGATGTAGCATATCTCGATTTCAGTAAGGCCTTTGACAAAGTTCCCCATGACATTCTTGCAACGAAGCTAGTAAAATGTGGACTGGACAGGGCTACTGTTAGTTGGATTTGTAATTGGTTGACCGACCGAACCCAAAGGGTGATCACAAATGGCTGCTTTTCATCCTGGAGAGAAGTGACTAGCGGGGTGCCACAGGGTTCTGTCCTAGGCCCAGTGCTGTTCAATATTTTTATCAATGACTTGGATGAAGGAATAGAGGGCATGCTCATCAAATTTGCAGATGACACCAAATTGGGAGGGGTTGCTAATACGCCAGAGGACAGGATCAAAATTCAAAATGACCTGGATAGATTGGAGAGCTGGGCCAAGGCGAACAAAATGAAATTCAACAGAGAGAAATGTAAGGTCCTACACTTAGGCAGAAATAATGGAATCCACAAATATAGGATGGGGGACACGTGGCTGGATAGCAGTACGTGTGAAAGGGATCTAGGAGTCTTCATAGACCACAAGCTGAACATGAGTCAGCAGTGTGATGCGGCAGCCAAGAAAGCCAATGCAATTCTTGGCTGCATCAATAGGAGTATGGTGTCTAGATCGAGGGAGGTACTGGTACCACTCTACTCTGCTTTGGTTAGACCCCATCTTGAATACTGTGTCCAGTTCTGGGCACTCCAATTCAAGAAGGATATTGACAAGCTGGAGCAAGTCCAGAGGAGGGCGACCAAAATGGTGAGAGGCCTGGAAGCCATGCCCTATGAGGATAGACTTAGAGAGCTGGGTATGTTTAGTTTGCAGAAGAGGAGGTTAAGAGGGGACATGATAGCCATGTTTAAATATTTGAAGGGATGCCACGTAGAGGAAGGAGGGGACTTGTTTTCTGCTGCTCCAGAGACCAGGACAAGGAGCAATGGATTCAAGCTGCAGGAAAGGAGATTCCACCTGAACCTCAGGAAGAACTTCCTGACAGTCAGGGCTGTCCGGCAGTGGAATCTGCTGCCTCGGAGTGTAGTGAAGGCTCCTTCCTTGGAGGTTTTTAAGCAGAGGCTTGATGGCCATCTGTCGGGATTGATTTGAGGGTGTTCCTGCATGGCAGGGGGTTGGACTGGATGGCCTGTGTGGTCTCTTCCAACTCTGAATTTCTATGATTCTATGATTCTATGGTTTCATTTCTGTCTTCAGGGATTGACTATTGGCAACAGTTCAAGGTCATGTGGGTAAGGATGGATCTCACTTGGCAGGTCTTGAAGAAAGAAGGAAAGAAATAAAGAGGTCTATGAGAAAGAGCAAGAGCCAGTGTGGTGTAGTAGTTTGACTATGACCATGGAGGCCAAGGTTTGATTTCCTGCTTGGTCATAGAAACCCATTGGGCAACCTTGGGTGTGTCACACACTTACAGCCCCAGAAAAAACCATGATCGGCTTGCCTTGGAGTCATCATAAATTTGAAATGACTTGAAGGCACACAAAAACAAATTAGAAAGGGTGGTAGGAAAGAATAACTGTGTTCGATTCAAGCCCTCCAATATTTTTGGAACACCATTCTGAAAGAGCTGAAGTTATAACTGTGATAGAAGTTGTCCATCTAACTCAGTATTGTCAGCAAACCAGAATTTCGAATTGGGATCTTTCTTATCATCTGCTGACTGATCTTTCAAATTGGGGTTGCCAATGATTAATGCTGGGATCTTTCACATGGAAATCATGTGCTATACAATGAAACTATGATCTCTTCTTCAAGGACTACAGCATTAAATAAGCACCAGAAGAACAATTTCACTCTGATCTGAAAGCACAATACATACCCAGGAATACTCTTCCTGAAAGCAGGTAACTCTGTCTGACATTGGCACTGCAGTTGTGATTTAGTTTGTTAACTAGTTTGCCCTGATCTTGAGTAGGGTTGATGATCAAATAAGTGGAAGCAATGCTCCTACACGGGATTTCCTATAGCTCAATGATTTTAGATAGATAAAAAGGGATAATTTACTGTGGTTCTTCCCAGTCATTTGGTGAACTTTTGCATCTTGTTAACTGCTTTGAGTGTCTCCTTTTCTTTTGGTGGAAAGCTGAGATATAAACTAACTAAATTTAATTGTCCTTATGAACCTGCTGTATGTATAATTCTCTTTTGATGAATCAGCTCCAGAACTTGGAACTACAACTCCTTGGATCTCCCATGTTGGAGGCAGATCTCTGTGAGAGTTACTCCAAAAAATAATTTTCTCCAATGCTGATAGACCCTTACAATTTGTTCTTGTAATATTATACACAAATTATGGAAATAATACATGAGGATCAGAATGGCTTCCTCCCTAAGAGATCAATAAAAGAAAACATCAGAACTGTACTAAATATCATCGAGTACTATGGAAAACATAACGAAAGGAAATTGACACTATTATTTGTAGATGCTGAGAAAGCTTTTGATATGATTAATTGGACTTTCTTCAAAGTGGTAGTAAAAAAAAAAATAGAAGCTGGAACTAAATTTATTTCCTGGATAGAAGCGATCTACAACCACCAGAAAGCCCGACTGGTGATAAACGGAGAAAAAATGAATTTGATAGAGCTCAAAAAAGGGACAAGACAGGGCTGTCCTTTGTTATTTATTATGATTTTGGAACTCCTTAATAATATGATTAGAAGCAACAATGATAATAAAGGAGTCCAAATCAAGAAATATAAATATAAACTCAAAGCTTTTGCGGACGATTTAGCGTTATTTATGGATGACCCATTAAAAAACATAGAACATTTGATGGAAATAATGAATGAATATGATGAATTTTCCGGCTTTAAAATTAACAAGGAGAAAACTATTTTGATAACAAAGAATATGTGTGATAAGGAAGAGGAGGAATTAACACAAAGAACAGGCTTTAATATAGGACAGAAAGCTAAATATTTAGGTATCTGGATTGCCAAGAGAAACAACAAACTATTCCATAATAATTATGAAAAAAATTGGAAAGAAATAATCAAGGATTTGGAAAAATGGTCAAGATTGCGGCTGTCCTTAATGGGAAGAATGGCAGTCAAAAAAATGAATGTTCTCCCTAAGATGATATATCTTATTGAAAATCTTCCTATTATTATGAATAATAAGCCTTTCTTATAATGGAGGAGAGAATTATCCAAATTCATTTGGGAAGGACATAAACCAAGGATAAGTTGGAAGATCTTGACAGACACAATATCAAGGGGAGGAGCCGGACTACCGGACTTATACATTTATTACAAGGCGGTGGCAATGTCTTGGGTTAAAGATCGGGTCAATTTACAAAATTCAAGAATGCTGGCACTTGAGGGGGGGATCTGAGAATGGGATGGCATGCGTATATGTTCTATGACAAAGCAAAGATCGATAGGGATTTTTCAAATCATTTTATTAGAAAATCATTACTAAAGGTGTGGAACGAGTACAAGAAAAGAAACATACGGCAACTTCCATTATGGATTTTCCCCCAGGAAGCATTTTATGGAAGATGGGCTGATACAGATAAATGGCTGAAATATGAAGATATCATTGAAAAAACAACAGCAAACACACTTAAGATAAAAACAAGAGAAAAATTGGAACAAGAAGGAATATTATTCAGTTGGTTTCCGTATAGACAATTAATGGAGAGATTACAGTTAGATCAAAAAATTTATGGATTCAAGCAAAAAGAAAAAGACACAATGATAAAATGGCTGTTTGAGAACCCCCCACATTTATTATCCCATATATATCAAGAAATGTTAAAACAAGAAAGGGAAGAAGAAACAATAAAGGAATCTATGATCACATGGGCTCAAAACATTGGAAAATCAATTCAATTGGAACAATGGGAGCAAAGTTGGAGAGTGACACAGAAATTTACAGTTGCCCAAAATTTGAAAGAAAACTACTTTAAATTATTTCATAGATGGTACATGACACCCAACAAACTTAAGAAGATTTATAAAACTGGTTCTGAGCAATGTTGGAAATGTCAGTGAGAGGCTGGCACGATGTTTCATATGTGGTGGTCATGTAACAAAGCTAGAAAATATTGGGGGGAGGTACATAAGATATGCACAACATTGAAGAAACAATTTGACAAAACCCCAGAAATGTATCTATTAAATATGTTACATATGACTAACAGAATGATACAAAAGAAATATTGGTGGATTTTATTATATATGGTTACGACAGCCAGAATTGAATTTGCAAAATTATGGAAATCTCAGGAAATACCATCAATTGAACAATGGTGGACTGCTCTTATTGAAATCAGAAATGCAGATATAGTTTCTCAGAGATTAAAAGGGAAAACTGATGATGAAATAAATAAAGAATGGGAGTTAGTGATGGTAAAATAATGGGTACTAACTAAAGGAAAAAATCTTAGTGGTAATGGAATCTTAAGATGGATGCTGTTTAAATGGTCTTGATAGATAAGCAGGATGAAATCAAGGTAAAATAAATATTGGAAAGTAAAGGAATGCAATTTAACAAAAGTATGGCAGAAACTAACATGGATATTAGTAAATATGTGTTGTAGTACATTGTCTTTTTCAGTATGAATATGTGAAAGTCTAGTGAGGAATGGAAGAACAACAAGGGTGTATTCAATGCTATGTACAAATATAGATATATAATTTTATGTACTGCAATTTTAATAAAAATAGTAAAAAAATTATACACAAATTACAAATGTTTCTAGAACTCCCTTCAGTAAAAAACCACAAGCAAGTTTAATGTATGTTGAACAAATTTCAGGTTCATTTATTGTACTGTTTCTGTGGTTGTTGTTTTTCTTTGAATTTATTTTGATTGTTTCTTTTTAACTGTTGTGTTTTATATTGCCTGTTTTCTCTGTAGAATAGATTTTATATGACCCATGCTTAATATGCAAACATTTTATATTTGGAGGAGAAAATGGCAAAACAAAAAATGGTCACTATACATGATGTATCAGAACCTTCACCAACCTAGTGACCTCCAGTTATTTTGAGCTACAATTTCCACCAGTCCTAGCTGGCATGGTCAGTAGTCAAAGTGATGCACGTTCTAGTTGAACACATCTGGGGGACACTAGGTTGAGGGATGCTTTTCTACCCAAAAACAGACATTCTGATAATGTAATGCATATGTTACTGCATTCATTCAGTTTGTGTTTTGAAGAAAGCTGACCTGGTTCCAACTTCCTGAAAAGTATGCAGACATGAAGTAAATTAATTTTTAGAACTTGTACTTTTCCATATTTTCTGGTACAATTTTCTTTTCCCAAAAATACACCAGAACATATGGAAAGGTTTATTTCAGGCTAAATTTAGACATTTCTGTTTTGAGCAAATACTTTCAAAATACATATAGCTATAGGTCTTGCTTTCCTTACCACTGCAAATTTAAAGTGTGTGCATACGTGTGCAGGAAACATGAGCACTATTTATCACTCTGTCCCTTTATTATTTTATTTTTATTATTATTTATTTGTATCCCGCCTCTCCATATGGATCGAGGTGGTGAACAACTTACAAATAGCATGTATTTCGATACATTTCTATACATGCCCCCAACAAGCTGGGTACTCATTTTACCGACCTGCGAAAGGATGGAAGGCTGAGTCAACCTTGGACCCCAGCAGGATCGAACTCACAGCCTTGTGGCTTGTAGTACTGGCATTTAACCACTGCGCCACCAGGGCTCCTTGTGCCCTGCTAGCTGCAACTCAGCAGAGTTTTAACAATGGCCATTTCCGCACTAGAGTGTTATAGTGCAATCATTCTACTTTCAACATCCTATGGCCCAGCCCCTCCTGAAACTGCAAACCCCAGGATTCCATAGGATGTTGAAAGTGGAATGATTGCACTATAACATTCTAGTGTGGAAATGTCCAATGTAGGAGAGGCCTGACTTGAACTATAAAATTGACTTGTTGGATGGTTTTGTTTGCACAACAACCATGTGAGGGAGCTTGCCTGAAACAGACTAGTTTCTTAAAGTCCACGAAGTGGAGGATCTATAACTGGGTTCTTTTTTAAAAAAACAAAAAACTCTTCAGCTTAGATAGCCCTTTGGCTGGACACCCATTCTGTGGCAGGCTCAGCACCATTAATTAGGTAGTTTAAATACATGAGAAAGCATGGCTTCTTGAAAAGAATGGATGCTCAGTTTCTGGTGATTTCATGCTTCATCTTGCTATAATTATTCTAATTTTCTCTGCCTTAAATACAGCAGATGGTTGTACATACTGTAGCAGGACCTCCTCCCCCGAGAAACTTGTCAAAGCCAATTCATCATTTTTAAAGGGCAAATGAAATAATATTGATCAAAATAAGTGTGTGCTTCACTTACTAACACAGTGTACTTTAACAGGCTTTCTTAAACCAATTCATCTCCTTATTCCCACCACACTGCATTCAGACTTTATGTTAAGAGCAATCACTTCACTCCCAAACTAAAATAAATAAAAACTTGGGTGAGAGTTGTTAGTACAAACACAGCAATGACTCCTCCTACTTCCAGCTTGCACTTAGGCTAATATCTTATGAAGTTACCTTCTCACCTAGCTTGGTCAGAAAAAGGACAACCTTTTATCTTGCTTACTTATTACTTAATTACTTTACTTCAGTACTTAAGCTTACCAGCTTACTTATTTTTAAGATTTATATACCATTCTTCAGCAGAATGGTCAGAATAGTTTACAAAAATATCAGTCTTTGGTCTCCATCTTTCAGAATATGATCTGGTTTCATACCAGTGGAGGATAAAGCTTCTTCTCTCTCCCTCTCCCTCTCTCTCACTTACACACACACACACATTGTATTCTTGGTCCTCTGCTTTGGCATGACTACTATAGAGTCTTTGCTGTGAAAAAGCACAGCTTTTAAAAACTTTCCTTGGTTGAACTACAATTCTCATGCAGTCTTATAAGCAGCGCTTGTTAAAGACGAAGATCAGAAGACAAGTGTTTTTCCTGTTCCATGTAGAACCTGGAAAATTTAATTTTCAGCTCTGAAGAAAATTGTCTGGTTTCTTAGCCTTGGGGTTTATTATTTGTATTATACACATAAACCAACTGTGATTGATGTTTAATTCATCATGGGTCATGACATTAACGGCTATTTGTCTCTAGCTCTAAGGTCTGGGATTCGACATCTCAGGGTAAGGGATGCTCCTAGCTTGGGAAATCTACTTCCAAACCATTCCAGAAGCTGTTAAAGAGGATTCAAGCCACATTCTTCATCCTCACCAAAAACAAAGCATCAAAGCCTCATTGCAGGGCAATCTCACTTTAACAGGATATATGTACAGTATGTACATATTTTCATCATTTAGAGCCCACTTTAAAAAAAAACCTGAAACTTAGGTACACTCAAAATAATGCACAATTATAAAAATGAGAATATCAATATAAGCAGTTGCTGGACTGCACCTCCTACCAACCCTCACCATTGGCTCTGTTTATTAAGTGACGGTAAAACTGCAATCCAACAACAGCTGGAGGTTCATGAATTACCCACTCCTGATATAGCATCTTGTCAAGTTTGGCTCATGCACTAAATATATTGGGAATAATTTATCTTTAGTATGTATCCTTAGAAATATCTATTTGGAAAGAAGCCTTATTAAAAGCATTTTTTGTGCTTAAGACAATTTTAATAAGTGGCCTTATAATGATTAATCTTTGATATGTATAAACACCTCAAAACTGGAAGATGTCCTGCCTTTTTGGCTTATGTTGTTTTGTAAATCACAAAGTACCGAATATGGCACTCTATATGACCATTTGGACTGCATCGGCAGCATGAATTTCTTTGTTGTTGGTCATACTTTACTATGCATATTTGACGTCAAATAGGGAAATTCTTTTCTATTACTCACAGATCAAGGCGGGCATACTGCACAGAATGGAGGGCTGTACCACTGTATGTACTGCTCCTTGAAGGCACCAGACAGTTGCAGAATGCCATTGTGACTCTAATTCTGGTTGACAAGAAATTATATGTCACTCCCAGTCAATGCTTGGGCCATTTTGAGAAGCATTCTTGCTGTTTTGGAAAAGGATAGTATCTGAAAAAACACCTTAAAGTATTCTGAAGCTGTTATTTTTGTTCCGAGGATGTATTGGTGAGCCCAAAAGCATTGGCTGGCATCCTGTCAGGAATTAACAATGTCACAAACCAACGTATGGTTGCACAGTTTAGAACGGCAGTTTGTGAAATGACTGTATTCCCAGGAGGGCAGTATTGTTGTAGCTGCATCAGAAGTGGAGTGAGGAGCATAGCCACTTCATTCACAGTGGTCACGATGCACAACAATACAGCATTTTGAGGGACAGGCTGATATTACACAATGACAGCACAAATAGAGTAGGGCAATGGCCTCCAAGAGAGCCACAGAGTGCTGATAATCCACAACAGAGAGCAATGGAATGTTATCTGTGCACTGCACTCAGCCAGAAAAATGGCCACATTTTTTGTGACGCCCAGTTGTGTGATGAGAAGCCTGTTGCACAACAGAATACCTTATATGGTGCCCTGTTATGTGGTGGGAACCACTGTTGGGCAGTGGAACATTTTGTACAGTGTCCCATTGCATATCAATACAGTTCTGTAACATGGCTGCATATCATGTCAGCAAGGTAGTTCTGACATCACAAAGTTACTCATTGTTGCCCATGATGCAGGATCCCAGCCATGGCTGAAGCATTTTTGGGTTGAGTGGGCGTGGTCCCATGTGGCTGCATGATTGATGCTCTTGCTGTAGATGATGAAATAGAGTGTTTAAGATGTTTGGCACCATGACTGCTCTTACAGCTATTCAAATTTTATATTATAGTTTATGGAGAAAATGTATTTGAATCCTCTGTCTCCATAGAGTGAAAATAAAACCTCTTCTAGAGGGTCATGTCATGTGCTGTACCATCAAGGTTGAGTTTTCTCCCTCCTTATTGCAAATGCCTTGAGTTTAATCAATAGAACAATGCAAAATGCCACGATGGTATATACAGAAAACGAAGCAGTAGTACCAGAATAGTTTTGCTCTGCTGGGCAGTAATCCACAGGAGAACCACTTAGTCCCATATCGTTCATCCAGCAGAGAAAAGAGCTGTGCAGCAGACCTAAAAAACAAGAAGATATTAATCCTACTCCGTCGCTAAGGGAAGCAGTAAGCATTAAGCTAGATCAACTTCAGTCTTCTGTTTGGAGTTTTGAGAACAGATTGGAAAGCATATTTATAAACCAACTAATCTGATCTTAAATGCCCGAGCTACTGAAAAGCAAATTGAAGCTAATGGAAACAAAGTAGAATCCAATAAGCTGCATACCTTCAAAGTGAATGAAACAAAAACACAAAAAGCACACAAAACCCATCTTTTATGATCTGTGTGAGAGGTACATGAGAAACACGTCAATAGATGCAGTGCTGCACTGTTTAGCAGCTACAGTGCAGTCTTTGTCTCTACTCAGATATGAATCTCACTGAATTTAATAGGAATACTCTCTGGTAAGTATGGATATGATTGTGATGAGGAGACCTAGATCACTGAGCAAACCCAGTCCTAAAACTGCAGTGTTAAGTGCAGTTACCTAACTGAAACTCCTAAGGATTTCTTTTTTTTTTTAAACAACTTGGAGAAACTTCAGAGAGCACACCATGATCTGGATGCTATAGCATGAGGCAGTTACAGAGCACAGTCCTAGGTCACTTCTCTGTCCCACTCCCCAGCCAATCAGGAAGTGGTGGAACAGAATTCAACCAGAGTGGATCATCCACCAGAAAAATACTGAGACCTCAACATTGTGTTTTCCAGCCTGGCCAAACCTACCAGCTGCTGGTCCCCCCTCCCCATTTTATGTTCTTTAGAGACAGATGTAACATGTTTTAAATTAATATGGATGTGTATAAGGGTGTGATACTGTAATTCAGGTTAAAGAGGAAAACAACTTAATAGAATGATGTCTAAGATATCCTGGGGGGAAAAGGGGGTGAAGTAAATACCGGCTTCTTGCCAATCCCAGCAAAGAGAACTCTATGAGTGAAAGGAGGAGTCTCTGTGAGGGAGGATAATTCTTTTAAAAAGGTTTTCTACGTATGACAGTTGGAGACAGGTGGTTGGTGTCTGTTGGGAAACAGATCGGTGGAAGAGACAGGCCATTTCTGCACTATACTGTTATAGTGCTATTATTCCACTTTCAACATCCTGTGGAAATCTGGGGTTTGTAGTTTATTGAGGCCAAAGAGCTCTCTGGTTGAGAACTCTAAACTGCAAACCCCAGGATTCCATAGGATGTTGAAAGTGGAATAATAGCACTATAACAGTGTAGTGCAGAAATGGCCTCAGTTGTCTGAGGGGAGTTATTGAGTATTGGGTGTTTGAGTGGATTTAGGGAAAGAGTCTGAGATAAATGAATTGGAATAGTGCTAATTGTTTGAACCTACAAATTGAAACTTGAAAGCATTCATTCTGTTTGTTATTAAATAAAGTTAACCTGTTGGTTGTTTTTTAAAACCTGACTCTGGACATCATTTTTTACCTTGCAGTTAGGGTGAGGCATGCTTACCACAAGGAACATAAAACTAATGCGTACACTAGTCCATAGTGAGGTCATCTGAAGGCTTATAACCCCAAATCCAAGGGGGAGGATTTTACAAGGGGACCAGAAGGCAGGGTGACAGTGGCAAGTTGGCAGTGACAGGGGCTAGGAACTGTAGAGGCCAACCTGCAGAGAAATCTGTGTCACTCAGGGGTAGGAATCATATAGCCCTGTCTCTATATGTTGCTTGGACTGCAAGTTTCATTGGTCCCAGTCAATATAGCCAATGGTGAGGAACACTGCGAGATACAGGCCAACAACTCCTGAAAAACATGATACTCACCTTTGATACACACTTCGTCAGCGCATATCAAGGATAGTGATATCCTTGAAAGAGTCTTTTCCTGGTTCACAACTGACTGTAAGGGTCCAGATTTGTTGTGTTCCTCATAGCAATCTTAATTTTAATAGTCATAGACCTTGTACCCAATCTTGGACTCTAATTAGCTTGTCTCAGGTTTGACATCATAACTGAGAGGCAGAAGGGCATTGCTCCTCCAAATTAGAATTCTATCTCACTCAATAAAATTCTCCTTCAATACCAAATTTCTAGCATCACAGAAGAGTGAAGCACTGAAAATTGTTCATACCTAGAACTCTTACATTTGCTGAGTTTGCATTCCCTTGATAACTTTCCCTGCCCTTTTATTTGGATACCAAAATTATATTTCTAAATGCCCAGCTGAGGTTTAAATTACTACAATGTTAGAAATTTCGGAGCTGAAGAATTCTAACAGGGGGCCATGTTTTCTTCCTCCCACACCAGTAGCTATATCTCCAGTGCTTGGGTATCCTTACATGAAGGGGAATGAGGTTGGGCTCTTCACTGCCTCAAATAGGGAGAGGACAGTTTCAGGGACTTCAGGGAAACCAAAGGCCTGGCCTGGTGAATGATAGCACTATTTGCTAGGTGGTAGGTTGATGGTTGTTGACACGGTATAACTTAACCCAACCAGCAAATTGTTTCATCGCTGATGGCAGCACTTCAGTTAACAGAACCTGGATCTTTGCCTAGCATCCCATTGCTTTGCCTTTTGAAGTTGCATTAAATAAAAATTGTGGTGTCACTCAAGAATCCTGTGTCTGGCACTGTTGTTTCCCACCAATCATAACTCCTCCCAGCAGCAAGTACAAGTATTTTTTTTTCCCAATCTCTTTGGCTCCCACATCTAATCAATCTACAGGTACATTTTATCCTAACAGAATGCAGGGACTCCCACAGCAGTCAGTCTTGGACATCATGACAGATGTAGCATAATAGATGTCTCTCTATTTCCTTGCCCAAAGGAAGCATTTAAAATTAACTTTGGAAGCAGGAATTCAAATCAAGTTAATGGACAAGCCCTAATCATCCCCATGATTGCTTTGTTGCCTATAAGAGATGAAAATCTCTTTGTAGAGTTAAGGATGGGAGAAAGCTTTTCAGTTCCTTATTTTCTTTCTGAAGGGCAGGTGTCAGGATGACATTTCATGTGATTCCCTTGCTCATTCATGAAACTCTGAAATAGAAGTTGGAGGAGGGAAAGAGTTAGCACAGCTTCCTATTAGTCATGCAAGATGTTGATATTCCATGGTAAATGAGTGCATTAGCAGTAAAGTCTTCATTACCAACAAGGGATTGTCGGGAACAAAATAATATCTTCTTGGTACCAGAAAAATATTGCTGTCTTCAAATGTTCATACAAAGGGGTGGTACCTCTAGAGCTTATCTTTGAATTCCTGTTAGCCTGCAAATCTTCATTCGTGCACATGTGTGTGTGTGTGTTTTCATTTTCAATACCAGCAACAATTCAAGTTGTTCTAATCGTACTTATCAGCTCTTTGGGGATGCAGTAACCTGTTATTTACAGCAGTGTATGGAGAAACCTGTGAGTCATGTATTTTAATGCTTGTTCAAGCTTATTCCACTCTGTGTGAGCATTTTCTAAGAATGTTCAAGATGAGAAATAGATTTTCAATATCTGGACTGCTGCCTTCAAGTGATTTGTCAGTGACCTACCCTCTTATTCTGTCCTCCCCCTGCTTCAGCAGAGTTCATCACTAGAGTTATGTGACTTTTTAGTCCCAGTTTCTTACACAAAGAGAAGATAAATTGGTAATAAAATACTGCAAACTCTGCTTGAATCCCTTTTGCTGGTCTTGTAAGATACTGCTGTTTCTAGGAATTCTAGCTTTTCAATTGCTTTACCTTCTTGGCCATGATTCCTTGCTGTTACACTGTCAGAAAGCAGGCAATTTGCTTTGTGGAGCAGAGCAGCTTTATAGATTTTTAAGTCCCAAAAAGAGAAAATTATGATTGGGAACCTGATTGCTACATCATATGGACAATAAATATAATCAAGCCTGCTAAAAAATTGAATGACAACATGGTTGAGCAGCTTTGTCATGTGGCTGCAATTACGTCATCCTCTCAGATATTCATTATTGAGATACTGTAGGGTTTTTTTTTGGTTTCCATAGTTAATGCAGAATTGAAAAAAATTAAATTTGAGGTTCTTATTTTCTTAATACATTGTGATTGTTTCTGCAGGTGTACCTGTTTCACTTGTGATGATTAGTTGTAAGGTTTTCCCCCCAACAGAAAAGGGATTCTCCTTTTTACAAATCTACCTCAAGTTAGCAAAGTAGAAATCTACATAATTGGGCATAACTTACTTAAAGAAACTTTGGCACAATGGGCAATGTTTTGTGGCTATGTGCTCTTTTTGAGCACATTACCCAGGGAGAGGGGCTTCTGTTGTGTCACTGCTGCTTAAGTCTATAGAGCTCAGCACATAAAAGACAGGATTTTTTTGGTGGACATTTTGTGGGGGATTTTGAAGAGGAGGCCTGGAAAGTTGTGCCACTGTGAATATAGGATGGTGAACATAGATGGTGACAGAGTTATTGCAGTGACCTGTGACATCTGTGCCAAGCTTGTTTTCTTTCCAGAAGATTTCTCCAGGGGTTATACCTGCAACAAATGAAAACTTGTTGCCCTGCCAGAAGAGAAGATGCAGTAGCTTGAGCCTCATGTATCTGCACTTGAACTTATCAGGGATGATGCAACTTTTTTGGAAGGCATAACAGAGTCTCCTGGAAAGCAGAGGCATGGGGAATACCCTTAAGGATGATTTCCAAACGGGGTAGAGGGGATGGGGGAGACACTTGAGATAATGTTACGTACAGAAGCAGAACTATCAAGAATCAGGTTTCATGTTTGGAGCTACACAATTTCAGGCTGTCCCCCTAATCAACAATTATGTGACACAGGGACAACAATCTCATTTCTCAGAAGACATGAAGATGACATTAGAAGGTTCTATGGATGGGAGGCCCTCTGTCAGTTCCTAGAGGAAGAAAATATGTGCAGTGTTCATAGGTGATTCCTTGTTGAGAGGCACAGAAGCAATGGTGTGAAGGCATGATAAGATGTCTCAAGAGCTGTGCTATCTCCTGGGGTGAAGATCCATGATGTAAAAGAGAGGATGACAAAACTTTCCAAACCCAGCAACCATTACCTCTTCCTTCTGATTCATGGTGGAACAAATGACACTATAAGATACAGGAGTCTATCTATTGCTAGAGACTGTTAGGTGCTCAGGATGAAGCTAAAAGATCTTGGTGCAGAGGTTGTTCTTTCATAATTCCTTCCTGTAGAAGGACATGACCCAGGAAAAGGGAGAAGAATACTAGAAGTGCACAGCTGGCTCAACAGATGGGAATGTCAGGAAAATTTCAAGTTTTTAGACCATGGACTGTGGTTTCCTGAAGGACTTCTTGGAAGAAATGGGCCCTCCAAGAAAGTATTTGTTAGATGTCCCACAGACCTGATCAGGAGGGCTTTAAACTCATTTGCATGAGTAAGGAAGACAATATTCCAGAGGACAGAGGGACATCACATACTGAGAACAATAGCTTCAATGATGCAGGAGAAATTGGAAAATAGCGCAAGAGTCCAGCAGTGGGCAGGAAAAGAACAAGGAATCAATTGAAGAAAATGACCATGGTCTGTACACTAATACAATAGCAATAGCATGTGTATTTCTATACTGCTTATCAGCTAATCTAAGCAGTTTACAATGTGTTAGCTAATTGTCCCCAACAAGCTGGATACTCATTTTACTGATCTGTGGACGGATGGAAGGCTGAGTCAACCTAGAGCCTGACAGGATTGAACTCACAACCTTGTGGCTGTAGTACCAGCATTTAACCACTGTGCCACCAGGCTCTTGTAATGCACAGACCATGAGAAATAAAACACAATGAACTTGAATTCTTAACACAAGAAGACAAATACAATTTAAAAGGCAGCAGTTAAATCTGGTGGAGTGAATCTCATGGTTGGAATGCAGTAATGGAAGGGTGTAACCTATTCCAAAGAAATAGACCAAACAGGAAAGGAAGAGAAGTAGCATTCTATATCAAGGTTGTATACACCTATAAGGAGATCCATGGCTTAAAGCGTGAAAAACAGGTAACCCTATAAATGAGAGACTTCCAAGACAGCCCATTCTCAACAGCCCTTCTCAGGTTGTGTGAATGCTATATCAGTAAGTATTTGTCATTTGGAGCCAATGAGAACAAACGAGTGCAAGAAACTCCCACCTGTTTTGGTGTAAATTGGTGCATGGGAGCTCAGTTCTGCACACAGTCAGCATGCATCTTCAGCTGTGGTACGACATTCAGCACCAAGTGAATCTTCAAAACTGTGGATCCCATCTCCTTAACATCTTGACAGAAAGTGGAGGAGGAGGAGGAGGAGAACGACAACAAAATCAGTGAAACTTGATTTATTTCAGAGATGTTCATGTGGGCCAGAGCTAGAAGGAAGTACATTGGAAGACATTCTGGCATATATATAGAAGTTGCTTTTTGTTTGTGTCTTTAAAGAAGGATGTTGTTTCCTGAACAGTTAGTATACTTCTGAATTAAGATTCCCTATCTTTCCTGACCTCATTTATTGGCAGGAGCTGTAGCAGTTTTAGGGTAAATCCTAAGCAAATTAGATGAGCAGAATTCTTTTACAAGTTTAACTTCCAAATAAAATATTTCTTGGGCTGCAAAAATTTCCTAGCCAAGCCTATCTAGAGTACCACAACACAACAGCCAATGTAAGGAGGTGGTGGATATTATATTTACTCCCCAGCAGTTAGGTCTGGCTTTGACATTGTGCAGCCAGTCCAGCCCCTTGACCCTGTAAGCCAGTTTGTAGTTTGATTTACAGGACAGCATGAGGGAGGCACTGGAGCAAGATGCCCGGACAAAAGATCATGAAGGTGGGGAAATGGTTTTAAGAGATGGTATACCTTGCAGAGGGGAGACAGAATGTCTGTACCAGAAGGGTTAAGGGCTATGATCTGAAGGCAGTGTCATGATGTAAAGGCAGCAGGACATTTTGGATTTATTAAAACCTTACACCTGGTCACGCACCAATTCTGGTGTCCTGTACTGAGACAGGATGTAGAAGCCTAGATCAAAAGCTGCCCAGTGTGTGAAATAGCTAAGCAAATGAGGGTGATGTGGTGTGGAAGCCATGAGGATTGTTACAACCTGTCACTATCCTCCTTATTCCTGTGTTGAAATTGGCATGGACTTTATAGTGAACTTTCCTAAAAGTAAGAAGAAAACAGTGATTTGGGTGGTGACTGACCTGTTTTCAAAGCAAGCCCATTTCATGCCCTGCACTTCAATCTTGATGGCTCCCCAACTGCCCAAGTTATTTGTGCAACATGTTTATACATTTCATGAGGTCTCCAATAAGACTGACAGAGTGGCCCAGTTAACCTCCTAGTTTTGAAGGGCTTTCCTGAAGCTCCTAGGTATCAAACAGGGACTGAGCTTAGTCTATTATCCCCAAATGGATGGTCAGAATGAGAGGGTCAATCAGATCCCTGAGCAATACCCATGGTGTTATATTAATTTCCAACAGGATGATTGGGCTGACTTATTGCCCTTTGCTGAAGTGGCTTATAACAACTCCTTCCAACTAGGCATGGGTCATTCACCATTTCAGGTGGTTTGTGGACAGAACCTCAAGCCTTTGCAACCATTTCAGTGAAGGAGGAATCCATTCCCTTGGCTAAGTTGGCCAAGTGAGTCAAAGCCACATGGCCTGGGATTATAAGTGCTTTGTAGCATGCTAAGGACTTTTATAAAAAGTAGACTGAGATAAATAGGGCTCCAGAGTGGGACTTTAAGGTGCGGGACTTGGCATACCTGTCAATCAAATTCTTGAGATGCCAGCAACCTTCAAAGAAGTTGGGTCCAAAATATGTGGGGCTTTTTCCTATAAAAAGAATAGTAAATTCTGTGATTGTCAAATTGATGCTGCCTAAAACATACTGTCATTTGTATCTGTTTTCTATTCCAGATTGCTAAACCTTGCAGCTAAATCAGATGCCTGGTTTTGTATGAAGCCCATTCCACCCCACTCCCTCTGTGAAGATTGATGACTGGTAGCATTTCAAAGT
The DNA here is from genome assembly GCA_948474755.1 of Ctenosaura bakeri. Taxonomy (NCBI): domain Eukaryota; kingdom Metazoa; phylum Chordata; class Lepidosauria; order Squamata; family Iguanidae; genus Ctenosaura; species Ctenosaura bakeri. The sequence continues at coordinate 354,721 of CAOLHI010000531.1, forward strand.
TAAGTAAATCCTGGACTCTAGACAACACAAAGACTGCCTCCACTGTTTTGTTTAGTTGGAAGGAATTTCTTATGGGAAAATCTGAGTGGGTTGATTATCATCATGGTAGGGCTTCAAAACAGCTCCGGGACTTTCACAGGAAGTACCCTGATAAACCAGTTCCAGTGTGACATCACTAGTCAAGTCAAGAGGTGTTAATGGATATGGTTTCATTATTTTCTGATTTTTACATGTTCTAATGCCTTGTCTTATATAGCATGATGCATATGATTCCATTGCTTTTCATGTATCTTTATGCTTGTATGTGCTCACTGTTCTTTGGAAGCTTTTAGGGATAGGATTTGCTTGGGGCAGAAGATTGTCAGAGGGCCACTGCTACTCCTCTGCCATGCTTAGCTGTACTGTAGCCATATTGCTGTGTTTACTTCAATGTTTGGGTAATGTAGGGTGTCAGGTAGCCTGACATAGGGGGAGAACCTGGTTGGAGTATGGGAACCAAAGTCATTCTAACAGACTGGTACAATCTGGATCGTGTGGGACTGAAATGGGAACAGGAAAGATTTGGGAGGGGCATGAGGAGTTCTTAAAATCAAAACTTGCATTGTATCTTCAGTTCTGGAAAGAGCATTGTTTGTGTGCTGAACCTAATCTCTAATAAAAGCTTTCTTGATATATCCATGAAGATTGGTTATTGAATTAGGACAAGACATTATAAAAAGACACATAGCTTATACATAAAGATAATGCCAAGTCATGCAATGATATTGCATCTGAACCTACAGCAGATGACAAATCATGGTTTGCAAGGAGGTGCCAAATCAGGACATTAAATTATGATCACACGTAGGACCATTGCTTCACCTCAACATTCTGCTGTATAAGGAAAAAGGAGTGAACATCTTTGCCGAACAGATGGAAAATGAGAGCAGACTAGGATCTCCAAACTATGGTTTGCCTGTTGCATGCCTTGGAATTCAAATCATATAAGTACTGCTAATCATGGTTTGGCATGATTTCCTAATTAAGCAACAGTGAATAATCATGTCATACATATATTTTGTTGTTGGTGTGTGCCTTCAAGTTGTTTTTGACTTGTGGCAACCCTAAGATGAACCTATCACAGGGTTTCCTGGGACTGAGAGTGTGTGATGCATCCAAGGTCACCGTGGGTTTCCATGGCTGAGCAGGGAATCGAACGCTGGTCTCCAGGATTGTGGACCAATGCTCAGACCAGTACACCACACTGGCTCTCTCATACATGTATTAGGCATTCTGAAAAGATAGTGTAAAGTGATTCAGTTTAGCTTTTAATGTTTGAATACATAAACCCTATATCCCATTAACTAATCCCAACTAGAGTAGACTCAATGAATCAAGTGTTAAATTGCGAGTCAATGTGTAGGTAAATTTTATGGATTCAATGGGTCTACTCCAGTTGGTAGACTAGCAACAGGCTATAGGATTATGTGTGGCAATAAATCTTTCTGGGCCTTTATTTTGATTGCACATTAAAACAAAATAAATTCCTTATAAACAGATGATAGTTCCCTGGCCCTTTTTGCTGCCTTCATTGATCAAACATCCTGGAGTGGGCAATTTTCTTCTTGAGATAAAAGGGGGGCATTTTATTGTAAGTGGATTTTTTTTTTCTTTGATGGATCAATCTCTCCAGTATTGGATTAGCAAAAAGGAGAACATCCCCCCGGTTTATTGGTTACTTGCAAGGATGAGATCTATAATTTTATGACTGACATTGTTAATTAACTGGAAAAAATGTTGATTGGTTGTTAGTCTGACACTTGCTGTCATCCAGCTCTTGAGAGCTAAGTATTAAGAAAGCCTTGAGATAAAACTGCAAGCAAAGAGAGTGGGTCCTCATTATTTCATCTTGTCTAAAATGCTGGTAGCCTTTGTACCTAGGTTCAATGAGACTGTAGTACACAATCTAGCCATACAATAACTGTATGTATTCAGAATCATCTAACTTTTAATCCCAAATGCTTTCTTTGGGAATGATTTTGTGTATCTAGGACCAAAATTGAAATGTCAGTGGTAGAACTCACTAGGATCCTGCATATTTAGTATAAACCAGTTTGAATGAAAAGCCCCTGGGAGGCCTTGGCAAGTCATATCCTTTCAGCCATTGTTGTTGCTGTTGTTATCTGATGTCAAGTCAACTTGGACTTACAGTGACTATATGACTGAGAACATTCAAAGAGCCCTGGTCATCCACAGCCCTGGTCAGGTCTCACAAATTCAGCACTGTGTCTTCCTTGACTGAATCTATCTACTTGCAGTCTGCAAAGGGATCATGTAGCACCTTTGAGACTAACTGAGAGAAAGAAATTGGTAGCATAAGCTTTTGTAGACTTACGTCTACTTCATCAGATGCATGGAATGAAGTGTTCAGGAACACACTTTTATAACTGTGAATGATCAGATGTTACGTTTGAATAGCAACAGAAATGCAAAACTTGTGGCTATGGTGATGAGGTCACAAGTTCAATTTTAAAAATGGATGGTCATTGGAGGATAAAGGCAGGAAGAAAGCCAAGGTGGGTAGATAAACATATGAGTGGTGGAGGGAGTTACTGGAATGTAGTGGGATTCTGTGTAGGAACCAGAAATGAGATGAGATTAACTAAGAGGGCCCTTATGAGCCTGGGGTGTAAATGAGTGTTATAATATGTGAAGTGTACCAGGAAACGATTATCTCTGTTCAACCCACTGTCAATGGACTGGAATTTGTGGATATATTCCAATTCTGTTGCTCATGAGGGCTCTCTTGGGCAGTTTATCACATCTCCTTTCTGGTTCTCAGTCAGCATCACAGTATATTCCAGTAAACGTATGTTTTTGAGAAATAGAATTGAGCAGTTGTTATTTAGCAAGGGGCTGCCAGGATGTTACTACATAGGACTGCCAACAAAGTGATAGATGCACAAGTGAACTGGTGTGCAACAGGACCAATACACATAAGGACACTGGCTAGGGATGCCAATGTGCCAATTGCTAGAGCCTGATATTCATGGGGACACTCTTGCTGGTGCCTTGTATGCATCTCTGCAATTCACTAACAGGGATTCTTAGCACCTCTGCTATGTATCTAAGGATGCATAAAGTTACCAGCCATTGTTTTAAAATGTAATAATTGGTAGCCTCAGGTTTCAGTGTTTATTTTAAGAAATAGTTTTTAGGTATTGTTTCTAGGGGCTATATGAACAAACTGGGGCCATTTTAGTATCATTTTTTAAAAATTAAAAAAAGTAATTAAAGTAAGCATTGTTGTTACTTATTTTTATTTATACCCTGCCTTTCCTTCAAAACTGGGACTGAAATCAGCTGCCCAATTCAAATGAGTGCAATATAGCTAAAGACACAAAAAAGGAATCAATATTAAAATAGAATCAAACTATTAACAACATTAAAACAATTTAAACCATCTGATTAAAATAAAAGAAAGGAATTAGAAACAGTACGATTAAAGCAATACAGCACCCTTTTAAAAGCCCTTTCCTTAAAAACTTTCCATTCTATGCCTTTGGGAATAGAAAAACTCCTTTGCCTGCAGCTCAAAGGACAGGAAAATTCATTTCAGACAGCTGGGGCAGGGAGAGTAGGAATATTTGGTATCTATATCAAGCAAAATGCAGTGTAGCCAGTGCAATAAGATCTTACAGAACAGGACAAAAATATTCAGAATGCTCTTGTAAGTTTCTTTTTTTTTTTAATGGAAAAATTTACATTTATTGTTTCAGGAAATCCATCTTGGGATAGGAAAGGAGATGGGCAAAAGAAGATTATCTAAATATCAATAGAAGTGCCTGTTAGGGTGGATATACAAATCACACCTCACTGTATCCCCAGATGGACACAGAGCTGGCTTGAACCCCCACGCACAAGGTACGAAGGTAGAAAAGGACAGGAAAGAAAGACGAACAAACACACACACACTTATAACTTTGGCCAAAGCATCTCAGGAAGGATGATTTATTCTTTCAGGCTTCCCTTCTTACACTTTTTTAATGTTTATATTAAAGAATGCTTACAGGAAAGAAAAAATTCAAGCATCAGCATTAGCAGAGTCAAAGCTTGTACACGCATTACAGTCTATCTGATCCTTAACATTCTTAAGTTTGTGTTGTTTCAAGCAACATCCTGGGTCATTCCCAAAGACATCTTTCACAACAGCAGTGTCCCTGTTTGCACATACTGATTATAAACAGGCAGAGCAGAATAAACAATTCTAAAGCAAGGTTGCTTGGTGAGCTACAATTGTCCAAACATATCAATCAATATTAAATGACTAACAACTATGAATTCTCCAGTAAATTTCCAAGCACCAAATTTCCAGCCCAACAAGCCCCTGAAATCTGGGTCTGCTCTGTACACCCAGATCCTGGGGCAAGAAACTCATGGATGCTCTACTCCCAGACAAAAAGAACAACTAACTTTTGGAAGAAGAGGGAAGTGACCTCTGCAGGCAGGAAAGAAACAAAAAGACTTAGATCAAAGAAAGAAATAGAGAGATGAAACAAAAGGATAGGCCTTCTCTTTAGAATTCCCTCTCACTAATCACTTTATACAAATTTTGATGTCTCTTTGCTTTCACCAGGGAGTTCCAGAGCCTAGAGGCAGTCACTAAGTAGCCCATGTCTTGCATCAGCACCAGCCATATCTGTGAGATGGTCTGCCAGATAGCCTGAACCTAATCTGTATAGGGCTTTAGACATTGTAATGAGCTCTTTGGATTGTGTCAATAGGCAGTGGAGCTGCTGTAGCAGGGGTGTTTTATGGTATTACTAATATGTCATTCTTTAAACAGTTTAATATTAGTGCTCCTCAAAGTGGTGATTCCTGGACTGATGACAGTCTCTGGTGAGTTTCCCAGAAAGAAAAAGAAAATGTAGTCAGTGGGTGCAGACATGGTGCTGGTCCTGGGCATAATGGAAAAGAAAAACTTCCCATCCCCCACATCAGATAACCTGAGAAGCATTGATTTAGATAATAAAAGTTTACTATAGTTAAACATATAAAAGTTTAAATAACAAGCAACAAATAGCAGCAATGTGTTACTTTAAAAAAAAAAGTAATAAATCTTCCCCTCCCCTTTCTCTTCCTTCTCCTCCAGCTGCTGCAACCTCTGGATAGTGCCTTACTACTACTTCTTATCTAGAACAAATGACATTAAAGTGCCTTCAAGCTGCCTGTCAATTTATGGTGACCCCTTGAATTTTATAGGGTTTTCTTGGGCAAAAAATTACTCAGAGATGGTTTTCAGTCCCTTCCTCTGAAATATCTGAGTAGCTCAACAGCACTTGGTATGAGTTAAAGGAGAAACTGAAAAAAATGCTTTAAAGGTCGCCACTAGAAGTTTATTTTTGTAGTTGCTACTGAAATGATAGAACTTTGGGGGGCGAGAGATCGCTTATTGTTTTCCTCCATTTCTTTTGCCTTAGCTGCTGCAGTTTGTTGTGTGCTTTCAAGTTGTTTTTCTGGGAGGGGATGGTGGTAAGGCCATTTTTATCGTTCTATATCCCTCCTTCAGATTTGGTAAATTTAGAGGAACATGTAGGTTAAATATATAAAGTTATATTCTTTAGTAGGGAAATAGAAATATTCAGATTACGGAAAATTAATAAATGTTGGCAAATTTATGTAAATATGGAATAAGTGCACTAAGTTATGCTGATGACTGGTCTATACCGCCACATTTAGTTAGATGGGTTTAATAGTTTAGTAGTTTGGTGTATGTTGCATTTAGTTTTTGTAATTATATGGTATGTATGTCTTGTGTATGTATGTATTTTGTATTAAGTATTTAATAAAATTAAAAAAAATTAAAAAAAACATAGATAAAAAAAAACAAGTTGTTTTTGACTTATGGCAACCTTAAGGTGACCCTATTACAGGGTTTTCCTGGCAAGATTTGTTCAGAGGGAGTTTGCCTTTGCCTTTCCCTGAGGCTGAGAGAATGTGACTTGCCCAAGGTCACCTGGTGAGTGTCCATGGCTAAGCTAAGATTCACACCCTGGCTTCCAGAGTTGTAGTCAAATGCTCAAACCACTATACCACTTTGGCTCTTACTTTAAAAAAAAATTCCTAGTACAGTATAATGAAGTATAATAAACAGACATCAGACTTATCTTGACATCTCCTTCATCTTGCTTCTTGTTCAGTTCTAAGGCTGACCCCAAGGGATAGTGCATTAGGGGTTTGGGGGTAGGGAGCAATAGTCCAACATATCTGGACAGTCCATGAAGGAAGCCTAGCCAAATGCTTACCAATAAGCAGAACTCAATTTCCACAGCTGCAAGGAAACAGCTGCTCTCAATTTTTGTGTCTGCTTTTTTCCATTAAGTTCAGAGGCAAAGAAATTATGTTTTTCATTGTATTGCGAGCTCAAAACCTGTTGCTGGTACAATGCTATGCTGTCTTGAAAACAAATGAAGGCTAAATGCCAGTTTGGGAAAACTCTCTTCTTTTGTGCTGATTGACATTTATTTTCAGGGGAAAGAAAAGGGATTGATTGTATTAATATGCTCTTTTCCTTTGGCAAATTCATAGCATTTGCATTCGGCAGACACCCAAGAACATAAAAACCAACCACTCCAGAGGTATAGCTATTGGAATAAGAAGGAAAATGAAAGCATTCCAACTCCAAATAAGAATTCTGTCACTGCAAATGAAATTTTCTGCAGTCTCCACATTTCAAGGAGTTTAGAGAATGAGGCATTGAAAATTGTTCACAACTAGTCTTATATTTGCTGTATTTGCTTGGTAATTTTGGCTGCCTCTTTCTTTTAGGTGCTTATAGGTGCTTTTTAGGTGCTTTTAGGTGCTTAAGGTTGTGAGTTCGATCCTGCCGGGCTCCAAGGTTGACTCAGCCTTCCATCCTTTCACAGGTCGGTAAAATGAGTACCCAGCTTGTTGGGGGCATGTATAGAAGTGTTTCGAAATACATGCTATTTGTAAGTTGTTTGCCACCTCGATCCATATGGAGAGGCGGGATACAAATAAATAAATTTAAAAAAATAAAAATAAAAAATATACTGTATTTCTCTCTCTTTTTTTAATTTGAAAATTTAAAAGATTTAAACATAAACACAAAAATATAAGCAGTACATCGAAAAAGAAAAAAAAATAAACTGAAAATTACACTTGATTTTACAATTGAACAAAAACCAAAACATATTTAAACTAATCTAGCAAAATTGACTGAGCTAAATTAAAAAAAAAGAAAAAAGAGCTAATTAAAAATGGTTCCCGCCCTTGTTAAAAACAACCTGCTTATATAGTTGTCCTTGTCATTACTTAAAATTACTGCTAAATTTGTTGCTCATTATAATTATACTCATTAACTATTTTAAATTCTAAATTTCTTAGCTTTCTATTTTATATTAAATATCAACGTTATTAGTCACTGTGAGATATTATTATTTAATTCTAAAAACTGTTGATTAATCCTCAGTAGGTCTATTACTAAATACATCATACATGTATTAAACATATTAAAATAGTAGCAACCAATAATCTTATTTAATTTTCATAATATTCATAATAATTCATAATATAATTCATAATATTAATAATAACAATTACAATAACAGTAAAATTAAATATTGAAAGGAACAGTAATATGCAAGTTCAAAACCCTAAAATCATAAATTCACCCTTATTTTCCCTTAAATAATCCATTAAAAACCTCCATTCTGAACTGGTGCCTATACAGTATTTCTAAATGTTTGACTGAAGTTTTAATTTACTGCAATGCTAGAAATTTAGGGAATGAGGAAAATTTCATCAGTGGGTAGGATTCTTGTCTGAATGCACCCATTCTCTAGCTACAGTTCTAAACCAGTCAATACACTAAATGTATTTTGCCATTAATATATAGGCCTTTTCAGCACTGGGTTTTTAAAACAGTGCAGAGTGTCCTCCAGAAAGGACATCTACACCTGGGAGCGGACTGGGTCCAGACTACTTTGTGTAGTTCCGGACTTCAGCCCGCTCCAGAACGACCCAAAGTGGTAATTCAGGATGCTTTTGAAAGACCGCTTAAAGCAGGTCTTTCAAAAGCACAGGGCGTGCCACTCCGTTCCAGCGTTCTGGTGCAGATTTTCAGGCTTGCACCACTGAGAGCCTGCAGATCTGCCGGGGGCGGGCTTTAGACTGACGAGCTTCACCGGTTGGTGGAGAGCCTCGACCAACCGGAAGCCACCATTTTCATCTCCGGAGCAGTGCGGACCGGTGGCCACGGACTGCTCCGGACCAGCCTGGACCCTCGCATAGAGCACACAGGTCCAGTGAATACCAGCACGGGGCGATTCCCTCACCCAGTGCGGAAAAGGCCATAGTTTGAAGTTCATGTATTGCTTTCTTTTTGTTCCTATCCAGGGCTGCTTTCTTTTGTTTCTGTTTCTTTGCTTATACAAGGGCTGTTTTACCCACATAGTGCTGTTTTAGTTTGCATAATTATTATGATACATATTGTGGCATAAAGTTCATGCCAAAACATAGGATTCCTGAGGATAACCAACAGTTAAACACAATTGGGGCACAATGTCAGCTGCCATCATGAACATCTTTCAGAAGAGGAGGCATGGAATTTGCTCTTGGGAGACTCAATTAAGCTGTGTGTTGTGTAGAACTATGCATGCATTGGGTGATGACATCTTTGTTCTGCCTAGCTTTTACTTGCATTGGAAGAAACAAGAGAACTCTTAGGCCATTTTCGCACTACAGTGTTAAACTGCTGCTATTCCACTTTCAATACCCTGTGGAATTCTGGGGTTTGTAGTTTACTGAGACCAAAGAGCTCTTTGGCTGAGAATTCGAAGTGCCCTTCCCTAAACTACAAACCCCAGAATTCCATAGGAGGTTGATAGTGGAATAGCAGCACTTTAACACTGTAGTGCGGAAATGGTCTCACTCATGATATCCTTCCATGCTTTTTTTTTTTTTAAAGGCATGAGGCTCTTAATGAACTGGAAATATGCATGTCAATTTTAAAAAGGGGGAAGGAGCTGATGGTGGAATTCATTAGGAAGAAAAAGCTCAGAGACACTATCTTTACCATAACTTAATTAGTCACTAGATCTGGGACCAGATCAAGCATATCCTCCAATTGTCCCAACTTGGGCAGGAACAATCCTGATTAATCTTCTATCATCCCCCTTTTTCAGCTGCTTCTAAAATATCCAGTTTCTCTCTCCTGCTCCCACTTTCCTACTTTGTCCCCAGCTTACTTCAATTGCTACAAACTGACTAAAAAGTCCAAAAGTTGTTTGCACTCAATTAATTCAGCATGTGGGAGACGGAAGAAGGGGAGGGGCTGGGTCTTCCACTTCCCAGAAGGCTTGGGTAAAAGTAAACTGCCGCAGCCTCTGCTAGCTTGTGTGTTCTTCCACATTAATAACTTTTGCCATCTTGGCCACATCCTAATGTTGCTTGGCTATACATGTCCTGGTTTTCTTCTGTGAAATGTTGGAGGGTATGCATAAGGCATGCTCAGCCCCTACCTATGACAAGGTCAAGAGCATTAATCCACCACATTACCCCCAGAATGACTGAGACTGGAACGGATAGGTCAGTTTTACAGTCTGTTTTCCTGGTTTCCTTTAAAATGAATGTAAAATGTGAAATTAGTTTTTTTTTAAAATTCTCTTTGTGTGTCTGTGTGTGTGTGTGTGTGTGTTCCTTTACAGCATGGGTAGCCAATTTCAGGTCATGGGGCCACTTATCTGCCTCTGAGACTACCAAAAATGTGTGTGGGGGTGTGTGTGTGTGCGTGCTCAGAAGTAGCAGAAAGTCTATTCCTGGTTTTGGAAAATGGTAACAGCACTGGAGTCCCCTGTGACCTATTTCAATAGAAAACTGCAGCTCCCAGAGGTTTCTAGGAAAGAGAAACCCCTCTCCCAGTTTCTTTGTGTCAGAAAATGCAGTCTATGGGAGTGTGGTTGGGTACTGGGGGTGAAATACCAGCTCCATAAAGCATGGAACAGATTCAGAGGGAGACAACAAAGATGATCTGGGTATGGAAACCAAATTCTCTGAGGAAAAGCTAGAGGAATTGCTTTGGTGTCATAATATACCCTCTCAGATTTGAGGAATCTGAAACAGAGGAGTCAGATTGCCATGGTTATGGCTCCAGAGAATGGCAGCCTCTCAGAATCTGAGGAGCTCAGGGGCTAAAACAGTTGAGGGTCCCTCTGCTCAGCAGGGTTTAGAAAATGTCAAAGACACACCCTCTTCCTCTGACAATTCCAGAAGAGATAAGGAGAGGCTTTGTAGACCCAAGCATCTGTTAATAGGAAATGCTTACTAATTAAGCAACTGGCATCCAGAGACAGCTGACTGTAAATCTGGCAACAGTTCCCTGAAGTGTTTGTTGCTTACTATGAGTTCCATCCTGGGGACTGGCAGTGCTCTTGGTGTTTGTGTGTTCTTTATCTTTGGACTGGCTGCAGCTGAGGCCTCTGTGTCTTAGGCCCTTTCTGCACCAGGCAATTAGAACAGGGCAGTGAGTCCTCTCATGGAGATCATCTGCACCTTGGAGCAGACTAGGAGCGGACTACTTACCAGAGATCCACACGTCAGTCTGCTCCAAAGCAATCCCAAGTAGTCCTCCAGCGTGTTTTTGAGAGACCAGAAAAAAACAGGTCTTTATTTTCCTGGAATGCGCCATTGCGTTCCTGCTCCCTTGTGCAGATGCGCAGGCTTGCACCAATGTGAGCCTGCAATCTGCAGAGGGTGGGCTTTAGGCGTGGCGAACTTCAGCAGTTGGTCAGGACCCACAACCAACCAGAAGCAGCCATTTTGGAAGCCAGAAGCCACCATTTTGGAAGCTGGAGCAGTGCGGATCTACAGACCTCACACTGCTCCCATTCACCCTGGACCAAGGAGGAGGCTTGCGGAAGGGCTTCAGGGACAGTCCACGTTGCTTTGGACCCCAGAAGAAGCGGTAGGTAATGGCACGGAGCGATTCCCTCGCCTCGTGCAGACAGGGCCTTACTCTTTGTTGGCTTTGTTTATCTAGATTACTGGCTTGGTGTATTGTCTCCTGGATCAGCTGATGACCTTGCTCCTGTTCCTCTTTCCATCTTACTGAATTACCTGTTACTGATTTGGGCCATTTCCGCACTATACTGTTATAGTGCTATTAGTCCACTTTCAACATCCTATGGAATTCTAGGGTTTGCAGTTTAGGAAGAGGCATTTAGAATTCTCAGCCAGAGAACTTTTTGGCCTCAGTAAACTATAAACCTCAGAATTCCACAGAAAGTTGAAAGTGGAGTAATAGCACTATAATAATGTAGTGCAGTTCTACAGAGGGTAGAGAATATGATAACACTGAAGGGTTGTCACAGTGAAAAGAACAAAAACTGGTTTTTCACTTCTCCAGAGGGCAGGACCAGACCTATGGCTTATGTTACAGGCAGGCAGATTTTGGTTGAACTTCAGGAGAAACATTATGATAGTAAGAGTGGCTGGACAAGGGAAACCATTACTCAGACATATGCTGGGCCGTCACTCTCTTTTGAAGCAGTCATCTGCTATAGATGCTGTAGCTCTGGATGTGCAGGATCAAACATCTGGTTGGAATAGTGGTTTTCAAGACTTCTTTCAACTCTTGTGATTCTATGCGGTCCTGCATTACATTAATCGAGGTAAATACACCGGGAGCCATTTCACACTGCATGGTCATGACACTGTGATAGAATTCTGGGTTTGTAGTTTGGTAGAGCACTAGAAGTCTCTGGCTGAAAATTCTAAATACTCCTCTTTAAATTGCAAATCCCACGAGTCCATAGCATGTTGCTATGGCAGTTAGTGGAATCATAGCACTATAGTTATATAGTGTGAAAGAGCCCAGGTTGGACATAATATATTTTCATAGAATCTTCAAGTTGGAACAGCCCACAAGGACCATCTAGTCCAATCCCCTGCCAGGGAGGAATACACAAAGCATTCCTGAGAGATGCCTATTCAACCTCTGTTGAAGGACCCCCCAAAGATGGAGAGCCACCAACCTATGAGGCAGTCTACTCCACTGGAGACCCATTCTTTTGTGCTAAATGGCACATTCCCTGAGAAGAGTTCCTACTCAGAATGTTCTTCCCAGTGAAATAGGAAAAAAGGTAATCCTTGTAAAACATGCATCTCTATACAGACTTCTTACTATGTTCTGGGAAGACTCCAAATCTTTACAGCAGATTTTTGGGTTGGGGTCTGGGGGAGGTTGATAAAGATTGCTTCCCCCCTGTTCTGCCAGTAGAAAGACTCCATTGGATCCAAAGACTTCCACAGTTGGAAGATGCTGAAATATACATAGTCAATGGTATAACCACCTACCTTAGCCTTAAAGCACTGATCAGGCTGCATCCAGTTTCAAGTGAGATGTCTGAAGTATGTATGTATGGAGTAGGTGAACTGTATTTTTGATTGCATCAGCTCTCATGAGAAGCTGCTTTGAGACAAGAAAAAAAATTGAAAGTATTCAGTCTAAAAGCACAAACAGGGGAAAGGAGACAATCTAATCTAAGAATCCCTCTATGCACCTGTCAGCAAGGAATCATTGAAAAACCAGCACAAATACCTAAAATGTACAGCAGTGTTCATTGAAATGCCGTATTGTATTAACATATCAGTCTTGCATTCAGAAAATGATGTGTGCATGTGAGGGAATGCATTTCTTTTATTAATGGGGATGAAACCCATATAAACAAGCCTTAGATCTGGTTGGAGAATTAGACTGTTAGGGGGGAAAGACGAGCTTTGAAAGATGAGAAGGCTGAGGCAAATCATTCCTAGGAGAATTGCTTTGGTATTTGGGAGTGTGATTGAAATCTACATCATAAGAGCAGCAGCACTGAGTGTATGTTTTGTTGTTTGAAATGACTTGGGGCTAGGGAAATATATGCTTGTTAAAAACTCTATTATGGCTATTGAGTTCGCCAGTCAGAAAAAGAAAGGTTTGAGTGCTGCTTAAACTCCCAAAGACAGCTGAAGAATTGTATCTTCACCTCTAACTGTAACGGAAGCACCTGAAGCATTTTTCTCTGTGGGTGATACTCTTTTGTGATACTGAGGCCTCCAAAAAGATGACAAACTGTGGTGCTGTTTGAATGCTTTAACAGTAACTTTGGGAGAGAGCTACAGTATTTCTAAGGAACATAGTACATGACACAAGTCCTGTATGCTAAGGTTATGCATTTTCTTCAAATGAAACATGAACCCAAGGTGAAACTACAGAGCTTTGAAGATATTTAGGCCATCTCAGAACAGGTGAATCTAGCCCAGAAACAAAAGTTACTGGGGATCCCAGTGTGTAAAGAGGGCTTTTTAAGCCATTCCTCTTCACCTCAGTGGAGGTGACATCCTATGCATGTCTACTTAGTTGAGTTCAATAGGACTTTCTTCTAAGTAGGTCACGTGTGTTTGTCTGTGTATGTATGCACACCTTCAATTTGGCTGTTGATTTACAGAGACCTCATGAATCTCATAGGGTTTTTCTTGCTGTTGTTGTGTGCCTTCAGTTCTTTTCCGACTTATGGTGAGCCAAGGTGAACCTGTCTCAGGGTTTTTTAGGGCTGAGAGTGTGTGATGTGCCCAAGGTCACTCACTGGGTTTCTATCACTGAGCAGGGAATTGAATCCTAGTCTCCAGGGTCATAGTCCAACACTCAAACCACTATACCATTCTGGCTCTCAGGGTTTTCTTAGGCAAGGAATAGTCAGAGGTGTTTGTCAGTTCCCTCCTCTGGCATACAGCTTATAGCACCTGGTGTTCACTGATGATCTCTGATCCAAGTACTAAATAGAGGTGATCCTGCTTAGCTTCCAAGATCAGACAGGATCTCATGCTTTCAAGGTATTTAGGCAGTAAGTGGGTATCACTGGTGTTTAAACAGAACCTAGTAAATGCCAGTCAAATGCCTTTGGGGAGGGAGTTTTAGAGACACAGCACAGCATAGTAAAAAACAGTTTCTTCTTACTCTTTTCTCTGGTTTTGTTTAGTGGTGCTGATGCCTACCTTGGAGACCCTGACAGTGAGGAAGATTCTGAGTCTGAGGCAGGAGTTTCCCCAGAAGCTTGCTCAGGGGAAGATAATAAACAATAGCAGAGGCCTGAGCAGGGGGAACAAATATCAGAAGATGAGGCAAACACAGACTCTTACTGTGCAAGAGAGATGACACCAGAAAGAGGGACTCTGCCACTCAACTTTTTAAATAACAAATGAGCCCTAATGAGGGAACACCTGTGGCAATATCATTAGTGAATAAAAGGCAGCCAGCTGGCCCTTTCCTTTCAGGTGGTTGAAGGTTTGTGCCATGGTCTCTGGATTCCTGACTATCTTGGACCTTTGCTTGTTTGATGATGACTTGGATTTGCCCTGTGGATTTGTTTGCTTTGGAACTTGAATTCTGTTTGGACTACCCCTGCTGTATCCTTTGTGGGTAAGCACTACTCTGATACTTGCTACTTCACTGCCTGGTCTACCCTGGACATGACAGCTGGTGGCTGTGATGTCAATGTGGTGAAGAATATATTCCAGTTTTTAGTTTGAACTGTGAATGAGTTACCCAAGGAGCTGAAAACTATATGAGTAACAGAGTTCAGAATCTTGGCCAGATGTTTTAAATTGCTGTTTAAAATCCTGAGTAGACTTATTGGGCATCAACAGTTGCTGCCACTGTTTTTACTCCCATTTTAAGTTTCATTATTGTTTTGTTTTAGACAGAGTCTTAAAATGTTGCTCTTCACAGGGAACTTGAGAGAAAACTAGTTTCTATGCTTTCTTTCAGAGGCAGGGTGATGTAAGTGGTTTGAGAGTTGAACTAGGACTCAAAAAATCAGGGTTCAAATCGCTGCTTCTCATGGAACCCATTAGAAGACCTTGAAAAAGTCATACTCTCTCAAGCTAAAAGGAGAGCAATGGTAAACTTCCTCTGAATAAACCTTCTTAGGAAACTCTATCAAAGGGTCACCCTAAGTTAGAGTTGTCTTGAGCACTCATAACAGTTGGGTTATAAACTCTCTTTAATGCTTTGTCTTGTTTTGTTGTTTAATTCTATGTTATGGTTTTATTTCATCGTTAGGCAGTTTATGTCGTGAAAGGTAGAATATAAAAACCTGAAATTAATGATGGTGATCTATCTTGCAGGGATATTTGTAATGCTAAAGGAACAGGGTAAGGACTGAAAATATGCCATATGAATGTCAAGAGTTATACCCTGATGTACTCACATTAAGTCCAGTTCTTGCTTCTCTCTAACTAGTGACATTTATTTCACTGTTCTGATTGCATATCATGTAACACAGGAGGCTACCTTATCCCAGAGTCCAATTATTTGTTTAGCTTATTATGGCTTATTTGTTGAGCTTATTATTAAGATTTATATTCTATCCTTGCAACATGTCATTAGAGGTGCATGTAATAAAATACCAAAAACACCACAAAGTAACTAATACATACACATAAGTTTGAAACAGAAAACAAATAAAAAAGCAAATAGCAGCGGAATAAAAAGAGTGTCAGGATGAAAATGATCCATTTCCTTTTTGCCTCTGCCATCCTTTCTTCCTCCATCTGAGCAAATTACAAATTCTGTAAATCCTGACATTTTATAAGCCAATCTCTTATAGGAGATTATTAGACATAACTCTCTTTGCATGATTTGAACACTTTTGATAGCTTGTTTTTTGTTTTGCTTTGTTTGCTTTATGCTGGAGGGTTATGTTATACGCATCCTTGTCAATATGACTCAGAAACCATTTGATACTATAGAGTGAAATCCCTACTTTATAACACAATCTTGTGTGTATCTCCCCTAAAATAAGTCCTGCTGAGTTCAAATAGAACTCACTTCCAGGTGAGAGCGTTCCCAACTGCAGCCTCAGTAACTTTATCCAAAGGTTTGAAAAGAAGCCAGCATGCTAGGGAGTTCTTCACCATTTTAGTGAGTTGTACTTTTAAGAAGAAACTGACATTGACCTTTATATATAGATATTCGGGCTGAGCAACAGAGCCAAGTAATAAAGAACAGTTCAAGTGAAGCATAGAAATGTAAAGAGACGGCATTTCAGAATGAATCCACTGAAACCACCAGGGTCAGGAGGAGCCAGAACACATTATCCAACCTATTACCATTAAAATGAGAGAGAAGTCATTGGTCTGAAGATGAATAACTCAACAGAGAGCCAATAATCTTTAATAGGACACTTGAAGTTATTCTCCCCATGATGTTTTGGAGGTGCTTTGATGTCATTTTAATTATAAATGAAATCCATATCACATAATAATGGGAGTAGCACCCTAGTTTCATTTCCATGTAACTCCTGGATGCTGTTCTAAACAGGCAAGTCGCAGTCCTGGGGCTGCATTTAAAAGCCTACTACAAATAGTCAGTTGAGACCTTTGGCAAGAATGAGTTCTTTTTCACCCCCAGCGATCTAATGGATGGGAAGAGATGCAAAAAATGAAAAGAGAGCGAGAGAAAGAAAGTAGGAGAGGGGGACAGCAGATAGGGAGAAAGAAAAAGCAGTTGCAGTTATATTGTTTGGGCCCTTTCTAGCACTATCTGCAGCAATGGCCATCACCTGCGTGTGATCCCCAACAGATTGCTCCAAAGATAATGTGACCTCCTAGCACAATTTGAAAGAAACAGAGAAGTTACAACAACTATATTTTTTGCAGTCATTTTGATTATTCCCCTTCACTTATGGTGTCATGTCATCATAATGTCATGTAACATGTTGCCTTCAATGCAGTTGTCTGCAAAGAAACCTTTGAAATGATGTATTAGGAGCATACAATCCACCACCAATTTCAGTTGCTGTAAAACTGATTAATATATATAAAAATGTCCGTGCTTCGGACAAACTCTGCCACACCTACAAGGGAGAAACATACACACACAAGCATGTTTACCTTCTATGCACAGAAATCTAACAACCTATGTGTCTGCAATTTGACTGTTCCTCAACTGTAGGTCATGTGAGAACAGAGGACTTGCCCTTCACTCTGATGCTGAGAAGATGGATTTCTTGTGGTACATGCAAGGAGGGCTGATGACCTCCTTGGCAGTGTGGCAGTGAATGTACGGCAGGTTTTATTCTGAATTTTTTAAAAAAGATTTCTTTATTGATAGCTTTTAAAAACACTAAAATTCTATGAATACATGAGAAAAAAAGAAAAAAAAACAGCATGAAGGAAACATAAAACATAAGAATTAGGGACGAAAAAGAAAAAGAAAAAAAAGAAAAAGGAGTGAATTCCATTTTTCCTTAAGTGCAGTATAACAATCAAATTGATTCGAGCCTCTCAAAGATAATTTCTAAGGATTCTCTTCTTCCCCTCCCCTGCTTCATACTTTCCAAAAAAAGAAAAATTAACTTTCTTCTACCAAGCACATTTCTAGCACAGTAAATCTATATTACTTCCTGTTACATTCCGTAACATGCTACATTTATGTGATAAACAACATCAGATTTTCTAATGTTAATACTAAATGCTACTTGCTAACTTAATTACATAAAAACTGTAGATCTGTTGCATGCTACATAACATCATTAAGTCCAAATGTTTCTATACCATTTTGTTCTCACACTGTAATTAAGTTTTACAAATAAGATGAAATTCAGTCTGTCCACAAAACATGTGCACTTAGATCTTTATTTTTTAAAAACATGTCAACTTTCACTCTTCTTATTTATTTATCCTGATCTTACGGAGTGAACGCACTTATCTGGCTCTTGAGTGTAGAAAGAAAGTGACTTTTGTGATTCCATTTTAATTAGAAGAATTCTTCACTTTTGAAATTCCAAAGGTTTATTTCAGAATTTTTTCTTTAACAAAGTAGGTTGCCAGCATGGGGCCATCAGATCCTCAGATCCAAATAGCTGTGTTTCACAGCAAAGGCAAAAGATGTCACTGCTTTGGTTCTTCCCATTCATAACATATTTACTCAGAAGTAAGTGCAAATAATGGGAGTTCCAGACCTTGATGGGTGATCCCTCATTCCCTCTTTGATTCAGGGGTAGTTTCTCCAGTCAGAGATCCCTCTGGCTGACACTTTTTACTGTCAAAGCTCTCCTTGCTGCAGAGCTTCAGCTGGGTGTGTCTGCCTGCTAGCCTGTTGGAAGTGCCTCCATCTTTTATTCTGAATTTTAAAGGCAATGTCCAAGGTATTAAGCACTATCCCCCAAACAGTTTCAGCACCTTTGTTAGCTCCTTTAAAGTTCAGATTAAAACTAGGTGTGGTTTCTCTTACTCTAATGACATAAGAGCCACCAACCTCCTCTTGTTACATGTATGCTGTAATTGTTTTAAAGGAATACTTTTCATTACTTGTATTAAAATTCACTGATGGTCATAACTGTTTGAAAACATAGTAGGCTGAATTCAGACCTGTCCTCAACCCTTGTGAATGAAAAAGCTTTTCCTGTATTTGGAAAGACAGCAAACTAGTTGAGGCTCTGATTTGGAGGCAGGTGGGAGCTGGTGGGTGTTGTCTTTTGAACAGTGCTCTGCTCATGGAGAATCTGGGTCCACAGAGTATAAATGTGCTTCTTGTGCTCACTGTAGGCCATTCTGCAGTAGTTTAAAGATACCTCCTTCCTCACCAGATGTCTAGGAAGACCACTGGTACTTAAGAACTGTTGTGTGTGACAGTGCAAGAACCTGTTTAATTCCTATTGGGGCAATTTTACATCAATTCTCTGAGAATACTATGGACACGGATTGTGCTGGGTTTAAAGCATATTGACAAAATCTACACACATTTTAATTCACTCATTCACGACTGTCTACTTCTGAGTTTTAAGGCCATTTCTGCACCAGATTGTTATAGTGCTATTATTCCACTTTCAATGTCCTATGGAATCCTGGGGTTCGCAGTTTAGGGAGGGGGAATAATAGCACTGAATCAGTCTGTTGTGGAAATGGCCTAAAAAAATGCACATGTGATGGCATCTCCCAACAAAATAAATGCTACCATAGTTTTAAATCAAAGCCAAATGAGAGAACAGTCTTTTAAATTTGTTCTGAGGAAAGAACTGAAACATATTTGAAGAATGATGATCAAGCTGCACAAAAGATAAAGAGAGTAAACAGTTGATAAATCTGGGACACAAATTATTCTGCTGAAGCGAAGGTACATTGATCTGTTATGAAAATAATGCTGTATTATTATTATTCGACACAACACTTCCAAATCTGAATCTCCCATTCTTCTCGTCCACCTGTTTACTCCTACACACAGTCTTCTATCAAGTAATATTTCTGAATAGCTGTCATCATTCTCCTTAACTTTGTTTCAAGAGATTCTCCATCCAGCTATTTTCTTTTGTCTTCTATCCTGCTGCAGCAATCATCAGACTAAACACGTTTGCGCCTTCCACCTCTACTATTTCATTTGTCTGTAGTATCAAAATAACGAAATCAAAAACTAATTTCCTAATTTTACCACCACCAGCTAATAACACCAGTCATCATGTTCTAAAAATTGCTTCGAAATTATCTAAAAGCTAGCTGCCTTTGGACCAAATAGTGGATTTCCAGTAACAAGAGGTTCTTGTTTGTGCTTAACAATAACAGTCTTGCTGGACTCTTGCAAGCTTAGGTCCTGGTATCCATTTACAAATAGAAAGGTAGAATGGGCAGTAAAGTGAAAAGTATACAGAGCTCCAGTGTTGAGAGCAAAGCAGCTTTCAGCTTAAACAAGAGCTTAAAAGCAACTATATTCCTTTCTGACAGTCACGTTCTGAATTTAGAGCCAAGCTAGACGTGTCAAGGGAAATCCACAGTCTCACCTCTAAATATCTTTTAACTTGGCTAAATTTACCTGTGCAGTGGGAGTAGGGCTTTAATGCTTTTATCCCTATGACATTTCCCCTTTTATGAAATGCCCATTCCTACAGTTTGCCACTATTTATTTACACATCTTTTTATTTGATTTCTATCTTGTCTTTCTTTCACTACAGAATCCAATGTGGCTTATAATATAAATTAAACAAACAAACAAACAAACAAAATGAACAGCTGTTTCAGGACAGGGAACACTCAGGCAGTCATCTGATGGTAAGGTACAGAGGATGGGAATAAAATCTTGCATTCCTTCTCTTCAGCTTTCCTGGACTGGACATCGTTGCTCAGTATTGTTGTGGGTTGCCAAAATTCCCTTTTCCTAGTCCAGTCTTTATGCTCTGCCTCATTATAGGGCCATCTGTCCCACTCCACACATCATAATTACAGATGTACTTCAGTTAACAGAGTAGATATTTGGAGGTTCTAGCAGGGAAGTACAGCTATTGTATACCCTTGACTAGAGAATGGTACACTCCTTCTATCTGGGATGGTCATCTTCCACTGAGCACGCAGCTTTGGGAGGAACGCACATGGAGAAGTGAGGGAGGAAGGGGACACCCGCCTAGCCAGTCAGATCAGCTGAATCAACCCTGGTGACCAATGGAGTGACAGATGTCACAGCCAGATCACCCTGTATTCTTGGACACTACTTTTTTAAACAGTAAATTCTGTACCAGAGGCAGAAATAACATAGAAAGCATAGAGATAGGTTCCTGCACCAAATAAAGTAGAGCAGTTCAGCATTGCCTTAGCAAACGAAAACATTTTAAACCTTCTAGAGATTACTTGAAAGCTTCTTCCAAAATGTATTGAGATGTGTGTTTTTTCCCCCTTTCCCCAGCTTTCACTTTTCTTATGACTTTCATTTTGGGGGCCAAATATATAGATCTATGTTTCCTTTAACATGCTGGGAGTAGCTGGTGAGGCAGGCTAATCTGCTTTCCTCTTTTCTCTCCTTTTTGCCATTCACACTCACTCAGTAAGGGGTTCTGAAGGCAGCTGCTGGTTACCTTGCTTCTTGTAGGCAGGCACACACAGCTAGAATCAGATTAGCTAGAGCAGAATCTCTCTTTCCAAGCTCAGGCTTTTTATTTCATTGTTTACTGCAGACAGGCTGTTGTAACCTAGCAAAGTAAGTCTGTGACCCTTTCTACAGCACCCTCCCATCTCGCAATGGGGACAGGAAAAGGATGGGACCGCAATGATGCTTCTGCATTGTGTTGTTGTGGTCCCATCCTTCTCCTGTCACCAGGCAGCATGATTGCAAATTAAATCATTGACAGGTTTTTGCAGTCAATGAGATGCAATCACACCACCATCCCAGACTTACCTGTTCTGTGAAAGCTGCAGAAGTGTAATGGCTATGCTTCCTGCCCAGGGCAGCCTGGGAAAGTACCTGGCTGTGCTGTAAAAGGAAGAGGCATGGCCATTACGCTCCCTTCCGCAGGGAGCCAACTGGTGCAGAGGGTAGTGATTCAGTAGTGCTCCCCTCCAGGCAGAGCTGCTGCAAGGATCCTCACCAGACAACTTCAGGAAAAGGTAGGGTGCGGAAAGGGACCTGTGTTTCTCTGGCGCCTCCTTTGCCTCCTTCCCAGTACTGATGCTGCTATATACTTACAGATAGGCAGAAGAAATATTGGGACTGAGGGACATTATCAAGAGGAGCTTCTTTGTCAGAGGCTTTGCTAGGCGAGGTACGCCTGTATCTCAAAAAGTTATTGTTGATGGGGTATAAAATGATTTTGCTTACCTTTGCTGCTCACATTAGGGCTGGCAGAGCTTTGGTGGCACACCTTGGGCAGGAAGAAGGGGTGACAGAAATGGGACAACTTTTTTTAAAAAACATTTCAAGCAACTTTGTTAATTCTGAGCAGCAGAGATGCAGAGTAAAGAAGGGGAAGTGATATCTTTAAGTGAGAAATTAAATGATATGCAAACTCAGCTAGATCAAATAGGCTCACTTATATCAGATACCAGAGAATAAATTACAGCTCAAATCTTGAAAGCTGTGATAATTTAGCAGTGCCTTTCTGATTAGAAAATGATCTGTTTATTTCACATCCTGTGATGAGTACAGTTGTGATCTCAGCATCGTGTCATATTACTTGGAAACGGATGTTGTTGGTGCCTGCTGAAAGGTGACTCTTTCTACAACCAAATTTTAATTAATTGTTTGATCTAGTCATTCCTTCCCTTCTCCGTCCTTGCTGATTTTTAGTTAGCTCATGTGCTTTACAAATTCCAGTTGATGTCATTTATTTACCTAAATTCAAAATTCATGGCATTTAACTGTGATTAGGTCTGTAGAGGAACTGTTGCTCAACAGAGTAAACGGCTAAGTCTACGTGTTGATAAATGTGTTGGATTAGGACAGGTGAAGAAATAACTTTGCATTGATGTGGTGCAGGTATTCAAAAGCTGCAGTTTTGAAATACAGTTGGCCCTTCACATAGGACTGGGGGCACAAGACCCCTGCAAAAGTAGAAAAACCACAAATATGAAAATGCATGTATGTGCCTGTGGGGAGGCAGATGAGACATGTGGGGGGAATGGGTGCCCAGGTCCAAACCAGGTCAGGGGAAGGAAAGGGGAGGGGAGGGGATCAATATGATGGCCCTATACTTCTTCTTTCTCACCCAGCTCCTTCCTTGCATGTGGAGGGCATTGGGAGACAGTTTGTGGTGCTAAAAAAATCAGTCTGTGAGCCATCTTTAAGTGGCCAGACAGCAGCTGGTGGTGGTGGAGAGCCAGAGGTGGTTTTTAAAAGGGCTGTGTGGCCTGATCGGAGCTGTTGAGAGGAGAGGTTTTCCTGGAATGAAGAGCCTGAGGTGGGGTGCAGGCTTAAAGAAACTCACAAATAATCAAATCTGTGAAAGTCAAACCTGCAAATGTGGAGGGCTGACTATACTCACTTTGAAAACAGTTCTTCGCACATGATTAAGCAGTTTGAATTCCCTACTTATACATAGAACATCTTTTATTGCACTCATTTCCTAAGATATTAATTCTAGTCCTGAATCATGGTCCTTCTGCTCTTTAATAGTAATGAAGCACAATTTTTTTTTAAAAAAATTCTCATGAATGTCCTAACAGCAATAGTAAGAAAATAAAACACCTTTTTATTATTATCAACACTAGAATTTGCTTTTACAGAGAGAACCAAAAGTAAACTTCTGCAAAAATGTCTTTTTGACTGAGGAGGCTATCATCAATGGTCAAGGTGAAGCTGACATTTGTCAGTCTAAATGGGCCATTAGTCTGGTAACTGTAAAAAATCAATAGGTATAGCAAACATAACCATGGATATCCATTTGAATTCCTGGGCTTTAAAGACATGAATGTCTTTTTAGCATTTGTTGTTGTTAACTGCCGTCAAGTCAACTTTGACCTATGGTGACCCTATAAATGAGAGATCCACAAGTCACTCTATCATCATATGCCCTGCTCAGGTCTTGCAGATTTAGGGTCTTTCCTGATTGAGTCTATCCACCAGTAATGCAGCCTTCTTTTCCTACTGCCTTCTACCTTACCAAGCATTATTGTCTTTCCTGTGAGTTCAGTCTTCTCATAATAGGTCCAAAGCAAGACAGTCTCAGTTTAGTCATCTTTGTTTCTAGGGAAAGGTCAGGCTTGATTGGCTCTAGAACCCATTTTATTTGTCTTTTTTTAACAGTACAAGGTATCCACAGAACTCTTCCCCAGCACCACATTTCAAATGAATTGATTTTCTTCCTATTAGGTTTCTTCACTGCTCAGCTTTCACAACCATACATAGAAATTGGAAATATGGTGGCATTTAATACAATGGCATTTATTATGATGACATTTAATTAGCCTTTAATTAACAAGGAAGTAAACCAGAGGTTGAGTAAAATAAAACACTCTCCTCAGTTTAAACAGCCTGGGAAGAAGACAGCAAAATTACAGCATGTGATGTGTGTGCTCATTTTGAACCAATTTTTATTTTTTCTAAAATAAAAAAAAATCTGGGGAGTGCAGTAGAAGGAGGTAGCCTCCAGGGTCCAGCAGGGGACCAATACACTCTCCAAACTATGAAAGTTGCCTAGCCTTGGGAAAGGAACAATATGTGCCCCCTGTTCATTTGGACTGGGTAACGTGCCATCTGCTCCAACAGTGAACACCACTTTATATCTAAGATTCTTTGCTGCTAATGGTCTCTGTTTTTTGTTCTGATCTGAAACTAGAGAGGGGAAAGCAGAAGAACACAAGAGTAAGATTTCACTCTTTGTTCACAAGAAGCACAGAAGGCATAGTAAGGATAGAAGAAAATATGGATGGGTTGCTTTATAGGAACATACCTCTGGTTGTGAGCTTTTTCATTCTACACACTTACAGCACTACATAACTTCCAACTGTCCCAGTTTGGCAGAGACAGTACTGATTAATCAGTAATTCCACTTTTTCAACTGCTTTTAAAATGTCCCAGTTTCTTTTTCCTTCTCCCATTTCCCACTTTTGTTTTCAGCTTATTTCAATAGCTGCAAATTTGGTTTGAAGTACAAAAGTACAAATGCACTCAATTAACTAAGAGAGGAAGGAAAAGAGGAGGAGTGGAATTCTTCCCAATAGGCTCGGGCAAAAGCAAACTGCTGTAGCCTCTCTTAGCTTGTGTGTTCTTCTCCATTAATGTTGGGGAATTGAGAGATTTTTAGTAATAAGTCTGCCAATCAGCAAAGTATTTTGTAATGCACAGGCAGAAGTTGAACAAACCATCAGTCCCATTTTATCATCTCCATCCCAGATACACTTAATCTAACTCAAAATAAACACAGTTTGGTTAAAAAGTATGAAACGTTTACTCACAAAATCTTGTGCATAATTTACACAGGTTCAATTCTTGAAGAAAGTGAGAAGAAATGAAGCAGCCACATGCTTGCTGAAAATAATCCCTGTCAGGAGATCTCAGAGCCTACTTTCAGGACAAAAGGTGGAGACAAAAGAGAGAGGTGTAAATGGCAACAGAACCGTTTAAGAACAAAGAATGTGTATGTGCTGGAGGAAGAGGTGTTGTCCAAAACGAACAGGACGTGTAGTCTAGACTATCTCTCTATGTCTACAATAAACATGCAAACTAACTGGCCAGTTAATTAAGCATGCAAAGGTTGCCACTCCCAACAATTAATAACTTTACCATCTTGACCATCATCTGATGTTGTTTGGTAAAACATGACCCCATTTTCATCTGTAAAATGTTGGAGGGCAGGGTACTACGATTCTGCTTTAACTGTCATGGTTCTATCCTATGGAATCTGATTTGCAGTTTAGGGAAGGATTTTTAGAATTCTCTCTCAGAGCTGTAGTACCTCATCAAACTACAAGCCCAAGGATTCTATATGATGGAGCCATGGTAGGTTAAGTGGAATCAGAATGGTATAACTGTGTAGTATGAAAGGATGCCTAATCTAAAGTGCAGTATAGGTATGATTTAAACTATGATGGGGCATGTGGATAGGAAAAGATATCCTCTTAGTACATCCCCAGAAACTGTCCCTCTACCAAATGGATGCTGATGGTATAAAATTTGTACTGAAGTACAAATACAGTGTTACCCTGTTTTCTGGGGGTCCTGGGAGGGACTTAAGTGTGCTCTCAATTACACAAGATGGGGAAATTAGTCACAGAGCACAAGCTAGCAATACAAGAGGCAGGGCAACGGGGTGAGTTCTTTTACCCAATGTCTACGGGGTCAGGCCGAGTTAAGGAGCAAACAGAATTGAAATAATAAATGTTGTTTCATTATTAAAGTACAATCAAACAGTGTATGCAGCACACTCACACAGATAACTATAGAAATAAAGGTTGGAGTGGGATAGAGGGATTTTTAGAGGAGTTGTTGGTTTGGTACCTGTCCTGAAGCCCAGGTAGTCTGCAGCAGAAGTTCAGAGGTATGGAGTCTCAGTACGTGGGACTGAGGGGAAGGCTCGCCAAGCAAAGCAGCAGCAAGGCGGGATGGAAGTCGGGAGCGATCTGAAGAAGCTCTCAAAGTCAGGGGTTTTTATAGGGAGAAATGTGGCCGTAGGCTAGTCCGTACTTGGGGAAAACAGTGAGTTTTGGGCTGGAGACAAAGCCTCCAAAAGGTCAGAATTTAGCATGATTAAGTCCGAATTGAAAATGGAGTAGACAGTATGCAAATGCAGAGTGCTTGACAGATGAGGATTCTTCTAATCAAGCTGCCTGCTCAGGGCAGGGAGTTCTTTGTAAGTAGCATGCATACATAACAGAGTACTTGCCTCTGAGGTCTTCTGAAGTGGCTGGATTACTATTTCTGGCCTGCCTGTATTGTGTGGAATATTACAGCAATTAGCGACCATACCTGTCTGTGAGCTCATCCGGCGGACCTCGCAGCACTTGGAGAGGAATAGGCAAAGCAGGCCAAATTATTGATATGAAAGTGATATCTAATATCCTCCAAGTCCGGGCTAGAAACTACAATAACACCCCCATATCTGCGGATTCATTATCCACTGATTCAGTTATCCGCAATTGGCTCCTCACCGCCTCCTGCCCCTCACCCTGGGCCCAAACACTGTGGTGGCACATGGGAGAGAAGCGAGGAGCGCGATCCTGCCACAGTGGCTCCCACGGTGGCTCCTCGACAACTGGATCGTCTGGTGGCAGGCAGGGGACAAGGCATTTGCTCCTATCTGTGGATTCCAATATCTGGGGGGAGGGGTGGAACCAATCCTAGCAGATACAGGAGTCCTACTGTAAACCCAATTTGGTTAAATGGATGAGGGAAACAGTTGTAGAGCGAAATATGTTGGAGAGCAATATTCACTATCCAAATTGTATGATCTTCTGGTGCTTCAAATAATGCATGGGTGGAAGGCAGGGAAATGGGGGGGGGTGAAACACTTTCCCCTTCCATTCTCCTTCTTGTTGCTCATGTGCCCTACCTTCCTTCTGCATGTGCAGGGACAGACAGGAGAATGGGCAACACTTCTCCCCCTACACAAGGCAACCCTATCATAGAGTTTTCTTGGCAAGATGTGTTCAGAGGGAATTTACCATGGCCTCTGAGACTGAGAGTGTTTGGCTTGCCCAAGGTCTCTCAGTGGGTTTCTGTGGCTGAGTGGGAATTCACACTGTGGCCATAGTCCAACACTCAAATGACTATACCACACTGGCTCAATATATGTAAACAGATTCAGAATAATACAGGCTTCTTCCACTTATCTGACAGGTTAGGTGCTGGAGCACTGTCAGAAAATGGAACTGGCTGAAAAGCGGAACCCATGTACTGTACGGTAGGGAGCATGAAGGGCCTACGGAGGCTCACTTGAGACTGACTGCTTGCAGAGTCTCTCAGCTGGCTTAGTGCCTTTTTCCCAATCACAGCAATCTTTGCATGCAACACACACGTGTAAGCCATTCCAAGCGAGCCTCCATAGGCAAGAAGAACTGATGAAAGAGGAGAACCTCCAACAGATTAGTTGACTTTGTCCTTAATCTGGAAGTGTCAAAAGAGTAAGTCATCAGATAATGGTGTGTTGAAAGGTTGGGGCTTCCTCCATAAAACAGTAACAGAAAAGCTAAATGCACATTTTTATAGAGGTACAAAAATGGATGTGTATGCATGTGTGTGTGTTTCTATTAATATTAAAAACAATTTCCTGTACTATAACATTATAGATTCATACATGCATTGAAATAAAATCAGCAAAGGAAGCTGACAATGCTGAATCAGAAGCCATTTCCGCACTATACTATTATAGTGCTATTATTCTACTTTCAACATCCTGTGGTATTCTGGGGTTTGTAATTTACTCAGGCCAAAGAACTGTCTGGCTTAGAATTCTAAATGCCTCTCTCTAAACTGCAAACCCCCGGATTCCGTAGCGTGCTGTAAGTGGAATAATAGCACTATAACAGCATAGTGCAGAAATGGCCAGAGTAATCTATCAGGAAAAGAACCATGTATATTTATCCTCCAACTTTCAAATGAAGCACTCTACTGTAATATCTTGTCCTTGTACTGATCTTTGTTTGTACCCTGATATTATTTTTGTGAAAAACGCAGAAGTTTCCAGTGTTACACCTCTGTTAAGAATCTACATAATCAGTAGTGTGTGATATGGTAAAAAAAAAAGTACAAAGTGCTGTCTATCCTTTTCTAATGCAATGATTGAAATCAGAGGTTTGATTTCATGCTGTTAAGAAAATACAATAGCACTTTACTTAGCAGGCAGTCTTGCCACTTATGGAAGATGTAAAAGCAATATTCTTTCCTGTCTTGTAATTAAGAATTATTATGGCCCCACATCAGATGGGAGTGTGCAGTTCTGTAGGTGTGGTTTAAAAGTCATGAAAGATTCTGGCAGTGTCTATACCAGAAGAAAGATAAAGAAGAATGAAGGAAGAAAGAAAATCTGTGTGCCATGGTAATAATTCAACTGCCTCATGCAAGCACTCCTAGAGGATTAATCAAATTATGGTGAGGCCTTGGCTCTTGAACGTTATTAGCTATTATAGCATAAATGTGTTAGAGACAGGAGTCCAATAGGCATCTGAAATGCTGAGTGTTTATATAAATGATGATATGAAGTGCCTGCTGAGAATGAAAAATGTTCATCTGAGGATCCTTCCTTCTTTCCTTCCTAGTTCTTGCATTCTTGATGAGTTTTTGTGATTATTTAGAAATAGATAAGAACCAGCATTGCCTCTGATCGAGAGAGAACAGCTCAGTTTGGTGTGGAACAATGCTTATAAAACAGTTTGCAAACCTAGAAATGCGATGCATTTTTTTTTCTAAAAGAAAATCAGAATTAAATTGAATGGTTAATAAAAAAAATAAAATAAAAGTAGGGTAACTCAACATTTCAAAAGAATTGTCTGCCAACTAGTTGCTGGCTATAGCCAAAGACTTGACTAGTTATTTAAATTAGTATTCTGTTTTCCCTGTATCCATAGCTTGTTGGTAGAATGGAAGAAACCTGAAACTGGCATGATCTAGATAATAGACTCACTCCCAAACCCCCTATTCTTATGGTGACTTGTATGAGAAAAAGAGAATTCTCTAAAGGAGAGGGCAATATCATGGGCGGTAAGCCAGGTTTCAGCGACAGCAAGGAAGGGAAAATGTCTGGAGAAATCATGAGCAGTAGCAACTTCAGGAGCAACTGAGTGACAGTTTCTTAAGGAGCAAAAAAAGGGAAGGTGGGAAAAAGGAAGAACATGAATAGATATTAGGTTAGAAGAAATGGAAGAAACAGAAGTCATAACAAAGAAAAAAGAAAATTTAAACAAGAGTTGCCAATGAAAGGATAAATATAACTGAAAAAAGAAAACAAATAAATTACAATGAGTAAGGTACACTAACATCACTAGTAATGAGACTGGGATTCTCAGTTGGCTAACAAATAACACTTCCTGAATTTTCCTTACAGAAGGTGCAAAGCATTTTATAATTTAATTTAGGCTATATTGTAAGCCTTACTAGGTGTATAAATAGAACACTGCTTTCAGGGAGAAACACAGACATAGCAATACCTGGGTGCTTACCTTTATTACTTTCCATTACATTGCATGTAAGGCATCATACATTTCATTATGTCATATCTTGTGGCCATCAAGGATGCAATCCCTTTATCAGGACATTTCACAGGGACATCTCTGTATTCAGTTCTCTAACCATTAAACTGTTTAGCATAGCCTTTTATTCATTATAAGTTTTCCATACTTTCCATAGTTTCCCTTAGTGTCAGCTAAAGCATTACAGAATTTCATAAAGGCTTTAACATGTACAGAATTCTGTCCTTTGTATTATATTCACAGCCCTTTAAGTATCTCAGTCTATAATGCATTAAGGTATACATTCTCATCGGTTGAATTACATATCTCTTGAAGATGCATCTGTGACTACACAGGCATTCAATATTATTCTCCTTGATAGCTCTTAACAAAATGGGCCTATTCTTAGTATAGCATTCCCAGGATAAGTCAGCTTTTTAGATAAGTCAGCATTTCCCCACAGTTACCAGTCTATTAGTTCTTTACAAACAGTGCCAGCTGCTATCAATCAGCTGTCCTCCATTGGAGGCTGCAGAGCAGCCTGATTTTGGGCTCTATGTGGACACTGGTTATTCTCTTCATTGCGCACTTAGCATGATAGCGGTCCAGTCAAAATAATTCATATTAGCAGGGTTCACTAACTTTTGCTTAGGTCTCTCCAATCAAAACAAAACTGTTATCTATAACTCCACCTGAGGTTCAGTAGAAGTTGTAACTATCATACTGGCCTCTCAGCCAGTGCACCAACAATGATAAGGTTCATGCCCGGTCAAGCTAGTGCATATCTTTCTTAATTACATTTGTGTGGCTGTTTTTAATCTTATTTACATTCCAGAGTATCTGGTGCTTAACCAAGACTGGGGCTGATATAGACACACCCATACAGATCTAATTGCTCATATTAGAAGAGAGTGTATCTTCATGGAGGAATAAAGCTCTTCAGCTAGCCATCCAATAGTGCCCCCTACCTTAGGGTATAGCCTATTAGGGAATAATGGCACAGCTACTAAGCTTAGTGAGCTTCTGATGCGAGCTGATATACTGGTAACTCCATGTTGCAGTTGGTGATTTCCATACACATTGGGCAGTGAATCCACTCTACATTTTAGCTTGAACCTTAAAGGAGCTATCCAAGGTACTGAACCTGTTTTGCCATTAGGGATCATCACCTTCATCAGTTCCTCAGCAATGACATAGCTTGGAGTGCATGGAATGGGGGCGGGGCTACAGTGTAGGGAATGTGGCCATGGTGTGAGGGGGCAGGGCCATGGCATGCAGGGGCATGGTTATGAGCTGGGACCCCCACCCAAATTGCCACCCAGGGCAAACTGCCCCCCATTGCCCTCCTACATGACCATCCTGTAGATTTTAGACTAAAATTGGGAGTGGATTCATCATCACGATGACATGGAAATCTGAGGGATCACCACATTGCTGTCTTTCTCCTCTGCTGTTTCTCCCAGTCTAGAGAAGTTACCCGTTTTCAGATTGAACATAGATGAAGAGAAGGCACGCAGTTGTGTCAATGATCAACCATTTAGAACTATGGAGATGGTAAAAACTCAGCGAACAGTGGGGTGAAGCAACTCAGCTATAAAAACCAGTGCTACAGCCATGGGAGAGGAGGTAGATGAGGATGAAGAAGTCAGAGTATAGAAGGAGTGCTTGACTTGCCTCTGGCAGAGAGTTAAGAAACTTCTAAGGAGTCTTCCAAAGGGGTAAAGGCTTCCCCAGGAATAGGGAGAGGAAACCAAGGTAGGGCTCAGCAGCAGAATCTTCAGGGGGTTGCATCACAACCTCAAGAGACACCATTGGACCAGCTTTCCCAGCTTCCAGAACAGCTCTCAGTTTCTCAAGAGCTCCAAAGAGTTTGGCAAAATGTTTCTCTGTATGCTAAAGAGGACTTGCCTGCCACCCCAGAGATGATGAATGACTCCAAGGGTCTAAACTTGCCTGAACCTACTTTCTTCCACAGACCTGACTACATGGAAGCCTGAAAGTGCAAAGAGGACGATCCTGTGCATATTTACCTTGCAAGGGACTGATTATACTGAGACTTAAGGACTGCTAATCCAGCCTAAGCCATAGGGGATAACACAGAAGGCCTTGTCACTGTCCTGACCTCATGTTGTAACAGAACATGGGGATGATCCTTTTGTGTATGTGTGCTTTGTAAACCTCTAGGTCCAAAAAACCTTCATGTGGTAGAATTCTGAGCTGTATCTCCCTGATAGCTGATGGAGCCTGACGGCTATGATGTGCTCCTCCCCATGGAGAGAGTCAGCAGAATTACAGAAACCCACCAGGTGCTACTGATTAGAAGCCAGCATGTGGCTCAACAGCAATCCTGAACCATCAGTTTCAAAGACAGCATGCCAATGAATGGCATGCCATTGAGCAATAATATGCCATTAAACATTGGTGGAATATTGTCATGTTCATATCCCATGTGGAAACTTCCCCCTGGGTTCCAGCTGGCCATTGTGAAACAAGCAAGGTTGAACTATTTGCATCTCTGGTCTGATTCAGCAGGGCTTCTCTTACATTCCAATGACTCATGCATGAGCCACAATACAGAATCCTCCTATCACCTAAGATCAATCCAAATGAAATACCTCTGGGTAAAGATGGACTTACCAGCAGCCCACCTGCCGCTTCCAATGCTCCAGTGGAAACACTTTTAAATTGGATACAAGTTGTTCTCAAGGATAGTCTTGCTTTTAAAGAAGCCTGCAGAGTTTTACCACTCTAGTTCCAAACCTGTAGCAAAATCCATCAGTGGCCATTATTTTTGTTAGTCACTGCACCAGGATGATTCATGACCTGGAAAGTGTGTAAAAAGCTGCTCCACACTGTCCCAAGTATGGAGTGATAGATGCTGTGAAAACAGTGATCTCTGAGAAATAAATGTGTGGATATGGTTGCTATTTCTAGCTACAGCTATTAAGAAGTAAACCACATAATGACTTCATTCACATTTGAAATGATCTGTGTACCCAGATTTGATTTTTGTGATGCCAGGCTTCATCAAACTTATTTGCAGAGGGCAAAATCATTTTCCATGGTAATTTTACTCAGATGATGCATTAAAAACAGTCCCTGAATTGGAGATAATATTGTTTCTTGAATGAAGGGTATCGTAAGACATAGCACAGAACTTCTGAAAATAATATGCCATGAAATATGATTGGATGTCAAATTTTATTCAACATAAGACTTTAAAAAACCCTCCATTTTGGCACAGTATACTTTATGAACAACTTGCTTATATTGGAAAATATGGTAATTATTTACTTCAGATAGCTGAGTATAAGCCTTTCCCTCATTCATTCATTTGAACACTTCTGAACTGCCTTTTGGCTTTGAGAAGGGTCCTGTATAGTGGCTTGCAATAATAAACAAGTGAAATAATTAAAAGATGCTTAAGATTTTAAACAGACGTTTAAGAAACAAAAAGCGTGGTCAGCACGATCATATCAGTGAGGTGCTACATTTATACTACCCTCTTCCTCCAGACATTTCAAAGTACATTACATTATAGTTCTAGCCAAGGGACTTTCCTATCTAGGTTAGGCCTCTATAGTTTAATATTTATAGCAGACAATTTGATCAAATTCTTACACAGCCTAAGGATCTATTTCTTCTTTACATCCTAATGGGATGTCTTAATGGACCAATAACAATCTCTACAATGGCAAATTTTCATTTTTTTCAAATACGTGAAGATGATACTCTAGAATCCTACTTGCCTTTGGTGCCTACTCTAGACTGCCTTGCCATGACTACCAGTGCCATTACTGTTCTAGCAGCAGTATTGCAAACTGAATCCAGAGAAATAAAGGAACTTGCTTTCATTTCAACAGCAGTTTTCACTCTCTTTTATACAGTGATCATGCTGCTGAAGATCAGTCAGATAGTCACCTATGTTGTTCATAGATGACTAGAAAGTGTGTGTGTGTGGGAGAGGGGTATGTGTGTGGACAAAATAGATGGTCACAAAGACAGTGTGAAAAGTTGTAATTCCATCTTCTGCCATAGAAGTAGATTAATTTTCCATGAATTAGTTGTTGGACTATTTATTTATATATACATGTATGGATGTACATATTTAAGATAGTCCTGTCCTCCTGAAACAAAGTACATGAATTTAAAAACAGTAACACAAGTGAAAAAAATTACCGGTAAATGTTACTATATTAACATAGCAATACTTTATATTAAAACTATGACAAGAACAATAACAAATGTTGTGCCCCATTAAAGACCTTTCTATAGAGTCACTTAGTCACCCAATGCTTGTTCAAATACAATGTTCTTTTCCTGTCGGTGGAAGGTGAGCAGGATAGGGGTCAGCTTAGTCTTCTATGGTAGAGATCTATAGCCTGGGACCAGCCACTGAGAAGGCTCTGTCCTGACTATTGCTTCTGTTTTAATTTTTGTAATCCATTTTCAGAGCAAGGGCTGGAGAAAAGACGGAACATCAACACATAAAATAAGTAAAAGTAAAAATAACCCAATGGGCATTGCTTCCTGAGAGTGATGGGAGTTGTATTCTGACACATTTGGAGACAGGCTTATTGCAAATGAAAATGCTAAATATATTACCTTAAGTCCTTTTGTCAGTCCCAATGAAAGTAAACCCATTGAATTAATGAAACTTATATCACTGTTGACTCACTATGTTCCCACTGGTTCAGTAAGTGTGTATAAAGTGGCCTTCCCCAGCCCAGTGCTCTCTGTATGTGTTGGTCTACGTAATTCCCAAACAGCATGACTGGGAATGGCAGGAATTGCAATGAAATCATCTGGAGACTGCAAGGCTAGAGAAGGCCTGTGCAAAGGGACAGTGATTACCAGCAGTGAGACTGATCCTGCAGTTAAAATGCAATCGTGCTTTCAACCTTTTCATTTTACACTCATCTAAGCTAATGATGCCTATACAAACAAGAAAGCTGCTCCATTATTTTACTTTATTTAATGTGAGCTGTTCTAATGTTCCATCAGCATACCTTACCTTGGAAATTCTCAATAAATGATAATTACCAATTCTGGAGATTCCATGTTATTACAGCCAATGCCCAAGGGGGGAAAATACCTACCTGTTAACATTCATCTGTTCCACCTGCCATTTACTGAACTTTCTGCCATCTGCTCTTATTACTTCACTAACTCTTCAGCTCCTTTCTCTTCATTTTCTCATGTAGTTTGTCCCCTAGGGATGTTCCCTTCTGCATGACCGGATTAGATAGCATACAGTACAGAAAGTAAACTGCAGACTTAAGGAGAAGTGACTAAGGCCAACGTCCTTTCAGTGACATGCAGAATAAGTCCACTTTATGCTTGCATATGTATCAATTTGTCCATTGCTGAGGCTGGTATTCTCTTTTCCCCTCTGCAATATCCAAAGCCCTTCCTGAACTCACCAGTGTCCTTATGATAGCCCACTCCCACAGCCCTTCCATTACTGATGTAGAGGGGAGGAGCTAGAGAAGCATCACTGCACGTTATGAATATTAAGTTATAAACTTGTGAAATCCAGCACCTCCGTTTAAACCCAGTGAGTCACTGAATGCCTAGTTGAATAAAAAGGCTTTTCCCTACTGATGGAAAGACAACACTTGGAGAGGCTAGCCAAATCTCCTGAGGAAAGCACCGTATGAGGCATCACTGAAAAGACCCTCTGTTGTGTACTCAACTAATGTATTTCTGAAATTATTGGCTTGGAGAAAAGGGTTCATATAGGTGTTCTTCCGATAACCTGGATCCAAGCTGTCTTATCAGAACTGAAATAAATTCCAAAGTATAATTGCTTCAAGTCTTCAAAATTTCCAATGAATAGATGCATGGAATTTTATGTAGTGTTTATATTTGGAATGAATCATTGTTCTGAAAATGCCAGACAGCAGATAGATGTCCTGTTGTGGAAAAGTTGGAATGAAAGCTGTGAAGATTTACGTCTCTAAGCAGAAAGAGGTACTTTTCCCTCCCACATACCCTTAACTTCTGCTGAGAAACAGATTTTGGGGGGGACAATGTGGAACACTGGGGATGGGTAGGTAGGGATGACTCTGGATTTAACCACATGTTCCTGTGTAATAGTGACATGTCATCTGAAATATGATAGGCTAGAGATGATACTCCTATCTTCTTACATGGCAACAAACAAGGATTTGGATAGGAGTGGAGCTATCAGATACTAGCTTATGAGCTATGTTTGGCTAAACTATTTCAAGCCTTGCTTGTGAATTTTTTTGTTTTCTTGAATGTGAGTTCTGTAGGAGCACATGGTCTAAATGGGGAAGGCTACTGCTGAGAGTTAGTGAGTCACTCACTTGCTTGGGAACATAACTTACAGCCAGTAGCTCTCACAGTCTCTGCAAACTTGTGAACAAGAGGTCATGCATAGGAAGAGTAAATGGGTGATCTGAGTGAGCATTTTTTGCAAAGACAGCATCAATGACACTAAAAGGAGCATGTATGAAAAGGATCTGGGGACCTTAGTAGCTAAACATGAGTCAACTGGGTAAAGTAGCCAATTTAATTGTAGGCTGCACCAACAGAACTATAGTATCCAGATCAAAGGAACTAAATAGCACAACTCTAGTTTGCTTGGTTTAGACCTTGCCTGGAGTACTGCATCCAGTTCTGGGTGCCATCACTAAAGAAGGATATGGACAAGTTGGAATGTGTCTGGAAGAGGGTGTCCAAAATGATAGAAGGTCTATACACTGAGCCTTATAAGGAAGAACTGAGGGAGCTGAATATGTTTAGTCCAGGGGAGATAAGATTGAGAGGTGATATGATAGCTATATTTCAAAATCTGAAGACCTGTCATGTGGAAGATGGAACAAACTTGTTTTCTGCTTCTCCAGAAGTTAATCCCCAAACCAATAGATTGAAGCTAAAGGAAAAGAATTTCCACCTAAACACAAGGAAGAGCTTCCTGATGGTAAATGCTATTTAAGCCTCAGAAAGTGGTAGAGTCTTCATCACTGGGGTTTTTAAGCAAAAATTGGGAGCTTTAGTTCTAGGTTTGTGCACAGGCAGGGGGTTGGACTAGATGTCCCCTGTGGTCTTTTTCAACTCTACAGTTCTGTGATTCCATGACGACCAGCCTTTCTACTACTATGAAGGTATTAATGAATGTCAGCCTCTCAAGCTTAAATATGTCCTTTGTCCTGGAAATAGAGAACATTCAAGCAATCTTTTGCACATTGTAAAAATGTATTGCTTCTTTCTATTACTGTGCTGAGCTGTGACAGTTTGTCTAATTTCAAGGATCCTGAAAGTTCATTTGCTCTTCGCTGTGCATGTTAATGAAGGTAATATGTACCACACAGGTTTTTCTATGGTTTCATAGGGATATGTAAATATTGTTTCAAGGCATTTAATTACATGTCTGCTTGAAGCTGAAGATATGATTAGAGACCAAAAAGAGAAAAAAAAATCAATCCTCCTCCCTGTCGCTGCTTGTTCAATGTCAAGCAAAGATTTCACCATTCCGTTGCTTGCTAACATGCTACAATAGCATAAGTTCAGCAATCTATTTGTATTTCTTCTTCTTACTCCAGAACTGGAAAGACTAACAGAAAAGGAAGAGTGAGGGATTTATTTGAAATCTCAACTAGTTTCTCTTGTGTTCTGCACATGAGAAAAAGGCTTGAAGGTACATAGATTTTCCTTTGCCCTTAACACAGAATTAGAATGTCACATGATGAATAGGACAAGAACACATAGACCTGTAAAAGTCTGGTTGATGTCTGTTCCTTAAATTCCTAACCAAATGGAACAACCTCAAGCTCCCTGATGTGCTGATCAACATTTCCAACATGCCTAAACATCTGAATTTGACATTTCTGTGCTGGTTCAAATTTTGACCTTTATTACACAGAGGGAACACTGAGGCATCCTTAAATATTGGTATAAATCTGTGGAAAATGCCAACTGAAAAGTAAATAAAAGGAACACTGTCTGTTCCAGCAGCGGTTTTAAATCTTCTGTCAACAGTCCTTAACAGTGCAATCTTATACCTGGTTTCTCAGAAGCAAGTCCCATTGTGTTCAATGGGCCTTACACCCAGGCAAAAGGGTACAGTGTTGCAGTTTTAAACCTAAATCCAATACTTCATTGGATTTTGACCAGTGGCTTCAGCCCTCTCCAGCCACAGCACCATCACAGCAATTCTGGGACCACTGGTTAGGGGGAGAGTTTAGTCCTTTCTTCCACTCCTGACTGTATCCAAGAGATAGTTTCTACCCTGAAGCTGGAAGAGAAGCCTCTACTAGTTCCTGATGCAAATAGCAGCTTCAGGAAAGTGATCTTCATGATATCACAGTAAGGAGAAAAAAGGGTTAAATTCTCCCTCCCAATCCTTATGTTATCTGTGCTGCTTAGGATCCTTTTTGGTTATTATTTATATTTTTGGGAAAGGCACATGTTAGTGGCATCTATCTAACTCAACATCATATCTAGTTGGCTCCAATGAAGAAAAGAAGGGTTTGGACTGAACTGACGACGTATGGGTAAGATGACCCATTTGGTTATGATGCCCTGCTTTTGAAACTCTCTCCTGACTCCTCACCTTTGAAGCAAAAGGTTGTGGATTCAGAGTTGATACTGGAATAAGAGAGGGGATTACCCAGAGACCCAGCTCTGGAGAACCCAAGTAGAGGAGAACTACCAGAGGACTCTGCTGTGTCAACATCTCTGCAGCTTGAGGAAGTTACATTGCCATAGCTGAGAAGGCCCAGGGGGGCTATAGTCTCCTTTGCATCATTAGAGTCCATAGTCAGAATCCTGATGACAGCCTGTGCTCGTGTAAACCCTGGTAACAACAGTGTAAATACTTTCAAAGTTTCCCATGCCACCTAATTGGCCTGCTTGTGCCTGGATCGTAGGCATGTGGTTTTTGCCTGGATCCCAGGAAAATGGCATCCTAGACATTTGAATCATGATTCCAAGCTTCTGTATGAACAAAAATTTGTTAGATGTTGACAAACTGGACATTGACAAGGACATTGACAGTCTGGAGCCTGTTCAGAGGAGAATGGCCAAAATGGTAAAAGGCCTGGAAACCATACCCTGTGAGAAGCAGCTTAAGGAGCTGGGTATGTTTAGCCTAGAGAAGAGAAGGTTAAGAGATGACATGATAGCTATGCTTAAATATTTGAAAGGGTGTCATATGGAGGAAGTTTGTTGTCTGCTGCTCCAGAGACTAGGACACAGAGCAGTGGCTTCAAACTATAGGAAAAAAGTTTCCATCTAAATGTTAGGAAAAACTTCCTGACAGTAAAAGCAGCTTGACAGTGGAACATGCTGCCTTGAAGTGTGGTGGAGTCTTCCTCTTTTGGGTTTTTTTAAACAGAATCTGAATGGCCATCTGTTAAGAGTGTTTTGACTATGTATTCCTGCATGGCAGGGGGTTGGACATGATGGCTCTTCTAGTTTCTTCCAGTTCTATGATTCTGTGATTCTGTGTAGGATCTGAGCTATGGATCAAAAATATATAGGTAATCTTTAGTTAATTTGTTCTGCAAGAAACAAGTCTGTACCTTTCTTTCAAGTATGAGAGAAGAAAGACAGAGTGGTGTAGTGGAAGAAGCCAGGGAAGGGAGCATTGTAAGGGTATGAGGTAAAGTGAGGCAAAGGAAGGAGAGAGTAGGAGGGAAGAGAGAATGAGCAGTATGAGTGGAAGAATGGAGGAAGCAAGGGAGCAGGAACATCAAGACGGCACAAAGTAAGGGTGAGACAGGGAAGGGAGGGTGAGCTGTGTGAGTGGCAGTGCAAGAAGTGAGGGCAAAAGGTGAGGTGAGAGAGTGATGGAAGGGAAGGGATGGACTATGTGAGTGGCAGAGTGCAAGAAGCCAGAGGATGCATTGGAGTGGCATGAAGTACAGAGAGGGAGAGAGAAGGAGAGGGGAGAGAGAGAGAGAGTGGTGTGAGCAGGGAGTGCAAGGAACAAAGAAAGAATGCATTGTAAGGGGGTGAGATGAGGTGAGAGCAGGAATAGGAGGGAAGGGAAGATGAGAGGTACAGTGGCAAGCTGCAAGAAACAAGGAAGGGATGCATTGCAAGGGTACAATGCAAGGCAATAGAAGGAGTAGGAAAGAAGGGTCATCTTCAGAAATTAATGTGCTGAATTTACATAATTGGAATTGCATAAAATAAAGTAAATGCCCACATTTGGGGATATGGAATATGGCAAGCCTAGGAAGGTCAGCCAGCATCTCCTTGCACAATGCTATTGCCTCACGTGTACAAGGATGGTCCAGCCGGTGCAGGGGACCATGGCTGTTTTTAATTTTGCTGAATGCACCAGGTTAGCCACACAAAGCCCAAGCACAGCCCTGCAGCTAATCAATGCCCAGCAGGAGGGAAACATTGTACTTTAGATCCTTAGATCCTCTGTCTGCCCTGCTCCAGATCACTGGCATAGCTATCTGAAGATTGACACTCCAACAGCAGTCACATTGGATCTAGAGATTTCACCAGAGGTGAAGCTAGCAAACCCCATGGAGCTGAAGCTTTATTTAGTTAAGCTGAAGCTTTATTTACTTAAGAGTGGGGAATGTGTGGGTGTTCCTAGCATTATCCTAGCATCATCACAGCATCTCAGTATCTTTCTAGAAGTTACTATACAAACTCACTGTGGAACTGGTAGGTAATTTTTTTTTGCTACTAGATATAGTAGCTTTGTCTTGCTAACTTGAATTTTACTTGTCTGTACCATCAGGACATGGATTTAGCTTCATTTTGCTTGACTCTGCTCTGATGAAACTGTTGGGAAATGTGAGAAACAGTATGGACTCTTAAGCACAGTAATCAAGTTGGCAGAAGCTGAACAAACACCACTTCCACCAACCTACAGGGTCTAGGAAAGAAGGAAATGAGTTTAATCTTCTATGGTCTAATGGCAGAGACAGAAAGAAGAGAAAGAAGCTGCAAGTTAGAGTGATGTAGGAAGTGAGAATGTGCGATGAAACAAACAAACAGGAAGTCACATAATTCAGACTAGCAAGTAGTGTGTATACACATGCAAAAGGCATATATTCTAACATTTCAGAGATGGAAACCAGGACACATGTGGCCAAGGAACATCAGAGCATGGTCAAGATGGCAAAAGTTATTAAGGAGGAAGAAGACACAAGCAAGGAGAAGCCGCAGTAGTTTGATTTTGCCCAAGCCCACAGGGAAGCGCAAGATTTTGCCTTCTTCTATACTCATCCTGCTGCTGAGCTAATTGAGTGCAAACTACTGCTGTGCTTTGGACTCACTTTGCAACAACTGAGGTAAACTGAGGGGAAAAGTGGGAGGAGGAACGAGAAACTGGGACATTTTAAAAGCAGTTTAAAAATGAGATGACAGAGCATTAAATTGAGACTATTCCTGCCAAATTGGAACTGTTGAGGGGTATGCAAAGGTTGATAGCTCTTCAGACTTTGGCCATTTCTGCATGCGGAGAGGGAATCGCTCCCTGCCGCTACTCACTGGATCTTCTTTGGGTCTGGTCCAGTCCGGGGCGAGGAGGACGCACTGCTCCGGCGTCCAAAATGGCGGCTTCCAGTTGGTCGTGGGTCATGACCAACCGCTGAAGCTCGCCAGCCTAAAGCCCGCCCTCTGCAGATCACAGGCTCGCATTGGTGCGAGCCTGCGAATCTGCATTGGAGAGCAGGCACGCAATGGTGCGTGCCGGCATTTTGAAAAACCTGAAAAATCAGATTTTTCAAAAACACGATGGAGGACCACTTGGGGTTGCTCCGGAGTGGCCTGAGGTGCAGATCTATGCTAAGTAGTCTGGACCCAGTCCGCTCCAACATTCAGACGTCCTCCATGGAGGCTGCACTGCACCGTTTTTTTTAACCCGTGCGGAAATGGCGTTTGATTGAGGTTTTGATCTGATTTGCACACTTGACTTTTTCTGCTCTGCTGGGCCTAGAATTCTGATTATGACTGTCTTTCCCAGACTTCACTCTTATATTAAAACCCCAACATTTTTGTGATCCTTTTGTGGACCACAACACTCACTGGAATGGCTTGCCTGCTACCAACCCTTTACTGTAGGTGCCAAAAATCACTCCTCCCCCCACCTCCTAGGCTTTTAAATTGTGCTGTATTTTTTGGCTGCTGCATTTATCTTTAGAGCTGCTTTCTGCTGTTGTTAACTGTATTACTTATATTGCTGTTTTATCCAGTGTCAATATATTTTATGACCAAATGCAACACAACCCCTCCCCCTGGAAATGTTTTAACTGAAAGGCAGGATAGAAATGTTTCAAAGCAATACATTTACTAAAAGCAGGCTTTTAAAGTATGCATCAACCAGCAGCAGATTTGCAGAAAATGTGGCTGGCATGTATTCCAGGCTACCAGGTAATTTAGGAAGAACTTGGGTGGACGGCTCATCTATAAGTAATTCGTAAGTCAAAGAAGACAGGTGAGCACAAATAGAAAGCCAATGGAAACTCAGGGAGGAGTGTTTTGTGTGAAACATTGCTCTACTCTGGATCCAGTAAAGATATTCCTAGCCATGACAGCTGTGAGCTGAAAGCACCTCTGACTTGTACATCCTTTCATTTCTATTGTTGCTCAGTAAAATATTAATGATAAAATTATAAACCTCTTTTTACACCAGATTTAGAAAGATCTGCCACAGCGGGGCACATCCTCTTTCAGACCTAAATAACTTTATGGAGCTGATGTCCAATCATGATTACATTGTGGGAATTTCTTAAGTGTGTGCTTAATCTTGTTAATAAGAAGACAGAGGGGGAGCAATGTATCAGATTTCCATAATAGGGACACATAGAGGACAGTGGGCTAGGGAGAGATTTTCACTGGAAAAATGGCTTAATGGTGCTGCTTTCCTACTCTGCTTGCTCTGTCTGGCCTCTTTTAACCAAAATTTACAGGGCGTGGGTAGCCAAGGAATGATCCAGGGATTACAAATGCTAAACTCCATTTTTGCAATATTCAAATCTTTGGCCATTTCCGCACGTGGCGATGGAATCGCCCCGGTCCGGTACTTACCGGACTTCTTGGCTCGACGCTCGGGTCCAGGCTGCTCAGGAGCAGTGTGTGGCTGCTGCTCTGCACTGCTCCAGGGACGAAAATAGTGGCTTCCGGTCCGCTGAAGCTCACCAGCCTAAATCCCGCCCCTAGCAGATCTGCAGGCTCGCACTGGTGTGAGCCTGCAAATCTACACCGGAGTGCAGGAATGCAGTGGCACGGAGTGGTGCACTCTGTGCTTTTTAAAAACCCGAAGAAACAGGTTTTTAAAAAGCACGCTGCACAATCACTTCAGGTCGTTCCAGAGTGGACTGAGGAGTGGAACTATGTAAATTAGTCCTACCCAGTCTGCTCCCAGGTGCAGACTTCCTCTCTGGAGGATGCTCTGCACCGGTTTTTATTCCCGTGTGGAAATGGCCTTTGTTTTCTGCTGAAAAACAAATCACCTCAAATGGAGAATTGTCCTTTGATGTTTCCAGATGCACTGATTTTCCTTTAAAAGAAGGAAATTTTTTTAAAAAAATCTTCAAAGGAAGGGAAACATGTAGCACCTCCATGCTTTGTTTTAAAAATGGCTACAGATTTTTTTTTAGATTTTTCCTTTAAAAAATTATTTTAAAACCTTCAGTTTTGGGAATGCTTGCTTTTTTTTTTTTTTAGCTGAAAAGTGCCATAAAATGTTAGCATAAATCAGAGTTGGAGAAGCTATGCTCCTCAAAATGCTTTTGAAAACTAACTCCTTTTAGTCTCAGCCAGCATGGTTTATGGTCAGTGATGATGGCAAAGCTATTGGTTTCCTTACCCTGGTATAAATAAATGTCTGTTGTTGTGTGCCTTCAAATCATTTCTGACTTATGGAGACCCTAAGGCAAACCTAGTACAAGTTTTTTTTGCCAAGATTTGTTCAGAGGGACTTTGTCTTTATCTCCCTCTGAGGCTGTGAGACTGTGACTTGCCCAAACTCACCTTGTGAGTTTCCATGGGTCAGTGGGAATTCGAACCCTGGTCTCCAGAGTCGTAGTCCAACACTCAAACCACTATACCACCCTGGCTTTCCATAAATACATAGACAAACTAAATGGCGTCTGCACATTTTGTACAGTAGAAGGGAGAGGTGACTGAGCTTTCAGAAGTTTGTTTTTTTCACTGTCCTTTGTTTCAATGCTTTGACATATTAGCCTTCCCCTTCTACCACCACTCGTTCTTTCATGCACTCATTCTTTCATCACACCCTCTTCATTCTGCTGTAGTTGCATGAACAGAACTTGGTTTTGCATGACTTGGGGCTCATATTTAGGTTCCCCAGGGTCATCTCCGAAACCACTCTGACCAGTTCAGGCAAGAAGGCTTCTGGGCAGCAGGGTGAGCAATACACCAGCAGCATTCCTATCTCTTTGACCCAACACAAGGCACAAGCCTTCAAAGTCAGTGCTAAGATGAATGGTTTGCACTGATGTATTTAAGTTTTTTATTCCAAGTCTCAAGTCAAGTCTCAAGTCTCATAAGTCTTAAGTTGAGTCTCAAGTCCTTGCAAGATACTTTCAAGTCAAGTTTCAAGTCTGGGAGCCAATTTTAACAGAAAAACAAAAAACAAAAACAGCGGTGGTAGAGTGTATGGGAAGGGTCAATGAGCTTACAAAGGTATGCAGTTCTAGAAGTGGAGAATAGCATCCATCTTACTCCTCATTCCTCAAGCTGGAAGCTTTTGTGTCGATGGGCGTAAAAGAGTCTACAGCTTCTGAAGTGGGGAATGGAATCTTTATTATTCCCCATTTCCAAAACAAGATACTTTTTTTGGAAGTGGGGAATAGGATCCTTCTTACTTCCCATTACTGAAACTTCAAAAGCTTTAGAAGGAAGGATCCTTCCTCCTCAAGCCCCTTGCCTAACACATTTGCTGTTCCCCTCTGAGAAACATGCCCTGTATTCTAGGGGCAAATCTTGCCTTCTGCTATTAGGAGAAGTTTTAGAAGGCTTCTCCAGCTTTCAGCAGGGACAGGCTGCTGAGAGGACCTCAACCCCGCCTCAAGCCCATTGCCTAACATATTTGCTGTTCCCCTGGAACAGATCATTAAGCCTGGAGCAGATCATTAAGCAGTCAGTTTCTAATCATTTAGAAAGCAACGCGGTAATCACGAGAAGTCAACATGGATTTCTCAAAAATAAGTCATGCCAGACTAATCTTATCTCTTTTTATAATAGAGTTACTAGCTTGATAGATGAAGGGAATGCTGTGGATGTAGCATATCTCGATTTCAGTAAGGCCTTTGACAAAGTTCCCCATGACATTCTTGCAACGAAGCTAGTAAAATGTGGGCTGGACAGGGCTACTGTTAGTTGGATTTGTAATTGGTTGACCGACCGAACCCAAAGGGTGATCACGGATGGCTGCTTTTCATCCTGGAGAGAAG
Source organism: Ctenosaura bakeri (assembly GCA_948474755.1). Lineage (NCBI taxonomy): Eukaryota > Metazoa > Chordata > Lepidosauria > Squamata > Iguanidae > Ctenosaura > Ctenosaura bakeri. The sequence continues at coordinate 399,537 of CAOLHI010000531.1, forward strand.
TGACTAGCGGGGTGCCACAGGGTTCTGTCCTAGGCCCAGTGCTGTTCAATATTTTTATCAATGACTTGGATGAAGGAATAGAGGGCATGCTCATCAAATTTGCAGATGACACCAAATTGGGAGGGGTTGCTAATACGCCAGAGGACAGGATCAAAATTCAAAATGACCTGGATAGATTGGAGAGCTGGGCCAGGGCGAACAAAATGAAATTCAACAGAGAGAAATGTAAGGTCCTACACTTAGGCAGAAATAATGGAATACAGAAATATAGGATGGGGGACACGTGGCTGGATAGCAGTGCGTGTGAAAGGGATCTAGGAGTCTTCATAGACCACAAGCTGAACATGAGTCAGCAGTGTGATGCGGCAGCCAAGAAAGCCAATGCAATTTTCGGCTGCATCAATAGGAGTATGGTGTCTAGATCGAGGGAGGTACTGGTACCACTCTACTCTGCTTTGGTTAGACCCCATCTTGAATACTGTGTCCAGTTCTGGGCACCCCAATTCAAGAAGGATATTGACAAGCTGGAGCAAGTCCAGAGGAGGGCGACCAAAATGGTGAGAGGCCTGGAAGCCATGCCCTATGAGGATAGACTTAGAGAGCTGGGTATGTTTAGTCTGCAGAAGAGGAGGTTAAGAGGGGACATGATAGCCATGTTTAAATATTTGAAGGGATGCCATGTAGAGGAAGGAGGGGACTTGTTTTCTGCTGCTCCAGAGACCAGGACAAGGAGCAATGGATTCAAGCTGCAGGAAAGGAGATTCCACCTGAACCTCAGGAAGAACTTCCTGACAGTCAGGGCTGTCCGGCAGTGGAATCTGTTGCCTCGGAGTGTAGTGGAGGCTCCTTCCTTGGAGGTTTTTAAGCAGAGGCTTGATGGCCATCTGTCGGGATTGATTTGAGGGTGTTCCTGCATGGCAGGGGGTTGGACTGGATGGCCTGTGTGGTCTCTTCCAACTCTGAATTTCTATGATTCTATGATTCTAAGAAATGCACCTACACTTCAGGCTTGAGACAGATCATCACATGACCATTTGGCGAAAAGAGATGGATGGGTTGTTTAAAGTCGTAAAGTTTCTGGATGAACAGATTATGTTATCAAACCAAGGGCAGCAAGTGAGTCACTAAAAATATACAAGTCATGAGTCGAATTGAGTCAGTATGACATTTATTGTTGAGTCAAGTCCAAGTCAAGTTACTGAAGTCTGCTTTGAGTCCAAGTCAATTGACTCAAGTCTACATCACTGATGGTTTCCTTGTGAGAGTGATAGACTCTTTATGGATGGCAGCAATTCCTCCACCCTGCCCCCTCCCCAGTCTGGGCTGACGTGGGTTTCATCCACCTGAATACCCTCTAGATTATTAGCTAATTGCTAATTTGGTGTCATCTGCAAGTTTGAAAAGCATGCCTTCAATTCCATTATCTAAGTCACTTACGAAAGTGTTGAATAACACATAACAATCAGGATGAAATCCATGAGGGCAAGATCAGAAGGAGGCAAAAAGACAAATGATCACTACAAAATTGAAGTGAGTGAAAACTCCAGCTAGAACTCTTTTAGGGTAGTGTCGGTAAAGTCAATAATAGTATTAATCTACAGTAAGCCATTTCAAGACAGTGGCATCTTGAGGGTTCTTTTAAGAATACACTGGAAGTAACTTGGAGCTGCAAGTTTATTAAAATATCCTTCATGTTCTGAGTCATCATACTGTTTCTTCCTTTTTTCTTTCTTTTTCCCCTAAACACTTTTTTTCTTTGCTTTACTTCACATTTATTTAACTTCTATTGCTCTTGCAATTTTCCTGGGATTTTTCTTACACCTCTGCCATTTATTTTAAATTGATTTTGCTGCCTTTCCTCAGACTGCTTTTTCTGATTATCAAAAATGCCCCTGAGACCAGTGTCAGCAGATTTGAACACTCTCTCTTTGTGTTCTCCTATTCCAGAGCTCTCTATAGCTGTTTCCTTTTCCTATCCTGCAGCTTCCTCTTTACCATTCTAAAACCAGCAATGGTAAAGAGAGGTAACAACTTCAGCCTTGAAAGAAGTCAAGTTGCCTTCACTTTACTATGCGACTTACTTTAATGAGACTGCCTGCATGGTTCACCAACCTCATTACCTTGGCTGTTAGTGGTAGGGGTTGGTGATGTTGCTGAAAATGATGGTGATGTCAAATCCAGAGATGACATATGGAGCTTCTTTAGATGACTTGTGCATCTTAATCATTAACATCCACTTTGGCCTCAACTATTCAAGGTCTCAGGCATAGCTCTTTCTCGACCCTCCTAGCCAAGTCCATTTTCTCCCTATTTTTTTTCCCCATTTAAATTATGTCCATGATCAGCCACATGATATTGGTAGTAAAAAGAGAGAAGAAGATTTAAAGTTGAACGTCATATTGATGTTTATCCCTCCAGTGGGCTATAAATTAAATACCTTTTCAATTAATCTGTTTAGGTATATTTCCTCCCTTGATTTTTCTTATAATGGACCAGGTCAGAACTAGGACCAGGTCCTGGTTTGTTTTGAGTCCTTAAACCAGGAACGTGTAACTATGATGGGGGATCATTTCCCCTTTCCGTAGTGGGCTGTAGCATCACATTTTGGGCCACAGATCAGCTGAACAAGGTTCTAGACATAAAGAGAAATCTGCTTCTGATGTATATTTCCAGAGGTGGCATTTGGGGACATTTTCAGATATTTTTGCCCCCTTTAAATAGAGAGGGGTTCAGAGGTGAGGGAAATTGAAGGGCTTGGAATGCACAAAAAATGTTGAGTTTCATGAGGCCCATGGGTAACATCCCCCCTCCAATCTCTAGCTTCCTACTTCCATGGAAACTGTGATTTCAGCAGGTAGAAAATAAGCACTCAAGAAGAAAGGGATAAATAATGAGAAGGCACATGAACACAGGGCTCATTTTCACTCCAGCTAGAATAACATTCTTTAAATATTTATTCATTTAAATATTTATACCATGCCCTGTATCCAAGGATCACAGGGAAGCATACAATAAAATCAATCTAAAGAGTTTCAAATAATTTAAAACAATAAAAATTGTTCTTTTATTGCAGGGGGAGGTATGCTGCCAGGGGTTGGGCATGCCAGGTAAGTGACAGACAGCATAAATATTTGAAATCAATACCATGTTGGTCTTTCCTTCCTCCCTCAAGATCCAGGTGGCACCATAAGTTTGCCCTCTGATCTTCTAGTGCTGCTGCTGAATGCCAAGTCAGAGCATAACAAAACAACTACCATCTAAGACTAGGTTAGGGGTAAAGGGGCTGATCTGGAATGCATTATAGAGAGCTGGGTAGATGGGTCATTTTTGATTTATAGCAACCTTAAGATAACCTATCACAGAGTTTTCCTGGCAAGATTTGTTCAGAGGGAGTTAGTTTTTGCCTTCCTCTAAGGCTGAGAGAGTGTGATTTGTCCAGGGTCACCTACTGGGTTTCTGTGGCTCAATGAAGTTTTGAATTCTGATCACCTAGTCCAACACTCAAGCCTGGACCATTCATTTTTGTGCAGAAAGCTGTCCACTGTTTGAAGGGCTGTTTGGCTCAAGTCTAGTTTAAAAACAAAGATCCCTAAAAAAAATGAAAAAGAGAGAGAGAGAGAGAAAGAGAGAGAACAAGGACCGTGAAGTTGTTCACCAACAGGTAGCAGCAACTGGGTAGAAGATGGAGCAGGAACAGAGATCACTTGGTTCAACCATCACCATAGTGAGAAATGTATTTAAAGGGTAATTATTTCCCAATGTGCATCTGTTTTAGGCACATTGGTTATGAACACATGGACATTATTAGCACAGTGAGCAAATCTGCGCACTCTTTTCTGATGAAGAGTTTCCTCTTTCTTGGCAATGTGTAGGTGCCGGCTCTAGCAACTGCCCAGAGATACAAATCTAGGGTCATTCAGCAATACTAGCCTCTTTGATTCTGAGTTTGGCTCTTCTTTTTCTGCCAGCTATTTGTCTCTGTCCCTGAATGAATTCAGCTAAATGCTTCCTTCCCTCAGCTTCCTTTTTTCATATTTTTTTCCTGACCTGATGAGGCTCTTCTCTAATATCACTGTTTGTGATATTTTCATGAAAGTACTAACCAGTATTTACTTCAGCCAGAAAATTAGCTTTGTGTGTTTATGGTATGTGTTTGTGTGTGACAGAGGTCTTCTGTGGTGTGAGCTCTATGAAGACAATTTTTGAGATGCTTTAATTTGACTTTTTAGTTGGGGTTATTATCACTGCTGTAATTTCTCTGAACACTAGGCCTCCAAAATACACATAATGTCAGCCTGGGTCTAAGAGAATTAAGAATCATTTTTTAATGTGAGTATATGAAGCATGTATATCTGGTTCATCCTTGGAGGAGTAAAGGATATTATTGTATTGTTTTTCAAAACAATTTTATTTATAAAGGGCTCCCTGCTTTCTGTAATTGTATAACAGCATCAGCAAACACCACAACAATGATCTATATCTGATCTTTCTTGATGCAAGCCCTTCCAAGGCTGCTTTCAAGTACTGTGAAGATACATTGCCTCCCCCCAAATTTCACAAGAGTTCAGGGTGAAGAATCCTCATGAAAGTGAAAAAAACTGTGAATAACTCCTCCTTGTTCTGCCTTTCCCATTTCCTCCTGGGACTCTCCCCATTCCCTTGCCTTTTGTCCCAGCATGCATTCTCCACACCCTGGTAAAAAGGAAGGGAATGGGGGAGACCACATGTGGCTCTGCCCCCTCTCCCTTGCCTTTTGTCTGGACAAGGGAATGGAAGGGAATCATGTGTGTGCCTTCCTTCTCCATGCATAGTTCTCTTCCTCCCACTCCTTTGCCTTTTGCCTGGGTGCGGAGAAGGAAGGCATGCCCAGCTAGGCAAAAGGAAGGGACTGGGAGGAGGAGAAGGGGAGGGACACACTCACCATGTGAATAATGAACTTTGTGAAGGTCAAACCCATGAAAATGGAGGGAGGACTGTAAGTTTACTTTACTCTATATTTTTTCTTTTTGGTTGTTGTCAAGGCTGGTATTTTCTTTCTTCCACTACAATGTCCATCCACCTCCAAGACACATGATCACACTGTGATAGCCCACCTGCCCCTTCTCATGGCTATTCTGTTGCTGATGAAAAGTGAAGGAGATCAGAAAAGCTTCTGACCGTGGGAACCTGCTAAGACCTTTGAGAGATCCTAGTGGAAGATCTCCTTGGTCTGCATCTGGCTGGGGGAATGTAGCCAAATAGTTCTCTGATTCCTTCAGTCCTCTACCAGCAATAGAATTGTGGGGCTATTACACCCAGTGTTGAATTCTACAGGTGGTGAAAGGAGAGCCCTAGTGAAGTCCCACATGCAGAACTCTTATGCGACCTTCAACCATGTAGAATCTTGGCCTTTGTATGGACAGCTCAGTCTGTACATTTTGCTCCCTCCCTCCCTCCCTCCCTCCCTTTTAAAAAAACCTCTAGTACCTTCCCCCTAAATGTGGACATTGGAAAGTTGTTATTCAAAAACAAACCACACAAAATTCTCATCCATGCTTAGGAGTAAACCCCAGTGTCTTCTTTGCCTGCTTGCCTGTCTGTCTAACCTGTCTTTTAAACCTTCAGTACTCAGCAGGGTCACAGATTTTTTTTTAAAAAAAGTCTCTGCCTATGGGTGAAGGACTATAAGGTTGGCTACGTGACAGTCGGAATATGACTCTGTATACCAAGATTCGAATTCCTACTTGGCCATGGAAACCCACTTGGTGACCTTAGGTAAGTCACACACACTCAACTTCAGAAGGAAGGAAATGTAAGCCGTCACTGAACAAATCTTTCCAAGAAAATCCTGTGATAAGGTCATCTTAGGGTTGAAAACCACATGGAGGCATACAACAATAACAGTTATGACAATCTTAAAATTTTAGCTATTGTTCTACTGCAGGGAGCTCTGTAGGTAACCATAATTGTAATTATTGTTGTCTAGGCTTCTGTCTTGTGAGGCAGTATTCTTAGTGTGCACAAAGTCTAGGAATGCAGGGATAAACAGTCAAAAAGGACATTAGAGACATTTTGGTTGCTGGATGTGGATTGCTTTGCCTTGGTCAAATAAAGATGTAAATCAAGCAGAAGAAAGAAGGAAAGGCACCATTAGCCCACAGATGATCTCCAAACCATTCTGCATGTTTTTGCTAAAACTAGTGGGAATAAATTACTTATGAGTGTTTGTTCTGTTTACAAATAACAGCTTTCTAAAAAAGAAAGACAAGAACTGTTTGTCTCGTGATTTTCTGCAACTCGTCACTTTGAAAACAAACAAATTGCCTGCAAATTGTCACTTTGAAAACAAACAAATTAATACCAAAATCTTGGAAGAAAAAAAATTAGGCTATGGATCAAGACAGGGCAGCAATATTAAAATATATGCACCTTAACTATAATTTGCAGGGAAATGTGTTTTTTTTAAAATCTCCATTTTGATAATACACAGTGATGCTCATCAGATTGTGCCTTCCACTTTTAGTATCATCTCTCAAGCATGTTTTATTCTTAGCATTTAATTGACAGCACTGCAAATTTAGATTCTCTCTCTAATTTGTTTAACGAAGAGCTAAGCATCTGATGGTGATATGGTCAACTTGCGGCACCTTCTCTATGTGTTTAAGAGGGCTCTGTGGTTTAAACCAGGGATAGGAATCATGCAGTCATGCATGTTATTGTACTATAACTTCCACCAGCTCTAATTTGATGAATGCAAGGAGATGCAGCCCATAACATCTGGATGACCACATGATTCCAACCCCAGGTCTAAATATATCTCCTGAAGTTGGTTACAGTAAATTAAACTCTGTACAGATGTGCAATCCTTGGACCCAGGACTTCAGGACAAGGTGCAGTATTACCCCAACAACACCCCTTCAATATTCCCTCTGTCCAATTTCCTTTCTTTTACTTCTTAATAGATCTTGGGTACATGTGTGCGAGAGTGTGTTGGTGCGTGAGATTTACATTTAATAAAATCATTTATTGGACATTTGGTTTGGTTTTTGGCTTCGTCTGACCCCATAAAAACTGGGTAAAAAGACTCAGCTAGGTTACCCTTCCTCTTGCAGTGCTATTGCTTGTGCTCTGGCTAGTTTCCATTCCCCATCACGCAAAGCACATTGAGGTGTCCCCCAAGGGACCCCCGAAATCAGGGTAACAAGATTATCTCTGTTCTCCTATATGAGCCTGTCCATGTTTGGATATCTTCTGGGATGGTCCTTCTCTCTGTTCCACCAGCTTCCATCTGGTGGGAACACAAGAGAGGGCCTTATTGGTAGCTGCCCCCAAGATCTAGAACTCACTTCCTAAAGAGGCTACACTGATGCTCTCCATGATTTCCTTATATAGGCAAATGAAGGAAGGTTTTTTTTGTAGGCTTTTGAATACTGCTCATGTGCTGTCTGTATTTGTTGTTGCTCTTTTTAAAATGGGCACATTTTTAGTTGCTTTTAATTATATTGTCATTTTAATTATATTTTAATGTTTGATGCAAATTTTTAGGTGTATCCGTTTTAACTTTTGTAAGCCACCTTGAATTCCAGGATTGGGGGAAAGGCAGAAAATAAAGATGTAAAGAAAGAAATCTTTTGAGGAGACCAGATTGCTGATTTAATCCGTGAGGAGGAGGAGGAGGAGGAGGAGAGAGAGAGGGGGGGAATGGTATAGCATCACTGTGAAGTAACCACTCATCCAATGGGGAAGAAACCACACTTCCTATTCTCATTTGAAAACTGCCACACATGTAGTAGGATTATGGGATAATATCTATTTGATATCACTGAAATGCAAGAGTCAGCATGGTTTAGTGGCTTGAGCATTGGACTATGACCCTTGGGACCAGGGTATGATCCTCACTTGGCCATGGAAACCCCTGGAAACCTTGGGTGCATCACACACACTTAGCCCCAGAAAACCCTGTAGGATCACCATAAATCTAGCACATTGTGTGTCTGTTGACCCCCTCCTCCTGCTTTCTGAGAACATGGAAATGGTCATGTCGGAGGAGGGCTGTATTTCTTATAAGGTGTGTTTTGTGGGATATCATCAGGAAAAATGCCTATATAAATGTAGCTACCTGCCCATATATGTCTCCCAGTGCAGCATCTCAGCCCAGGTTTATAGTATCTGTTCTGTTGACAAAGCTACTAATTATATAACGTGGGGGTTATTTTAAACATCACATAGAAAGAGTTATTTTTTTAAAAAAATCATAAGCGTAGCTAGTATCACAGGTTTTTCCTTGGCAAATATTTTTCAAACCAAAATGATACAAATTCATTTGTAAAAATAATTTATACCCTCACCTTTCAGCTCTAAGAAGATTGCTGTAGACCTTCTGGTAACTAGAACTACAATTAATACACCTCCTGTGATGAAATCGAAGAGGTAGTAACAGAAATATGAGCAACATTAAACACAAGGACATAGAAGGTGGGCAAAGATGCTGTCATCTTGCTGTCTTTTTTTTTCAGAATTGTCAAATTAAGATCATAATACTGTACTGCAGAGCTTTCCAAATGGTGTTAGCCTGAAGTGTGTAGATGTGTTGCCTACAATCTTGGAAATGTATGTTATCATTTATAAATCATATATTTTTAAAAATATATGAAAGGTTTTCATGAGATATGTTGTGTCCCCATACATTTTGTTATTACAATTCATGTATGTGTCTGTATCTCTTATAAGGGGTTAGTTTAACCTCCAGTTTGCTAGTAAAACTAAAATTAGTAACACGAAATAATACATGCCCAAAAAGTATGTCACCAACATGAAAAGTTTGGAAAGCTCTGCTGTACTGTATAGAGAAAAGAGCTCTGCTATTAGTTCCTTGTCCAGTAGGTGGTGATCATAGAGCCTATTTAGGCCCTGGTATATGATTAATAGTCTCCAGCAGCTGCTGCAGTTCCCCCACTGGAAACTGTTGAGAGAGAAGTTCAGACCCTGACTGCTTTCCTTATCCTCAGATGGACAGCTGAACTCCAATTCTATGTCCTTTTGTTTTACAGTTATCAAAGCTGGTTTCACACAAGAGCTCATTGACAAGTATCTCTGTATGAAAGGGGACATTCAGTCACACCATATTTTATTGCTGCTGGGTTCACCTCTTAATTTCACCTGTTGTCGTGTTGTCCCTGATATCCATTACCTACAGCTTGATAAGCCTTCCACAGTATGCACCTGTTTGTGGAAGGCTTCCATTCAAAGCCAGCCTTCCCCTGCTGTGAACATATCTATGACCCACAGACCTTTCCTGCTGTGTATTTGAGACCATAAGCTATCTGCAGGAAAGTTCTGCCAGCATGTTATCTAGAGAAGTATGGCTTTAGTCACAATGCTGAACTTGTAAAGAAAAGGGGATGATCTATTGCCTGCTTGAAAGGCACTTTTTGGGCTTTGAAATGCATGGATGATATGGTTGGAATCCTGTTCATGAAAAGATAAGAAACCTACCTTCATTGTGGGCATCATTTGAGATGACAGTAATGTCTCCAGGGCCATTTCTGCACTAGAATGCTATAGTGCTATTATTCCACTTTCAACATGCTATGGAATCCCCGGGTTTGCCTCAAAGGCCCCTCCCTAAACTGCAAACCCAAGGATTCAATAGGATGTTGAAAGTGGAATAATAGCACTATAACAGTCTAGTGTGGAAATGGCCCAGGTAATCAGAAGGCAGTTGAAATTCATGACATGCAGGTTTGACAGTCAGGAGGTAGCTATAAACATGTTTGTGTTCTACCTAAATACCAAATGAAAGTGTTGATTCCAGTTAACTTAGGCATCTATTTCTTTGTAAAATTAACATCTTGCCGACATTCATAAATTACACAATGAACCCATTTCTCTTTTTATAAAGGAACTACTCTCCAAAATATGGAAAAAAATTTTGACATCTTGTTCAGTCTATATAAAAGGAAAAACAGTCTAACCCTCAAATATGGGATGTTTCTTATAATAAGGGATATCAGGCAGTCTGATAAGGGTCAAGCTTTCTGGACTTTAAATAAGGGATATTGCTTATAATAAGAGATACCTGGCAACGCTATATGATAGGCAAAAACTAGAACTGCCCTCAGTTCTTGAGCGGAAAGGAATATCAATAAATAAAGTACATGTAAATAGAAGAGCTGTAGTCTTTCATCAATTATTCACTGTCACAAATCTGACAAGTTTTCGGCAGATAGTCCCTTGCAATTAATATCTTAAACCAAGATTCCTTAGAGATCATCCATGTTATCTTTGATGTAATGTTGTTACAGAATTTAGTGAGCTAGTTTACAGCTATAAAAACATGAGTAACCATTTTGGATGTTTACATCAAGCTAAATGTTTTAGGAAAACTTTTGAAAACTGTTCAAGTTTGTAAACTCTAAAGCTGGCTTCCATGTGGGTAAGTTTGCGCAGATAGCCGATATGGAGACTCTACCTGAGATCCAATAGAACTCTGGCTATTAAAGCCCATCCGCAGTGTGATGCAGTTTGACAGCACCACGGTTGCTTTCATGAATGTGGAAAGGGGCTGTGGAAAGGGGAGTCTCCTAGGCAGTGTCAAACTGCTGATGTGCAGCTAGGGAAAGGAATAGCCATACCTTTCCTGGACCCCCTGGTTGTTCTCTAGCACATGGAAATCCAGGGAGGCAATAGCTGTTCCTTTTTTTCAGCAATACAATTGTCCAGGCACTCCTGCCCTCTCTGGGCTACCAATTGGCCATGGGAACATGCCTTAATATCATCAAGTTGTGGTTGTACTGGAGAGGGGGTATTGCTCATGAAACTATTGGATATGTCCTTTTGCAACATCTCCAAATATATATGTGCCTGTCACCTGCAGGATTCTAGCCTCTGGCAGCCTGTCAAGGGTGGGCACCTATAGAGAGGGCAGGGAGCATTTTTCACCCCCACAGGGGGCCACAGCTCCTGACATGACCAAAAGCAATATAACATCTTGTCTGTTTTTGGCTGATTTTCAGTTGACTGGGGAGTGTGCATTGTAGGGGACAAACCCATTGCATTTAATGGTAGCTTTGAGCTTTTGGAGCCATTTTGAGCCCACACAATGCTCCTTCCCCCCTCTAATTTTGGAGTGAGGAATGGGCTTGGGGAGCGCCTCAGTAGCTACAAAATGGGGCCACGCTCCTCCCCCATTCTATGTGCTGTCTGTCTCTCTTTTGTTGGAAGGAAAAACTATCTCAGAGAATGGAGGGGAGGAAGAACACCAAAAGTTCACCGATCTACACATAGATCTAGAAAAAACAAGAACAAAAAGCACACTGTCCCTCCATTCCATATCTTTTTCAGGTTATTTGCTACAGCGTTGCTGGTCTAATTTCCAACAAATGTGATAGTCAGACTTTTTGTCAGACCATTGTTCCATTGAGGATCAAGGATCAGAAAAGTGTGAATCTACATAGTTCTATTTGAAAAAACCTTTGGCAGGTTAAAATTTTTTTACCTAGATGTCCACTGATATTATTTCCTGCTTCTTTGCACTCCTAAAAATGATCTTCTCAGGTTTTGATGGCTTTAGATGACCTTGGCAATGGAGGAACTTACACTGCACACCTGCATTATGTCAGGTGATGATATCGTCCATATTACCAGCTTCTGGGGCTGCATGAAACTGCAGTGTCATCTGGTTTTGGATGACAATAACCTTGAGTATTATTGTGCAGGGTAGCCACTTATGTATTCCCAAAGAGTAAATACATCACCAAAACAAAGGATTGAAGGTGACACAGATTGGCATAATACTTACATTGGTTAATTTCTATGTATGGTATAAAGGCAAAGGTGGTACTACCCATCAAAACCTATAGGATTCTAAGTGGCTGTGACAAACTAGTCCAATCCATTCCATTGGATCTGCTTTAGGGCTTAGCCCTGTTGATAAAGACAGAGAAATAATTAGTATAATTTAGATAAAAATTACAATACATCTTACTATAGTGGGAAAGCCCAGAAGTGCATGAGTTGTCTGCCTGCCCAGTCTGCTATCTATATGCCATCCAAGTGCTCAGTCTTGGTCGGTATGGAAACAGGAACTTAGGAACCAGCCCTATATTGAATCAGACCATTGCATATCTTCCAACTGTCTCAACTAGGCAGGGACAGGAGGTAATCCTCTGAGGTCCCAGTTTTTCAACTGCACTTAAAACATCCTAGGCCATTTCCACACTGGACTGTTATAGCGCTATTATTCCATTTTCAACATCCTATGGAATCCTGGGGTTTGGAAGGAAGAGGAGATCTTGCCTTTCCCAGTAAGCTGACACAAAAGCAAACTGCTGCAAACCCTCCCAGCCCAATAATCATTAATAACTTTTACCGTTTTGATCCCACACTGATGTTGCTTGGCTACAGATGTCCTGGTTTTCATCTATGAAATATGAAACTTCTTGACCATTATTTTCAGCTCTGACCAACAGTAGCTGTCTGGGGCTTTTGGCAGGATACTTTTGTCTTCTATAACAGGGCTAGAAATTATGAAGCCTTCCAGACATTGCTGAACTTCCACTCCCATCAACCCTAGCCAGTATAGCAAATGCTGGAAGTTTCAATTGAACATCTGGAAGGCCATACAATTCCCACTGCTACTCTACAGAGAGATCTGTAGTACTCCTTGGTGGCCTCTAAGCCAAGAATTGAATAGGCCTGACTCAGCCTAGCTTCCTAAATCAGACCAGATTGGGTATGTTATGACTGTTATGGTGATAGCTTCAGGTCGCCTCCCTACCTTCTTATGGTTTTTATGTTTAAAATTGACAGGGTCAAGACAGTCCCACCTGAGAAAACACCTTCAAATAGAGGACTATCTCTGACAGCTGTTCAAACAGAGGATTGTTCTTTGCAGAGTACACAGCCACCCTACTATTCTGACACTCCATTGTTGAATCCTAATGTTTGGGCAGAAATTGGAAGTCACTATTTTTAAAAACTTAACTCTAATTAATTCCCTTTTTTATTAATAAAAATATAACTACATTAGATAATCTCTGTAAATTAACAAGGGATAACATCACTGAACCCAGATGCACATAGCAATATTAATCTTTTGTATATTTTCACCTAAACCTGCTAGATTAGACCTATTGAATCAATGCTTACATTAGGGTTGACTTGCCAAGTTCCCTTTGATTCAAAAGGTCTACTCTACCTGGGGACCAATAATTGAATTTAGGGCTTTATACTATTAATCACTGTAGCTGCACTGGGATCCTGTGAGGTTGAGATATAGGTGGTAAATTAAAAAATATGAAAAATAAACTTATCTTTCCTTAGGACTTTTATGACCAAAGATAAAAGGAATGAAACAAAACCTTGAACACACAAAACCTTAGGAAGGCTTCTTTTAAAACACACGCGCCACACTTAAAACACTGGAGTAGTTTTATAATAATAAAAAAACTTCACCGTGGCCAAATCACTTCTGTCATATTGATAGACAGACTGGAAAAGCTGCAAAAATTCATAGCAAAATCAGACATCACAAGGAAATGGATGCATGAGCAATTGGAAGTGTTTTATCTTGACTTCCTCCAGGGAGAATTTAAATAAGTATCACATGAAAGCAAGATACCTGGTAGCAAAGAAATAGATGTTAAAGTTTTAAAATATCTGCATTATCAACCCATTAAGTCTTACGTGCTCAGCTTGTATGTTTTGACTAGTGAACAGAGATAACACCACAAGAAAGGTATTTGTGTTACCAAGTCATCGCTGAGATGTGTTTTTCCTCTGTTTTTCTCAGAGACAATACTCAAGTGGTGTGTGTGTGTGTTCATATGTGTATTCTGAAACTCAGCATAATTTTTCAGGGATGCACCCTCCAGAAATCCTTGCTAACAGAAGCAAAGCATAAATTCTCTTGGTTCCTCGGTATTTCTCTTAGCTCTGAGTCCCAGAGGAAAAGGGATATCAGGAAATATTCTCTATTTTTTTCTTCCTTGTGTATCCACTCACATTCTGGTGCTTCCAATTGGCACTTCAGAAAGTGTTTGTGCTAGTCATAGTTCAGAATGTCAAAGATCAGCTGTCTTTCTCTTCCTTCTTTAAGTGAATTTTTATTGTGTAGAAAAATGTATTACTGAATTAGTCACTTGGGATCACTGCAAATGAAGTCATGCTGGCCGCATCCTGCTCTCCTCAGTCAAGAGTTGAGGATTTTAGGTAAAGTACTAAGACTTCCACACCTGGTGAATCCTATTTGGGGAAAATGTGTCCAAATCACCCCTGGGTTTCTCCCCCCCATATTTGCATCTGTTTTGAATAGGAAAAATGGCTCCTGTACAACATGATGATGGTTGCATATGTGCATAGATTTTTCTTCTACATATGTCTAGGGAACTCTGCAGTTTCAAAAATCAAATTTTGCTTTGCATGAATGTGCCCCAGTGATAAAGCAGATCTGAGTTAGTTGATGCAAGTGGGACCTTCTAACGTCCTACTCAGAGGAATTCAGGGGTACAATCACAGGCAGGTAAAAATGAGAGCATGTCCCCCAAAAGATTTTGTCCCCCTGCCCAAAATTTACCTTCACTCTGAAAATGTATAGTATTTAAGTAACACAACACTTATTTAAAAATAGTTTTTAGACATACAAAGAAAAGAGCAGCTGTCGTTACCAAGGGAATATGAATACAGCAAATATGAGAGTTCTACGAATGAATGATTTTCCATGTCTTATCTGAAATGCTAGGAAAATTTCATGGAGGGTAGGATTCTAATTCAGAGGTGTTACCATGTCATACACCCCCAATCCATGATATGATTGGCAACTCCCAAAGATACACTTCAGGGAAGGAGAGACAAGAGGATGGGACCCAGTAGAAAGAAGCAAGGAAAGGTTGGGGGTTCCAACTGTTAGCCCTCTTCTGTAGATATTAAAGGCTGAGACTGATGCAGAACGTGGACCCTGTAAAAGGGATTTTTCTCCTTTAGGATCAGGAAGAGGAGTGAGGAGTCAGCCAGACTGACATTACCAAAAGTGACCATTTAAGGGAAACCAGCTGCATATGAATGCTAGATCCCAGAGAGTCTTAGGGTTCCTCTGCAAAAGTATTGGAACATTGTTGGTGTAGTTCTTGGTGGTTTTTAAAATATCCAGCTTACATTTGTAGGTGGTTTCACCATACACTATTATAGCACAGTTTGGGGAATTAGAGAAAGAGGATCTCAAATCTTTCTAACAAGTATTAACCATGAGAAAATTAAATCCCAGGCAATGCTAGATAAATACACTAGTAAGGTTATAATTCTAAAAAGAAAGAAAGTAAGAAAGTAAGTCAGAACACAATGGAAGATAAGGGAACATATTGTTCTGATATGTCTTATTTTTTTAAAAAAAAAATCACTTGAGGGTTAGATGAAATGTTGCAGCTGGTGTCAGGAATTGCTAGCAATTAGCCTGGGACAACAAAGAGTCTATCCCCATTCCACAATTATACTGGTTTGATCCCACTGTAACTGCCATGGCTCCATCCTACAATATTCTGGCAGTAGTACTTTGATAAAGGCTTTCAAATTCTTTATTGCATTCCTCTGAAGTGCAGCACTAGAACTCCACAGCAGAGAATTCTAAGCCCACCTCCGAACTACGAAGCCTAAACTTCCATAGCATGGAATTATGCCTGTTAAATGGGTATCAAACAGGCATAGTTTCATGTTATGGAAACTTAGGCTTCGTAGTTTGAAGATGGGCTTTGAATTCTCTGCTGTGGAGTTCTAGTGCTGCACTTCAGAGGAATGCAATAGAGAATTTGAAAGCCTTTATCAAAGTACAACTGCCAGAATATTGTAGGATGGAGCCATGGCAGTTACAGTGGGATCAAATAAGTGTAATTGTGCAATGGGGATAGACTCTCTGTTGTCCCAGGCTATTTGCTAGCAATTTCTGACACCAGCTGCAACATTTCATCTCACCTTCAAGTGATTTTTTTTTAAAAAAGAAGACATATCAAAACAATATGTTCCCTTATCTTTCATTGTGTTCTGATTCCTTTCCTTTCCTTTCCTTTTTTAAAAAATTATAACCTTATTAGTGTATTTACCTGGCATTGCCTGGGATTTTATTTTCTCATAGTTAATACTTATTAGAAAGATTTGAGATCCTGTGTCTCTAATTCCCCAAACTGTCTTGCCCAGTACCTGTAACTTTCCCCCATATTCCCCAGTCCAGTCTGTATTCAGTGTTATTAACTTATAGAGGTTGGGTTCCTGAGGGAATACTCTGCCTTCCTCCTTGCTCCTAGGCCTCATCTCCATAGCAACTGGCCAGGCCCAAGAGCTCTCTGACTGAGAATTCTAAAGGCCCCTCCTTAAACTGCAAACCCCAGGATACCATAGAATCTTCTCAGGCAGCCAATCATATGAGGTCTTCATCTGACACAGCCAATCATATGAGGTCAGGTCTTTGCCTGACACAGACAAACTCACAAACTTTGACTTTTATATATTAGATAACCAGGAAGCTGTATGTTTCCTGCAAAAGCCCTAGTCAATAGTCGTGCCATAAGTGCTACAAATTACGTACGTTGATACCTGCCATATAGGTATATTATACATACACATACGCACACATTTAGATTCAGAACAGAGACCCATACTGATCATTGAAGCTGTTTCCATAGTAAATGCATTCATAGTGTTAAAAGCAGTGTGATGGGGCATAGATACAACAGTGTCTGTGCTCCTGGATTCACAGATCATAAGGTAAATATGTGCATACATCTTTGTATGCTGTAAATTTCATGTTTGCCAGCCTGAATTGCAGGAAGAGAAGGGAAGAGGAAGAGGCCAGTTTTCACAGCCTGTCTCATGAATAATAATAGGACATAGGGTTGCCAGAATGAAGCTCCTTTACCTTTAATGGTTGTATAGGAGAGGGAATTTTAGCAGGTGTTGCTTGTTACCTTGTTGTGTGATAAGCAAGCTGCTGAAATTCCTTTTTCTATATAAGCAATCTGGCAATCCTAAGGGAATATCTATATTCAGAAAAGTGATAATGATGTATGGCTAGGTTCCTCAAACTCCACTTTTGAATAGAAACCAATAATGAACTAGATGGACCGACTTACCTTGGTCTATAATAGGGATTAGGACTTTGTTCACATCATGCTGTTTGGCTTTAACTATTCATGTTGATTTTATTATTATTTTATTATGACAGTGAGTCTAACTGTATGCTGCCTTGTGGAAGTTTATCCTGAAAGTCAGCTTGTAAATCTTTAAAATAAAGAAAGAAAGCTGCTTCTTAGCTTTTGTGGTTAAACCTAAGTGGGTAATGAGGCATGTAGTGAGATCAGGGCTCACAATGTTGAAGCACTGAAACTTTTTTTAAAACAGGAAGATGGTATCATCTGCTACTCTCTTCAACCATGTTGTGAGCTTAGTTCTGTCCGCACAACAGTTCAAGGTAATTTTTTCCTTAACAACAATATATTGTTACTTGCTGTCCCTGCTATTCCTGTTGCAGAGACCCAGTGTAGTATAGTGGTTTGAGTACTGGGCTACAGCTCTGGAGACCAGGGTTCAATTCCCCATTTGGCCATGGAAACCCATTGGATGACTGGGCACATCACATACCCTCAGCCCCAGAAAACCCCATGATAGATTTTCCTTAGGGCTACCTTAAGTTGGAAATGACTTGAAAGCACACAACAATAACAATCTTTATTGTAACCTAAGTTGATTCTGAATGGGCAATGAAGACCCATTAGCTTTATGAAAAATCTGCTTCTGGTGGAAATGAAAAATGCTACAACTGGTTTGTTGACATGTAACAACACAGCTCCCTGCCTCTTTGGATTCCCCTTGTCTGTGAGGATCTCAGGACTGTCATGTAAATTAACCGCATTTCAGAATGGGCCATCACACCTGTTTGGGAAATAAGAACCAGTTAGGCTGTTCTGGAAACTCTGAATTGGTTGGATGAGAATATTTAATTTTGGGCATTTGGATTTGATGCTGTTTTTGTAGGGTAGCAAAGCAGCCAACCATTTCCAAAGATTTGGCTGCCTGCCTTGAACGCACTTCAAATATGGCTCTAGCATTTTCTCCAAGGAGATCGCATGTTCTGGTTAATTTCCCATAGGAAGCAGAACAGCAATCTAAGACCAGCCTCTTGCTTTAAATCCTCCTGAAAAAAAAAGGGGTGGAGGAGCCCTCACTGCTACTTGTGAAACATTTATAGATGTTTCCATCACTGTGAAATGAGTGCAAATCAGAGTTATGTGTTCTGTATGCTGGGATCTTTTGTAATCGTATCTTTTAGGAACAGGCTGTGCTTAGGGAACATTATTTCTCTATGCATAAGCTGCCACTGGCTATATAAGAACATGCATAAATAGGGGAGAGGAAGGAAGAAACCCCTCCTTCCCTAGTAATATTTATCTGTTTGTTTTGCAGATGAAAAGCCTTCCAACACCCCTTTGGTGTAAGGATCCATCTTATGCCCATCCTGGCTCCCTAATGGGAAGCCATTTCCCCTTTTCCTGTTGCGCAGTAATAATATTTTTTTAAAAAGCCAGATTCACAAAAGCACCCATATAATTCTAAGATAGTTACAGCAATAGTTCATACCCTAGTGCTACCAGTGCATGAAGTATTATTGCTGGATTCTGGCAGACACTTGCCACATGGGTAAAGTGTAATTTGTAGTGGAACTTAGCTGGTTAAAACAAGTAAAACAATGTGGAAATCTTATCTTTCACATGTCGGTGGTTTGTTTGCTCCCTGGAACATTGAGGTCTTAATGGAGATTGTGAGATATGAGCAGACTGGCTTATGTTAAGCCAGGGAAGGGAAAAAGGATAGTGTTTCCTTTTCTAATGGCTTTGCAAAACAGTTATGCTTAATAGGAATTTCATCTTAGGTTCTTAACCAGAAAGAAAAAGGACACAGGAGCTTTTCAGAACAAATATGATTTCCTAGGCCTAGCACTGGCAGTATGAGGACTAGCCTCCAAGGTAGTACTGGTCATATAAACTAGTCTAGGTCTTGATCTAGACTATCAAGATCCCAAAGGCTCCCCCAGACCGTGCCTCCACAGTCTTTATCACTACAGTCAAAATGGCAACCTCCAAATAAAGCATCCTTGGAGCTTCCAGTGGTTTAATTCTCCATTTTTAGAGTATCCCATGCCCACCCCGTACCTTTTTCAGGTTTGAAAGAGCTTTTTGTCAAAACTGAAAGCAACTGTCCACTCCCACATCTGAAAAAAAATGTTGATTACAGAGCTGTCAGGGCCTGGACATGCTTGCAAATGGGACAGAACCTTCCACAATGTTACCTGGTCTTTCCACAGCTGGCCATCCTAATCTAGATTCAATCATACTTTCTCTATATAAACAGCTATTCTGTTCCTCTGAAGGCTGGCAGTACAATGGACCCCATATTGCCTAAGATAGCTGTTTATCTGTGAGGGTTGCATTGCATTTTGGAAGGGAAAAAAATGCACATATAGCAATGCTTTCCTTTGCAAAATTTGTGTGATTAAAAGTGTATGTTTGAATAATGTGTGCAAGCGAGTTTTAGTCTGTGCAAATATACCTGTGAGGAAGAAATGCATACTCATAATTCCAGTGGGGTTATCAGTATAGCAATGAGAAGAAAAGTTTAACAACTTGAACTTTAATTCTATCAATAGGCTGAAAGAGGTGGAAGCCTCAGATGGCAGACTGGAGGAAGCAGTGGCTTCCTTCTGTCCATGCCCCGAGGCTTCCCTGGCCATGCTCCTCTGCTGGAGAACTGAGCAGTGGGCTGCACATAGACTATCATTGGGCCTTTCCACACTACACTGTCACAGTGCTGTTATTCCATTTTCAACATCCTATGGAATCCTGGGGTTTGCAGTTTAGGGAAGGGAATCTAGAATTCTCAGCCAGAGAGCTCTTTGGCCTCAATGAACTACAAACCTCAGAATTCCATAGGATGTTGAAAGCAGAATAATAGCACTATAACAGTGTAGTGTGGAAATGCCCCTAGTCTCTCTTATCTGTTTAGTTTTATTTAGCTTATTTGAGTTATGTCTCACTTTCCTCTCAAATGGGACGTGAAATAGCTTTCTATCCTGAGATGAAGGGAAGGCACTCTCACCTTGTCATTGTTGAGATAAGAGTCAGCTGCCAGCTGATTGGCTCCTTTGTATGGAATGGGAGTGTTGGCACCACCTTCTCCTTTGCTTCAAGAACAAAGTGACCAGTGCAGATTGTACGATATACCTCTCCCTGTCCAGAACTGGGAAATATACTTCCAAAAAGTAACTTTGTGTAGTTATAATTGCAAGCCCCCCAGTAGTCAGATAGCTGCTGTCATAGTTACAATGTAAAAGAAACAATTAACTTTCCTGTGTCTTAAAAGTAACTGGATAGTAACTTTCAATTTCCTTCTGGGGAAAAACATCTGAATGCTATAAGCCTTTGGTAGTGTACTTCCTAACCACTTCACTATTGCGTCAACAACCACAACACAGTATCAGGCAGCATCTCTTTGTGTAATATTCCTCCTCCAACATTTAGTGAAACCAACTCAAGATGACTTTAAAAGTAACTTAAAATGATGACTAAGGCCTTTTCTGCAGGAGCCTCCCATCCCGGCATGAGGACGGGAGACGAGCAGGACCATGATGACACTTTTACATGATGTTGTTGTGGTCCCATCCTTCTCCCATCACCAGGCGGTGCGATTGTGCATTAAATCATTGACAGGCCTGTGATCGTGTGACCATCCCACAATTACTTTACCTGCACAAGTGCTGGAAGCACAATGGAGGCACTTCCTGCCCTAGCACAGCCTGGGAAAATGCCTGGCTGCAGAAGGAAGAGGTGTGTCCATCGTGCTTCCTTTGGCAGTGAGCCAGCTGGTGCAGAGGAGAGCGCTCATGTCCGCACTCTTATCCTGCTGGGATGCCACTCGGATGACACCAGAGACAGGTAAGGTTCAGAAAGGGCCTTATATCCTGTATCAGCTACTTAACTAAGAGGTGTCTCCTGTCTCCTTCTTCCTGCTTTACTGGGTAGCAGCTGACAGAGATTTTTTCTCCTATTGATTGCGGTGCAGCATACTGATGTTTTCAAACTCACCCCCACCAGTGTAGCATTTAGAAGCAAGATCCCTGTTGCAACTCCTCCTTGCAACAGAGACTGATAGCAGGAATGGGATGGAAATGTCAGTATCCTCTTCCTGATTGATAGGAGAATAGACTTCCGTTGCTTGCAATGGCTGCTCCCCAGTAAAGCAAGATTGGGAGATGTTTATGATCATGGCAATACTGCAACAGTTGAGAGTACATAGGGACTGTGGGTATGAATAGCGAATATGAATAGTGAATTCTAGCCATTATCTCTACATTGCAAAAAGCCTTGTAATGTTAAAATCATGATCTAATATGTTTATGGCTTCATTACTGGGGGTGGGGAAGGAACTAATTAGCTGAAACTTGTAACCTTCCAGCTCTGTTCTGGCACATCACTACTAGTCAGACAAAATGGGCAAGACAGACAAATAATTTTCTGAATGATATGGAGAGCTTCCAGTCTTCTTATACATGCTTCGCTATTGCAGACATATTTAATGACATGTGCATTGGAAGTACTATTTGCTCTTATACCTGGTGGGTTAAATGGTTTTGCTGGCATGTTTCCCCAAAGCAGTCTTTTTGATTGAGTCTTGCTGTGCAGGATTAACATAGGGCAAATGACTAACTCCTTACTTTTTTTAAAGAAGCATTTTTGTTTGCTGTCTGTAAATGAGCGGTGTGGAATTTTATGAATAGTAGTACTAACAGCATCTTCTTCACTATTCACTAGGTGTAGGGGAAAATGCCATAAAGCAGAAGAGACATTTCATAGTGTTTGCATGAGGCTGGGAGATTAGCATGAACAAACAAAGTGCAAAGTGAGTATAATAATGTCAGAGATGAAGGGTAGAGTGCATACAGGGAAAGGTTAGAAAAGCAGCAGGGCAAATCTGAATTATACTTGGAGCCTGATAATGCTGGCAAAGGTGTTTTGAAGATAAAAGTGATTGGATCCCACTGCCTAGAGGAAAAGAATAATCTGGCAGTTGCATTTAGGACCCCTGATGTTTTCCTGGAAGAGATTTAGGGAAACCATGAAAGTAGAAAACTAATAGTCATGATAGGCAGTGATTAAGGCATAGGGAAGGATTATAAGGTTCAGGAGGCAAAAATAAATATTCATACTGGCAGTGTTCCATAGAAAATGATAAGGTAGACTAGTGAAACACAGGAGGGTAAAGAGTAAATAGAGGTCAAAATAGATGGAATTTGTTGAGGAGCGAATGGTAAAATTAGGTTAGGCTCCCAGTGTATCACAAAGCTTGGAACCATAAGTTTTGGACTGCAGTTCCTCCTCCCACTGGCAGTATGATTTTTGGGATTTGTAGACCAAAAAGTAACTTTCTGTGCTTTGAGGGGATACTTGTTACAGTACATTTATCCCCCCTTCTCAGTTATTACTTGGATGGGAGACCATCATTCAGTGCCAGAGACCTCCACATAATGTTAGGAAAGAGACCTGCTTAAATTCCTTAGAGAGCTGCTGACTACCAGATATGACACTTAATTGTCAACAGGTGAGGGAAGATGAACAAAGAGGATGAGGATGAGAAAGAGAATGGAAGGAAAAGCTGTTATCCTGTACGTTGGGGGTCCCGGGAGGGACGCCCAAATAACCAGATACAAGCACAAATTGGGGGAAATTAAGCTCGAGCACTCTCTCAAGCTAACGAGAGGCAGGGTAACTGCAGCTAGGATCTCGTACCCTATGTCTACGGCTTCAGGTCAGAGAGCAGGCAGGCAAGTTTAAAAGTAACAAAAATAACAGTTGTATTGAGAGATAAACAGCAAATAAGACAACACACACACTAGCTAACTTGGAAACAGAAATAGAGAGAGAGAGAGCTTTGGGGAATGGGTAATATGACACCTGGTTTCGTAGTCCTGGTGAGAAAGATGGGGTTCCGGGGAAGGAAGCTCAGCGCGATTCACTGAGGGGAGCTCGCTGGACAAACCGACAGCGAGGCAGATGGAAGTCCAGGGTGATCCAAGCAGTCCGAGGAGGACTTGGAAAAGGGGACTTTTTATAGGGTGGAGTTAACCCACAGGCTATGTTATGCTCGGTGAGAACAAAGGAAATTTGGGGTTGGACAAAGGAGTTGGAAAAGGTCAGGTTTTGCATGATTGGTTTTGCTCTTGATGACAATAGCGTGGCCAGTACACTGATGACCCAACATAAAGGAATGGCTTGGCTCTTGGCTGTGTGGCTTCGTGTGGAGATGCGCTGAGCAAAGCTGGTTTGCAGGGAGGTTTTTCCCTAAAGCAACGGAGAGGCTTAAGTTGCCTGCCTGAAAGAGGTTTTTTGGAATGTACAACCATTAATGGCTGTGCCCTTACATGCTTGTCCGGAGGACCTCTGCAAACACATGGAGTAGGATGGCAGGGAAAGGTCAAGCAAAGGCCAAATTATTTGGTATCAAAAGGATATCTAGTGCTCTCACCTGACATATCATAACTGGAGTAACAAAGCCATTTAGCCAGGAATTTGGAGTAGGAAAGGAAAAGAGGAAAAGAAGGAGAGGCACCAGGGAAGGAAGGAAGGAAGGAGAAGATGAGTGCAGGAGTTCTTGGATGGTGGGAAGAAGGAGAAAGAGGGACATTGAAGGCAGCTGTTGTGTGTAGCAGAGGAAAGAAAGAAATACAAAGGGGAGAGGGAGAGAGAGAGAGAGAGAGATGAAAGACAAATCAAGAATGAAAAAAGGTTAAGAGTGCCTAAGCAGAGACAAAGAAGAAAATATTTTGTACCACATCATTTCTGCTAATGATAGTATAAACCACATACGTCTCAGACCAAGAAAGAAGACAGCATTGCAGATTCATCCGTTTAGGTGAAGGTGAGCACAGTGGAGTCCAACAGGCCATAGTTGTTGGTTTTCAGATCCTCTGGAAGGGTGCAGCCATTTTGATAAGTAGAGATGATCACATATTACTTCCTGTTTTACTTCCATATTACTTCTCTTGGGCTTCCCTCTTCCTTACTATTTCATGGTGAAGAGCACCCCAAACAGCACAAAGTAGTACCACAATAGCTGTTTCAACCAAAAATTTTGGGATGCAGGGGTGCCAAGGCATTTCAAAGAGGAGAGCACAAGGAATGGACTAGATGCCCCATCCAACAGACTACATGATTCCCATGCTGATTAGGGTAGGATGAAGACAGTGAGAACAGAAATAAAAAGAATAAAACATTTCCTAGGTAACATATTAATAATCCAAGTGCATAACATTCATTGGTTTCTTCCAGATTGGTCTAAAGAAGTGTAAGTTCTTGCAGTAGGGTTCCTCGTCACCTCTGTGCTCACTTGTTTCATCCTTTTTGGGCAGCTGTTTGTAGCAATTTCTTGGAACTGTATTTGGGTTTTTCCAAAGGGAAATGGTTTGAAGGGCAAATTTTCTCTTCTTTTTAAAAACTGTTGTTAGAGTTTCAGTACAAAAAGGCCATTTCATCGATGCACTGATGTACTGATTCACTATAACTCTGAGGGCCTTTCTGCTCTGTACTGTTATAGAGCTATTATTCCACTTCCAACATACTATGGAGTCCTGGGATTTACAGTTTAGGAAGGGACATTTAGAATTCTCAGCCAGAGAGCTCTTTGGCCTCAGTAAACTACAAACTCCAGAATTCTACAGAATGTTGAAAGTGGAATAATAGCACTATAACAGTGTACTGCAGAATATCCCTAAGATTTTTTTTAAATGGAGGAGAAGAGAAATATTGGATTTAAAAAGGAAACTCACTAGTGGTTGTGAATAAAATGTTGCAGCTGATACCAGGAATTGCCAGGAAATAGTTTGGAACAACAGAAGTTGTTTGGATATCTTTTGAAAAAGCTGAGAATTACAGCAACAAACACCATAACCTCCTGAAACATTTGCCCTGTATAATAGAGCCCAATAAAATATGTAAAGTGAAAAAGCAACAATATTCAGTGATTCCTGTATTTAGCAACTCCTGGGGCAGCAAATTCTGAGGCATCTCAGTATTTCTTCCCCACGTTTCCCTGCTGAGCTCTGGTGCTAGCTGCAGTCTGAGAAAGTCTGGGCAGGACAGAAAGGAGAACCTTCAGAAGAAACTGTGTGAAGCAGCTTAATAAAAATAACATTAAAAAAAAATGTTTATCTTTAGGGCAGTGCTCTCAACCTGAGATTCCTCTCCTCATCCTAATGACTTGAGAGAAGGGTCCAGACCTGAAACTTGAATCGGAGTTGTGCTGTCTCAGAGATTGGGAATAACCAGTTGATCAACACGTTGAGTTAATAATTCTATCGATTTTTCTAGCGATTTCCTATTACTCACTAGATTCTGCATAAAGCTTAAAACATCCTTTAGTGATTTTAGTTCATTAGAACCAGTTAGAATTCATTACATTGGTTGCTCCTTTTGTGTCAGATTCAGTAAAACAAGAAGGCCGGATATCTCAGGAGAGAAAGTATTATGAATGGAGGAAATACATCATGTGTTTCTATTCTTGGGTAGAGTAATGTGGAGGATGAGGAGAGAGAGAGAGAAAGAGAACCTGAAGTCCAGAGCACCAAAACAAAGAACAGTCAAAGAATGAGGAAAAAAATCAGTCTTGGAAACCAAGGACCTCAAGCTGCAAGGGCCCCCTCAGAATGTCAGATACTTTTAGACTTGAAAGGCATTTGCCTGACATTGGCCTACACAAAAAGGAAGTGTTTCAAATTTTTGGAGGGAGGTGGAGTTCATTGTTACTCTCTTCAGCGACATTTCCTGCTCTGTTGTTTAGCTCTTGGTCTGGTTTCCATTGTGTAATACACCCATATACGATCATTTGGAGTGAGCTGCAAGGAATCTCTTTGTAAGCACACAGTGCTATGCACGTGGATCATTAAGTGAAGTTTTTATTTCTTTACCTTCTTCTTCGTGGTCTCTGTGCCTTCATACACTAGGAGCTTTAGCGCCTGCGCGGTAGCGTTCGGAAACTTCTAGAGCTTGTTCGCTTGGCGGGAACCCCTCCCCCACGCCGGTACTGCGCATGCTCCTCCCGCCGAGCAACGGTCTCTCCTCAGTTCTTTCTCGTCCGCCGCCGCGTACGGAAGGTTCTTTAGTTTGTTCCTCTCACGTCGTGCTTGGCTTGCTGTTTTTTCACGGTTTTACGGACTTTCGGACTGTCTTTGACCTCTCTTTCGGACTCCCCCTTCGGCTTTCGTCTTTTTTGGATTTCGGAGTTTGGCGTTTCTTCGTCTTATGTCCGCGCTCTTTAAGAAGTGCGTGTCCTGCGGCCGCAAGGTTGCCCTCAACGACGGCCATAAGGAGTGTCTCTTCTGTTTGGGCGAGTCCCACAATATCCGGACTTGCCAAATTTGTAGGGATTTTACTCCCCAAACTCTTCGCAACCGCTCCGCGAGACTCAAATCTTTTTGTTGGGAGCAGTCTCTGCGGGCGATAGACGAGACCTCCACTTCCAAGATGGCCGACAAGAAGACGACCACGCCATCGACGGTATCGGCGGCTGCCGTTCCGTCCACCTCGTCGGTATCGGGCTCGGTACCGGCGAAACGCCGATCTCGGCGTTACCGAGGATCCCGAAGCTGTCGGCGGCTGCCAAGTCAGCTAAAGGATCCTCGACGGCGAGGAAGGCTGAGGCTCCCCTTACGGAGACGCCTGCAAAAAAGCGCCCTGCTCCGGACGGAGGCAAGGGCAAGGAGAAGGAGAGAAGAAGAAGAAGAGGAAAAGAAGCGCTCCCCGGCTGGGGACGCTCAACCTCCTACTCCTCCTCCTACTCAGCAGCCTTCCAAAGGGCGAGGCGAGTCCGTCGACCTCTCGGAGGATGAGATCGAGGACGTTCCCCAACAGCGCCCGGACTCGCCTGTGGCAGACCCTCCAACCCTGGTGGAGGAGCGCCACCGCCCTCTTAGCCGTCGCAGGTCGGCCGACCTGCAGCAGAGAGAGCCCTCTGCTTCTCCGGAGCGGCGTTCGACCTCCTTCAGGTCCCGGTCCCGCTCTTCTGAGCGTCCGGTGGCCTCGCCGCCTCCGAGGGAGACAAGAGAGGAACAACCTCGCTCGTCTGCCTCCAGATACACCTCGGCGTCCTACGTGGCCAGGTACGCGAGGGAATCTGAGTGGAGAGAGCGCCCGGCCTCCTATCGGTCGCATTCGCCATCGTACCGGGATCGGTACCATCGTGGCCCGAGTCGCTGGGAGACCTTCCGGAGGTCCCGGTCACCTCGTCGACAGCGCGAATCGCGCTCGCCTAGAGGGGACGAGGCTCGGTACCGTCGACGCCGAAGCCGATCTCCGTCGGACCGCCGCTCCTTCAGCCGCTCTCCCTCCCCTCGATATCATAGGGCGAGGGAGCCTTCACCACGGTATCGGGCGATATCGCCACCTCCTAGGGTCACGGCAATGGCGACGCGCCCTACGGAGTCGGTGGTGACTGAGCGGGCTACGACGACGTCAGCCTGCCAGACTACCCCGGTCACCACCAAGAGGGTGAAGTCCGTGGTCAGCCATCCCAAGCGGGACGCTGCTGCTACCACCGCCCCGGCTGCGGAGAAGCCTAGGAAGGCAACACCTGCGGCGACTACGAAGGAGCCGGAGAGCGAGCGGCGAGAGGACTCACCGAGCTCGGAGTCGTACGACTCGAGTGCGGAGTCTGAGGTGTCTGAGGCGGCCTCCCAGGAGTCTCCTCCGTTGGGATTCGGGGACCCGATCCCAGATTCTGCTCCAGAGGACGTCCACCAGTTCTCTGCGATGCTGTCCGCATGGCCACTACCCTCGGCCTTAAGATCGCCGATGCGGAGCCGGAGGATGACGATCCAGCCTTCTCCGTTTTCGAGGAAAGCGACCTTCCACGGCCCCGCTGCCTCTCCTGCCCCGGGTATCCAGACTGGTGAAGGCCGCCTGGGATAGACCGGCCTCGGCTCAGCCGATACCGCAGCGGTTAGAACACCTCTACAGGGTGCAGAAGGATAACGCCGGTTATCTATTTAATCACCCTGCACCGAACTCTGTGGTCGTCGAGTCCGCGCAGACGAAAGGCTCCGGCAGGCAACACACCACCCCGCCGGACAAAGAGGGCAGGAAGTTGGACGCCTACGCAAGGAGGTTCTATTCGGCTGCCTCCTTGCAGATCAGGCTGTCCAACACTCAGGCTTGCCTCGCGGCATACCTGAAGAAGGTGCTCGATCGCCTGCAACCAGCGATGGAAGCGGTACCGGAGGACATCCGCCAAGCCTCCTCCGTGATCTTCAATGAGGCTATCTCCATCGCTCGGCACCAGATGGCCTCCTCCCGGCACGCAGTGGAGATCGCCTCCCGGGTCATGGCGGATCCGTCGGCCTCCGCCGCCATGCTTGGCTTCGACCGGCCGACATCCAGGAGGACACCAGAAGGAGGATTGAAGATCTCCCCTTCGACGGTGAAGGCCTATTCAATTCGTCCACAGACGAAGCTTTGGACAATCTCGTCAAGGCGAGACTGACCGCAAAAAAGATTGGGCTGCAGCCGGCCACGCAGACCCGCAGGCCTCCACCTTCCGACCATCCTGGCGACGATCTTCCACCTCGTCGTTCCAGCGTTCGGCCCAGTCTGGACAGTCGAGACCGTCCTCCGGCTCATCGGCCAGACGCACGATTAGGCGGCGCCCGCCTTCGTCGAAGAAGTCCTCCTCCGAGACAAAGTCTCGTTTTTGACGTGTCTGGCAGGACCCACCAATACCCACTCTTCAGCCTACCATCAGCGCTCGGAGACCGACCGACTCTCGCTCGACACCTAGCGGAGTGGCAGTATGTCACTACGGACTCTTGGGTACTTTCCATCGTCCGTCTTGGCTACGCCATCGAGTTTCTCAATTTTCCTCCTCGCGGCGTTTATTACTCCACGCCGTCGAGTCCGGCCCTCCTGGAAGAGATACAATCCCTCCTCCAGAAAGGGGCGATCGAGCGGCTCCCGCAAGAGGCCAAGACCACCGCTTCTTCTCCAGGTACTTCAGGGTCCAAAGCCGACGGTACCCTCCGGCCGATCCTAGACCTCAGAGGGGTGAACTACTACATCCGCCCCAAAAGGTTCAAGATGGTCACGATACCGTCGACCCCTACCCTTCCTACATCGAGGGGACTGGTTCGCCTCCATCGATCTCCGAGACGCATACTTCCATATCGCCATTCGCCCGCAGCACAGACGGTACCTCCGCTTCGCAGTCGACGACACCTGTTACCAGTACAAGGTGCTGCCGTTCGGACTCTCGTCTGCCCCAAGGGTCTTCACCAAGTGCATGGCCCCGGTGGTATCCTACCTGCGGACGAAGGGCGCTTCCGTCTTCCCCTACCTCGACGATTGGCTGTTGGTGGCGTCCTGCAAACAGAGACTTTACCACGACGTCCACGTGACGTTGTCACTCCTGACCCGCCTTGGTCTACGAGTGAATCCGAAGAAGTCCCACCTCGAGCCGGCGAGGGTCTTGGACTTCATCGGGGCGACGCTCGACTCGACCTCCGCCAGGGCGTACCTACCAGACTCTCGAGCACAAACCTTGATCCGGGGCCCCCGCTCACGCTCGTACGGCCCCGACGTTATCTGCGAGAAGCGTCCAGCAGCTCTTGGGCTACATGGCTGCGACGACCGCTGTGACATATCTCGCCAGGCTGAGAGCAAGACCTCTTCAACACTGGTTCGTCCGCATATTTGACCCCCTGCGAGACGAACAGACACTCCGACTGCAGCTGCCGGGAGACGTCCGCTCATCCCTCCGATGGTGGCAGTCGCGACGCAATCTCATGTCAGGGATGCCTTTCCAACAGCCGACACCGAAGGTGACGGTAACGACCGACGCCTCCCTGTATGGATGGGGTGCCCACTGCGGCGATCTCAGAGTCCGCGACAGATGGACCGACGACGAGACCGCTCTCCATATCAACGCGCTGGAGCTGCTCGCCGTCTGGAAAGCCCTACGGGCGTTCCGCCATGCCGTGGCGGGGCGCACGGCCCTGATTCTGACGGACAACCCACCGCCGTCTGCTACATCAACAGACAAGGTGGGACTCATTCCACGACCCTGCTCGACATCGCGCTCGGCCTGTGGGAATGGTGCATTCGCCTGCACACGCATCCCGTGGCGGTTCACCTGGCCGGGCAGGAGAACACCACGGCAGATGCCCTCAGCAGAGACACCTCATCCCATCACGAATGGTCTCTCTCCGGAGAGGCGTTCAGACTGATTCGGGACCGCTGGGGCGAACCATCGATCGACCTCTTCGCGACCAGGGAAAACGCGAAGTGTCGCCGATTTGTTCCAGAGCGGGCCACGATCGTGCCTCCATCGGGGACGCTTTCCAGTTTCCGTGGACCGGGGAACTCCTCTACGCGTTCCCGCCGTTCCCGCTGCTCGGCCGGACGATATCGAAAATCCTCGCCGACCGAGCCGACGCGATCCTGGTAGCCCCGTACTGGCCGAGGCAACATTGGTTCGCACCCCTGCTACGAGCCGTGCGAGACGACCTGCTCCGGTTGCCACCGACACCGGACCTGCTCTCCCACTCCGGCGGCCGAGTCCTCCATCCGGACCTGCCACGCCTGGCCCTCCATGCCTGGAGGATATCGCACTAGACGATCCCGTGCTCGGTACCGTCTCGTCGCGGCCAGGAAGGAATCCACCCGTCGCAACTATCAATACAAGTGGCGACGCTTCCTGACCTTCGCTAACGAGAGGAGTGAGCCGGTATCGCCCGCAGGGCTCTCAACCGTCCTGCACTTCCTCCTGCACCTCCGGCAACAGGGCCTGGCGTTTCCATCCCTGAAGGTGTATTTTCCGCGATCGTGGCATACCAACCGCCACGATCTGCTGCCTCGGCCTTCTTCAGGAACGATACCGTTAAGCGGTTCCTGAAGGGACTTCACCATCTCTACCCGCCGGTATCGCCGCCGCTACCGCCGTGGTCCCTCTCGCTGGTGCTCTCGCAGTTGACGAAACCGCCCTTCGAGCCGATGGCGACCTCGGATGACAGGCTCCTGACAATGAAAACCGCCTTCCTGGTAGCGGTGACCTCAGCGAGGCGAGCGGGTGAGATCACAGCTCTTCGTTCCGATGAGCCCTTCATGGTCTTCCACAGGGACAAGGTGGTCCTGAGACCTGACATCTCGTTCCTGCCAAAGGTGGTGTCCAGTTTCCATCTCAACCAGGACATCATCCTGCCTGCCTTCTTCCCGAACCCGACGACACCGTTGGAGCGGCCCTCCCACTCCCTGGACGTGCGTCGGGCATTGGCTTTCTACAAGGACAGGACTGCTTCCTTCCGACAGACGCCGCATCTCTTTGTTTGCTATGGGCGACGTCGGAGGGGCCTAAAAGTGTCCACCCAGCGCTTCTCCAAGTGGGTGGTAAGGACTATTGAACTGGCGTATGAGCTCGCGAGGAAGCCTCCGCCAGTCCTGCTTCGAGCCCACTCCACCAGAGCTGTGGCTACTTCTGCGGCCCTCCTGCGAGGAGTTGACCTGCATGAACTCTGCCGTGTGGCGACCTGGTCCCAACCATCGACCTTCGTGCGCCACTACAGGCTCGACTGCCGGTCGCGCAGAGATGCCCGGTTTGGACGTGAGGTGTTGGCTTCTGTGCTGTAGGACCTGACCCGCCGTCCGACCGGTAAGCTACACAGTCTCCTAGTGTATGAAGGCACAGAGACCACGAAGAAGAAGAACAGGTTGCTTACCTGTAACTGTGGTTCTTCGAGTGGTCATCTGTGCCATCATACACACCCGCCCTTCCTCCCCTCTTTCTCAGGTCCCTGTAGGTTCTACGGCGGACGACAGAACTGAGGAGAGACCGTTGCTCGGCGGGAGGAGCATGCGCAGTACCGGCGTGGGGGAGGGGTTCCCGCCAAGCGAACAAGCTCTAGAAGTTTCCGAACGCTACCGCGCAGGCGCTAAAGCTCCTAGTGTATGATGGCACAGATGACCACTCGAAGAACCACAGTTACAGGTAAGCAACCTGTTCTTCAATGTTCTCCTCTCTTGACTTCTCCCTTTCTCTCTCTTCCACTTCTCCCATTCTGCTTTTTATCTACCTGCTTCTTTTTATCCCTCTACATTTTAATTATGCAGTTAAAATATAATTGTATATTTATACAGTTTATACAGTCTGAGGGAGAGAGGAGCAGCCAGGCACAGCTTCATTGTTCCTGGGCTCCAGTGTCTGCTAAGAGGCCCTCCCTCCATTGCAACTGCCACTACTGTAGCCTCTGAAGGAGAGAAGAGCAACCAGGCACATCTTCATTGTACCTTGGTCCCAGTGGCTGGTGAGTGGCTCTCCCTCCATTCCAGCTGCCAACTGTCAAATTAATGATTTGTTAAGTTGCCCTGGGAGCTGTTTTGGTTGAAGGGTGAGATATAACCACTTCACAAAAATAAAATGAAAATTAAGAAAAATAAGGTAAAATGGGGGCAAAGATTAGTGAGCATTTTAGATCCCTATCTGCTGTGAAAATATGCTATAGACTGAGGGCTGATCATTCTGGCCAATTCTATTTCTCAGTTTCCAACCTTGTGAATATTAGGTTGTTGTGGGTTTTCTGGGTGTTGAGGCCATGTTTTCTATTTGTATTTTCTCCTAACGTTTCACCTGCACCTGTGGCTGGCATCTTCAGACGATATCCTCTGAAGATGCCAGCCACAGATGCAGGCGAAATGTCAGGAACAAATGCTAATAGAATACGGCCTCAGTACCCGGAAAACCCACAACAACCTATGGATTCTGGTCATGAAAGCTTTCGACTTTACATCTTGTAAATATTGTTCCTGCTCTCACATCCAGTCATGACCTAAATATACTTGGGTTTTGTTACCCTGTTTACTGGGGGTCCCGGGAGGGACACCTATATGTACTCTCAATTAACTAAGTTTGGGGAAATTAGCAAAAGCACAAGTTAGCAATGCGAGAGGCAGGGCAACGCAGTGGAATCTTTTACCCAATGTCTACGGGGTCAGGCCAAGCCAAGGAGCACACCAAGTTTAAGAATAATTGAGATTTTTATTAAATACAGACAAACAGTGTATGCAACACACACACTCAGATAACTATAGAAAATAAAGGTTGGAGTGGTATAGAGGGATTTTGAGAGGGATAGTTGAATTGGGTGATACAACACCTGTCCCGAAGCCCGAAGAGGTCTGAAGATTGAGTTTGTTGGTTTGGAGTCTCAGTATGTGGGACTGAGAGGACAGCTCACCAAACAAAGTGGCAGCAAGGCTGGATGGAAGTCCGGAGCGATCTGAGGAAGGTCCCAGAATCAGGGTTTTTTATAGGGAGAAATGTAACTGCAGGCTATTCCGTACTTGGGGAAAACAATGAGTTTTGGGCGCGAGACAAAGCTTTGGAAAGGTCAAAATTTAGCATGATTGAGTTAGGTCCAAATTGACAAAGAGGCAGACAGTATGCAAATACTCAACGCTTGACAGTTGAGTATCCAGCTTGCCAAGTTGCCTGCTCAGGGCAGGGAGTTCTTTGTAAGCAGTGTGCATATATAATAAGGGTGTTTGCAGAGAGGTCTCCTAAAGCAGCAATCTGGCTATTTCTGGCCTGCCTGTATTGTGTTGGGATATTGCAGCGTTTAGTGGCTGAGCGTAGTTCTGTGCTTGTCCGGGGGCCTCACAAACATGTGGAGAGGGATGGTGGAAGAGAGCCAAATTATTGATATCAAAATGATATCTAGCAGCCCCAAATCTGGGCTAGCAAATGCAGTAAAATTTCCATCTATTCTTTTTTCCTGCTTGGAAGACAGGGTGTCCTTCCCTCCTCCTCCTCTCATCCAACATCTCTTCACAAGTTTCTCACTCAATATCGATATTTCCTATCTTGCACATTTAACTTTTTAAAAAGTGTTTATTATAGTCATAGTGGTAAAGAGGCATACCTCTTTTGCACTATAACTGTAAAAAATGAGGAAAAAAGTAATATTCAGTTTAGCAATGGGGAGTGTAACAAGGAAAGGAAGGGGAGAGGAAAACTACCTGGAAGCATGTCAAAATGGGATAATCCAAAACTACAGAAGGAACTGAGACAATGGATACAGACATGGGAATAAACCCCTGCCTGTACTGGAAAAATCTCAGGATATATTGAAGCAAGCAAGCAAGCAAGCAACCTGCCCTTGGGTTTAAAAAGTCATGGTCAGTTCTAGGAATGTATGACAAATGGAGCAAGACTGGAGGTATGTTATATGGATATTTTAAAAAAGTTCTGATAAGTATGGGCACAACTCCCACCAAACTCTGTAGCTTTTGGCAAATCTAGAAGAGTCCAGAATCTGTGATCCCTGGCCCCTTTATGCAAAATAGATCAGTAGTTTGCCAAGCTAGTATGTTAATAGAAATTAAGACTTTTATTTCTAGGGGATGGAGAGGGAATGAAAGGATGGATGGATGGAAAAAAGGATTTTTCTATTTATACCTCTCAGAGTTCTGTTTCAGCACCTACTTAAGACTATTGAATATGGATGTTGAGGGAGCTGCTGCAGTAATCTGCATCAGCTGTGGTATGTTTGTCTTTTTGCTGAAGGATGTGTGTAGGTACACCTGCAGCAAGTGCAATTTGGTTGCCCTGTTGGAAGAGAAGTTTCAGCAACCTGAGACCCATATATCCACTGTTTAGCATATTAGGGAACATGAGGTTTTCTTGGATAGAGCAGAGCAGACTGTTTTGGAAGAGGAACACACAGGCAAGGTCTCTGAGGAGGAGTGTGATGGAGTCCCCTTCTTTGGAGGTTTTTAAAGAGAGGCTTGATGGCCTTCTGTCAGGAATGCTTTGATTGTGTATTCGTGCATGGCAGGGGGTCGGGCTTGATGGCCCTTACAGTCTCTTCCAGCTCTATGATTCTATGGTATTAATATTGTCATTCAGTTTTAATAAATAATGTTAGAAAAAGCCATTACAGAAGAAGGATTAAGCCGGTGTGGAGATGAAAAATATGCCTTAACACTTGAACAGAATCCTGTTGTTGACCATTCTAGTTGAAGCCTTGTTATCTGTATAAGCCTTCCCCAACTTGGTGACCTTAGAATTATTGAATTACAATTTCCATCATCATTAGCCAGCAAAGCTGTTGGTTAGACCTCATTTGGAATACTGTGTCCAGTTCTGGGTACCTCAATTCAAGAAGGATATCAATGAGCTGGAGCGTGTCCAGAGGAAGGTGACCAAAATGGTGAAGGGTCTGGAAGCCATGCCGTATGAGGAGAGGCTTAGGGAGCTGGGTATGTTTAGTCTGCAGAAGAGAAGCTTAAGAGGGGACATGATAGCCATGTTTAAATATTTGAATGGATGTCATGTCGAGGAGGGAGCAGGCTTGTTTTCTGCTGCTCCAGAGACTAGGACAAGGAACAATGTATTCAAGCTGCAGGAAAAAAGATTCCACCTGAACCTCAGGAAGAACTTGCTGCTGGTCAGAGCTGTCCAGCAGTGGAATATGTTGCCTGGGAGTGTGGTGGAGTCTCCTTTGGAGGTTTTTAAGCAGAGGCTGGATGACCATCTGTTGGGAATGCTGTAACAGGTGTTCCCGCATGGCAGGGAGTTGGACTGGATGACCCCTGTGGTATCTTCCAATTCTATGATTCTATGATCATGCTGATTGGGAATTATGGGAGTTGTAGTCCACCACATCTGAAGGTCCCCACACTGTGGAAGAGTCATCTTTAAGATACAAGTTAATCTTGAAGGATGGAAGATATATTCAAAGACTCAAGAAAAAAAATGAGAAAGGGCTTTCTTGAGCATCAGGTAAGCCAGATAAAAGAGAATCCTCAAGCCCTTTTCTGCCTTTGTCGCCATGACTCTTCTAATATGCTTGAGTGCTACTCCCACCCTCCCCAACCAAAGCTCACTATTTTCCCTGACACCCCCATAACAGAGCCATGTGGTGACTGGAAAGAGGACAAGGAGTCAGCTGAGTGAGGAGGATTGTCACTGGTTGTTCTGACAACCAGTGCATAACAATAGCATCATTCCCCAAGACTTCCAAAAGAGCTCTGGGAGGTCCTGAAGATGACAGCGATAGTCATCTGATAGTGATCAGACTATAGCCATCAATGATTCTTCTTGTTCAGTAGCCCCCCTGCCTTCCGGCTGGCCACTACATGGTGATCCCAGCAAGTCAGCAAAGCAAGGAAGAGGGGGCAGCAAAGTGATGGTTGTGACTATTACCTACGTGTTTATGACATTGGCAGTAGAATCTGTAGTCCTCCTCTCTTGAGACTCCCCACCCACTCCCACTTATCATTATAATAGCTGTGCCAAGAAGGAGGCAGGGGGAATTTTCATAAGCAGGATTGCAGCAATGCAACAACCTTTTCATTTGGCAGTCACCCTCTTCATTCCTGCTGGCCACTACATGAAGGAGATGGAGGAACAGCCAAGTGGAAATGGTTTTCTAGCACATACTCAAAGATATGCCTGTGCGAGGGAAAACAATGATTAAATTACGCATTCTCTCCTGCAGGAATGAACATTTCAAATTCCTAATGCTATTCTCCCATTCTAATTCAGATCATTACTTCATCTTGCCTAGTAATCTTGCAGCTCTCTTGCAGCTCTCTACAGTTACATCAGTGATGGCTGATAGCTTTCCTGTCATGGTTCTTCCATTTAAGCCCATTAAAATTTGGACCAAAATCCATCTCACTAAAATGGAAGCTACCACTAGTTAGCAGAGTTTTTTTTCCACAAGCGTACTTTCTGAGAGTTATGAATTAATTCTCTGAATTATGAGTTTGCTCACTGGATCAAATCTGGGTTGAACTTAGGAACCGCACTGGACCTATAATGACCCTAGAATTGCCATGTTCTTGTTGTGACAATTATCATGAGTCCATTCAGCTGACAAATTAATCCACTTCCTCCAGATTATTTCCTGAAAGCATGAGGGTGGGTGTGTTCTCACAGGTATGGTTCCTTCTTCAAAGCAGGTATTTTGGTTTATGTCAGGCAACACAATGTTGTAGTTGTTAACTGCCATCAAGTTGATTTGACTTATGGAAACACTATGAATGAGAGACTTCCCAGATCCCTGTTCATCACATGGCTTGCTCAGGTCTTACAGAGTAAGGGCCCTGGCTTCCTTGGACCAACTGTTATTCAGTCCCTCTCTTTTCCCATTGCCTTCTACCTTTCCAATCATTATTGCCTTTTCTAATAAGTCATGTCTTCTCATGATATGTCCAAAGTACAATAGTCTCAATTTAGTCATCTTGGCTTCTAGGGAAAGTTCTGGCTTGATTTGCTTTTGGAACCCATTAATTGGCCTTTTAGCAGTCCATGGTATCCACAGAACTCTCCTCCAGCAGCACACTTCAAACGAGCCGATTCTATTCCTATCAGCTTTCTTCACTTTGCAAAAACTCTAATGGGTTGCAGTTAAGTATGTACGAGGAAGCAAATTTTCCAGGTTTTAAACTAAGGGGAACTCCAGAGCAAGTGTATCAAAACCTAACTGAAGCTAATTAGCTCACACTTAAGCCATTACATTCTTTACCTGCTGCTGAGTCACATCTGAGAAGGTGTGCAATTATTGCCTCCTTGGAATATAGCCAAGAAAATCACTTCCCAACCAAGCCTCATGCCCTGAAGCAGGAGTGATCATTATAATCAAGGGCAGACTCATCAAGCTAGGCTTAAATGGCACAGGTCTGGTGAAAACAGATTTGAGAGGCAGAGCCCCTATAAGCAGTGATCAAGCAAAAGCTTTCATCATGTTTGATGGATGGTACAGTTGAGCTGTAATAACTCTCCCACCTTTGCTACTGTTTGCAGGCCCCAGAGATGTGTGAAAATTTCACTTTCTCAGACCAGAGGGGTTGGAGAGAGTTAATGGATGGTCCCAGTACAGGCATCCTGAACAGAATATGGAAATGGGTGCAATTTTAGGTTGGAAATCTGTACATTTCTGGGCTTACATAAAGGAAAGAAAAGTGTCTTTGATGACAAGACCATATTTGAAACATCTGCCAAATGGACCTTTAAATATTAACACATACATGCTTGGGTGAATGGGGAACAGATGCATTCATTAAAATTAATATGTGCATTTGTATAAACATGACCACAAAGTTTAGGTAGAAAGCATGACTCTTCTGTTGGCTTTACGAAATTTGGTTACATGATAACTTCAGCAGGCAAATTTGACTGAGATGGGATATATTCCTCATCCTGGCATCTTTCTTCAGCAGGAGGGACTGTGGAAAAAAATGTGGCCAAGCAGCAGTGGAGGGAGGAGAGTGCAAAATCACTCTTGATAAGCAGATATTGATGACACTGTTATCTCCAGTCAAACAGAATTTGTCTGATATAATGCCCCTTCATGAATGATGATGGTTTAGCATAGATCTTCAGTTATTGGAGAAAGGGCCCGCACAATGTTTGTTCAACAGATAGCCAGTTTTATTCTCAACCTGGATGGGGAGGGGCAGATGGCACTCTATAGCTACCTGAATTCCTAGTCAGCATGATCAGGGTTTCTGGGAAATATAATCCAACAATATCTAGGACTCAGGGCTGGCAGTCATTGGCTTCAACTTCTGCTTAGTCTACAGAGCAAGATCTAGAGCAGTCTGTTACCCTGATTTCTGGGATCCTGTGGGGGAATGCCTTAATGTGCTCCACATGATAGGGAATGGAAATTAGCCAGACCACGAACAATAGCAATATGAGAGGCAGGGTAACCTAGCAGGGTCTTTTTACCCAGTTTTATGGGGTCAGGTCATGCCAAAAACCAAATAAAGATGTCTAATAAATGATTTTATTGAATGAAAGTCTTATGCATCAATGCAATCACTCACACACTGCACCTTTTCTTGAAGTTCTTGGTCTGGGAAAAACAGCGAAGAAGTGTAGCTCAGCATGGAGAGGGCTGAGAGGATTACTCGACTGACAGAGAAATGGTCTGCTAGTATGACCGGGAGTGATCCAAAGAAACGCTCAAAAACTGGGACTATTTGTAGGGGGGAAAAGTACCTGGAGGGCTAATCCTTTCCCAGGGAGAACAATGGGGGTTGCAACAGAAAAGAAGCTCCACAATGGCAACTCCTTTGCCTGATGGGATTACAAGGTGTTGCCAAAGCTCCAGGATCTTTGATTGTGTGAGGTTGTGGTGTGAATTTATGTAGATGGTCCTTGCCTGATATGATTTTACTGCTATCAATGCTCAACTTGGGGAAAATATTCTAATCTCCTTAAGTTGGCTTTTCAGTGGCTGAGGACCCTTTGTCTATTGTGGATTTGTACAGCTTGAGGTCTCTTGAGGTTACGTGAGGGGGGATGTACTGGTCTGACCTGGTTTTCGATTGTTCAACCGTTGCTGCCTACATGCCTATCTGGGTAACCTCTTAGGCATGTTCAAATCATATTTAATATCAAAAACTGTAGACCCCAGGACAGGGTTTACCAGTGAGGTAACAAGCCTTCCACAACCTCATGCCTTTGATAAATTAGGGACATACAAAACCTAGTATCAGTTCTTGCACCACTTGTCTTTCCCATAGTGAATGTCCAAATGTGTTGGATTATAATTTATCCTATTATAACTTATCCTATCACTGGGAATGCTGCTTGAAGCTGATGGAGATGGGTTTTGACAGTTGTAGTACAGCCACATTTGGAGATCCAAGTTTGAGAAAAGTGGCTTTAGAACCCTACATTTCAGGGTTTTTTAATTTATTTTTTTATTGAGACATATAGCAAATATATATATATGTGTGTGTGTGTATGCGTGTGTGTATACACACACGCACACACACACACTCTTACAGATATGCACCTGTACATACACTTATACACATAGTGTACACACACACATATATACATACACACTCACATGGAAAAAGAGAAAACAGTAACATTGTGTCGATATTCTCCAAGTTTGATAATTCATGAATCTACTAATTTTCTTCAACTATTATACATATCCTAAAAAAAAAATAGAGGAAATGTATATATGTATAACATAAAAAGCTCTTATTATAGTCCTTCCTTCCTAAGCACTTGAGTTTACAAGAGTACAAAATTTTATCACCGTCTTACTTATTTATAAACTTCTATAACCAATTCATTATTACATATCAAGTGACTCCGGAGGCTTTTGAATTGAAAAATAAGATTAAAATAGAATAGATTTTTTGTAACCCACACACATTTTACTGTTTATATATAGATAAACAGACATTTTATCAAGCTGACATCTCAATAAGTAGTTTCTCGATAAATAGCATTTACATTTTTATTACTTATATTGATCTATAATTCCATAATCCTATAAGAGGTTTATTATATTTTAGTACTTACTCTAATATATTTATTTATATATTTACTTGCTTACTTACTTAGAATCATAGAAATGTAGAGTTGGAAGAGACCACATGGGCCATCCAGTCCAACCCCCTGCCATGCAGGAACACCCTCAAAGCACTCCTGACAGATGGCCATCCAGCCTCTGCTTAAAAACCTCCGAGGAAGGAGACTCCACTACACTCCGAGGCAACAGATTCCACTGCCGGACAGCCCTGACTGTCAGGAAGTTCTTCCTGAGGTTCAGGTGGAATCTCCTTTCCTGCAGCTTGAATCCATTGCTCCTTGTTCTGGTCTCTGGAGCAGCAGAAAACAAGCCCTCTCCTTCCTCTACATGGCATCCCTTCAAATATTTAAACATGGCTATCATGTCCTCTCTTAACCTTCTCTTCTGCAGACTAAACATACCCAGTTCTCTCAGTCTATGCTCATAGGGCATGGCTTCCAGGCCTCTCACCATTTTGGTCGTCCTCCTCTGGACTTGCTCCAGCTTGACCATGTCCTTCTTGAATTGGGGTGCCCAGAACTGGACACAGTATTCAAAATGAGGTCTAACCAAAGCAGAGTAGAATGCTACGAGTACCTCCCTTGATCTAGACACCATACTCCTATTGATGCAGCCGAAAATTGCATTGACTTTCTTGGCTGCCACATCACACTGCTGACTCATGTTCAGCTTGGGTCTATTAAGACTCCTAGATCCCTTTCACACGTACTGCTATCCAGCCATGTGTCCCCCATCCTATATTTCTGTATTCCATTTTTTCTACCTAAGTGTAGGACCTTACACTTCTTTCTGTTGAATTTCATTTTGTTAGCTTTGGCCCAGCCCCCCATCTATCCAGGTCATTTTGAATTTTGATCCTGTCCTCCCAATTTGGTGTCATCTGCAAATTTGATCAGCATGCCCTCTATTCCTTCATCCAAGTCGTTGATAAAAATATTGAACAGCACTGGGCCCAGGACAGAACCCTGTGGCACCCCGCTAGTCACTTCTCTCCAGGATGAAAAGCAGCCATTCGTGATCACCCTTTGGGTTTGGTCAGTCAACCAATTACAAATCCAACTAACAGTAGCCCTGTCCAGCCTGCATTTTACTAGCTTCTTTGCAAGAATGTGTCATGGGGAACTTTGTCAAAGGCCTTACTGAAATCAAGATATGCTACATCCACAGCATTCCCTTCGTCTGTCAAGCTAGTAACTGTATCATAAAAAGAGATAAGATTAGTCTGGCATGACTTATATTTGAGAAATCCATGTTGACTTCTCGTGATTACTTCGTTGCTTTCTAAGTGATTAGAAACTGACTGCTTAACGATCTGCTCCAGGATCTTTCTGGGTACTGATGTCAGGCTGACTGGGTGATAATTATTTGGGTCCTCTTTTTTCCCTTCTTGAAGACAGGGACAATATTTGCCCTCTTCCGGTCTGTTGGAACTTCTCCTGTCCTCCAAGATTTCTCAAAGATTATAGCAAGCAGTTCCGAAATGACCTCTGCCAGTTCTTTTAATATCCTAGGATGCAATTCATCTGGCCCTGGAGACTTGAATTCATCCAGTGTGGCCAGGTATTCCTGTACCACCTCTCTACCTATTATGTGCCTCATTTCTCCTGCTTCCTCCACTGCTCCCCAACCGCCAGGTTGAGTGCTTGTATCCTTCTGGGAAAAAACTGAGGGAAAGAAGGTGTTAAGTAGCTCTGCCTTTTCTCTTCCCCCTGTGAGTAATTCGCCATCTTCTCTGCACAGCAACCCTATCGTCTCCTTCTTTTTCCTTTTGCTGCGGACATATTTAAAAAAGCCTTTTTTATTGTTTTTAATGTCTCTGGCCAGCCTAAGTTCGTTCTGTGCTTTAGCCTTTCTGACTTCCTCCCTACATTTCCTAACTACTTGCTTAAATTCTTCTTTGGTGGTTATCAACAAGTAGGATCATAAGTTAATTAAAGAGATGTTCTGTTAACAGGGCTCATTCCATCTTAATTTTATGCTCACTTTTACCTTTAATTATATGTGTTAAAATGTCCATGGTTTTCATTTCAAAGATTTCGTGTTGCCATTCCTCTATAGTTAGATTTTTGCTTTCCCCCCCATTTTTTTGCGTATACTATTCTAGCTGCTGTTACTAAGTAAAGCATAATTCCCCAGTATTTTTTGACAAGTTTGAGTTGAGGTCTTGAGTCATATTTAACAGATACAACTTTGGAGACTTTGGGAAACTGTAGCTGAAAATTTCTGAGATCTTCTTTTGAATAATGTTCCAGTATTTTTTAGTTTTCTTACATGTCCACCAGAGATGAAAAAAGGTTCCTACTTCTTCCTGACACTTCCAGCCTATCGCTGAAGTGGACTTGTATGGTAGTGCTCTATCAGAAAACCAAATGAGTATGATTAAACTTCCAGTTGCAGAAATAAATCTCTTAGGCAGCTAAGTAACATAAGCACTCTAATAAAAATTTGTTTTAGAATGATTACATCTGAGAGAGTAGAAATTAATTTTTTTCCAAAACTCCATACAACATCTATGTACCAGTGTTTGCATATTTGATTGTATTTTACTTGTATTCCATGCAATATTCTTTTGGTAGTTCTGTGAGAAACTTTCCTGCTTACAACAACCATCATTATTCAAAAAATGGCTTTAAAATGGCTGATTGGTAGCACTTAAATTAATGTGCATTTATAGCAATGTTTTATTCATATTTATGCCATGATTACTAGCTGCTGTCACAGTAATTCTCATCTTGTTATAGAACATATTATAAAATACATTAGAGCAGTTTTCATGCCCACAGTGATACACCAGGCTTTTTGTAAATTTAGAGCATGAACTGATTTTACAGAAAAGAAGTGCACTTCTCCACTCCTCAAAATAACCATCAGTATCCTAGATCAGCTACTTAATTACATCTGTGTAATTAAATAATGTCACCTGACCTGATTCCCCCCAGCCCACTTCAACAACCACCTGCTGGACTGGACCAAATGGATCAGCTTGCAATCAGGAAGGAAAGAGAAGGAAGTTTGCAGCCCTGTACTGCCAGAGAACAAGGCTGCAATAGGGACTTGGACAGTGGTCCTTCTTCTGATAGTCATCTCAGTGGGAGGGGGTGGAAATCTCATTCTCCTTGCACCCTGATTGGAAGTTGAATGGAGCTCCTTTGCCTGCTCCTATGGCTGGCTATTAAGGTAGGCCAGGATGGCAGTTACATAGGTTTATAGTAAAACAACATGGTTTTACTGAATACAGATCAATTAACGGATCTGTAATTAAAGGTTATGAATACATAACAATACTGGATACCAGACATTGTTTTTATTTGTTTCTCAGCCAATATTTCTTTTCTTTCTTCCTTTCTTCACCATCATTTCCCTGCTACATAAGAGGAGAGAATCTGTCTCTGTGTTTATCTGCAAAGACTTCTCATACTAATTTGAATCAGTGCTGACTTTCTGCCCAAACTAAGTAAGCTATAGATTATGGGCTCAGATTGTTTGTAGGGTTCTCAGAAGTTCCATTTTGTGCAGGAAAGGCCATATTTGGGGTCCTAAACCAGGGTGATGTGGGATGTCCTAAGTCATAGTCATCGTTGTCATCACCATCATCATCATTATCATTTGTATCCCTCCTTTCTCTTGATAATGGGACTCAAGGCAACTAACAATATGCAAATTAACTTGCAACAATGCAAATTAAAAATAAAAAAATAAAAAAATAAGATTTAAAAACAAATAATTTACCAAGTTAAAGCATTAAACATTTAAAATATTAAAATGCATTCAAAGACTATATACAAACCTTAAAAACAGAGCCACACATCATTAAACGCCCAAACCTAGTTACTTTGTAATAGCTTGATGGCACAAAAATATTTTGACCTGCTCATGGAAGGAGAGCAAGGACAGAGCATCCTGCCCTCTCTAAAGAGGGAGTTCCAAAGTCTGGGAGCAGCCACTGAAAAGACCCTCTCCCTTGGTCCTGCCAAATGAGCCAGAGGAGGTGATGGGACAGAAACAAGAACCTCTGCAGATAATCTTAGAGCTCTAATGGGCTCATAAAGGGAGATAAGGTCTTTTACGTAGCCTGGGCTAAAGCTACATCTTTCACATAGCCTGGGCTAAAGCTACATAGAGCTATATACATCAAAACCAGCACTGTGCATTGTGCCTGGAAATGGACAGGCGGCCAATGGAGCTGTTGTAACAAGGGAGTTGCATGCTTC
Source organism: Ctenosaura bakeri (assembly GCA_948474755.1). Classification (NCBI taxonomy): domain Eukaryota; kingdom Metazoa; phylum Chordata; class Lepidosauria; order Squamata; family Iguanidae; genus Ctenosaura; species Ctenosaura bakeri. The sequence continues at coordinate 444,141 of CAOLHI010000531.1, forward strand.
CTGTAGCCATCCACAGTTTACAGCCTGGCTGCAGCTATTTGGGCCAACTGGAGTTTCTGAGCACTTTTCAAAGGCATCCCCTTGTACAGCACATTACAATAATCCAAGCAGGATGTAAGTAGGGAGACCACTCAACCTTGAAAACTTCATAAGTTTAGAACCTGAGCAATTTTTATTCAAGCCCTGACTATGTATACAATGGCAATGTACACTCATGTTCCCTAAGATATTTGTGCCTCTGGATGTCTGCAATTGGTACAGAGTTCTTAAATACTAAACAAGTAAACTGTCAGGGTTAGCAGGGTCTGGCTCCTCTGATCACAAGCAGAGTTTGAACTGTGAAGCAAGGCTTTGCCACAGCAGAGGTTCCCAGTGAAGCAGAAAAAATTCCAGAGACTCATTAAGTAGGTTTAGAGGCAGAATTGATTGCCGCACTCTAAGATAAAGGCACTTGGCAAAACATTCCAGCAACAGGCAAACACCAGCCCTTTTTATGTCTCCCTGTCACCTTGAACAAGTGAGGTGACCCAATCAGCATTCTGGCATGTGGCCTTTTCCAATATACAAGTCACAGCCAAAACAATCATGCTGATCTTACACCTGCTCATCTGGCCACATCACCTCTTCCTCTGCTGTCCACTCAGAGGAAACAGTGCCTGCCCGGCATATAACCTTGACATAAACAAACCCCAAAACAAAACCAAGATCCAAGATCCATCTTGTGGCAATAGCTTTTATAACCAAAAGTCATAAAATACATAATGCTAGCTTTTGGAGAAAGCCAATATGGCATAATGATTTGGGTGTTGTACTAAGACTTTGGAGACCAAGGTTCAAATCCCCACTTGGCCATGGAAACCCACAGTGTGACCTTGGGCAAGTCACACTTTCTGTCTTAGAGGAAGCAATGGCAAATCCCCCTCTGAACAAATCTTACCAAGAAAACCCTATGATAGATTTGCCTTAAGTTTGCATTAAATTAGAAATGACTTGAAGGCACACAGCAACAATAAGAGCATTTGAAGTTCCATGGGCTTCTTCATGAAGCTTCATGAAGCCCTGGTAGTGCAGTGGTTAAATGCCGGTACTGCAGCCACAAGGTTGTGAGTTCGATCCTGCCGGGCTCCAGGTTGACTCAGCCTTCCATCCTTTCGCAGGTTGGTAAAATGAGTATCCAGCTTGTTGGGGGCAATTACTTAACACATTGTAAACTGCTTAAAGAGCACTTAGCTGATGAGCTGTATAGAAATACACATGCTATGCTATCAGGCAAAGGTGGTAAAGTTGTACACGGAGAATAAAGTAACGATGTTGTGGTCCTGGTGTCTACACTCTGCTTTGGATGCTATAAGAATTGTGTGTAGATTATGTGTGGGGCCTCCCACCACTACAGCCTTAGTGGGAACAAATGCAATAAAGCAGAGGCAATATAGTTTGGCTTTCTCATTTGAAGTTACAATTGCCCACTGTTATCGTAGTTTCTCATCTGGGCCTGTGGCATATTAGATATCATTTGATATCAAGAATTTGGCCTTCCCCTATCGTTCCTCTCCACATGCTTGAGAGACCCCGGGACAAGCACGCACACAGGCACGGCTGAAAATAGCTGAACTATTCAAAACAAATCCAGGCAGGCCAGTAATTGCCAGACTGCAGCTTCAGGAGACCTCCAGGCAAGTACACTTTAAGATCACATTATGTATGCACGCAGCTTACAAAAGACTCCCTGCCCCAAGCAGGCAGCTTGACAAGCCGAATACTCAACTGTCAAGCACTCCACATTTGCATACTGTCTGCGCTATTGACAACTCTGTCATAATTCAATCATGCTAAATACTGACCTTTCGAGGGCTTTGTCTCCAGCCCAAAACCCATTGTTTTCCCCAGGAATGGACTAGCCTACAGGCACATTTTCCCCTAAAAGACCCCTTGATTTTGAGCGCTTCTTCGGATCGCTTGGATCGCTCCTGGCTTTCATCCTGCCTTGCTGCTGCTTCATTCGACGAGCCTTCCCCTCGGCTCCATGTGCTGACTTTTCTTCTGATTACCCAGGCTTCAGGATCAGGTGTAGTATTTTCCCTGAGAAATCCCTCTTAAAAGCCTCTATCAAACTCCTACTTTTCTTTTGCTAGGTCTGTGTGAGTGTTTGCATACATATGTTTGACTGTATTTCAAAATAAAGGAAACAATTATTATTTACTTCTGTTTGATTATTGACTCGGCCTGACCCCATAAATATTGGGTCCAAGATCTCGCTAGGTTGCCCTGCCTCTTGCATTGCTTAGCTTGTGCTCTTGCTAATTCCCATTCCCCAGTAATTGGAGCACATTGAGGTGTCCCTCATGGGACCCCAGAAATCAGGGTAACACCACCCTAGGAAAAAAAACATTCCCTTAAATACTATGACCCTTCTCAGAAAGTGATGGACATAAGGTGCAGTACTGATCTGTGCACCTTGTCTCCACTTTCTACTCATCCTCCATATTAGAAAGTAACAGCCTAATTCACAGACAGGATGCTAGGGTCTCATTAGGAACACTAGTGTTCAGGAAGATTCAACTGAAGTTGAAAAAAATCTGTTCCTATCCAAAAAGAGAGACCATGTGTTCTCTGCTCATAATTTTATAATTTTTGTGAAGATTGCCCAAAGAATTCCATAATGTATTCATGCCAGGCTCATTTGTTGCTGCAAGGCAGGATTTTAGCAGATCTTGATTGGAGGTTTAAAAAAAACACGTTAAAAACCCTCCTGTCCTATGTTTGCCTTTGAAAGTCTGTCACTTCACTTTCCTATTGCTGATGGTCTCAACTCAGTGGGAACACAATGGTCTCTGTAAGACTTTGCCTTGCTTTTCCAAAGGAAGACAACAGACCCTGCTGGGCCTGCTAATAACTGGAGAAAAATGTTGAGAACTATGAAGTTGTTTACTTTCTCTTTTAATTAACTTGTGGTGGTTGTTTTTGTTGTCAGACAAATCAAAATGGTTCCTGAAGCAACAGAGCCATTTGAGAACTTTGACTTGTTATGGTGTGCTTCAAGAAATTCATGGCAAGAGCCCACCACAGTATTTTATTTTAAAAAATCATGTGATTGAATGGGTTAAATTAAATCATCATATATTTATAAGCATCCTCAGAAAGCCTTACATTCTGATATATGCCATTTAGTGATACCAATCTGGACAAGCTCTAACGTTTATTTATGAACAGCTAAGGTTTAAAATTTAATGAAGCTTTCTGGATCCCAACAACCTTATCACTGCAGTTATAATTAAATAGACGGTACTAAGTGTGCTGCTCACAAAGCTCCAGGGCTGCTGATTATGAACCTTATACAAGCATAAGATTTTCTAGCCCTCAAAAATGATCTTATCCCTTGCTTAGCCAATACCAAAAAAAAGAAAGGTAGAAAGAAAGAAAGAAAGAGAAAGAAAGAAAGAAAATGACAATGAGTAATTGAAATCATAAATAAAATAAAATCTATGTCTTCTGGTTCTTAACCATGTTTAATACCCCAGAGTGTGTTCTTATCAACTTCAGCAGTTTTGAATTCCACATTGATTTCACTAGGAGTCTTTGGATGAAATCCAAAACAATACTGAGAGACAATTCATATGACTGGTGCTGTTGCTCTTACTGAAGTCAAAAAGTTTAAATGCATCTAATTTAACATAGGTTTAGAATACATAGCTTTCCTTTTATTTTGTTATGGCGAAACTCCTACTTTGTAGATATAGGTGGTGCTTTACATTATATCTCTGCTGTGTGGAATTTAACTGATGACCTACGTGGTTAGATCCTACATGGCTTCACTGTTGTGAAAAAACTTATGCTTCAAGGCTGGAAAGATAAACATTCACCATCTATTGTTCAACAGTCAGATCATCTTGCTGTTTTAGCTACAAATGGTCATATATTTTATAGGTGCCATCTTCACAAAATGCATTTTTAGAAATATGAGAACTCATGCCAAACAAGACCATAGTAAATAAATAACCATACCCCAATCAAATGACAGCAACAGTATATAATACTGCAAACAATGTTAAGACCAGTAGCCCATAGAGATAAAATGTAAAACAAGATAAATAAGCACAAAAATGCAGGCTTGAGTGGGAGTCCAGCAATTCATAACATAGACTACAAACACTCATAAAGAACAATTACAAACACAGAAAGAAATGAGGGCTATTACTTATCCAGTCTATATATGATTGCAAGATAACCAGAGCAGTAAACTTGTGGAGTTTTTTTGTTCGTCTTCTGAGAAGAAGTAATTTTCAGTATTCAACTGGTAGAGAAGGGATATGATTCAGACCATGGAGAAAGAGGTGGTGTCAATTCAGTCATGCAGGGAGAAGTGATTAGGGCAGTAGTGTATCTAGGGTGGGGCAAGTAGGGTACATGCCCTGGGTACCAATGCCTGGGGGGGGCAAAAAAAGCCCTACAATTTGATAAACCTTCCTTTACCCCTCCAGAATTCCCTCTCCCATTCCTATGCATTTTGCCCCAGCGCATTTTCCCTCTGTATGAGTTTTCTGTGCCAAGGCAAAATGCATAGGAAAGGGAAGGGGAGCTCTTGGGGGCAAAAGGAGGGATCGCATTAGGCTTCCCCCACCAACACCCTTCCCTTCCATTTTGGGGTGGAGGGAGTATTGTAGTCAGCTCTGATATGCATGTAGAGATGGTCCATGGGAACAGGGGTAAGAAGGTAGGGACGCAACGTCTGTGCTTGCCCTAGGTGCTGTTTAGGCTAGATATACCACTGGATGAAGGTACTTTCTCAGATATTGTGCATTTCCTCCCCCGGAAATTCAGTGGAGCCAGATTTTTATGGTTTGAATCACCTCTCCCTTCCCTCCCTTCTACACAGCAACAGAGATTCTTCTGGAGCTTGACAGTTATCAGTCAGTGGCAGGTTTTTGAAGAGAGTACAAAAGCAAATCAACAGCTTTCTGTACCCCCATCCAGAAAGGAACTTTTGCACATGAAAGCTGCACATTTGCAGCACAAGATCACAAACAGGATGCTAGCCATTTGGGGATGTATCTCTCCAGTCGTCATCCACACAGGCTGAATCAGTCTCTTTCCCCTTTTCTTGTGAAATAGATAATCAAAGATAATTGTGGTTTTTAAGCATGTGCAAAGAATGTAGTCTAGTGGATGAAAAATGTGCATTTTATCTGGGTAATTCCTGAATTTCCCAGACTAATTAGTTAAAGTCAAAATGATCCATCAAGATTAATAAAAATTCATGCTCCTGCCTGCTGGTATGTTCATTACCTAAATGATCTTCAACTAACTTTATCTGCAGTACTTGGATAACTGGTCTGTGTAAAAGTCAGAAAACCACTGAGAGAAATTTATCTTCTTCCTGGCTGGGATGACATGGGCTACAGTTCACATAGGTAAAAATCAAAATGTTTGAGCAAGAGAACAAGTATTAAACATTGTAGTTCCATATGGAGATCTAGGCTGTGGTAGCAATGAAGGCACTGCTAATCAACAAAAGCATTTTTAGTGGTGAGCAGACTTCCTAACTTTTTTTTCTTTTTGACTCATGGTATATCAATCTATGCTACAAACTTACAGAGAAGCCCTGAAGGCAATAGTCGCCAGAGCTTTCAAAAGGGTCTTTTTGGACCATAGCTGTCCAAGTGCCCCAGCCAGGATGGCTACTGCCTATGCCATCAGGACAGCTCTGAGAGCTGTAATATGCCCTTAAAAACAAACAAACCTGGAAACACATTGTACAGAGAGTTCTTATCTGACACTCAGTTCCATTCAATGTCTTGACATACTTGGCCATTGCTGACAGGATGGGAATTGTGATGGCCTCACTTTTTAGATATTGATCACTCTCCACAAGCTTGCTTTTCCCTTTTAGTAGGGGGAAAAACCCTACACCCCAAAACAGCACTCTCTTCAACTGGAAGCAGTGAGAAAGAAAGGAATGAAATGTGTTCTGTAAGTACCTCTAAATTTTGCTCCATGTTAGGAGCATTGTTAGGGTCTGCCCCTCCCCACTCATTGTCACATCCCCAACCTACCCCTTCTTCCATTTTATGAAATCAGACATTTCTTGGAAAGGAAGAAACCTCCATGGGGTGGCTCAGAGACTTCCAGGGATGATCTCTACCCCTCCTCCAAATTTGGAGGTTACCTGAAAGACTTCTGATTTGACTCATGGCTGTAAGGACCCATTCCTGGCATCTCAGGATACAAGCTTTTGGGTGCCTTTAGACAGGTTTTAAAGCCATTCTTTTATGAGCAAGTATGAAATATGGGAGATGCAGGTGGTGGCAGCAGCACAGGCAACTTTAACAAAGAACCCTATAAATCTCTAAATTAATGTGGTTCTGGGAACCACAATTCAAGAAGGATATTGACAACCTAGAACATGTCCAGAGGAGGGCGACCAAATTGGTAAAGGGTCTGGAAACTATACCTTATGAGGAGCAGCTTAGGGAGTTAGATATGTTAAGCCTGATGAAAAGAAGGTTAAGAGGTAACACGATAGCTATGTTAAAATATTTGAAGGGATGTCATGTTGAAGATGGAGCAAGCCTGTTTTCTGCAGCTCCAGAGACTAGGACATGGAGCAATGGATTGAAACCACAGGAAAATAGATTTCATCTAAACATCAGGAAGAACTTCCTGATGGGAAGAGTCATTTGACAGTGAAATATGCTGCCTTGGAGTGTGGTGGAGTCACCTTCTTTGAAGGTTTTTAAACAGAGGCTGGATGTCCATTTGTTGGGAGTCTTTTGAGTGTGTGTTCTGGCATGGCAGGAGGTTGGGCTCGATGGCCATTGTGGTCTCTTCCAACTCTATGATCCTATGATTCTGTGAATACCCAGAGTCCTCAGGAATCTAGAGATATAAGAAGGTGCCATATGCTAACTCAAACCATTCATTCAGTTGGCTCAGTAGTGTCAACTCTGACTGGCAGAAGCTCTCCTAGATTTCTGGCAGGATTCTTTCCTAGTTCTGCCTGCATATTCTCCAGTGGTCTCACATCCAAATACCAACCTGACCCAACCCTGCTTAACTTCTAAAATCAGACAACATGGGTAGTATAACAGCACTCTGATAACTGTAGTGCTTTCAGAGTGATGTTTGAATCACTGATAGTAGGGTGATCACTTAAATATCACTGAAGAAAGAGTGTTCATATTTGCATTAAGTTTACATACATTAATTTTATGTATAAATACAACTGTATAAATATTGCTACATTTTTAAATAGAAATACCGTACATCTCATAATAGCAGGCAAGACTGTGACAGGTAGACCTGCGAGCCTGCTCAGCATTCTGCCCAGGTGCTCAGGAACAGCTGGGGGCTCCCATGTTGGCCGTGGGGGGGCAATGAAACTGCTCTGGGTTTTAGTACAAATTTTAAAGGAGGTATTCAAAGTGCTGAACATATTTAGGAGATAGAGTTCAGCACTTTGGACAGCTCCCTTAAAGATTAATAACTAGAGCAGATTCACTCACTGTCCATTGACAAGGAAGCCACAATCCTTACTTTCTATTTGTTTTATTTATTTTTTATCATCTGATTTGAGTCTCTATATTGGAGGAAATGCAGGATATAAATGAATAAACAACAACAACAGATGCTATAACTGATACTGTTGCTGAGCAACTTCAAGACCCCTGCATTATCTTCTTGTGTATTTTTAATCTTTACCCTGGACTTAGACTGGTCATCCCGTAAACAGAAGATGCCTTCAGATAGTGGACTGTCCTCATTAAAACAGAACCATGGCTAACAGATTCAGAACTGATAAGATTTTTGTCTGTCTAACATGAATACTTCAGTAAGACTAAGTATCTCAGTATAATTCTGCAGTGAAAGAATTTAAGATTATGTTTAGGGTCAACCACATAGGATTTCCCCACCAGATTGACATTCTCCCTCCCAGTGTACTATGGAAAAAATCTTTGTGATGGGACCTGCCTACGTGGTTCATGTATGACAGCACAATACACCCAAGCAGCCCTGCTGTTGAAGCAGCCAAAACTGGGAGATTAAAATATCTTTCATCAAAACAGGGTCAGCTCTGAATTGGGTGGGGGGCTGCCAAAGAATACCAGGCGCTGTAGGCTATATTTCAGAGGAAGGCAATGGCAAATCACCTCTTAGTATTCCTTGCCTAAGAAAACCCTTTGAAACTCATGGGGTCAGCAAAAGTCAGTAAGTAACTTGAAGATGAGAACTAGTGTGGTGTAGTGGTTTGAGCATTGGACTGTGACCCTGGAAACCAGGGTTTGATTCTTCACTTGGTGATGGAAACCCACTGAGTGATCTTGGGCACATCACACACTCTCAGTCCCAGAAAACCCTGTGATAAGTTCACCTTAGAGTTGCCATAAATAAGAAACAACTTGAAGGCACAGAACAACCACAAACTTAAAGACACAAATGCATATATATATATATATATATTCATACACTCAAGGAAAATAGCAACATTTTAAGTTCATCAAGGGACTGACTACACAAAGACAAGAATCTTGAATTACTCCCACATCCAGAACAAGGAGCTGAGGCATTTGCACTGGGTTCACTAGACCCACAATTACCAATTAATGAAGGAAATGAACTATAAAACTGTTTATAAATTGAACAGGCAGGAACCTGCCTATGGCTAGTTACCTCAAGAGCGAGTCTACATGGGGTGAGGAAGCAATTTTCTAGCTTTTGTCTGTTCCATAACGTGCCATTCCGTGGAGAGGGAAGGCATTTCTAAATCCCTGCACCACAAAGCCTACAATTCTGAATATTCATTCCAGGCAAGGCCCAAAGTGGTTTCTTTTACCATTTCTCACTTCCAAAAGAATGGAATCTCTAAATAATCTCTTATTACTCCTCTAGGTGAAATAATATTATGTCCATTTGCTCTGGCCAAGTTCAATAGGTACTGCCTTGTTATAGAAGTGTTAAAGAAGAATAGTCTCTTAGTAAAAATGATGTTGCAACCCTAATTTAGCATGCACATGACTCAATACATAGGAATCCTAGCTCAGATTTTTAAAAGTTAAGCACTTAAAGCCTCCATACAAAGAAATTTTCAAATCCTGGTAAATTCTGACCAAAAGGTGAAATGAAACTAAATCGTCTACTCTCTCCTTCATGAACATTCATACATGCATGCACAATGATTCATGGGAAGGAGCAATATTTCCATAAAATTTTTTTACCATCTGTTGTAACTGATACCAATACTAGCTGTACTCTAAAATCACAGATTATAAAGACTCGTAACGCTGGACTTCTCCATTTACTGTTAAGCTTTTAAATGTTTTTAAATGGGAAGAATTTGAAACTTGCTTAGAACAGCATGTTTAATTGTTTTTTAATTGAGCTTTAATGTTGTAATAATTGGCTTTAGCAATATTTTATTTTAATTTATATTATAAGTTGCTGTGATCTCTGAACAAGGAGAAAGGCTGGATATGAAACAGATATTAGATATTATGCTTCCCACGAATCTACTCCTGAAAATAATCTGTGTGGTATTTGCTGTGACTACTACCTTTCCCCTAATCCTCCCCTCTTCAGGATCAGGTGCTGCTTTCTGGTTCACTATTTTGGACAAATGCCTTCAAACTGTCTCTGGTTTGGATTTATGCTTGCTATCATGATCTTGACATACATGCAATTCTGTATCAAAATTGCCTAAAACATATTGAGGTACTATTGACTATTGCTTATATCTCTCCTGTAATAGTGACCAAATAGTAGGCATACTTTATCCAAAGAAACAGAGAATATTTTATTTTATCCACTTGTATCTGGCTCCTCACCTGCACAGGTTATACTATTGCTAGGTTTGCCAGGTCAGGACTATTTCAGGCCCTGAGAGTTCAACACCAAAAGCTGAGTCCTATTGTCAACTCTTTGTGGTGGACCCTAGTGATGTTACAAGGAGCAATCAGTCATGATGTCATTAAGCATGAGACATTAAGTACGAACCACAGTGGCACAGAGTACCACTGTATGTATATAAATACATGCATATATATATATATATATATATATATCATATATATATACACACTGTATGTATATAAATACATGCATACACACACACACACACATACATACATACATACAGGTATAACACATGAGAGAAATATATGTATGCACACATTTCAAGACAGTGCTCTCATCCTGAGATTCCTTCTTCTCCCTCTTGGGACGTGGAGAAGATAGGCCAAGAACTGAGATCTGGAAATCCTATCTTTCTCAGATCTGTATACTAAATTACTATATTTTATCGTATACTGCCCTTGACAGTCACTCTTAATCTTACTACTCCTAGATCTAGTTTTCCTTCAACTTATTAACATAATCTCTCCCCATTCTTTTTCTAACAGACCTCTCTCACCTTATAATCCATAGCTGCCTCTTTCATCTTTACTCACAACACACCATTTGAAGCCATACTCTTCTTCCCATCTTTCAACAATTGTCAGTCATCCCAGAAACTCCGCTAGAGCTACTTTACAGTGATGCAAACCCATGTTACATGACTTCGCATCTTAGGCTTTACTACATTAACCCATGTTTTATATAATATTGATGCATGCTTACATGTGTCATTATGTGATCTTGCTGTATGTTTTCCAGCCTGTGCTGTGTTTCCTGGTCTGTGCCACAGGGAGCTGAAGATGCTAAGAAGGGCCAGACTTACCATGAGACACAATGATGTGAGCAACTCAGGCAGCAGATAATGGCAACAAAGCTTTGAGGGTGGCCGTGGTTGTTTCTAGCTGCTCCTTCTAGATTCCAGAGATGTTCCTCCAGTTAGTGCAAAGAGCTAGCTATGACACACAATGAGGGAGGACATTAAGCCATGAGTATGTGTTGTGTGCCTTCAAGTCATTTCCAACTTATAGAGAACCTACAGCAAAATTATCATGGTGTTTTCTTGGCAAGATTTGTTCAGAGGGTTTTGCCTTTGGTCACCCAGTAGGTTTCCATGGTTGAGTGGGGGATTCAAACCCTGGTCTTAAGAGTTGTAGTCCAATGCTTAAAAATGACTCACTGCTCACATTAAGCCACAACCAGTAGGATTCAGTTCTAAGTCCATCTAGCCTCTGTACATGAATTGAGGATGGATCACCATCATGACCTTCACTCCCAGCAGCAAAACGTTGTGGGCTAGCCCTGCTGAGAAGGAGGACAAGCCAGACAAATTCAGTGAACTCAGAATTCAAAGCACCTGGAGCAACTGGCTTCAGTTGAAACTTTGAAGTATAGGCTTGAAAATGTAATGGAGAAGTAGTTACAATGAATTTATTCAGTAGTCTCCCCACTCTAAGCCCTAGAGCTGATTTAGCTCATTCAATATCGCATGCTTTATTTTTGTATTGTTCCTTTGGTTAAATACTCTCTTCTGAAAAGCTCCTTCACCCTGAATGCTAATCATCAATGTCAGGATAATAAGTTAGCACTAGAGCTTGACTTGCAGAATAGCTAATTATTCTGACAGTCCTTTTCTATCCATCCTCAACAGAGAATAGATAGGAAACCTACACTAATGATACAAGAATGTGATTTTTTTTTTCCTGTGGATCTATTAAAAGCTGCTGTTTCCTAAAGAAGGCAGCTAAGTGTCTTCTATTGAAATGACTCAATTAACTAATCAAATGACAGGATTTGATATGAGCTGGGGAATATTGTTAAGTGTTCATGTTTCCTTTAGGGCTATTTATAAGCCATGATAAGATTCAATGGCATTTCATATGAGATTGGTAATTTTTACTCCCTCAGGTACAATGACGTGTGCAGTCTAATAGATTAACAGTGCAATCCCCTGCATGGTTTCTCAGAAATAAGCCTCACTGTGTCCAATGTGTCTTGCTCTCTGAGTCATATGTTTAGGACTGCAGCCTGAATAGGTTTTTGCTTCACAGTCTGTGTGTGAGTGTGTGTGTGTGTGACTAAATGCATGCATGTATATCATGTCAAGATATATCATTGTCTAAAGAGTCACAGGAAATCACAAATCCGGGCTGTGTGTATGTATGTATGTGTATGCAGGTGGAAAAGAGAGAGAAGGAGAGGGATGGATGAGGGACAAGGTTGAACTGAGGATCCCATATTGTAAATATAAGCCTACTATATACAAAATCAGACCTCTGGTCCATCTACTGCAATGTTAACGATCCTGATAAGCATTGTCTCTCCAAGATCTCAGATAAAGGTTTGTGGGACTAACATTTAAAATAAGTATTTCAAACACAGTTGGAATCCTTGCAAGGATTTGCAGTTGTTAAAAAATATGTAACAGGAAAAAACCCCAATGCAAATTGGACGCTACACTGACCAAACACCAAGGCAGAACTGTTTGAAGAAAGGTCACTTTAATCCAAAAGTCAGGAAATCAGTCTCAGAACATTCCTGTCTCCTGTATGTTCCATGATGCCAAGATCAAGTAAAGACCCCAAGAGATAACAGGTATCTTAAAATTTTAAAGCGCTCAGATAAAATGCAAAGATAGATACAAATGCAAAATACCATTACAAGGAATTAGCCGTTCTTTCCTTTCTGCACACCTAAATCAAAATGCCATTAGCAAAATCAAGGTGACAAGAGTTTAATTCCTGTTCCCTGGGTAACAGTCACTCTCTTTCTGAACCAGGACTTCACAAGTGAAGCTCATTCTTTAAGAACTCTGACCCTACTGGGTGGAACCAACTATTCCATAGAGGTCATGGTAGCAGTTTTTGATTAGCAGAGTCAGGGATGTCATCTTAGAAATGAATTTTTGCAGCAACAATATATTGCGGTGAGTGATCACTGTTGTAAGGCAAAGTCTTTGTGAGTGATAACAAAGGCATAGAGATGTACATACATAGATGAGGATTAATACAGATGCCTGCATTTTTTTTATTCCTCATGGGAGCATGGCAATGGGAACTTTCAAGAAGATGAGTGTCTAGACTTCAAAATTTATCTCAACATACCTGTGTGCAAAGAATGCACTTTACCACTAAGCAGAGATAGAAAGAATGATTTCCAGATTCCAGCTGCTTAGTTAAGGAGACATAACTATGTAACCTCTCCTGTCCCGACTCCCCCTGTCCCTGTCCACCTTAAATGCCAACTGCCAGATCAGGTGAAAGAAGTCCCTTTAGCAGTCAGATGGGATACATGCAATGGCCAGTTTCCACCCCCTTTCTGGCAGCAAGTAAGATCCTGACAAGAACTTGTGACAGGGGTTCTACTTCTGACGGTTGTAGCCTGGAAATATTGGAAACATTGTCTTCCTTGTGCTCTAATTGCCAGCGGAATGGACCTCCTTCACCCACTCTAGCTGCTTGCTCTGAAACGAGGAGTGGCATTTATGTAGGTTAACAGTAAGACTACATAGGCTAACTAAATATGGATAAGTTACAGAGCTGGAATTCTAAGTTACAAATTCATAACTGCAATATTGAATATTAGTCATTGTTTTTATTTGTTTGCCTGAAAAAAAAAGAGTTTTCCAACACCAAGAAGCTTTGTTAGGAATTCAGCAACCAGATTTTTGTGCCAGTTTGGGACTTGTCCTTTGTGATGTGCTCTGGGAAATTATTCTACACAGCATGAGTTTTTGCACAGAAAAATTGCTTTCTGTGCAAGAAACAGTGATGTCTTCATATGCACACACACACACATTTTTTTTGTGTGTGTAGAAAATTAATTTGTATTTCTCCTCAGAATAACTCCTTGGAACATTTTACAAAGTGTAAATATTGACAGGATGGTGTGCGGAAATATTTGTCCTGTCTCACAAAGGGAAAAAAAGTGGGAATCATTTGTTTTTGCATGTGGGGATGACATACGTGCCTACCATGATGTCAGAAGTAAGACTTATAAATGCATTTAACTTGGTTCAGTACACCAATTTTCTCCTATTATTTCTCCTGTAGTATTTTCCACCACACAAACAGGTGCATGTCCCAATATGTGAGCTTATGTGACTTGTCATTAATGATTAACACATACACCAGCACAAAGATTGGGCATACTTTAATATATTAAACAGTCTGTTTTAAATGGATATGTCAGTTACATTTCTGAAAAAGGAAATGATATTTGGCAGTATCTACAGAGCATATTAATTCATGTGAGCTCCACATGATTTCCAGTGAGATGGATTTGACACCCATGGTTGGGATTTGCTCTTCAGTCTGATAACAGATTTCAATATTTTCTTGCTGTGATTGGTAAAATGTACGAAACAAATACACAAAATGCATAAAATTTACTAAATCTTGGCACAAGTCAGCCTGGCAGATACTGTTCTACTGGTTTCCCTGTACAGGATATCATTATTTCTGCATATCTAGTACTATCATATCTTCCACAGTCTGGGTCTCCAATAAAATAAATGTTGACTGCTACATACCAGATCTGCTTGAGATCTACTGTTGTTGCTATGTGCCTTCCAGTCAATTCTGATTTCTGTCAACTCTCTCATAGGGTTTTCTTGGCAAGATTTATTTAGTGGACATTTGCTGTTGCCCTTCACTAAGACTGAAATGTTTGACTAGCTCAAGGTCACCCAGTGGGTTTCCATTATCTCAGAGCCCTAGTCCAAAATTCAGACAACACCACACTGACTGTCTTTCAGGTCTGTTAGATACCTGGATAATCTCTGCCACATGTCAAGTAAAGATCACCTATTGCGGGCTCGTATACAGACCAAACACTGATGCTAAATATCAACCATCCTCAGAGCAGATGCACATCTAGAGAATTTGGAGAAATTCACCAGAATCCAAAGATAACAACTGAAGCAAATTATTTGCTATTCTTACTTAGTCCATTTCCTACACTTATTAGAATGCTTAGACATTATTATTATTATTATTATTATTATTATTATTATTATTATTATTATTATTATTATTATTAGAGAAAAGCTTGGCTTAGTTTGTGTGTCTAAATAATTTTGAAGCAAGGCAGGGCTACCAAGAGTATGCTCAGACCCTAGTGGAAAAAAATTGCACCCCCCCCACAAGGGTACACTAGCTAAAAATATTTTCTTGAAAATGCTGGCTCCATGACACAACTTTGCAAGTCATTATTCAGAATTGTGTAAGCATTGAAGATGAATGCACACACAATTTTGTTTTGCTAATGCACAGGCAGTATTTTGTTAAGATATGTATTAACATATGATTATATTTTGTTCTTAATACGTAACTAGTAGTTCTGTGGTTGATTAGGTTCTATATTGACTGGTAGCTGATAGAATATGTATACTATTATTACTATGTTTGAAATTCACCAATTTCACAATGGACATCAAAAGGAGTAGACAAATAATGATATCCCTGAGAAAGGAAAAAGCATACGTATCATAGTCAGGTCTCATGGTCCCTTCTAGACTGCTGGGTCCCAGTAATTAGTATCTCTCAGTCAGACCTTACAAGGGGTGGAAAAATCTTATTGTTATGCCAGTTGTGCAAAATCCTGAAATGACCAACAGTCCTTTCACACTACACAATTATAGCACCATTTTTCCACTTCAACCACCAGGGCATCAGCCAATGAAATCTTGGGACTGGCAGTTTAGAGAGAAGTATTTAGAGTGCTCTTGTGCCTTAGCAAATTAGCAACACCAGGATTCCATAGTATGTTGCCAAGGCTGTTTAACTGGAACCATAGGGCTATAGTGGTTTGGAATAAAAGACCCCCTATTCAGGAGTAGTCTCCCCACCTCTAGAACTGCTTACAGGTATCTCAATTCAAAATAGGCATTTTATTAGACATTTAATAGCATTTAAACTCGCATGCAGCTACTGCCTCTTCTAGAGTGATACTCAAGATGTCAATCTACAGCTTCATTCTACAGCAATTGAAGGTTCTCACAAATGCCATACGTCTTTCTCTGTTCACTCAAGTCCTGCCACTTCCCCTGTTGATCTATGTAGCTGTACCCTTATATTTTTGGTTTGGCATATTAAGACTCCCATCTTGATGCTAACCAGACTCTAGGCCACATTTATTCCTCACACGTGTGTGTGAGGAAGCCCACACGTGTGTGTATGTCTACATAAGTATATATATATCCCAGATCTACATGGATTATTCATGGTGTTCTATGCTGAATCTATTCAGGATTCAGGTGCATTCTTCTATTTGTGTTTATTATGGTCTGCCTTCACTCTATAAGTCATCTACTCATTAAGACACATTTGAATTTAGGGAAATCTGGTCATACCAAATATGTATTCAGTGTACGTGCATGTGTATATCCCACCGTTTAGATTTGGGACATATGGATTTTGTAAATATTCTAGGATAAATGGTGTTCAAATCCTAGGGTTTCAGGAGTCACAAAAGTCTTGAAATTAACCAATTCTTGTTTTTTCCCCCAGCTCAGTGACATTTAACTGCAGATTATTTGTACCCTATTTTTGTATTAACAATGCTTTTTTCTCATGGAATTCAAAGTTCTCAATAATCTTTTTTAAAAGGTTCAGTGAATTCTGAAGATTTAAGGGCTTAGGTCCTGTTTCTTACAAAATTAATACCAAAAGCACTATTGATTTTGAAGTACAACAAACTAATTGAAAAGAAATAGAAGGTGGGATGTGTATAAAATACCTTTCAAAAGTAAAAAGAAGAAGACTAACCTGGATAAGAATAAGAACAAATACCATGAATTATTATATCTTTGCATTTTGTTTTGCCAGCTGTGACTATAAATAGTTTAACAGCATGTGTTATATATTCAGTTTATCAAAAGATACATTTTAATGTTTTGTATGTTAAAAATTATTGGAGATTTCCAAATAATCTACTTTATATGCGGGGTTGCCAAGTCAACAGCCTTCCATTCACTAAATTCCATGGCCAAAATCTGAGACCCTTGTGGTATCATAATCATAAGCCATATGGATGCCTTGTCCTTCTGATGCCACAAAAGAGAGCAGGCAAGAGTTGGGAGGTAGACAAATATGGGTTCTGGGTCAGCTGACCTTGTAAACAACTATGTGGGATAATTTGGGTAGAGAAGCCAGAATTTGGTTAAAATCCTGCTAACCAGGCAATATAGCAACTTAAGAGCTGGCAAAAAGTTTTGCTGAAGCTGGGCAAGCAAAAGACACCCAGCAATTGCAATACTTGGCATGATTCCTACTAGAGATCAATCCTGTGTCTGTCCTGTGCCACCAGCCAGCCAAGGTTCACAGCTCTCCAACAGAGTCTTTTGCAGCAGCCATGGACAATGTTTACGGCAATTTGTCAGCTAGTTACTGTTTTTTGTTTCAGCAGTTCAAGTCAGTAATAAATTCCAAGTGTCAGTCCAAAGGAGTATCCAACAGCATAGTCAGCATACAAAGGAAGGGTCAAGGTTTACAGGAATATTAGTCAGTGATTTAAATGGAAGACCCTTTGCTTCCACTGGTAACATCAGTTGTCTGCAAGAGTTTTCTCTCCATCCCATTCTCTGTATTTATGAGCCAGCTGACTCCACCAACTGTTTGCCTAGTTAATGTGTCTTCTCTATTTAACACTCTGTGTCTTGTGGGCTCTCCCTTTTTCACCTACGCTGGCTGCAGTTAAGTATCATGCTGTTTGTGATACTGTTCAGCCCTGGACTGCTCCTGGAGCTGCCTATGGAATCAATCAGCATTTTTAGGACCTGCAGCTCTGCTGGGAAGGCTTGTACAGCAAAAGGCCCACAAATCATGCCTCTGATGTTATATTCATTACCTTGCTCCAATTGGCACATTGGATTGAAGTGCAGATAAGCACAATCTCTCTCCCCAGTCCTCTCTTCTCATTCCTAGCATTTTGATGTTTTGACATTGTACTGATGCAAAACTTATATAAACACTTTTGCACTAAACTAATCAGTCTTGGTGCCAGCTAGAAATGGGTGATGTTGAGGGCACAGACAGTAATGTCACCATGTGCAGAGAACTCAAACTTTTTCTTTGTCCAATGGTTCTAATCCCGAGATTTGTCTTATCATCTGGAATTCACTTTCATGCTACATAATAATAGAACTATGACTTGTCTATTACTGCCACAGTTCAATCCTATGTGATCCTGGGATTCACAGTATAGGAAGGGGGATTTAGAATTCTCAGCCAAAGAGCTCTAGTGCTTTGCTAAACTACATAACCTAGGATTCCATAGGATTCATGCATGGCAGTTAAAGTGGAATCATAGTGGTATTATTGTAGTGTGAAGAGGTCCCTGGAGAAACACAGCAATACCCGGCAGCAAACCTGACAGGCTATGAATTTATGTGTGTTTGAGGGTGTGGGGAGAGGGACTTGTTTCAAGATTATAAAATTAGCAGACTACTAGAATCTTCCAAGTCATATTTTGATCCTCACAGAGGAATCAAGCCTGTCTAGAAATGAAATAAGAAGAGAGTGAGATCCCAGAATCATTATATATTGT
The DNA here is from genome assembly GCA_948474755.1 of Ctenosaura bakeri. NCBI lineage: Eukaryota > Metazoa > Chordata > Lepidosauria > Squamata > Iguanidae > Ctenosaura > Ctenosaura bakeri. Next base: position 462,567 of record CAOLHI010000531.1, read on the forward strand.
GTTGTCAGTAAGGAAGCTTTTGGGCAAAACCTTTCTGTGACATCTCATTTCCCAAAATGAATATATTACTGTTGCACTAGCCAGCCACAAGACAGATGTAATTTAGTGTGCCATGTGTACCCTCTCTGAAAAATATATAGTCACTGCAGTATAACACAGTCTCCTGTGCACCTCCACATGCTAAAATAATTACAAAGTTTTACAGAAAATGCTTTCCATAAAAATATTCACCTGCCAGATATTGAATTCTGTGGGGAATTGGAATGAGGGGAAGGGTTGGATTTCTCTTTAATATATATGTCTCTTTTTTAAAAAAATATTTCTTGCAATTACTGAAAGGGGAAGCTTAATTTAGAAGGGTGAGTATAATTGTTCCATTGCCACTTGAGTTGTGTATGAATGTCAACACCCCAATTGATACAGAAACAGATGAACATTGCCCTGACTTGTTGTGGGTTTTCCAGGCTTTCAGGCCATGTTCTATTAGTATTTTCTCCTGACGTTAATAGAACATGGCCTCAAAACCCAGAAAACCCACAACAACCTATGGATTCCGGCCGTGAAAGCCTTCGACTTTCCATTTCCCTGAGTGCCTTATTTTATATCAAACTTTACAAAACCAGGGATGGCTTCTAAAACACTGAACAATGTCAACTGCATATCTGATTAGGAATATGTCACAATGCTGAGGAATACTGATATTGGTAGAATTAGACAAAATAAATTTCAGAAGTGAGTTGATAATGTCTAAAGAATTCAAAATTTGTCATCTCCAGGAGGCCAGTTGCTTTGGGAAACACATATGCTGTCATTCTTGTACAGTTCTCTGAACTGAAACGTATATGTGGATTTACATCAGATCTATGGTATTTCCATTTTTAATTGCATGTCATAGAAATGTTGATCCAGCTGCATTCTAAACCCAAGTCTCAGTGGATTTTGGGTTCCAGACTTTGGCCTTGTGAATAGGTTTCAAATTAAGGCTGTACCTAATTTTATTTCCAATGTGGTGACCCCCATTCCCCCCCCCAGTATGCATCTCCCCAAGCTGGGAACAGTCGCATTACTTATATTTCTGCATGTGTAACTATGCAAAAAGGAACGTCTCTGAAACAACTCCTCATCCTATAGCCCCCATCTAGCATATTTGTGAATGACGTCTCTGAAGGTATTCAGAGTTTCTTCTGTACAGTTGCCTCCATGTATGTACAAATTTAGGATTTTATTTGTCTAAGGCATTGTGCTATTGAAAAGCAGGAAATGATGCCCACTTCTTAAAAGTTAAGATGACCAGTGCTCTAGGCTGGTCAAATTATTTCAGCAGAAATCTTATGAGTTTCTCTCCCCATTCCTGGTAATAAAAATTAATAACCCTATATGTTCAATAACAATTTCAGAAACTAACAAGAACAACAAAAATATCTGCTGCCTAAGATGGCAAGCTCAAAATCTTTGTCATCAAACCTATCAGATTTCTGTCTACTCTATTGTTGCCTAGTCAAAGACTGCAAGGATTCATTCAAAGCACTCCACTATCCTCCTGGAATTTTCCCATCCTGAATAATTTTGGATCAATGGCAAACTCCACGACCCCACCATTCGCTTCCAGAATATTTTTAAATATAGACCAGTTCCTATCTTATGGACCCAGTGTAGAGATTGCCAAGAACTAGTTCCTCATGCTGGTACTCTGCATGACACAAAGTTATAAAAGCCTGGTGTGCACTGTTATGAAAGCCTACTCAGACAGTTCACAACTCGGCTGTCATTAGCATTATCCACCAGTTCAATAAAGGCCCTAGGGTGTACTTTCCAACATTTCACATATGAAAATCAGCACACTTGTGGCCAGGCAACATCAGAGGGAAGCCAAGATAGCAAAAGGTGTTAATGAGGAAGAACACATGAGATGAGAGAGGCTGCAGCAGTTTATTTTTGCTTGAGCCTACTGGGAATAGCAAGACCCCACATCCTCTTCGCCTGCCCCTTCTGCTGAGGTAGTTGACTGCAAGATACTTTTGGACCTTGAACTCAGTTTGCAGCAACTGAAGTAAGCTGAAGCCAAAGGGGGAAAATAGGAGGAGGAGAAAGAACCTGGGACATTTTAAAAGCAGCTGAAAAAGTGGGCCATGAGAGGATTATTTGCAACTGTTCTTGCCAAATTGGGACAGTTGGAGGGTATGCTAGGAAAGGGATGGGCAATGTATGGCCTGTGGGTCACATGCAGACTAAGGCCATTTGTCAGGGTCCTCCTGTCTCAATGACCAGAAAATATTTTGAGGGAGGCTGATTTTTTTGTACATGTTTGATATAGCCAATAAGTGCCTGCTAGCCTCTGGGAAGCATTATTGCTCATTTTGTTGCAAGTGGGTCATCTTTTTATTAGGCCTCTGAAGGTCTTCCTTAAGACCCAAGAATGACAACAGTTCCTGATGGATTCAATTCCTGATTTTTTAAAAACATATTTGCAGGATTAGAAGGCCCAAAAATTGTGAGGTGGGGAAATGCCACAAGGATGATGGAAAAACCCAAAGCACTTCCTACAGGTTTTAATGTTTTTGCACCCACAACATTGGTGAATATGTGGTGTAACAGTGAGCAGGTTATGACCCTCCAGAGTCTTGGAAAGAGTAATACGGCCATTGCCCACCGCTGCCCACCTATTGTGTACTTCCATCTCCTGTGGCCATTGCCCACCCCTGCCCACCTATTGTGTACTTCCATCTCCTGTGAAAATCATCTATGTATTGTCATGCACAATCCTAGGCATGTCTACTCAGATATAAATCACACTGTATTTTGTTGAGTAACCGCTCCATATTTAAAGACTATACTCTAGCTCTGTGCTACTCAAAGGCCCTTTTTGCATGGCATTTGCCGTGCGAAAGGGCACCTGGAGCGTTGCGCAATTGTGAGGAGTGATCTGCACAATTGCGTGACGCTTCAGGGTAGGTCAGGCGCTGCTTGCACACTTTTTCATTTTTGGCTTTCAGCCCAAAATGGTGCTCGATTGCGCATTGCTCCAGGGCCCTGCGTGCACTTGCTGTGCGTATGGAGCCTCTGGAGCTGCGGCAGTCATGCTTCTTGCCCCAGCACTGCGGAAGGAAGAGGCGGAGCTCTCACACTGCCTGCTTGGGAGCAGGCAGCTCGTTCAGAGCTGAAGCAGTGGGGACATGAGAGCCTCTTGCTGGAGGCTGCTCGCGCGATCCCCATACCCCAGCACCAAGAAAAGGTAAGGTGCGGAAAGGGCCAAAGTGTTGGTTGCTAGACCAGAGTTGGAACATAAGCCATTGGCTACTGGTGTGCAGAGCATTTCCAGGAAATAATGAAGCAGTTGTAGCCAAAAGGACCAAATATGGGACCAGTCTTTGGCCCATTAGGGGAAAAATTGTCAGTGCTCGCACTGATAACCTTTGATGCACCATTCTAGGGTATTATAGCTCCTTAACCTAGGTATTCACTGCATTTGCTGGCATATAAGACTCACTCCCCCCCCAAAAAAATACCATTTGAAAATGGGGTTCATCTTATACACCAGTGTGTCTTATACACCAAAAAATAGTATTTGTCAGTGTATAAATGAGGCGCATCTTATGCATGGGTGTGTCTTATATGCTGGCAAATAAAGGTAATCATATTATCATTCTGTTGGGTTTGTTTGTGTCTTTTCTGTTGCATAGTTTTGAATCTTATTGAAGATGTCTTTTTAAAAGGGAGGGGATATTCTCTAGCCTTTGTGAAGCTATTTGACCCCCCTGGATTTACCCTTTTAACTAATTGTCTCATTTTAAAGACAATTCCCATGTCAATTTTTGAGACATACTGGGTACCTGCAAACTGCCACCAACAGATCAACTCCTGTCTTAAGATCCTATTGTTAAGCATTCTGTTTCCATAGTAATTGTGTTTGACCTTTTAGTGATAGGCATGTCCTCTTATGTGACTGATGGCTACTTAATATTTTCAGTGTGCTAGGATAAACAAATTTGTTACTTTAACACTGGATTTCCTCACCCGATATAACTTGAGGTTAAAATCAATGATAGGAACTAATTAAAATCAATTAAATTATAAGTTGAGAATTTGCTACTGAAAAGGAGCAACTTAATTATATTCTTTTTAAAAACTAAAGCGATTTATTTAAGTTGAATTTCAGCACAATTAATTTTACAAAAGTCTAAAATAACTAAGCTATGGATAAAGAATCAGCTGGTGCCTTTTCTGCCCTACACTGTTATAGTGCTATTATTCCACTTTCAACATCCAGTGGAATTCTGGGATTTGTAGTCTACTGAGGCCAAAGAGCTCTCTGGCTGAGAATTCTAAATGCCCCTCCTCAAACTGCAACCCCCAGGATTCCATAGGATGTTGAAAGCGGAATAATAGCACTATAACAGTGTAGGGTGGAAACGGCCTGGGTAATATACCATCGGTGGGCTTTTTAGAATTGTGTTAATTTAATTAAATAAATTAACACATTTCTAAAGAATTAACACAGTTCTAAAGAGCCCACCAATGGTATATTACCCAGCTGATTCTTTATTCAAAGCTTTATCCAAATCTTGGACTTCTGTATAACTACTTTCTGCTTTTTGTTAGTCTCTTGGGTTTGGGATTGGGAAATTAGAAGGGTTAGGTCACAAGGCTCATACCAAATGGAATACATTGTGTTAAAGAGTCTCAGCAAGTAACCCTCCTCTCCCGTTCATCTAAATATAAAAAGGATGTGTATTTTTCCATTTAGTAAACCAAACATTTATTTACATCTAGAAATTCTGGAGGACTCAAGAAAGATGTAGAATCACTCAGAATTCATTTGAAGTAAATTCCAAAAGAAGAAAAGTGAAAGCGAATATCTTATGAATATGATTTCAGAGAACTTTGTTCTATAATTTAAAAGACTTCTTTTGTCTCACAGATACATCTATCAACTCTTCACAGAGACGCAAAACTCATTGAGTGACCTTGGACCTCTCTCAGATCTACTTCAAAGGATTGCTTTGAACCTGAAGTGGGGAGGAAGACAACCATGCATACCAGCTTGAACTTAACGGAGGAAAGAGGGGAGAAGTACCAATGTAAATGATAAATATTTTTCTTTAAAGAAAAGAATTTCTCCTACAAGTAATTTAAGGAATATTTCAGTGGAGCAATACTTGTGAATAGATCTCAACAGATCTTTTGATGGTGATTTTTGATATCTGGTCTTGATATAGCAATGGCATCAGATTGCTATTTCATGGACTTCAGGGGAAGTGGAAAGAGTTTTCTCTCACATTAAGCTTCTGAGAAAGAAGAATCTTTTCAATGCTACCTCAATTCAAGAAATTTGGTGAGCTCAATATATTCCCAAGCTGCTTCTGAGAAAAGGTTGAGAAAGCTTGAGAAAAGCTTGAGAAAGAGTGTCAAACCTGAGAGATGTCACCCACAACCATCCCTTTAGTCTCCCCTTCCCAAAATTTATGCTGGGCCACCAAGAAGGATGACTAGTGTTGAGAGATCACCACCTACATCCAAGGATGGTGTTTAAAGTGGAGTCACTAAATTTCTTCTTAGCATGCCCAAATTGGGAGTTTTTTCCCCACAGGATGAACCAGGATATATTGATCAACCTTTCCCTAGGCTTTCCATAAGCATGTTAAGGCACTAAAGACATGCCTTCTCTTTAGTCTACCAGAAAATATAAGATTTTTTTTTTAAAAAAACAGATCTTGCATAACATTGACAATGTCAGACCTGTAAGAACAACTTCTACTTAGACCAGAGGCACTGAGATAGGGGTATAAACACTGGAAATTGGTGGCTTCTATGTCAGTGGGGTGGTAAATCTGCTCTGGGTTTTACTTCAGACATTAAAGGGTCTGTCCAAGGTGCCAAACCCTGCACCATCTTGAATAATTCCTTTAAATTTCTGCCTGGACTTGATTCACTGCCCCATTGACACAGAAGCCACCAGACACCACAGTTAGCTATTCCTCTAAAATACAATTTTCTTTCATCCATTTTATTAATGGTTAACCAAGGACTCAATGTATTAACAGAGGAGGGAATGTATTTTTCCCTTAGTACATCTGGCTGAAATTTTAAACGTTTATTGCCATTACTTTCCCCAGAGCTACATTATTTTTAGATTGCATGCCTTTGGCAAGACCCACTCTTTTTGGTTGTTTTACTTGTAAAGGGCAATGTACCTCAATGATGCTATATAAATAAATAAATATAGTCACGTTATTATTATTATTATTCCCTGATTATTTATCTGCGATAGGCACTGTTTCTTTAAGTTATCGGAAAGCATCAGTTCTTCTTCGTGGTCTCTGTGCCTTCATACACTAGGAGCTTTAGCGCCTGCGCGGTAGCGTTCGGAAACTTCTAGAGCTTGTTCGCTTGGCGGGAACCCCTCCCCCACGCCGGTACTGCGCATGCTCCTCCCGCCGAGCAACGGTCTCTCCTCAGTTCTTTCTCGTCCGCCGCCGCGTACGGAAGGTTCTTTAGTTTGTTCCTCTCACGTCGTGCTTGGCTTGCTGTTTTTTCACGGTTTTACGGACTTTCGGACTGTCTTTGACCTCTCTTTCGGACTCCCCCTTCGGCTTTCGTCTTTTTTGGATTTCGGAGTTTGGCGTTTCTTCGTCTTATGTCCGCGCTCTTTAAGAAGTGCGTGTCCTGCGGCCGCAAGGTTGCCCTCAACGACGGCCATAAGGAGTGTCTCTTCTGTTTGGGCGAGTCCCACAATATCCGGACTTGCCAAATTTGTAGGGATTTTACTCCCCAAACTCTTCGCAACCGCTCCGCGAGACTCAAATCTTTTTGTTGGGAGCAGTCTCTGCGGGCGATAGACGAGACCTCCACTTCCAAGATGGCCGACAAGAAGACGACCACGCCATCGACGGTATCGGCGGCTGCCGTTCCGTCCACCTCGTCGGTATCGGGCTCGGTACCGGCAAAACGCCGATCTCGGCGTTACCGAGGATCCCGAAGCTGTCGGCGGCTGCCAAGTCAGCTAAAGGATCCTCGACGGCGAGGAAGGCTGAGGCTCCCCTTACGGAGACGCCTGCAAAAAAGCGCCCTGCTCCGGACGGAGGCAAGGGCAAGGAGAAGGAGAAGAAGAAGAAGAAGGAAAAGAAGCGCTCCCCGGCTGGGGACGCTCAACCTCCTACTCCTCCTCCTACTCAGCAGCCTTCCAAAGGGCGAGGCGAGTCCGTCGACCTCTCGGAGGATGAGATCGAGGACGTTCCCCAACAGCGCCCGGACTCGCCTGTGGCAGACCCTCCAACCCTGGTGGAGGAGCGCCACCGCCCTCTTAGCCGTCGCAGGTCGGCCGACCTGCAGCAGAGAGAGCCCTCTGCTTCTCCGGAGCGGCGTTCGACCTCCTTCAGGTCCCGGTCCCGCTCTTCTGAGCGTCCGGTGGCCTCGCCGCCTCCGAGGGAGACAAGAGAGGAACAACCTCGCTCGTCTGCCTCCAGATACACCTCGGCGTCCTACGTGGCCAGGTACGCGAGGGAATCTGAGTGGAGAGAGCGCCCGGCCTCCTATCGGTCGCATTCGCCATCGTACCGGGATCGGTACCATCGTGGCCCGAGTCGCTGGGAGACCTTCCGGAGGTCCCGGTCACCTCGTCGACAGCGCGAATCGCGCTCGCCTAGAGGGGACGAGGCTCGGTACCGTCGACGCCGAAGCCGATCTCCGTCGGACCGCCGCTCCTTCAGCCGCTCTCCCTCCCCTCGATATCATAGGGCGAGGGAGCCTTCACCACGGTATCGGGCGATATCGCCACCTCCTAGGGTCACGGCAACGGCGACGCGCCCTACGGAGTCGGTGGTGACTGAGCGGGCTACGACGACGTCAGCCTGCCAGACTACCCCGGTCACCACCAAGAGGGTGAAGTCCGTGGTCAGCCATCCCAAGCGGGACGCTGCTGCTACCACCGCCCCGGCTGCGGAGAAGCCTAGGAAGGCAACACCTGCGGCGACTACGAAGGAGCCGGAGAGCGAGCGGCGAGAGGACTCACCGAGCTCGGAGTCGTACGACTCGAGTGCGGAGTCTGAGGTGTCTGAGGCGGCCTCCCAGGAGTCTCCTCCGTTGGGATTCGGGGACCCGATCCCAGATTCTGCTCCAGAGGACGTCCACCAGTTCTCTGCGATGCTGCTCCGCATGGCCACTACCCTCGGCCTTAAGATCGCCGATGCGGAGCCGGAGGATGACGATCCAGCCTTCTCCGTTTTCGAGGAGAAGCGACCTTCCACGGCCCCGCTGCCTCTCCTGCCCCGGGTATCCAGACTGGTGAAGGCCGCCTGGGATAGACCGGCCTCGGCTCAGCCGATACCGCAGCGGTTAGAACACCTCTACAGGGTGCAGAAGGATAACGCCGGTTATCTATTTAATCACCCTGCACCGAACTCTGTGGTCGTCGAGTCCGCGCAGACGAAAGGCTCCGGCAGGCAACACACCACCCCGCCGGACAAAGAGGGCAGGAAGTTGGACGCCTACGCAAGGAGGTTCTATTCGGCTGCCTCCTTGCAGATCAGGCTGTCCAACACTCAGGCTTGCCTCGCGGCATACCTGAAGAAGGTGCTCGATCGCCTGCAACCAGCGATGGAAGCGGTACCGGAGGACATCCGCCAAGCCTCCTCCGTGATCTTCAATGAGGCTATCTCCATCGCTCGGCACCAGATGGCCTCCTCCCGGCACGCAGTGGAGATCGCCTCCCGGGTCATGGCGGGATCCGTCGGCCTCCGCCGCCATGCTTGGCTTCGACCGGCCGACATCCAGGAGGACACCAGAAGGAGGATTGAAGATCTCCCCTTCGACGGTGAAGGCCTATTCAATTCGTCCACAGACGAAGCTTTGGACAATCTCGTCAAGGCGAGACTGACCGCAAAAAAGATTGGGCTGCAGCCGGCCACGCAGACCCGCAGGGCCTCCACCTTCCGACCATCCTGGCGACGATCTTCCACCTCGTCGTTCCAGCGTTCGGCCCAGTCTGGACAGTCGAGACCGTCCTCCGGCTCATCGGCCAGACGCACGATTAGGCGGCGCCCGCCTTCGTCGAAGAAGTCCTCCTCCGAGACAAAGTCTCGTTTTTGACGTGTCTGGCAGGACCCACCAATACCCACTCTTCAGCCTACCATCAGCGCTCGGAGACCGACCGACTCTCGCTCGACACCTAGCGGAGTGGCAGTATGTCACTACGGACTCTTGGGTACTTTCCATCGTCCGTCTTGGCTACGCCATCGATTTTCTCGATATTCCTCCTCGCGGCGTTTATTACTCCACGCCGTCGAGTCCGGCCCTCCTGGAAGAGATACAATCCCTCCTCCAGAAAGGGGCGATCGAGCGGCTCCCGCAAGAGGCCAAGACCACCGGCTTCTTCTCCAGGTACTTCACGGTACCGAAAGCCGACGGTACCCTCCGGCCGATCCTAGACCTCAGAGGGGTGAACTACTACATCCGCCCCAAAAGGTTCAAGATGGTCACGATACCGTCGATCCTACCCTTCCTACATCGAGGGGACTGGTTCGCCTCCATCGATCTCCGAGACGCATACTTCCATATCGCCATTCGCCCGCAGCACAGACGGTACCTCCGCTTCGCAGTCGACGACACCTGTTACCAGTACAAGGTGCTGCCGTTCGGACTCTCGACTGCCCCAAGGGTCTTCACCAAGTGCATGGCCCCGGTGGTATCCTACCTGCGGACGAAGGGCGCTTCCGTCTTCCCCTACCTCGACGATTGGCTGTTGGTGGCGTCCTGCAAACAGAGACTTTACCACGACGTCCACGTGACGTTGTCACTCCTGACCCGCCTTGGTCTACGAGTGAATCCGAAGAAGTCCCACCTCGAGCCGGCGAGGGTCTTGGACTTCATCGGGGCGACGCTCGACTCGACCTCCGCCAGGGCGTACCTACCAGACTCTCGAGCACAAACCTTGATCCGGGCCGCCGCTCACGCTCGTACGGCCCCGACGTTATCTGCGAGAAGCGTCCAGCAGCTCTTGGGCTACATGGCTGCGACGACCGCTGTGACATATCTCGCCAGGCTGAGAGCAAGACCTCTTCAACACTGGTTCGTCCGCATATTCGACCCTGCGAGACGAACAGACACTCCGACTGCAGCTGCCGGGAGACGTCCGCTCATCCCTCCGATGGTGGCAGTCGCGACGCAATCTCATGTCAGGGATGCCTTTCCAACAGCCGACACCGAAGGTGACGGTAACGACCGACGCCTCCCTGTATGGATGGGGTGCCCACTGCGGCGATCTCAGAGTCCGCGACAGATGGACCGACGACGAGACCGCTCTCCATATCAACGCGCTGGAGCTGCTCGCCGTCTGGAAAGCCCTACGGGCGTTCCGCCATGCCGTGGCGGGGCGCACGGCCCTGATTCTGACGGACAACACCACCGCCGTCTGCTACATCAACAGACAAGGTGGGACTCATTCCACGACCCTGCTCGACATCGCGCTCGGCCTGTGGGAATGGTGCATTCGCCTGCACACGCATCCCGTGGCGGTTCACCTGGCCGGGCAGGAGAACACCACGGCAGATGCCCTCAGCAGAGACACCTCATCCCATCACGAATGGTCTCTCTCCGGAGAGGCGTTCAGACTGATTCGGGACCGCTGGGGCGAACCATCGATCGACCTCTTCGCGACCAGGGAAAACGCGAAGTGTCGCCGATTCTGTTCCAGAGCGGGCCACGATCGTGCCTCCATCGGGGACGCTTTCCAGTTTCCGTGGACCGGGGAACTCCTCTACGCGTTCCCGCCGTTCCCGCTGCTCGGCCGGACGATATCGAAGATCCTCGCCGACCGAGCCGACGCGATCCTGGTAGCCCCGTACTGGCCGAGGCAACATTGGTTCGCACCCCTGCTACGAGCCGTGCGAGACGACCTGCTCCGGTTGCCACCGACACCGGACCTGCTCTCCCACTCCGGCGGCCGAGTCCTCCATCCGGACCTGCCACGCCTGGCCCTCCATGCCTGGAGGATATCGCACTAGACGATCCCGTGCTCGGTACCGTCCTCGTCGCGGCCAGGAAGGAATCCACCCGTCGCAACTATCAATACAAGTGGCGACGCTTCCTGACCTTCGCTAACGAGAGGAGTGAGCCGGTATCGCCCGCAGGGCTCTCAACCGTCCTGCACTTCCTCCTGCACCTCCGGCAACAGGGCCTGGCGTTTCCATCCCTGAAGGTGTATCTCTCCGCGATCGTGGCATACCAACCGCCACGATCTGCTGCCTCGGCCTTCTTCAGGAACGATACCGTTAAGCGGTTCCTGAAGGGACTTCACCATCTCTACCCGCCGGTATCGCCGCCGCTACCGCCGTGGTCCCTCTCGCTGGTGCTCTCGCAGTTGACGAAACCGCCCTTCGAGCCGATGGCGACCTCGGATGACAGGCTCCTGACAATGAAAACCGCCTTCCTGGTAGCGGTGACCTCAGCGAGGCGAGCGGGTGAGATCACAGCTCTTCGTTCCGATGAGCCCTTCATGGTCTTCCACAGGGACAAGGTGGTCCTGAGACCTGACATCTCGTTCCTGCCAAAGGTGGTGTCCAGTTTCCATCTCAACCAGGACATCATCCTGCCTGCCTTCTTCCCGAACCCGACGACACCGTTGGAGCGGTCCCTCCACTCCCTGGACGTGCGTCGGGCATTGGCTTTCTACAAGGACAGGACTGCTTCCTTCCGACAGACGCCGCATCTCTTTGTTTGCTATGGGCGACGTCGGAGGGGCCTAAAGTGTCCACCCAGCGCTTCTCCAAGTGGGTGGTAAGGACTATTGAACTGGCGTATGAGCTCGCGAGGAAGCCTCCGCCAGTCCTGCTTCGAGCCCACTCCACCAGAGCTGTGGCTACTTCTGCGGCCCTCCTGCGAGGAGTTGACCTGCATGAACTCTGCCGTGTGGCGACCTGGTCCCAACCATCGACCTTCGTGCGCCACTACAGGCTCGACTGCCGGTCGCGCAGAGATGCCCGGTTTGGACGTGAGGTGTTGGCTTCTGTGCTGTAGGACCTGACCCGCCGTCCGACCGGTAAGCTACACAGTCTCCTAGTGTATGAAGGCACAGAGACCACGAAGAAGAAGAACAGGTTGCTTACCTGTAACTGTGGTTCTTCGAGTGGTCATCTGTGCCATCATACACACCCGCCCTTCCTCCCCTCTTTCTCAGGTCCCTGTAGGTTCTACGGCGGACGACAGAACTGAGAAGAGACCGTTGCTCGGCGGGAGGAGCATGCGCAGTACCGGCGTGGGGGAGGGGTTCCCGCCAAGCGAACAAGCTCTAGAAGTTTCCGAACGCTACCGCGCAGGCGCTAAAGCTCCTAGTGTATGATGGCACAGATGACCACTCGAAGAACCACAGTTACAGGTAAGCAACCTGTTCTTACTAAACTTTTTATATTGTTTGTGTTGTGTTGATGATTCCCCTGAGAAAGACAACTGAAAAGGACGAATATGACCAAAACATTCTTGCTACTGGTTTTTAAAAGCCTGAGGGGACAGGCCACATATAAGCATTTTCTATCTCTATCTCTCTTTGTTCTATTTCCTGGATACTTTATCTGTTCTGAGGGTGTGTTTGCATTTAAGAAATCCTAGAAATGAGGTAGTGGTTGTTTTCTTCAAAGCATTATATCTGACTTGCATTATTTATATGCATGTGTGGATTTTGACTAATGACCAGTGAACTGCTTAATAGTCAACAACATAATGTGAGCCCTGATAAATCACACAAAGGTTTAGATAGTCAACATCCTGGTTTCTATAATGATCAACCAGCTGCCACCTCCCACAATGGAAGACAGCTTAAAGAAATGAGGCAAATGTGTGATACAGTTGTGTTAGAAAATATCCTCCTTGTGATACCATATGCTGAACTTTAAGATTGTGCTGGGAAATGATCCACAATTAAAAAAAATATCTTCAGGATATAGGATGTGCCAGTTCTTATCAAATGTAGAAAATCAGAACAAAGTTTGCTATGTTAAAAGGACAAGGAAAATATGTAGATACTTTTTTGGGGGAAAAAAGATTGTTCTATCAAAATTTATGAAGAAATTTGCAGATGGTGAAGTTATTTTCAAAAAACAAATCCTAAACAATATTTTCACTCAACTGCACTGGCTAAATTCAGTGTATACAGCTTTTTTTTCCTGAGACCTCTTAGGAAAAAAAAGAGAGGACACAATCTTAATTTAGCATCAAAAATATGGTTGAATATACAGGGATTCAAACTTTTTAGAAGTAAGCATTCAAAATCCCCCAAAGAGACAAATCTGTGAATCTCAATTACTCCCACTTTCAGTGTTTTTAAATGTCAGGTTCTTTCTCTCAGGTTTATGAAGACTTTTTCAGAGTTTGCCAAATTCTTATACAAAGAGAAAGCAGATGAAATGTTATCTCTAGGAAAATTCCCTGAAAATGATCTCAGTCTCTGACACACTGGACATATACATATATCACATAGTTTCTTTATACTTAAATGCCCAGGCGCATATAATGTGTGCAACACTGATAAAATACTAATCCAGAAAATATAGAAGCTAATAGGGAAGGAAAAATATGTTAATTGTATGATTAGATTTCAGATTATGGCTTAAAATGATTAAAGTTCTTGAGACTAAAGTCAAAGATCAGTTTGAGTACATCTGATGTAATTCTAGGGTAATTGTGCTGTTCTGATAGATCAAATGATTAATAATGTTTCATATTAAATTAATTGTAATGATCAAGTAGGTACTGTCATAAAAAGTTGATAATTAGCATCAAACTTTTTATGAGCTTAGTTGATCCAAATTTGATTTTCAGACTATTTTCTCTTGCTGTGCTACAACCAATTTCTTTTGTCTAGTGTGTGGTTAAGCAAGACAGGCTGAAGTATTATTCACCAAACTGAATTTCTCCCATGATTATGATCATTGAATGATATGATTCTTTTCCAACAAATTGTAAGGCAATATAATTACAGTGTATTAGTTCCAACTGCTTTCTGTGTATGTATAGAAAGAAAAGAAGCATTAATCTCCAAACACCCAGGAACACGTCATGGACAACAAGTACTAAAGAGTTGCAACTGTCAGCAGCTCTGTTGTGCATATAAAACAGGAGTAGACAATCCATGGCTCAATGGACACTTAGGGTGTTTGGCAACCCTTTGTGTGGCTCCTGAAGTTACCAATTTTTCCTATTCAGCTGGGGCACGGAAGGGAAAAGACACTATGTCTTGTCTATTTACCTAATGCTAATATGGATATTAGACAGCCTGCATAGTATAGTGATTTGAGTGTTAGACTACGATTCTGGAGACTAGGGTTTGATTTCCTGCTTGGCTATGGAAATCCACTGGGTGACCTTCAGCATGTTACATACTCTCAGATCCAGAAAACCCCATGATACATGTGCATATGTGCATCCCCCAGTACTCCCTCCTCACCTGACACTAGATGCAGACCTCAGGTTCAAAATTTTTCTGCACCACTGTTGGAGAACATGAGTTGGCATCCAAAAGCTAGACCTTACTGGAAACAGGTTTGGCATACTATTGTTTGTTTTTGTTGCTGTTTTTGTGTGGTTTCAAGTCATTTCTAACTAACGGCGAACCTACCACAGGGTTCTCTTGGTAAGATTTATTCAGATGGAGTTATGCCATTGTTTACTATATAGCAAAATCCAGAGAACACATTGCAGTGATACCTTTATTAGGCCAACCAAAAGGCATGAAATAATTTACTGTGCAGAATAAGCAAAGGCAAGACTGTTGTTCATATTCCAAGAAGGGATAGAACAAAATTTGGTTGGACTCAACTGTTTTGGCAAAAGGACCTCCTGAAATTTATGAGAAAAAGTACACCTCACCTCAAATTTCAATTTGTAAGGTTTTTAGGATGCTCCCAAGAAATGAGGTGGGTGCTTTAAAATATGCATAACTAAACACACACACAACAGACACACGCACACCCCCATTAACATTAGTCTTTGACAAAAAGTTGCTGAAATTAGATAAATTGGGCAAATGAAGAGAACTGTGTTAATTGCACGAATTTACTATGGAAAGGATACACAAAGGCCTTTTCCACATGGAGTTTTTGAAACGGTGCAGTCTGTCCTCCAAGGAGGAGGTCTGCGCCTCGGACTGGACTGGGTCGGACCTATTTAAGGTAGATCCGTACCTCAGTCCGGTCCAGAATGATCCCAAGTGGTCCTCCAGCGTACTTTTGAAAGACCTGATTTTTCCGGTCTTTCAAAAGCAAGTAGCACGCCACTGTGAGTGTGCTCCCTTATGCAGATTTGCAGGCTCGCACCAATGCAAGCCTGCGATCTGCCTGGGGGCAGGCTTTAGGCTAGTGAGCTTCCGCGGTTGGTTGAGACCCTCGACGAACCAGAAGCCGCCATTTGGGATGCTGGAGCAGTGCGTATTGACGAGCACGCACTGCTCCGGAGCGCCGTAGACCAGACCAGGGAGCTGAAAGGTCTGGTGAGTAGCGGCGCAGGGCAATTCCCTCGCCCGGTGTGGAAAAGGCTAGAGTCTAACAACCCTATATGGATAGAGGATTGAAAGAAAATGCAGTTGAAACTGAATAAAACAACAAAATTGAGAAAGAAATTTTCACATTCATACTCAACAACTCTGAGTTTTGATTGTACAAGTTCCTTGGAATGTGTTCACTGTGTGCATTTGGAATCAGCTATGTTAATCTCATACCCTTCACTCTTTGTCAAGATCCTATCTTGTTCAGTGCAGTGTAAGAGTCGTGCAAGCAGAATTCTGCTATGACTCACTGCTCATTAATCTCAAGAGAATAGCCTTTCTGAAGCCCATTTATGAGTGGAGGAGAGTGGGTGGGGACGTGATTGAAGAAGAATTGGGCAATACCCACAACCAGATACAGGCCAATGGCATCTTCTGTTGAGAGCCATCAGAGTCCTCTGGAAGTCTCAGCAGGTAATGTAATAATTCTGTGTCTTGTTATGGGGACATAGCCAGATGGTTCTCCAATCCTCCATTCTCCTCACCAGTCATGGGAAGGCCATAGATGGAAGGCTGTTGCTGTAGAACTGTGGGTTCAGGGTGGTCATTGTGGTGTAGGAGTGGTACAAGAGAATACCAACCTCTGTAATGACAACAAAGGTGACACACATAGGTGTAAGGTAGACTTCTGCTTGCAAATATCACTACAGGATACCTGCCTTTATATGTTTACCACCAAATGCTGGGCTGTTATAAAAGCAGGGGTGGAGGGTAGGTTGGGGTAGTGAACCAGATCCCTGCCCCTGCAACCACTTCACAATCTGGATGTTACCTAGGAGCATGAACATGCTCCCTGATGTCATAGGCTCCCCAGACACAAAGCTGGTTGCAACAGGTGCTACAGCTAGCATTGTTTCTTTCATACCTTTCACTTGTAGGGTGAGAGAAATCTTCACATGGATCCAAGTGCCAGTTGCAGTAGCCTTCCTACAGCTGGTGCTTATATCGGGAAAGTTTCACCCATTCCATATTCCCCACTACCACCCCAACAAGAGTCAGCAAATCCAACCCGGAAACACAGGCAGAGGCTTCAAGAATGCTTCTACAATCAACACCTGGGTCTAGGAAGTTTGGCACAACCCACACTTTTCCCCACTGGGAGAAAGTTAGGTGGGTGAAGCTCACAACTAGGGTCTTCAGTCAGATGAGAGACAGCAGTAAAGAATCCCCCTTGCTCTGCTAGTCTTCCTAACTGGGAGGGCAGGTAGAATTTCCCTGGTCAGGATTGAAATTGTGAGTGGAGTTAGATCTACAGGTTGCAAGTTCTCATCCCCTGACATAAAGGATGGAGAGACTCTGTGTAGTCTTGTTTTTATTGTCCCAAATGCATTTTGATATGTCTTGACCTGTCACCTGAATTCAACAGAGCTGTTGGCTCCCTTTACCTAAGATGCAGAAGTGTACTTAGGGTGGGACAAGTAAGGCATGTGCCCCAAGCGCCAATACCAGGGGGGCGCAGAAAAGCTGTGCATGTAGAAGTGGGGGTAGGTGTAGGTGTAAGAAGGTAGGGGTGCAACTTCCAAGCTTGCCCTAGGCATTGTTTACACTAGATACACCACTGCTAAGATGTTTCATAAGGCAGAGGCCACCACTAAAAAGTCTTTTCTCTCTAGCCAAACACCAAAAATCAGATATAAAGCAGAGTCCTAAAAGATGATCCAGTTGACACTGTGGCATGTTATGGCTGGAGCTGCTGTCTAAGGTATTGTGACCATTGCAAACTAGATCAGTTATTGTTTCCACACAGTTGTCAAAGGTAGGCACAATTGGAGAACTTTTTAGTTGTCTGAATGTTATTTGACATTCTGTACCTCCCAGAAGTGTTCAAATATCTCCCCTCCCCACATGCAATGATTTTGGCAGGGGCAATCCTGATTAATCCTCTGCGGCAGGGCTGCCTTATCCATTGGGCACTTCAGGCACAGTGCCTAGGGCCTATGAAAATTTTAGGGCCTAACAAAGCATTCCTAGTGGTACGTTGAGTTGAGGCAGGGAGTTTAATACAAGTGTCCTTGGGGCCTATGAAACCCTTAATGTGGTCCTGTTCTGTTGTTCCAATTTTTCAGCTGTTTTTAAAATGCCCCAGTTTCTCTTTCCTCCTCCTGCTTTCCTCCTTAGCTTATTTCAGTTTATGCAGACTGAATTCAAAGTCAAAAAGTAGCTTGCACTCAATAAACTTAGGGCCCCAGCACCTTTGTTCCACTTTGACCGTCATGGCAACATCCTGTGGAATCCTAGAGTTTGTAGCTTTGTGAGGCCCAGGACCTCTCTGGCTGGGAATTCTGAATGCCCCTCTCTAAACTGCAAATCCCAGTGTTACTGTGGCCCAGGCCCACCCAGAGATAGCACTTGATATTGTTTTGATATCAAACCATTCGGCCTTCCTCTGCCACCCCGCTCCACGTGTCTGCGAGGCCTCCGGACAAACACGTAAACAGGCACAGCCGATAATTGCTGGACATTCCATTCCCCACTTAGGCAGGTCGAACTGAGCTGGTTCATTGCTTCAGGGACCTCTCTGGCAGACACCCTTTTGCTTATGTGTGATACTAACAAAGGCCCCCCTGCCCCGAGCAGGTAGCCACACAAAGCTGTACTAAGCACTCCACATTTGCATACTGGCTACACTATTGTTGATTCAGCGATAAGCCAATCATGCTAAATTCTGACCTTTCCAAAGCTTTGTCCCGCTCCAAAATCACATTGTTCTCACCGAGTAAGGTATGGCCTGCAGTCACAATTCACTCTATATAAGCCCCCGATTCCAAGACCACCCTCGGATTGCTCGGACCGCTTGAACCCCTCGGACCGCTCCCAAATTGCATCCAGCCTTGCTGCAACTTTGTTTGGTGAGCTCCCCTCAGCAAACCATGCTGAGCTTCTTCACTGCACCCCAACATCGCTCTCAAACTACAGGACTACGAGACAGGTGTTGTATCACCCATTTCCCTCTGAAAATCTCTATTTCCAACTCTTTAGTTAGCTGTGTGACTGTGTCGTCTTTTATGTTTGTCTGTATTCAATAAAATATCGTTTTTGCTACTTTAAACAGTCTGACTGCTTGACTGACCTGACCCCGTAGACGCTGGGTTGCAAGATCCTGCTAAGTTACCCTGCCTCTCGCTAGCTTTAGTGAGTGCTCCAGCTAATTCTCCCCAAAAGTTGTGTTTAGTGTTTGGTTATTTGGGCGCCGCTCCCAGGACCCCAGACAACAGGTAACATGGTGGTTAAAGTGAAATAATAGCACTATAACATTGTAATAGGCCCTTTAGTGTGGTGAGAGGAGCAAGAGAGGTGGAGTCTTGCCTTTCCCTGCAAACTCAGGGAAGCAAACTGCTGCAGCCTCTCCTAACTTGTGTGTTCTTCCTCATTAATAAATTTTGTTATCTTGACCATACTTTGCTGCTGCTTGGCCACACATATCCTGGCTTTCATTTGTGAAATGTCGGAGGGTTTGCACACATAGATTCTATTGACTAGATTATGCAAAAGCAGGTCGAATGTATTGGCCTTTAATTTTTCCTAGTCATTCTAATTTACTTTTACTGCATTGTTTCACTGCCTTTACACACAGAAATGCAAACTGATCGTTTACTGAGTGGGCAGGATTGATACAATTTTCCCTAATGAGTGTTTTGACTGAAAATAACTGACTTCAGCCTCATCACAGATTTACCAACCAAAACATTACCCATGATGTATTCCAGAGCCTAATTTCATTCTTTCAGCAAATTAAGTGTCTTCCCAGAGTGTGATTAAAAGCAAGAGCAAAAATGAAAAGGTCAGTTGACCTCCACAGCAACATTCATTTGGTTGACTAGAACTGTCAAATAATTTGTGAGAAATCACAAGAAGCATTTAATTAAGCTTGTAATAATAGTTGCGGCTCCCTGTATGTACATTTTCCACTTTCATTCCACTACGGTGGACAACAAATTAGAGGGATAACTTCTTCCATTAGGCATGCTTTCAATGTCCATTGTGTTTCTGATTTGTAATTGTGGCTTTGTCTTATTAATAATCAACAGTATTGGGGGGAAAAGGCTGACATCCTGTTCATGGGTTATGATGGCATAAGTCTACAGGACAAAGAGTGACAGGTCTCCTTTGGGACTTCCCAGGGTCCTCTGGAGATAGTGAAGGATGTTGTCACTGCTGGGTGTCCAACAATAGGATAATAGCTGGATGTTTCTCTGCCAATTCTCCAGGTCTCCACCAGCCAGGAAATGGCCATATTGGGGGGCTGTGGAGTTTTGATGGGAGGCATATTATAGTTATGTAGTTATGTGTGTGTAATTATGTATATAGTTATGTGCATATAGTTATGTGTGTGTGGTATATTGCCCAGTTGAGCATATTGGGCATAGCTGAATAGTGTAACCCTGATGACTTTCTGATCTCTAACTGATCTTCAACTGTTTTCTCCTCCAGTCTCTGAAATCTAGAAATACTACTTCCTTGCAGTTCTTTTAGAGCATTCATAGCCAATGAATATTTTCAATCAAAATTTTCAATCAATCAAATATTTTCAAATTGAAGAGGTCCTGCATCCTCTGGCAGAATGTAAACTCCACACCCTCCCCATTTACTCACTTGAGAACTTATTTCCACCTGCATCCCCCATCTGACACAGCCATTTATAGGCCTGGGGAGGGCAGCAGGTAGCCAAACAACATGTATCATGCCAGAGGCATCTTCTGTGGCTTCCTAGCAGTCCTGGAGGTTAATGTTCTCATTGAGCATCCAGCTATAGGAACATAGCCAAATCCTCCTTGGCTGTCTCTCTGGATCATGTTGGTGGGCGACAGACACAGAAGGAAGATGAGTGAGAATTGGTCATCAGGTGAAGAAGGCAGTGAATACCTCCTTCTACAATGACCACAAAATGATATATATAAGTATAATACAGAAGTACAATTTCAAAATCATGCTTGTCACCATATGGTGGCCTATAACTTATATAATTATTTATGGTGGTAGCCTTATCAGTCTGTCATAGCCAAACACAACAGTATCTGACAACTAGACTTTATTTGGCATATATTTTTCTGGACTGCAGCCCACTTTATCAGATGCAGAGTTTCCTCAGTTAGCACTTATTTATGTATGTATTTATTTGGTATTTATCCTGACTTGCTCCCCAAAGGGACCGAAAGCAACCTATAATATTTTTGCATTTCCTTCAGTGGGAGAGGGATGTGAGGGAATAGCAATACAAATGTAACAAATAATTATAGTTGTTTTATCAGTGCTCATTTACTCAACAGTCACTGGGAAGTGCCAAAAGTATTCCTAACACTGCTAAGCAGATTAACACATATAAATCTGTCACAGTCATGTAGAAGGAACTGTGAATAGAAAGGTCAAAGAGAATAGGCAGTGGATATTCCTGCACAATTCCTGTACAAATAAGAATAGAAATGCAAGGAATTAATGAGCAATGAAAATTTGGTTTTCAACATTTTGTTCAGACCTGGATTGTAATATAGACCTAAGAAGCCCCACAGGGTCAGATTAAGATCCCTCTAATCCAGCACAGAGCTTGTTTCTGACAATAATCCAACATGCAGTTTTTGCCTTAATACTTCTGAGAAGTCCATAAGAAGGGCATGAAAGGACTAGACCTCCCTGATGTTGCCCCTTAACAATTGAGATTCAGTGGAATGGCACAGAATCATTAACTACCTTGGAGACAATAGTTACCAAGACCAGTGGTTACTGAGCAAACAAAAGTTGGGTGGTAATGCCCTGCATGGATAAGCTGCTTATGGAGAAAGTACTCATGCAAGTAAATTTAGTACTGGAAAGTTCCTTGATGTTCAGGGATGTGTATTTTCTTTTGAACTATTTCTCTGTTTCTTGGAAATTAACAAATGGCCAACAGTAGTGGATTTTTATGCCCTTTTGACTGCTAAAAGATTGATACTTCATATTGGAAAGATAATATTCCTCTACCTGTAATCCAGTGGATAGAAGGTCTAACAATGTTTGCAATATTTGAAAGGATGATGTATAGATGAAGTTCACCTAAATGCTCCCAGGAAGTCCATAAGAAGAGCATGAAGGGACTAGACGTTTCTGATGTTGCCCCTTTAACAATTGAGATTCATTGGAATGGCACATAATCATCAATTGCCTTGGAATGTGGAAATTTTCATTAGCTGCCATGGACAGTAGGTCCAAAACTTGGAGGCAGCTAGTTATTTGTATCTAGTTAGGCCTTTATACTTTTTTCCAGTAAAAATACTATTATTAAATTGTATCACAATTGTTACTTAACAAAGGATAACAGCATTCCTTTGGTGGTGTAAAATTTACAGTTGCTTTTATAGTGGAAGAGGGTAGCTTCACTAAATATTGGAAGAATATCACATCATTCTTGTGCCTGTTGTGTTATGCCTTATGCTCTGTTTGGGTATCAGGCAGCAAGTTGAATAGAATGAGAGTATGTTTAGCATCACAGGGCAGGGACCTGTAGCATTTATATTACAGTTACAATTATGCTAGTGTTCCTCAGTTTAGTCTGAAGTCTGATTTGATTATTTGGATTGAGTTTTAATTCATTTTCACCCAATTTGGACCCGTCTATTTAGGATTCTGAATGTGAAATAAGAGTTGTAAATCCAGTTATTTGGTTCTCCTATTGATCTGCACTGGGAAAATTTTCGGGGTTTTTTCTCCACAAGTGCAAAAAATTTGGAAATAGGATGGCCACTTCAGAGTGAATAATCTCTGGTAAACTACAGAGAAATTGTTCCTGGGATTTTTGTGTATTTGCATTTATTCAAAAAATGAAGTAGATTTTCAAGGTTTCAATCAGTTAAGTGCTCAGTCTTGCCAGTTCATGCTGCTTTTGACATTCTAGTGCAGCTTGTGCAATAAGAGGCATGAGCTGCACTAGAAAATATAAATAAAGTGAAAGAACAAAAAGTAAGGCGCCCTTTCCAGGTGAGCACAGCTCACCGAGAGCTTCAATGTGTAAGTTCAAGTGCAGAGGCTCTGAAAGTCACAGCTAAAGATGGAAAAAATTATCAGAATGGTAGGCAACATTTTTTTTAAGTAGCTAAAAATTGACTGTTAAAGAGCTTTAACTCAAAAGCCATTACCTCAAAATTTGTAACTATAACAGTAGCTGACTAGTTGGGGTGGGAATTTTAGTTCTGCTATAACTAATGGCTTAAAAAGAAAGAAAAAACTTCAAAAGCTCCTGTACTGAACCACCTATCCTCCAGTGATTTATATAGTCTCCTTTTAAAGCCAAACAATCCAATGGCTTTTGATACGTACTGTGGTTTTCAATTTTATAAATTAATTGTACAATATGTGAACAAATTTATTGATCGGCTGTGGGTGCCTGCATTACAAGAGAGAAAAAATCCTCACTGTTTCTCAACATTATATAATTTTTAGAAACATCATTTCCCTCTCTTAAGTATGCTTTTTTAAAACCAAAAAGCTGTAGTTGTTTTACACTTTTCTTCAAGGTAAGGTATGATGGATGATTCTGGATAACCACATCCTATACTAGTACCTGCACCTCAATTTCATGAGTGAGACCCCTCAAAATTCCTGCAGTATTCCAGCTATCATCACACCACGTTCTAATAAAGAATCAGTCCTGCTGTCAGGCTGAACAATGCAATCACCTCTGATGGTATTTTTAAGAGGCAGCAGAAGCAGCCCCATTCCCGTACTTCCAGAGTTATGCCCCCCATAATACCTTATCTTTAGCTATGTCCCAGCACTGGGAAAAACCCCTGCTGCAGCTCGAATTGGATATGTTTAGCACATTTTTAGAAGAGGTGTATGTGACATCATGGGTACAGTGTGGAAATCCCACATTTGGCCACAGACATTTGGACTGTCTGAGAGGAATCCTCACAGTTGGGGTCACTGGTGGGATGGCCTAACTGTAAACCCCACAATTGGTGGGGTAAGGGTTGGAAAAACCCCATGTTTGGTGACTGCAGCAATGTGATAAAGCGGGAAACCTGCATACAAAGAATGAAAGCCCCACATTTTGGTGGCAGCTATGAGACTGCATGAGGGAAAACCTTGCAGTGCACGCTCAAGTGGTAAAAGACATTTGTTTGCCATGTCATCTATATATTCTGCATTTATGGTGCTTTTTTAAAATTCATCATTGGAAAGGAAGCACAGACTTAATTTGCATGTCTGCTGATACACAACAAATCTTGCTGTGGGAGGGAAATGAGTTAATCACAGGTTATATACATTCCTCATAGCATTTCATTTGACCCTCAGGAAGCAGACAGAGAGAGATAACCAGCCCAAGCCATGGCCAGCAAGCACCATATATCTTACTCTTCTCACATGATGAATTACAACATTATTGCTGCAGTATTACAGCATTTGTTTGAGTGGCTAATGGATTGGCAACAGATGGAACAGTACATGATTGGTCACAAGAAGCTGGAGGACAGAGGAATTTGTATCTAATGGCTTGTCCTGCATCTCTTGAACTAGCCTACTCTCAGATGTAGTGAAGAACACCATATCATAGTGAGAGTTGAAATAAAATTCAGTGACTGGTCAGGTGTCATTTTACCCTTCCCATCAAGCAGCAAATTGCCTTGGGCTTTTGATATAAAGACAGCATGTACCTAGCTGTTTATTTCAAGCTTCTCTACTGGGTAGAAGATAGATCAGACTCTACTGCAATTTAGCAGGGCTGTTTGCAGTCAGCCAGTAAGCGTGTCAGACTCCCAACCGTTTAACAAGAGCAACAACAATAAAGCAGGGGTGACCTCTCCTTCTCCCCTGAATTAGGCTGCTAAAGTTAAGGCAATCAGAAATGGAGTTTGATCTCAGTATGTGTGTCGAATTTGCTAGGTCTGCATCATGTTAATCATTTACAAAGCTTCTAGAAGGCATGAATATACAGAGGTACATCTAGCAGGATGCATAAATAATATACGTTACAGACCCTATTCCTCAATTCTAAGTGTATGTTCTCCTCTTTCACACCAGGCTATTTTCCACTTTTCAGTTGGTAGATCTGAAAGTTCCAGGGAAGAAAGTAAGTAAGTAAATAAATAAATAAACAAATCTGCAAGTTCAAAGTTCACCCATGCCCAGTGGCGGAGCTTGGAATGTGTGGGGGGTGGGAGAGGGGCGACGGCATATGGAGGCATGGCCACGACATGTGGAGGTGTGACCACAGTGCTTTGGGGCATGGCCATGGTGTGTGGGGGTGGGGCTATGAGGCCTGACACCCCTAAAAAATTGCCACCTGGGGCAAATCACCCCCATCACCCCCCTGTTCCTACATGACTGCCCATGCCCAATGCAGAAAATGTCACACTGTATGGAACTATGGCCAGATTCAGTGGGACTACTTTAGGTAATATTTGGTTTTTATCTGATAGGTCTAAACCAGAAAATGAAATTCTCTCAGTACTTTATAATTATTATTGTGTACCAGAAGAAATATCATACCTCAGATCAAAAGGATGCAAAAGGCTACAAGCATTTCTCCAGTATTAATTACAGTAGTCAGTAATTAAAAGTTATAATCTCTGGTTAGCAACTACTGAGCTACGATAAGCCAAATGCCATCAAAACCAATTACAACATATTAGCTTTTGAGAAAACAACTGTAATATTTATTTTCATTATTTGTCAGGATTGCATTTCCTTACTTGTCATTATTGTATATTGAAAAATAACCCCACTGACAATTCTGCTTCTATTCTTCTACAGTTTAATTTCCACTTATGTCACCATTTACTGGAATTAGAAGCCTTATTGAACTCAATGGGACTTACAATTTTTCAAATATGAGGAAAAGGGAGCAGCCCTCTCTGTTTCATTTTTTTGGGTCCTGCAGGAATGTAAGCAACAGTCAGGTAAGTGGACTGAGAAGAAAGGGAGGGGAGAGTCTGAAGGATAGATAGGTTGAAGAAAAAAAGGAGCCCTCGTGGGGCAGTGGTTAAATGCTGGTACTGCAACCACAAGGTTGTGAGTTTGATCCTGCCGGGCTCCAGGTTGACTCAGCCTTCCATCCTTCCATAAGTCGGCAAAATGAGTAGCCAGCTTGTTGGGGGCAATAAGCTAATACATTGTAAACCGCTTAGAGAGCACTTAGCTGACAAACGGTATAGAAACACACATGCTATTGCTATTTGAGGGAGTGAGGTAGAACTTTTGGAGACTGAGGCCTGAAAGATACAATTTTATTAGGCTACAAATCCCAGACTCTTCCAGCCATGGTGACTATGCCGTCTTGGAATTGTGAGAATTATAGTCTCAAAAAGTTATAGTCCAAAAAGTAAAGGGGCACTCCATCTGAATCTGAACTGGCCCAGAAATAGTTCGGTTATTTCTGAGCTAATCTGATTTGAGCTGAGGTGTCTGTGACTCACTCTTCACTAGTTCCTGATGTGACTCAAAGTGTGTATGTGGAGAAGCAGATCCCAAACCATTCACCCCAGGGCTTTCACTGAGTTCTATATCAGCATCAATTTCTTTAGTAACATATCTCCGTTTGTACAAAACATGGTGAGGGGGCTATTCTCAGCAAAACACATGCTGAGAACAGCTCTCTCTGCACCCTGCCAGATGGAACACTAATGGCTGTCATTGTGTTTATTGCTTTTTTGGCAGACTACCTGACTTCAGCATCTGTTTTGTTTCTTGATGGGTTTAAGTTTCTTTTCTTTAGAGTTCGTGCTGGGTCAAGTTATTTGCCCAAACTGAATCGAATGGAGATTACCCTCAAGTTGCTCAGGGGAACTTGCTGGCAAGTTCACTGGCAATGTATCATGCATGAGGGAACCAGTGAAGATTGAACTTGACTTCTTGCTTCCACAACAATAAAACCTGAGGCATTTTGACATTACCTTTGTAGGGTTTTTTTTCTTCTACCTCTGTTCATCACCAACGTTGTTTTTTTCTATTTCATCTTTAAAAATTCTTCAAGCAAATAAATTAAAATGCAAGTTATTTCATATGTTTTAATGGTGAGATCTACAATGCTATGGAGTGATCCAACTGTACTACATTATCTGTAATACACATTTGGGACAGAATTCTCTATTGGTGCCTTATCTAATATATAAAAGTCAAAGTTTGTGAGTTTGTGAGTTTGTCTGTGTCAGGCAGGGAAAGACCTCATATGATTGGCTGCCTGTGAAGATTTTATGGAATCCTGGGGCTGGCAGTTTAGAGAGGGGCCTTTAGAATTCTCAGCTGGAGAGCTCTTGGGCCTCAGGCCAGTTGCTATGGAAACAAGGCTTAGCAGCAAGAAGGAGGAAGGCAGTGTATTTCCCTCAGGAACCCAACCTGTATTTGTTAATAACTGAATACAGATTGGATTGGGGAATATGGGGAAAAGTTACAGGTACTGGACAGGACAGTTTGAGGAATTAGAGACACAGGATTTCTTCATGTCTTCCTTTCATCTATCTCTGCTTTTGATCTGTGGAGGCAAGAATATTAGCTAATTCAGGCTTTAGCTCTATGAGAAAATAAAATCCCAGTCAACACCAGGTCTATACACTAGCGTTTGCATAATTTCCATTGCAGAAATGGTTGAGCACTTTTGTCTCATGCAGCACATCTACATTTATGGAGATGCACATGTGGTGCCATCAAGCATTCAGATGCCCACTGTGCATGGCTGCACCTATATATTGTGCATGGATATGCATGAGCATTTGGTTATGCATTTGGTTGCTTGTTTAGCATCTTGGCTCAGTTCTGTTCAACTAGAAGTCTACCTAGCACATATTTTAACTCCTTATGCAGAGATTTATGCTACGTTCTAAGATTTTCATCTCAAGTTCAGAAGATCGCCAGAGGACACCAAGAAACTCCAGGCAGAACTAGGAGATAATCCTGCCTGAAATTCTGGATGACCATTTTCTCCCTGACGTGATAGCCACCAGCTGCCACTATGTTGCTGTGTTCCAGAACTGGCCAGTAAATAACAAAGGATCTCAGAGAATTTTGCTTAGCTATAGCTGGAGCACTAGCTGAAGTTAAGGAAGTGAAATTAGGATGTTTTGAACAAGTAAACGTTGGCACACAGTCAAGCTATGTCTTAAGTGTAACTAAGTGAAGATACACAAGAGAACAGAAGTGGTTAAAATAAATCTCTATCACCATCTCTATGATCACCTATCTGTCGGAACCATCTTTGATAGCATCTCATTGATGTTTAAACGTACAAAATCTGCAGGGAAAAAAAGTTGTAGAGTATAATGTTGCCCATATAATCACAGTATGGAAATCACACATACAATCAGTTGCTGATATTGTCAAAAGAGCTAAAGCCTGAATTAGCTAATATTCTTGCCTCCACAGATCAAAAGCAGAGACAGATGAAAGGAAGACATGAAGAAACTTTGTTGCTTCATTTCTGTGCCTTCTGTTTATCTAGAGCATTTGCCTATTTTAGTTTGTCATTAATAAGTAATCTGCCACACACCATAGCATCACTAAACAAGTAATGAACCAAATTTGCTGAAGCAGTAATGAATAATAATGTCCCCACTTTACTACAGCTGCTAAATTTGAGAGTCCCATAAGAGGAGCATCTAAATGGAAAACAAAAGAAAGGAACTGTGCCCTGAGGCCCTTACATACAACACAATTAAAGCACTATGATTCCATTTTTACCATCATTGCAACATTCTATTAAATTCTGGGATTTATAGTTCACTAAGATACTAGAGTTCTCTGGCGGAGAATCATAAATATCCTTCCCTATACTGCAAATACCAGGAATTCATAGGATGGAACCATGGCACTTGAAATCACAGGACTATAACTATATGTACTGTGTGGGAAACCTGAAATAATGAAGCCAAAGTAAAGGATCTTGTAAAATATAGTGATGAAGGTTTTCAGTCTTATTTTAAATCCTGTGCATCAAAATTTTCAATGTGACTGAAATTTCCTCAGACGTCAAGTGACCACTGCCTCTGATGAAATAGTTTGGTGTACTCAAAATGCCTGAAGTATGAAAACTATTTGGTGTGCTTTTGTATATACAATTTTCTTGATTATTTTTTGGGAAGTCTTGCTGTTTATTGGTTATATCAAAGTCCAGTACATTTTTCTACAAATATAATCCAAATTATGCCCACTGGATAAATAAATTAGGATTGGGGCCTGCCCTGGGTTTCCTGCTGTGAAACATTGGTTGCAATCTCACATGGTTTATCATAGCATAGTAGTTCTACATATGGAAATAATAATATATTGAGCCATTTACCACCAGACCCAGATATAAGTGTAGAACCAATAACCACCACACCAGTCATTCCATGAAGTGCAGAAACATCTGCCTATGTCCCTGTAGCCAGATGCAAAGTGATTATATCATCTGCTGAGCTCTGCCAGAGTCCCCCAGAGGTTTCAGTAGCTGATGTAATTACTTTAGGTCTCCTTACAGGGACATAACCAGATGCTTCTGAGAACCCTTACACTTTTCTCAAGGAATGAATTACCATGAGAGGGAGTTTCAGATGCTCTATGGTAGGTCAAGGTAGCTGGCTTTCATCACTGTGAAGGAGAAAGGGAATGTCAACCTCTGCAGATACTAAAAACTGACACATGTAGATGTAAGGTTAATTTACACCTGCATATGCCACTAACAGGATGCTAGCCATTTATAGAAATCAGAGGCCAGAGTAGCAATAGAGAAATATATCCAATATACTTAAATGCAAAGTTTGTGAATTGCTCACATCTGTCCGTTTTTAGAAGGGGAACCTGATGGGCGATGGGCATTTGGAAAACAGCTAAAACAGTTTCTGCATTTATCACTTCCATGCCAACAGCTAAGTTATTGTTAAGACTGAGTGGACTCTTCTATTTAAAAGTCAAGTGTGCAACATTTTTTATCTTCTAAACTATTTCAAGAAGTCAGGCTGAGACATGGCAAACAACATATAAATGTGTGTAAAAAATCTTTCAGAAAATCGGTATAAAAATTTAGTCCTTAGATTTAATCACTTTTAGAGGACTGAAAGACTGGCATGATGAACTGAACAATGATTCCTTAGTCTTTGCTGATTTCTAGCTCTGTTTGAGCACACACAAACACAGAGAGAAACATTCATAGAATGTATGATCCGTAGATTCATGGAGTGTCTAATGCACTGTCTTGGGATGTATTATAGCAAAAGAACTATAAGAACTCTGTCTACTTCACTGAACTACAAATCACTGGATTTTTTAAAGAATAGAACTATAGCAGTTAAAGTGGTATCAAAGTGCTAGAACTGTGTAATATAGATACCCTGATTGATAATGCTTTTTTAGTGGTGTTAAATATTTTAAACTGAAATATTAAATTATTTGTCACTCCTACTAGAGAATTGGAATAAATACAGCTTTAAATCTTATATTTATTTGGAAACAAAGCCCATCTTTCTTTTGAAAACTGTTGTGATCTGGAAGGCTTAATTGGTAATATTCATTGTTTCGCAGTTAGGTAATGACAATATGATATGTAATGGTCAGCAAAGCAGTTGTTAGTCACAACTACAGTAGCTTCCTCCTTGGATCAATTAGAACTTCATAAATCAATATTTATGAATATTAATTTATTATATGGATCTGCTCTAGTTGGGTATAGCCTAAGAATATAGTCACTCTTGTGTCTCCCAAGAATCCCTATTAGAATGAACTTGGAAAGGAAGAGTAATGCAAATGTGGAAAACCTCTGGCTCTCCAGATGTTTTGAACTTCAGTTCTCATAATCTGTTACTATTTACAACGCTAGCTGAAACTTTTCAGTCTAAAGATCCTGCATGGCAGGGGGTTGGACTCGACGGCCCTTGTGGCCTCTCCCAGCTGTATGATTCTGCAAGCCCAAAAGTTTCCAGTCCCTGGGATGAGGTATTTAACCCACCCAACTTGTAATAGTTCTCATAATGTAGCAATTTGTTTCAGAAATAACACCAACGAATGAAGAAAATGCAGGCTTTTCTTTCTGTTTTTCTCACCAGCTGCTTAGATGAGTACCCAGGCACCTTGGACATCTTGTCTGCTCTTAAATAGGACCTTTAATTGCTAGAAATTACATGAAGTTCATCTTATAACAGTTGATGAATGACATTCTTTAAAGCTGTGCAAGAGGAATGGATGAAGACAAATGACTAGATGCCACCACAAATTTAAGCACTCATGACCTCATCAATTTTCATAGGCTTAAGCACATTTCTGTGTTAAATCCTGGTCACTGCCTTTTATTTTTGAAGGAGTGTGAACTGTGTCAAAGGAAAATAAATAAGGGTGATCATGTTGCCATTTTGTGTGTGCATAGTGATTAAAAATGCATTGTAGCCCAACTGGATGGACTGGAAAAACCAGAAATACTTGGTTTTGTTCCCATTCTGTTTTTTTTGTTTTTTGTTTGTTTTGTTTTGGAGATCTTAATGATGTTTTCTGGGCTATTCCTGGGAACTCTGAGCATGTTACAATGACTTTTTATTTCCATTCTCCAGGTTGGTTTAAATTAAAACAGTATTCCTGAAATGAAATATACCTCTCCATGATAGTATGTTTCTGTTATCACAGAGCTGGCTTAGATGGATGCAGTCAAGAAACATAGCTACTGCTCCTAGGACAGCAGATTCAACAGTGATCAAATAAGAGAAAGAGGAATGCTAGCAATAAAAGTAAACGCTCCCAATGCTTGACTAGTGTAATATTGCTAACGTGCTTTAACACTTTGATTACAACTCCTAAATAATAATTAAAAAGGTCTCAGTGGAGATTGGTGACAGACAATTTCTTAAATGTTTTGGCTGAATCTAGATGTGACATGTGAGAGCAGAAGAAGGAACATAAGGGAGGAGGGAGTGAGAGAAATCCATGATATTTTAAGAGTTTGGATGCAAAACTATGAATATGCAGATAAACAAAACAAAAGTCAGAATGCTTCCAGGCACTTTTTACTTGTCCAGATAAGCCCTCAGGTAGGGTCTTCCTGTTGGAACATCAGAGCAGTAGATCAAACTCTTGAGGATTGATTTAGATCTTAAAATTTTGGAGAAATTAGAATACGCACCAGTAGGGATCATACAAAGTACAGTGTTAAGGAACTGTGCTGGATGCAGATGAGGTTGCAAGGTGGGACATGGAGGTTTGTTTCTGACTCAGGCATCCTGCATGAGTAAAATTTCTCTTCTGCTCTTCTGTGGCTATGGCCGTTTTTGTTGAGGCCCCTCCCTAAACTGCAAATCCCAGGATTCCATACGATGTTGAAAGTAGAATAGCAGCATTATAACAGGCTAGTGTGGAAGTGGCCTATGACTTCTAATGTGTTCTGTGTCTTCATAATCAAGTAATGTTTGTTCTTCTATGCCTTCAGGTTGGGCTCAATCATTCACCAGTTCTTGCTAATGCTTTTTACAAGATAAGGACACTGCTAAGTGGTTCAGTATATCATACTTAATTTAAAATATTCCAGTACTGGAAATGGCTCACAGCATACAAGTCGTATCTCATCTGTATGGATCTTATTTTACAGTTTCTTTTCTTAAAACAATCCAAGAGTTATTTCTTTCTGGCTCTTTCATCTTAAAGAGCAAATATTCCCAATCCTCAATGCAATTGTTAGGGCGCTCCTCAGGTGGTTCTTTATAGATCTTCATTTCTGAAAGTGAGTGCTCAGCATTTGCTGCTCTCACCAAGCGATAAGAGTTTTTATTGATGTTTAAAACTGGGTAACGTTGCTTTAAGCTCTGTGAAACTTCAGAGAACTGAACTAGGGCATGGGTTTGTGCCCTTAAAAATCTGAAGTGCAAAAAAGTTCATACACTATCTTTGATCTATTAAACAAAAACAGTCTTGTGTGTTTCTTGAGTATTATCTTGTTTAGAAGATGTATAGTCTTCCTTTCCCAGGCTTCTTTACAGCAGAATGAAATGGTAAAACTGAACTAATGAAACCGAATTTTAGATGCAGTTGTATACCATACAGGGCATTGGTTCCAGCTGAATATTATTTAAAGAACACCATTTTCTTGGTCTATGCCATGTCTCCCTGTTCATGGTTGTTCTTTAGTCCTGACCTGAGGTTTACTTTTCATATGTGTCTTCTGGCTTGCATCCTAATTTGACTTTCCCTTTAGTGTGGAGGTCTGCTTTTCATCTTGACCCTGTCTCATGCAACACTGTTCGTCTAATTAAGGAATGACCCTTACTTCATATAAACAGTATGCATTATTCAATGAAATTCCATATAGAACAACTATTGGGTCTACTGCCCTCTCCTTGCCTAACCTACATATTTTGTGAATAACTCTTTTTCCACCCTTCTAGATTTTCCTTCAAATGCTATGTTCCCACTACTACTGGTTTTACTTTTGAGGCCTGTATGTATGTATGTGTATATATATATATATGTGTGTGTGTGTGTGTGTGTGTGTGTATACACATATATATATAGTCACAGGTACTAACTCTCACTTTGCCTTTTGATCTTGACTTGTCTATTGCTCCTGACATTTGACTACAGTAGTTTGATTTGTTAAAATATTGGTTTATCACCTCTCAGCTCACCAACACCCTGGCACAAATATGCAATGGATAAACAAAAAATTAGAAACATTATTTAAAAACAAAACAGTGCCTGTGATCCTGCTCTGGAAGATGTAGTAATGAGATATTGCTATGGTAGCCTCTCATCCAACTCACTTTTTGTCAGTTGCAACCACGCTGAGCATGTCCATTTCCTGGTCAATGAAAAGTCAGGGGAGCAGTGTTCAGCTGTGTTCCTATAGCAAAACACACAGGAATAGGCATCTGCAGGGCTTTCCAGGGATTCTTCAGAGGTCCTTGCAGATGATGTCATTGCTCTGTGTCCATCTATAGGAAAACAGCTGGATGCTTGTCTGCAGCTGCTTGCACTTTCCACTAACCAGGAAATAGTCACGCTTGGGTGGCTGCAGCTGAAGAAAGGTGGATTTGGGAAGAGGATCTTGGTTGTTACACCATTAGGAAAGAATTCTGACTTCTAGAAGGATCAAAACAAAAAACAAAACAAAAGTGCAATGGCATGCATGTGACACAAATCCTCCTTTCTCAATCTCTCCCTCTCTTTTCCACACACATACATGCACACACTTGAAATATTCTCAAAAGAAAGTCCTGGTTTTAGAAACCAAAGCTCAAAATGAATGGAGTGAGACTGACTTCCTTTGGGAGGCGGTTCCATGGCTGAGGTGCTGCTACTTAGAAAGCTCTCAGGGTGGTAGAACAATCATCAAGGCCCCCATTATGAATCTTATATTCAGGAGTTTATACCAGAGGAGCCAGTCTTTCAGATATCCTGTTCCTAAGCTATATAGAGCTTTGTGTGTTGAAACCAGTAATTTGAATTGAGCTCAGAACCAAATCAGGAACTGCTGTGGTTAGTACAATACCTGTCAGGTGTGATCTCAAAAAGTATGCACCAGACAACAATCTAGCCATGACTTCTTGCACTAGCTGCTTTTTAAAGGGAGCCCAGTGTAAAGCACATAGCAGTAGCTTAACTAGGAGGTAATTAAGGCATTAACCACTGCTGCCAAATCTGTCCTCCGTTGGAAGGGGTGCAGCTGACAAACCAACTGAGGCTGGGCAAAGAAACTCCTTTCCCCATGGATACAAGGTACTGAAAGAATTTATTTGTTCAAAATTAATACAGTTTAATTATGCTAATGAGGAGAAAATTATATTCAGTGCTTCTTGAGATGCTGACCAAGAACATGAGACTAAAATGAGAAAACAGGATGTGATAAATTATAGTTAAAAGTCAAAGGAAGTATGATGGGAAGCTACATTACCTTAATGATTTTTTTTTTTTTGCTTTTTGTAAATTGATTTATAAACCCATCTTGGTATTAATTAAATTTTAGACAGCAAAAGTAAAATATCTTCACCCTACATTCAACCGTACAGTCCTGATTCTGTACTTCATTATTTTTCCACTTGCTCAAAGTGATGAGAACGACAAGACAAGGCAAGTTTTATTTCCAACAAGAGAATGACAGAGATAATGACAGGCAGCCAGTAAAAGTGCAAATACAGTGAAGGTCCATGTAGCTGTAGAATATAACTTGTGGAAATTAAGTGGATTGATGTTTCAGCCAGATTTAGCTAGAACAGAGCACTTTTTCCTGGGCATGTGCAATAAGCTTATATATCTTGTAGTTCAGCAACATCTGATCTATTGTAATTATATGTCTGTCAAATATCCAGAGACGCATTCCTTTTTGTTCCAAAAAGGGAAGGTCATTCTGTTATGGCTGTACTCTGTGAAACTATTGAAGGGGAATTTGAGTTTTTTTCAGAAGTTTTCAGTGTGTATTTTTTTATCTAGTATAGCTGTAATTTACCATTGCAGCTACAGATTTATATATAGGCATGTTCCCCATGTATCTGTGATCTTAGCAGTAATGAAGGAAATAAGTAGGGATTGTAAAATCTCCTGAGTTTGATTTACCAGGAAGCATCTGCTGCAAATAATTGGAATCTCTTCTCTTATCATTCGGGGCACAGCGGACTGATGTTTCTACCATCTCCTGCCAGGGAGGAATTGCAACAGGGATCCTGCTTCTGATTGTTGCACTGGAGATTATTGGAGGTACAGGGTGGAAACATCAGCCTGCTGTGCCCCAATTGACAGAGGAATAGATCTCTGTTGTTCACTGTGGCTGCAGGATTGAGAGGAGAATCAGTCCAAGAGACTGTAGATCAACCACTTAGTTATGTATACAAAGACAATCTAAGATCTTGGTAAATATTTTGAAGGGTTAGAAATACTTGTGAGTTTTTATATGAACTGAGCCAATCCACACTTCTTCACTAACTTATTTATTCATGCCATCATATCTGGAGTTCAATATATTTTCAATAACGTCCCAGACTAATGTGCATATCAGAAGTTAGTTATCTACCAGTTTCTTCTCTTCAAGAATGTCATAGTTCTCTGTACACCTCATTACAGAATGGCAATATTGCAGAACCAAATGTTTATTGTGCAATGTGCAATCATGCACAACCAGGCAATCATGGCACAAGGCACAACATGAAGTGATGAGAACTGGCAACATATACATAACTCTGCTTTTATAACCTTTAACAGAATATGGATGTTACACAAGATGAAATAAGTACAATTACATAGAATCGCAGAATTGATAGGGGCTTCATTGGCCATTGAAACCAATGCATGAACTCCAGCTAGAGCATCCTCAGCTAGAGCATCACCTGTGTAGGTAACTGGTTCCATTGCTTAACTATTCTTACTGTCAAGACTGTTCCTTCTAATGTTCAAGCAAAACCCACACTCCTGTAACTTAAAACCATTAGACTCTGCTATGGGGTGGTAGAGAACAAACCTGTACCCTTCTCCTCAAGACAGCCTTTTAGATATTTAAAGATGCAATCATGTCACCTTTCTCTGAACTAGGCTGATCATACCCAACTTCTTCAGCCTCCCATCACATATTTTGTTCTCCATATCTCTTATCATCCTTGTTGCCCTTCTCTGAATCCATTCCAACTTATCTATGTGCTTCTTAAAATGAAGTGCCCAGAACTGAACATAGTGCTCCAGATGAGGCCTGACTAGTGCAGAATACAGTGGAAATATGGCCATTTTCACCCTACACTGTATAGTGCTATTATTCCACTTTCAACATTCCATGAAATCCTGGGGTTTGTAGTTTAGGCAAGGGCATTTAGAATTCTCAGCCATAGAGCTGTTTGGCCTCAGCAAGCTATAAACCCCAGAATTCCACAGGATGTTGAATGTGGAATAATAGCATTAAAACAGTGTACGGCAGAAATGGCCTATTACTTCCTTTGCCTTGGAAATTGTAATTCTATTAATGCAGGCAAAAATATTATTCACCTTCTTTGCTGCAGTGTCACATTGCTCAGCCAT
This sequence comes from Ctenosaura bakeri, assembly GCA_948474755.1. NCBI lineage: Eukaryota > Metazoa > Chordata > Lepidosauria > Squamata > Iguanidae > Ctenosaura > Ctenosaura bakeri. Next base: position 499,003 of record CAOLHI010000531.1, read on the forward strand.
ATTCAACTTATGATCAACAATAATCTCAAGGTCCTTTTCCCATGTACTACTGCTAAGACAAATATCCCTCATCCTATACATGTATGTGCGTGAGGAAACTTATACAGCAACAGAATGCCAGCCAATATGTTTTAAGGTGTCTCTTTTGAGAGAGAATACATCTTAGAAGTATGTTTGTTGAAAAAATACATTCAAACACATACATTTAATTTTATACAGACTATTTTTTTTAAAAAAGCCCAAATTAATGTGGAAATGGAATGGAACTGACATGCAAAGTAGACACATGACTCTGACATGGACTGGTAACAGGATGATTTCTCTTTCCACATCTGGGACTGGTACATATATTAGATTTTGCAGACCACTGAAAAAAATTTTTCAGGTTCCCCTGTTTCTAATTATACCTCTGAACTGCTCTTAGAGATTTAATAGGCACAAGTGTCACTGTATCTTCAGTAAAATATCTTTTAATTAATTAGTGGTTATGTTCTTGTCTTATGAATGTTCATTGCCTGCCCAGGCTGTGATACAAAGACCTTTATATATACTAGTAATGATATCAACGTTCTATAGCAATTCTTTATCTTAAACTTGGAACAGTCAATTACACTGAGTGAGAAGAAATGAAAATAATCTTATGCTTTTTCATGTACAGATTCCAATCTTGAAGTGGCGACCTGATAGATGTTACCACTGTTTCACCACGCACTGCATTAAGCTGAGTATGGAAAAAAAATGGAGATCTTGGTGTTTCAGACTGACCATCTAGTAGCCCTTTTTTCATGTCCTTCATTGCATTTGCAAGGTTTCACAGTGGTTCCTGTTACAGTTACCAGGAACTTCAGAGTCCTGCTAGATGACCATTTGTCCTTGCACCTCTTTACTGAGGTGACAGCAAAAAACATATAGTTTCTATCTTTTGAACATCTGTAGGATGCATACGTTCTTGACTGTTGAGATTGCCTGTCTACTTGTCCAGGGTTGGGTTATGTCACACTCGGATTATTGTAATAGCCTACTGATGGCTCTGTCTTTTTGCTCTCTTCTCTTTCTCTGGCCTTAATTCAGAACAGTGCTGTCTGGGTAGTTTTATATCTCCTCCCAAATTTAGATGTTTCTTCCCTCTGTAGATCCCTTCATGAGCTACCAGTTCAGGCCAGGGCCCATTTTTAAACTTTATGGCCCTTTTCTCACGGGGTAATTAAATCTTCCCAGGTCGACCTCGAACGGGGGCCTTTTTCACCTTAGAGAGAATCAGGTCACATTTAATTTTTTTGATTCTCACCTCAATCCGCATGGGGGAGCCACTATCCAGCATTCGCGCACCCTTTTTAAAAACCAGAAGAAATGTGGTTTTTTTCCCTCCAATCCACGCTTGTCCTTTCGTGAAAAAGCGACGGTGCGTACTGATTCGTGCAGGGGATGAAGAGAGGGAGGGATTTAGGCGTGGCCAGCAGAAGCGACAAGACCGCCCCCAGTGCTTTCGAGTGCTGCTATCAAGGCTGAAATTAGCACCCCAGCAATGTTCGTCAGTAGCTCGTGCTCCATACACAAAACAGCAGAAAGCAAGCAGAAAGACAGAGGGGGGAAAATGTCTCCACGGCGGCTCCAAAGAAAGGTGCGGGACGGGGGGGGGTTGTTGGAGGATGTAAGGGGACACGCGTGCGTACTGACATCCATGATGACGCTCAGAGTGTTTCTTTTAAAAATTGAGCACAGCCAATCACTGCCAGACAGGACGGGGAAAGGACACCTATGGGAGTGGCCAGGGTAATATTGTGTGAATGCATTGATGCTGCCTAGTCTTTTCTCTATGGAGCCGTGAGAATGCTCCTAAAATTTCAGTCCGTGTTAGTGGGGATTAAGGGAAAACCCGCCTGGATCGTAGCGGCACGATTTCTGCACCCCGTGAGAAAAGGGCCTAAGACTTTGTATTTAGGACTCTGCACTCTAATCTCTCCCAAAACCTGGCATCTCGACTACCATGGTATGTACCATCTAAGAATTTAAGATCTACAGACAAAAGATTATTGTCTGTTCTACCAACATGCACAACTCTGTTTAGGTTGCAAGTCTTTCAAGATCTGATTCTGGATTTATGGAATGGTCTTCCTTTGGACCTCCAGCTAGAAGAGGATCTCATACATTTTTTAAAGGGACTGAAGACCTTCCTGTTCGATTCACTGGATTAAGTTGCTGTGCTGTGGCTGAGGTGGAGGAAATTCAACTAAGGATGCTTTCGTGCTGGAACAAGCCAGAAGAGACATAGGCCTAAATCCAGTGCTTCAATCCAGTTCAAATAGAACTACTAAACTACTATAATAGGAATTTGGTACATAAGTGCTTATGTAAGTTCCTTTGATTCAGTGGGTCTGCTCCAGTTGGAACTGACAACTGGATTTAGACTATGAAGTAGCCTTCCAGTCTACATAAATGGTTAGATTTGCTCACTAGTGTGAGCAACCAAGAGCCCTGGAGAATGCTTCTCACAACATGCCACAATTTAGCCAAAAACATACAATTACATGTTTAAAGAAACTTACATGTAAGACACCAATAGGATGCCAGCCAATATGTTTTAAACTATGTTTCTGCACTAGACTGTTGTAGTGCTATTATTCCACTTTCAACATCCTATGGAATCCTGGGCTATTTTAAACTATTTTAACAGCTTTTTCACTAAAGCAAAGATTAAGATCTAGCAGGGTCATGCCCGGGCACTATTTCATATACTCCCTCCTTCCACCTCTACTTCTCTCTCTCTCTCCCAACTTGATGCCTATAGCAAATGACTCATCTCAGGACAACCTGGAGCATTTACCTCAGAAATGAACAACTGAAGTCTACCACATACATTTGGACTTAGGCAGTGGAGCAGTGAATCAACTGTGGGCTGTAGTCCGAACTTTAATGGAGCTATACAAGGTGCTGAACATATAATGGATAGAAGATTCAGCACCTTGGATAACTCATTTAAAGTTTGGACTAAGCCCTAGAGTGAGTTTACTGCCCCACTGACATGGAAGCCACCATAGGGCTTAGGGACTGAAGCTCCCTGGCCAAATGCATAGTTTCTACCTAAGCCTGAATCCCACAAATTATCTTGTGATAAAGACATTCATGGAATGTTACATGAATTACTTTTTCATGGTCCTGTCAGTTTTGAACATTTAGGAATAGTTTGTACAAAGAAAGAGATCTGCAGCATTTCAAATATAAGCAGACAACCCCACTATCTGCTCCATGTTAGAACAGCAACCTTGGTCTAGGGATTTTTTTCCCCTAAAAGTGAGTTTTGCACGAACAATTTTAGACGCACACAACCATGTTGTTCCTTATCATTGGCTAAGATAGTTGAAATCTGTTCACTTAGTATGTCTCAATAAATCAGCAGCAGATTCTCAAGGTAAAATTTCCTGTACTAGCTCCCTATTGTAAAGTACTTTTATTTTACAATAATGGACCCATCTCTGAAAACAAATTAAATATTTTTCTGTAATTGTTGCTCCTGCAAACTAAGGAGTTTTCTATACACCATGGTCCTGAGAGCCTGAATGCCCTTCTGGCTCATGGCTCTATGCATAAATGCACAATTTTTAAGAAGTCATCAGAAACTAAATGTCTTTGCTGACCTGTTCAAAATAGGTCTCACAAGGGAAGTGGAGTTTTGCATAAAAATGGACATTATAATCAGTAGAAGTTCTATGTGGGAGGACATTTGTCTCCGGAACTGACTTTCTTTTCTGGAACTACATGGTGAACTCTCATTCTTTTCCTCTCCCCACTTTTTTTCTTTCTTTTAAGGAAGTATTTTAAATAGCTGTTCATTAGCTGGCAACTGTACTTTCCATTAATGGAATAAAACTGTGAAAGAGCCAAAGTTTGCTGACCTTCAGCAAATATTGTATGGCATACCTATTCACTTAGAAAAATGAAATGTTGCATCCATTGAAATTAACTAGCAAGGCTCTCCTGTGGCCTTCAGTTGAACTACTCCATTAATATTGTTCATTTAGAATTGAGGAACAACGACTAGAACACAATGATATTAGATACACTGATGATGGTTTACTACTGGTTTATTACATCATATAAGTTAATCTGTTAAAAATCACTTGAGGACTGTCTCTTCATGATTGTGATGTAATGGCTATGTTTAATTTGTAGGCAAAAGGATGCTTGGATTTTACTGGATGCCACATCCTCTGATGATAGTACTAGTCATTACAAGAGACAAACTACTTACTCTGAGAGAGTAGTGACACAACATTGTTATACCCAGGGGGCACTCCTGGGTCTGCTGGATGTGTGGGGTAGTTGTCCATCCTCTGCATTATGGATTAGAAGGATATTTCAGTGAATGCAACTGTGAATGCAACTGTGCTTCCTTACTCCACACTTCCTGGTTTTAGTCTCTCTAGATCTTTGAAAATGTCATACAGACAGTTGGAAAGTTGTGGTGTTGGGAGTGCTTTGTGGTTTGGGAAGGTGCAAAGCATGTCCTTTCATGATCTGAACCTTTCTGTTTCTAGAAGGCAAATTCAAGATCCAACCTAGTATCAACAAATTGGGCATTTCCTCATTACAGATAGCTAAGGACACAAACACTTTGATTACCTGAGCCTAAGTGACATTGCCACCATAGGCTCCTAGGATTTGAGTTCCGTCAGGATCATTTTGCCAGATGTTTACTAGCATCCTCCTCTCAAAGCAAGCAGAAGGAGCCCTAGAACACAAATAGGCCTTTGAGAATTTCCATTTGTTACCATTATTTCTGCAGAAGGAAGGGTTTCATATGGAGTTTTGTGCCAGAGCATCAACTTTGCTAGAGCTTGGCTATGACATCTGGCTGTTTCTAAGCATTATGAACTTGTCATGTTATGAATCTGGAGGCTAATATCTCATATAATGTCAACCATACTATATATACATTTATAGAATATATTGCTTATTTATAAGGTGTCATTCAAAAGCTAGGATAATATTTTTAGCATATATAGGTGCACGTGTATATTTTTTTCCATTGCAGGTGGAGGTATTCAGTAGCTCCATCTGTAATGACCTCCCAGCCACTTACCTGTCTTCAGGTTGCCCACCATGGCCATTTAGTGGCTGAAAAAAGAAGAAGTGGAGGATGGGGGATGTTATCCCAAAATGTGGGTGACTCAGAGGTCCACCTGCGATGCCAGTGCCTCCATGAAACAGTAGGTAATATTAGCTCAATGAGGGGGTTACCCTAATTAGGTTACCCTGGGGGTCCCAGTGCCCTATTTGATGATTTTGAGATTCTGGAGGTCCTGGTCACCAGATCAATGAATTTGTGTCCAGGGAGGTACCGGTCACCAGGCGAGTTCCCGGGGGTTCCCTCAAAGGACACCTAGTCTGACCCCAATCTCCAGGGGGTTTCTAAGTTTCACCAGACACACGCCTAACAGACACGAAAGGTAGGGTAACCTAGTGAGACCTTGTACCCAGCTTTTACGGGTCAGGCTGAGTCAAAACCCAGACAAAATGGATGTATAATTATTTTCTTTATTTTAAAACCTAAGTCACTGCGCACTTATGCACTCATTCCCACAGACCTAAGAAAATAAAAGGGAGGAAAATAGATAGGGGATTTTAAGAAGGATTTTTGGGGAAAATACTGTACCTGATCCTGCAGCCAGGGAAGCCGAAAGAGAGCTGGAAAAGTCGGAAGCAGACTCTCAGCACGTGGAGGCTGAGGGGAAGGCTCGGTGAATGGAGTGGCAGCAAAGCAGGATGGAAGCCGAGAGTGATCTGAAAATCAGGGATTTTTATAGGGGAAAACGTACCTGGAGGCTAGCCTTCTCCTGGAGAGAACAATAGATGTTTAAGTTGAGACAAAGCCTCCAAAAAGTCAGTGCTTGACTTGATGGGATTCCGTCAGGTCTGTCAATAGCCCTGATGGTATGCAAACGGGGAAGCGCTTGACAGTTGTATAGTCAGATGTGCTAATCCTGTCAAGCTGATGGTTTGGGGCTGGGAATCCCTTTGTGTGCTTGGTGATTATGTGTGTCTGGAGAGTTCCTAGGGCTATATGACAGATTAATTTTACTGACCAGACCTAGACTACCTAATTGTGGCCATTCAGCCGTGCCTGCCTACGTGTTCTTCCAGTGACCCTGTCAGACATGTGGAATGATTTTTATTATTAACTACGTGGAGATGTTAATATATTTTATATCTGATTTTATTTCTATTAAATTGTAGACCTCGGGCTTGGGCCAGCCTACCGTAGTAAGGGCCTGCAAGAGGGGGGTAACCTTACAAGATCTTTTACACATGTGTATACCAGTACTAATGCAGGGAAGAATCAGCCGGAGATTCAAAAGTAAGCATGTTCGTTTTATTGGGGGAATTAACAATTACACACACACACGATCCACTCATTCTCACAATCACACAAGGCTAACTGAAGGAAAAAGGAGGAAAGGTTTGGATAGCAAGAGTTTTATGGCATCATGGATGATATTTACAAATCCATCAGAGAAGAGACAAGGAAGTAATTTGTGGCTTAGACTAGAAGGGTAGTACAAATTGGGAATTGAAGAGGCAGAATGACAGGTCTGTATGCCAAAAGTACTACAAGTTATTTGGTGAAAAACAAAGATTTAAATACTTTTTTTCCAACATGAGGGGAAAGGTGTAAATGGTTCTCTGGTAAAGTAAGCAGTGGGGTCTGGAGAGTGGATAATGGGGTCCAGAATGAGCTTATGGCCTTCGCATTAGGTGACAAAGGGACTGATGGGAATCATGATAGCTCCTTAATTGCTGGACAGGTGAAGGAACAAAGGAGAGTTTTTGCTGGAGAAAGAGAGAAGGTTGAAAACAATGAGTTCTTCCATGGAAGCAGTTTCAGTGCCATTGTTTCTAAAGGTCAAGTCATTGAGGGACATCAGCAAGTACATTGTCTAGGAGTTTCCCTGGCTATGACCTAGCCATGCCTTGAGGTCTGGTCCTGACCTAGTTTTCCAACACACATATGCAGTGAGTTTCCCCTCTGCCAGCCAGCTCCCATACAATTTATATTTAACATGAATTAAAAATACATTTTGCCAATTAAACCATATCATGGAGGAGGGGTGTATGGTCTGATAACAAAAGCATCAGGTCAGCAGCCAGCTATGTTCCTGGAGCCAGACCAAGGAAAGAATAGGTACTTTTCTAGACCTCCTGGGGCTTGACCAGAGGTCCAGAGGATGGCATTGTCTTCCTGCAGCTGGCCATCTGTCTCAATGTTCCAGCTTCCTGCAGGCACTGGATGATAATGGTGTGTGTGTGTGTGTCCATCCTGAAGAAAGGTAGGTTGAGCATGTAGCTACATCTGGCAGAAGCTTATACTCTACCTTTGGAATGCTGGATTTTGGTTTTTTTATCATGACTTCCAGAGCAAGTACTTGGTTTGAGTTATCCACTTCCCTCCCTGTCTCATTTAGTTTTTGCTAGAAGCAGAACATTGGACTAAATAAGCCTTACTCTTCACATGGGAGCTTTTATCAACTTGTGTAATTAACTGAACTTATTGTTTTTCTTATATGCTATAAGATACTGGAACATCAAAGAACTGAAGGATCTGGGAATGGTATGTGTATGTGTATTTGCAATCTTCTTTCATTAAAAATTTTGAGGATGGTTTGGGGGCCATAGCAGGAGAAAGGCAAGTTTTCATAAAGAAATTATACCCTTTTTTCAACCTGGAACATAAAGAAAATGAGAAAGCCAATGAATCATAGTTGGCACTGCTTCTGCCAAATATTAGACTATAAAATCTTTACAAAAGAGTGTTAAAATGTTTCTTAAGTTAATATTTTTTCCCCACCAGGTTATAGTTGTTCAAAGAATCCAGAAAGTGCTTTCAATATCATCAGCCCCTGGAGGAACTAACAATGTCCAGAAAGATCTCAACTTCGCAGATGGTACTTTAAAACTCTATGTGTCTGTAGAGAAGACAAAGGTGTAAATTAGGGATGGGCCAACCGAATCCTTAAATCCTGGGGAAGGATTCGAGATTCCCAAATCCGAATCGCTGTGCCAAAATAGGCACACTGAATCTTTCAAATCCACCAATTAAATAGATTGTTGGAGACCAGGAAACTGGGACGCCTGAAAACCTGGGAGACCAGGATGCCTGAAAACTTGGGAGCCCATACAGACAAGGGAAGATAGTAAGTAAGTGAGCTTTTCCCTTGGAATAATAATGGCCTTTGCTAACAATTTCACAAATTACAGTTAGGCTTGTATTCTAAGATATTTAAATTGAACATTTCATATTTAAGTTCAGTACTTGACTGGAAGCTACAGGCTTGAGATTTCAAGGACACCTGAAACATTCCTTTGCAGAGCTCCCTTGCAAACCTCTTTCAGACACAGTTCTGGGGTTTGGAGTTTTACAAGGTGTCACAGCCTTCTCTGACAAAGTGTACTGGTGAATCATCAAACTACAAACCCCAGGATGCCAGAAGGAGCTATGCAAAGAAAATCCAGTTTTGACCTGGATTATCTCTCTACTGTAGTATGTGGTCCTGTTTACACAAGCAGGAAAATGTGGGATTAATCTACATTTTCCAGCCTGTGTAGAAAGGACCTTCATGTCATTTTCAATCTGGGGAGATCCTGAGGCAAAACTAGGACAATTGTCTTGGCCAGATTTCTTCAGATGGAGGTTTGCTTTTGCCTAGGCCTTTGCTAGGGCTGAGAGAGTGTGTCTTGCCCAAGATCATCCTTCTTTCCCTTGCTTTTTAAACTCTTTTTTTAAAAAAAGGATTCAAAAGATTCCAGATTTGTGAGATTTGTGGATTCCCAAAACCTTCCAGGGATTCGAATCCGGATTCAGATTTGGAAAATTCTGGATTCGTCCCATCCCTAGTGTAAATGTCCAGAGAAAAGTTTTTTACATCTTTTTTGTTGTACTGTTTTGTTCTGCTAATTCTTAAAACTCTCATATGCAGGTAATAAAACCTGCTAACATTTAATCAATATTTTACCTTGATAATTTAAAACTTTCTAAGGCTCCTTCATTCTTAAGGCAGAAAGGTAGTATGGTGAAAGGACGGAGATTGCCCATTGTAGCCTAGAGTCATCATTGTTTAGCAAACTACCTGTCTTGTTTCAGGCAATCTTCTTGCCATCTTGGGTTACCAAAAGAAGTAGCTGGTGTAACAGTCTAAGGAATAGTGCAGGGCTGAAGAAAAGGGAAAATAGTTTCATTCTTTTTGTTGTTGTTGTTGTTTTGGAGTCTCTCTTTGCTTTACACTAATAGAACAGAACTTAGCATAGGACCTGGGGCATTCAGCATCATCTCTTGTCTTTTCTTAAGCGTGGGTTCCAAACTGTTCACCTCAGTTTCTTCCTGCATTCTTTTTTCATGCAGAAACACATGTATTTTGTGCAAAATATACAGGGATTTTTGTCTGTGTGTGCAAAAAATGTTGGGTTTTCTTAAAAAAGAAAAAGAATGCATAGAAAATGATTTTGGGCAAACCTTTTTTTTGGGGAGGCGGGCAAAGCATCCCAATTTTTTTAAAAAAAAATACTTCCCAAACTCAGAAAAAATGCTCAGAGCGGTGGGAAAACTTTTGAAATTCTTTGTTTTTATGACTGAGAACAAAATAAGCAAAATATATAATTAAATAAATGATAAACATTACATCCAAGGAAGAAAATTGGTGATATTTGATAGAAGCTAGTGAATATATTTCTGATTATACTGGTAGGTGGCAGAGAATGAGTTGTGCCACTTATCATGCATGTGTTGCTTTCCAGGGCTGAGAAGGTTTGACTCAGTCCATGAAAGTCTAAAGTACTATTGCTGCAGCAATCTTGCTGCATCTAAGCAGGTCTGAGCCTACTCAGCACCTGAATGGAAGGCCACCTGGGAAACAAAATTGAATGTGTGCAGTTTGAAAAAAAATATGCTCAACGGTATGGACAAATTGAAGGCAACAGTTTTTTGTTTTGTTTTGGTTTTGGCACCTCACCATGGAACTGAAATAGAATGAGAACTGGAACTGATCTAGGATGAGAATGGTAAAAGGATTCTGAGAAATTCAGCTAAAATAAGACTGATAGATTTTCACATCCCTACCTATTTATGACTCATGGGTGAATCATCACAGATACACTAAAGGTGTTGGCATGCATGCCTCCTCTGCTAGCCTTTTACGATGATTTCCTGGAAAACCATAACCAGAAGCCACTTTCCATTCAGAGAATGTTCTCAATCCTTGTTCAGGAATGCAAAATGGAGTTAGATCAACATACAAAGAAAGGAGCTAGCACCCCTCTCTTCTGTCATCCCTATCACTTCGAAAAAACATTAGTTCTGAAGAAGACAATATCTTCTATCTATAGAGATTCATCAGGTTTTCCAGCCTTTTGGTTTATGTGGAGACAAGTAGTGGCTGGTAGTTTCTGCCAGAAAACCCAGCCTAGGTTTTAGGCTACAGCATTTTTTTAAAAAGCTGTCCAGGGTGCTGAATTTGTCCAGTCTCTTGAGTAGCACCTATGAAATTCAGATACAATGAAGCTTATGTGTCCGGACATTGCCATGTGTCTGTTTCTCCCTAAGAGGAATTTATGTGTTATATATCTATAAATGCTTACAGTGAGTAGCCTAGAAGAGTACCAAACAGCCAGCTCATTGCCTGTATAAATATCCTGGAATTCTCATACTTAAGAATGCTTGAGTGGAATGCTGATGTTAATGTGGCTTGTCTGGTTCAACCATCATTATAAGTTGGGCACTCAAGTGACCAGAAGTTGATAAACGGACACCAGATAGAATCTCAAATTAGATGACAAGTGGCAAGGACCCTCAGATCCTCACTGTAAGAGGAAGGGGTGGGAACTGTACCTGTTTCAAGTACAATGTTTGAGTAAGTAGACACTTAGGCCTTCAATACTTTTCTTCCACTCTTAACACAACATGGAGTGCACTTTCTGAGCTGTTTGCCTGACATTTTTGTAAAAGTCACATTCATGCTTATTTGTGGCATGCTTAAAAATATCTTATTGTCCTCTTTGAAAGCATAATGTACAAACCAGTTCTTAGTGAAGGAGTTCATTAGGTTGCCCTGGGCAGGCCAATAGCTCTGAACCCAACCTGGTTCACAGGTTCACTATGTAAATTAGATGGGACAACCCCACTTGTTCTGTAGCTTGCTTTTTGGAGGCAGGATGGAATGCAAATGTGACAAACACTGAAAGAGACATAATTTATCATATATATAGAAATTACCTTGTGTTATGTTAATGCAATTGAAGAATTCTTTGCACCTGAGGGTATGGGATGCCCTTTTCTTCCTTTACCATTCATTATTTTCCTTTGATGATCAGCTCTACAGTTCATTTACCGAGAGCAATGCTGGGCTCTATTCAATTAGGCAAAACCATGTGCTTGAGAATCTGACATTAAGAAAACACAGAGAGCGCAAACATTTGTTTTGAACTTCAGAAACACTGAAAGAAATGTACAAACGCATGCAATGCATGTGTGCAGCCAGTTGCTCTTTGCTAGCAGGCTTCTCAGCCATAGCAAGATATAATTATATTTCATACCAATTAATATATCACGAAGTGGGGGTATAGAGCCTGATAACAGTCTTGTGGCATCATTAAGACTAATGGCCAAAATCCTCTAGATTTATCTCCTCATGATTGTTGCATATTCACAGTCCCTATGTAACCCATAGTTTAGGGGTTATGTAGGGACTGTGAAAGTCCCTCATTCCTTACTTACTGGGAAGCAACCACTGCAATCAATGTTCCCAAAACAGCTGGCTGATGGCATACGGGATGTCATGCACAAGGGGGAATTGCATCAGAGTCCTGCTTTTGCCTTTTGCACCAGAGATTGCTCGTGGGAGGGGTAGAAATGGCAGTCAGCTGCTTCCCAAGTGACAGAGGAACAGAATCCACTGTTCACAACAGCTGCTTCCTGATAAATAGGCTTTGGGGGATGGTCTGGGAATCACTGCATTGCACTGTAACTAGTGATTATGCATCTGTAAATCCCATACAGGATTCTGGCCAATAGTTTTATTTTATGTATAACCACTTTTTTTTGCTATGGAATGGAGGCTGAGATAAACATACAGAGGTATGTGCATTAGGTTATATATACAAGAACCTCTACATATAAGAAGTGTACATGGTTGTCCTCCATATTCATCGGTTTGACCTTCATGAATTTGATTAATCGCAAGGTTTGAGTTTGACCGCCCCCCCCACCATTTTCCTTCTCCCATTTCCTTGCATTCCTCATCCCAGCCTTGTGATGCTTGTGTTTAAAATGGACATTTTTTTCCCTTTTGGGTGAGCAAAGCTTCCCCCAACTGCTGGAGGCAGGTCCTCTCTGTCATGTGGCTACACATTCTGCTGTGTAATAGCTGCTGATTGGTCAAGTGCTCTCTTTGCTTCTATTCCTCCCCTCTTGGAGGAATCTCCTTTCTCAAGATGGCAACTGGAAGTAGCTAGAATGCAAGAACTCAACACTCTGCTCTTCTCCATTTGACAGTAAAGTACCAGTAAACCCTTTACCTTAATTTTTTCCTTCCCTCTGGGACTGTCAACACCAGGGGCAAGGGAATGGGACAGAGAAAGCTCAAGAGGAGAATGGGAAAGGGATTGGGGGAGGGTGTATTCATGATTTTTCTACTTTCACAAGGGTTTTGTGGCCCAAACACTTTGAATGTGAAGTGGCCACTGTGTTCAGATACATGAAATTCTGTGTGTATTATGTCTTCCATACATGATGCACTTGCTCAGAGGTTTCATCATTTTAGAGAGAGGTGTTTCAAGATACATAGGAGATAACAACTGAAAATATGCAACAGTCCCCAGACCATGCATCACCGAACATTTTCTCAGGCCTAAACATCAACATGCAACATAAAGATCTCACCTCTTGCTTGTTTCTAGCAGCCTGAAAAATAATAGTGCAGCAATGGGAAACTGGCAGCTCACTAGATACGTCTGTATGATACACAACGATAAAGGATGTGACCTTATCTAACACAAATAGTTCAAAACTTAAGAAATGAAACAACCGTGGACAATTTGATGGAAAATTAGTTTGTTTTCATTTGTTGAATGAATCAAAATGAGGATCCTAGGAAACAAGCTACAGGTTCTCATGGACAAATTTGGGACATTGTCTTTAGCTAGTATAGAAATGACCACTAAGTGATGTCATTGACTACTCTCCAACATTTCCTCCAACAATGGCAATAATCTTATTTTTAATTTATGTTACATGTTTTCATGAGATTTGTTCTGTATCTAAACTGTTTTTGCATTTTTTTGGTTAAATCCATATATATATTTGAAGAAAGGGAGCAACTTGGAGAGAGGGAGAAACCAGCTATGCAAATGATATACTAATCATATACTAGCAGATTATTCAGAGGAATGGATGGAATGAAGATTGTAGATTCCCGATGGAGGCTTAGAACTAGAATGCCTGAGTAGGACTATTGGGTGAACTAAATCTGAGAAGGAGGCTTTGGAAGAAGTGAGTGTTCTTGATTGAAATTAAATATACTAAACACAACCCTAAATGACTTCCAGTCACACCTCAGAGTTATTATGTGTCATTCATGAATTTTTGATACATTCCTTTTGAATTTCAACCATAAGATATTTTGGTTCTTCCAAAAGTGAGAGGACTGAGGTAATCAGAAGGGAACAGACTGATCTGTGAAGGAAATGACAAACATGGACTGAGGGAAAATAATAATAATTAATTATTTCAGTGGAAATTAAAGAACCACAGCATTTCCATTGTAGTTTACTTCCACCATTATAAGGGCCCAGGTGACAATTCTTGCTTTCCAAATCATATTACTTTCATCTTTACTTTTATTTACTTCAGAGGTCAGTTGCTGAGGAAAAGAGCAATAGGTAAGTCGCTCAGACAAAATCAGAAAAACAAGATCAATGGCACACCTCATTTTACAAACAATATATCTAGACATTGAGAGGAAATGGAGAAAAGGATTCTGTGAAAGTAATGCTAGCTGAAGTGTCAGAAGTGTCTTCCCAGCTCTTCTGAAGGTACCAGGAAAAGAGTTACACTTGTCAACTTTGCCACCTAATTTTCCTGTCATTGCACTTATCTATTCTCTAAAGAAACCTAAGAGGCTTGTGTTTCTTTGAGACTCGTACTATGACTATCTTTGAAAAACAGCTCTATCGCTGGAGCCAGAAGACACTGGGGATCTCATAATTATCCCTTGCACTCTTTTCAGAGGTCCCAGGAGACAGTCTTTCAAATCACAGGCAGCTTCCTTTCCATTTTTTTCCTCAAGAGTGTACAAAATAGGAATATTTGGGATGCATTTTTTTTTTTGAATTAAAGCCACAGGTTGAGCAGAATCTTGAAACATTTCATCAGGCCATTTATGTGGCTGAAAATATACATTTTGGTCTCTTGTCATGTAGGTTGGAGTAAGCATTTAGGTGAATTTAGAAATAAAAGATGATATCTTTACCACTCTTTGGCATGGATCACTGAAGGGACATCTCTGCAAAAGAAGAAAAAAAGTTGGTGAATGATCAATCCTTACTGGCACTATGTGCATGCTTCATAAAATAAATCCCTTACTATATTGCTGATAATCTCAGTCAAAGAGGGTTGTAAGGATGCGCCAAAGTATAACACTGTACCATTAAGATGCCCCCAAAGTATCTAGGCTGTGTTTTCTAAAATAACCCCTATAGTTAGGAGTGGTTCCAACTTCTTAAAAATCCTCCAAGAAGACCCCAGTATTGTGGGGAATCCAAACATTCTCAAACAAGAATACTTTGGACATCACAGAGCATTAGTGTAAATTAACTGTAGGCATACATTTATAATAATAAAAAAAAAGTAGTTAAGGAAAGTAGGCCATCTACACAGACTAGCAGCAGCTCTCCAGGATTTCAGACAATGACTCTTTCCCAGACTGATGTGAAAATGCCACAGATTGAATCTACTAGCACCTTTGCATATAAAGTGTATATTCTACCATTGAGCTGCAGGCTTTCTCCATTGGCATTTCAGGTGTAGACAGATTATACAAAGGAAGAAAAGGTCAGATAGGGAAAGGACTTCAGATTAGTGTTAGAGCACAAGCTTTGCATGCAGAAGGTCACAGATTGAATCCTGACATCTCCTGCTAAGAAATGTGAAATGATCTTCCTTGAGATACTCTGCTGCTAGATGCAAAAAGGACAAAGCTAGATAAGCCAATAGAAATATATGATAGCAGCTTCCCAAGCAAGCTTGTCCGTAATATATAGTTACTCATAGTGCCACATAATAGTATTTGACAAGTGTGTGCATTAAGAAAAAGTTCGTACCAAAAGCACATATTTCCATACATAAAAATCCAGCGAAATCTTGTAATCTAATATGAAAGAAAAGTAGATAGACATTTCAGGTATAATTTGAAGAAATGTAGTGAAACTGAAAGAGAGATGTTGTTATCTCTACCACCAGATATATTAGACTACAACTCCGACCATCTCCAATAGCACTGCTACTGGCCCTATTGGCTGGGTATGATAACAATCAAAGAATCACAGAATCAAAAAGTGATGAAATGGGCCTCCTGGGCATTAGGTCCAACCCACTGCTCAATGCAGGATCTCCACCTAAAGCATCCTCAGCATGAATCTGTCTCTGAAGATGTTCAGAGAACGAGATTCTACCACCTCTCCAGACAATTGGTTCCATTACCAAACAGCTCTTACTATCAAGAAGCTCCATTTAATGTTCAGCTGAAATATGTTCTCCTGTAACTTCAAACTACTAGACCTGTTACTACCTTCTGGGGCAGCAGAGAACAAGCCTATATTTCAAACTGATTGGTCTGTTCTTTCCAGGTTGTTCTTTTTTGCCCTTTTTTTCTTTTTGAAGGGAGGGCCAATGTTTGTTCTAGTCTAGTCTTTTGGCACCTCACCTATTCTCCAAGATTTCTCAGAAATGATGGGAAATGCTTCAGAGGGCAAATCAACAACTTCCTTCAGTACTCTGGGATGCAGTTCGCCTGGCCCTGAAGATTTGAACTCATGTAGGTTAGCTACATAATTCCTGATTAACTCCCTGTCAATCTTTATTGCCAATCCTGATCCCTTGCCAGGGTCTCTGTTGATGCATAGAAGCACACAGTTTTCTTTTGGGAGAAAACTGAAGCAAAATAGGTATTGAATACTTCGGCATGTTCATTGTGATCTGTTAGCATTTTACCATCCTTACTGAACAGTGGCCCCATTGTCTTCCTGGTCATTCTCTTGCCTTAAATTATCTGAAAACTGCCTTTTTGTTGCTCCTTGCTTGCCAAGCCAATCTCACCAAATTCTGAGCTTTAGTTTTCCTTATAGTATTCCTGCAAGCATGGGCTACACATCTGCATTGTTTCTTGGTGATTCATCCTTCCTTCCACTCTTTATATTTATTGTTTTCTTTTCATTTCCTCCTTGAGTTTGCTGTGTAGCTACATTGGCTTTTTCAGATGTTTCCTTCCTTCCTTCCTTCCTTCTTTCTTTCTTTCTTTCTTTCTTTCTTTCTTTCTTTCTTTCTTTCTTTCTTTCTTTCTTTCTTTATATCCTGCCTCTCCATATAGATTGAGGCGGCGAACAACTTACAAATAGCATGTATTTCGAAACATTTCTATACATTTTTCTTCCATTGGATGGTTGTGATTGTGCTTTTTGGTGCTCTTTCTTCAAAAACTCTCACCTTTTCAGAGTGTCTTTTTTCTTCATATCTAGCCATTCCACAGAGTATTTCCCTGAACTTGTTAAAATCAGCTTTCCTGAAAAACAAGGTCCGTGTTTGACTATACTCTTCTTTGCTCTGCCCCACACTTGTGAAATCTAGAATTACATAGTCACTTCCCCCTAAAGTACTTGAGGTTTGCAGTTTAGGGAGGGGCCCCTCCCTAGGATTCCATGGGATGTTGAAAGTGGAATAATAGCACTGTAACAGGCTAGTGTGGAAATGACCAACTGTGACTCTGAGCATCTGGTTCCACATTGGATCAGGAGCTTATCTTAGCACATGTGACATTCACAGAAAGTGCGGTGAGAGTTGCATTTCACTAGGAGGTCTTTCTCTTTCCTGGTTTATAAAGGCTACAGCTGTTTCACACCTTAACTAGGATACAGGTTTATTTAGCCCAAGAGTAAATGATGGTTGCCTCACTGCTTCTTCTCTGATGTTTAGAATGGCAGTAACTGTAGCAACAACACTTTGAAGAAGAGAAATAAACAGGGTTTTCTCAATTTAAATCTCTTTCAAAAGATTGAAAACCATAAAAAAATCATAATCTAGTCATGTACTAAAATAACCCAAGATTTCTTTATCCATTCACACTTATTAAAACACGTGACATTGAAATTGATTATTTGGCACACACTCACATGCATGTATGATTTCTAAACTCAGTCTCTAGCAAGCACGGGCAGCTACCCACAGTTTGGGGGCCATATAAATCTCTCACCAGACATTGGAAGCCAGCAAACTTTATCATGCTTCGAATGCATGCGCTTTTAAAATTTTAAACTTTTTTTACTCAAATACTCCCTCTAGGGGTTTGAAGGGCAATTTTACCATGTGCCTCCTCTCATTTTAGGCCTATGAGATGACTTTATTAAATCAGAACATGAATTAGAAGAAACAAAAGCAGAACATGAACTGGAAGGAATATATTTGAGGGTAAAGGCACTTGGAGGCCTCAGAAATGAGTCAGGGGGCTGAATGTGGTCTGCACTTTTCCTGTCCTTTGCACAGAATTCATCAAGGCAGTTATGGCCCTTTCTGCAGCTTACCTGCATCCCAGCAGAATCTAGTGACAATGGCAGCAGTGGCTCTCCCAGTAGAGGAGAGCGATGGAATGCTCCCCTCCGTACTGGCTGCCTCCAGGAACCAGGAACTGTGATGGTCACACCTCTTCCTGCTGCAATGCAGCCGGGTAGTGTCCCAGGTTGTGCTGGGGCAGGAAGTGCAGCCATTGTACTTCCACGATCTCCACAGTGAAGGTAAGTGCAAGCGCATAGTGTAAGGGTGGTGCAATTGCCGGTCATTGATGCGGAAAACCCGTTAATAATTTACAGTGTGATTGCACTGTCTGGGGATGGGAGAAGGATTGAACCCAGAGGATTTCATGGATAAGCATCATTCCAGTCCTGTCCTCCCATCCCCAGTGTGGGCTGAGTGCGGCAAGTGGAAAGTGCCCAAGAGTTATGCACTCATGACTGGTTTGTATTCATGATCCCTATACATTCCATAGTTTAGGGAATCCCTTCTCACACATGTGATCTCCAGTGTGAAGGAGATTTTTCACTTTCATACCAGAGATCTCTCATGGGAGGAGCTGAGAACATCTGTCAGCTGCATCCTAACCAACTTTGGAACATATCCCTGACAATCATAGAGGATGCTACTCAGCAAGTGAGGTTTGGGGAGGTTGGACTGGGAATTGCCACAGAATTACAGAGCTAAAGTGGTTATATGTTCATAACTGCCTTAATAAATCCCATCCATTGTCAACAATGTCTATAGTGGCACAGTGGATTATAGTTCAAATAATTAATACTGCACTGACATCTTCCTTAACACTCCCAATACATTTAATAACAGTAAAATCAATTATATTCCTGAGGGAAATGAATACCAAAAAAAAAACAAAAAAAAACATTTTTTTGAAAAACTTTGAAGCTGGTTGTTCTGTTTAGTATGGGATTTTAAACTGAGTTTACAATCTCCTAACTTTTGGGATTCATGTTTACAACTGTTAAAACAAAAAATGACCTCCTAAACCAATCTCTTAAACCAGGCAATGCACCAGCCAGTTGGTTTCTGAGGCACTGCAGATGAGCACTGGGAAATTATGACTTTAGCACTGTCTCAACTGTGGAGCATGTGGAGAGAAGCAGTTGCAGCAGGACTCCAAGAATTCTCTCCATCTTCCTGTCTCAATGTGTCCCACAGCTAGGAGAACACTGCAGTCATTTCTCTAAGGCCTTGATCTGCAATGCTTCAGAATCCCTTCATCTTGGGCACTGCCTGTGTAAAGAGGCAGGTTTTTTTTTGGGGGGGGGGGACTGCGTCAGCAGAACTACTTAAGGCAATGGAGCTCCATCATCACAGCTTTGTTTGCCAGTGCAGAACCTGAGGGCCATCTGCCTACAACTCCAATTGGAGATTTGTTTTTATAAAAAAAAATTGTTATCTTTTCCTTGCTAAAATGTTGAAAATTTATTATATTGTCCACAAAATGATTAACAATCTTATAAATTGTGTTTAGTTTTTGAGAAATCCACATTTGAAACTTTCTGCCTGGGTGCTCAGGCTCTTTCTTCTTATCTTTTATTTCAAAGTATTGTCCCACAGTGGCAGAAATCTCTATGTTGTTGTTTTCATTCCTTACCAGTGTCTTGTCTTCTCGATTTTCTATCTTGCATTTAATAGCCCTGAGTTGCATCTCTCATTCTTTATTCACTCCTCCTAGTTCCTCTCTTTCTATTTTTTTCAATTCATTTTGTCAGCTCATTCTCTTATCTGTCTTTACATTTACTATCATGTGTTCATCTGCTCCCTCTCTCTGAAGTTTCCTTCCTCGTATGTGGCAGGCTTCTTCCTGCTCCTCCCTCTGTCCTGCTTTCTTGCTGCCATTTATATTTTGCACGCTCACATCTCCTACCTACCAAAGAATGAAGAATTCTACAAAGAATTGGAGGAGTGTCAGTAAAAAATGAAGAAACAATGTATTAAATGGAATTGCTGTCTCTATATTGTTCCCAGGAAAATGCCCTTAAATTACACATAATTACAATGGTGAAAAATGATACTTCACATTCCAATCTAATATTACCCCTGCACTTTAATGTACCCAAAAATGTAGTAAATATCAACGTGCAGGTTCTAATCTCTGACATAAACGAATAGCAAAAGCCTGCTTAAAAACATTTCAATCAATGGACGGCTTGTATTCAATTGGGGTACACCCACCCCCTTGGGGGAAAAAAACTGAATAAAGGTATGATTCTCATCTCATAAAAAATAAAATTGAACCCTATGTAGAGAAAACATGGAGTCTGTAAAGGAGCATGTCTGCAACTGCTGATTTCATAGCTGTGCACACCTTTACTAGAGAGCCATGAACAATTTTTACATTTCTTTTAGAAACAGCAATATGAAGAGTAAATTGGACAATGCTGGGAAAAGGCGCTGGCCTTTTTGATCGTGCAATTTTCCTGATGTAATAATCCATCTTCCTTCCCTGGTATCATAGTCACAACACAATTCCCCTCTCCTCGAGAGAACCCTAATCAGAAGATAGATGCAGTTGTAGATCTTTCTTTCATCTAGTTTGGAATATTGGAGGTTGTTACCATTACCTCCCCCTCCTCTGGAGCTTCTGATATCAGGGATTCTGTACAAAAAAAAATAAAAAATAGAATAAAATCTTGCTCTTAATGGAGGTAGACTACCCCCCCCATTGAAGGAACTTGAAGAACAGTCTCATTGGAAGTGTATGTATGCTTAGATTAATAAAGAAAAAAGCAATGTGTAGCTTTTGGATATATCTGGACTACATTGGCTTACCTTGTTCATGTTTTGGCAGCTGGACTTAATGGCCCTGAGCATGAACTAGGGGCAAGATTCTATCATCCACAGGAAATCATGAGGATTTCAATATTACTTTAGCAGCATAGAAACATCATCTGAAACCAGGACATTTAGTATATATCTTTTGTTAGCTAACCTCAAATGGAGAGTTGATCTGTTCAGCTGTTGCAAAGTATCTTTTCATGGTTGGTTATAATTTTCTATTGGCGCAAGCATTTGAGTCAATTCAGTGAGGAAGCATTCCTCTCTAATTCTCCACAAGCTGCAAACAATTTATCCCTGAGGGGGCAAGACCAAGCGCTGAAGATAAAGCGTGTCGATCTGCCACTGAGCAATTTTGCAGTGCTTATAGAATAAGAATTTCCCCATGTTGGATCACTTACAACCTCAATTTTTGATGTTTGTTGTCTCCGTGCTTTTGTACAACTCAAGCTTTCTGGATACAAATGAAGAAAAGAAGAAAGATCATTAGAAATGAGCCTCTTCCCATGGCAAAAGAGGCACTGACCATGGCATTATCATCAATCTAGCTTCCCATCTGTGTACAGAGGAGCAGGTGGTCCAACTTTGCACATTGCCAGATTCATGCAAATGTGTATGGGAGTATATTTCAGGCAAATCTGAGTATATTTCAGGCAAATCTGTATAAGATCTGCCCTTCTTTTCCAAACATATATTACATTTCATAAAATACACAGTTCCACTATTTCCATATTTATTTGTCCATCACGACCATGGCTCATGGTTCTAGCAGAGTGAAGAGCTAACCTCCTTTTCAGGATGAACCTACCAGCTCGTTCATATATTTCCACCCATACCTATAGATACAGAGTGAGCCCTCCACTTTTGAAGGGGCTGGAGCACAAGACCCCCATGAAAGTGGTAAACCACAAATAAAAATAAAAATTGCAAACACTATTTTTTTCCAACCTGAGGTCACTTCTCTAGGAATCTCTTAGTCCTCCAGCATGATTCTGTGGTCAACGTCTGATGGAAGTGGGCCATTCTAGAGGACCTAAAATGTTTCTAGGAATGGCTAAGTTCCTAGAGCAGAAGTGGACCATCAAATCATGCTGGAAGACCAAGAGACTCCTAGAGAGAACATATTTTTTTATGAGGCATGAGCAAATACTGTAAAAATTTAAATAAAAAATAAAATAACTCACAAATAATCAAACCTGTGAATGCTGAACCCATGAAAGTGGAGATCCTACAGTAATAGCGAACAGAGAGCTATAACCTGACAAGGTCAGTGTGTTCATTTAAATTGTACCAATAAGGCAAAAAATATTGACCAGTGCCTACTACCCCAGTGTGCTGTTCTGACAACTCAGGGAATGTATCTGTTTCAGGCTCACACTAGAATCCATAAGGTTTAAAGAAAAGCTTGCCTTGCATAGTGACCGATTGAACTGTATTCTGTAGCTTGTGCCTAGGCAGTTTATTAGATCCTGGATACCCAGAATCAACCCTCCCCATCAAGACTGGCCATTGGATCCTTGCAAACAAGAGAGTTCATAAGGAGGTCTCTTGTTTCACTTAAGCCTTGCTTGAGCAACAGATTTGTCCTGAATTGTGGCATGTTTGTATATCCTTCAGTTCTGTCAATTAGTCTGCTTCTGCAAGAGCAGCTCTATAATTAGACAGAGTGAGGTAATTGCCTCAGGCAGCAGAGCTTGAGGGGACAGTGGAGGAATAAAAAATGGTTTAAACTGTAGGAATAACTACACATAAATATATGGAAAACAAGTGCAAATTATTAAGGATCAGAACTAATTAGGCTACTGCTCAGAAGTATTTAAGTGCCAGGCTGACATTAACTCAGCAGCCTGAAAGCTCCATTGTGTTTTTTTCTTAAAACAGACCTAATTTTCATTTATTCCACTTTATAATTTTTTTTATAATATGAGTGATGCATGCAAATGGTGTATCTTGTTCTATGCAAAGAAAATATTGCTATGCATTTACTAAAGGTACACTTGAAATGAATGGTGATATTTTTCAGTGACAGTTACTGGTGCTGTGAATCTCTCATTTGTGTCTTAGAATAGGGGAGAGAAATTTTATTTTATGAAAGACAAATCTGAAGTTAGATATTGCAGAGAACAGCCAACTATTGTTTTTGATTATCCAACGTAGCTAGCAAGGAAACAGTTGTGTGGTTCCATATATTATACTCATTATTGGGAACGCAACCATCACTCGCTATCTCCTGCACAAATTTGTTTACAGTTTCCTATACTGTGGAAAGAAATAGAAATCAATATAAGAAATGAAAAGGCACTACTGGTTAAAATGGTATCCTGTGATTTAATAAAAAGGTTATGTTGAAATGAGAGCAATGTTCCACTGAAAGCATGTCCGGCTGCCTGCTCAATTCAAATGATGCTAAAAATTCAATGGGGATATGTATGTATGTATGTGTATATGTGTGTGTGTGTGTGTGTGTATATATTTTAATTCTCTCATCCTCTGCCTCCAAAGTGGTTGCAGCAAAGAGTCTTTGAAGAGAGGCAGATACTTTGTGGTCCAAACAAGAGAAGTGACCCAACATGAAACAGGACAGACATCTCCCGTATTTGGCCCACAAGCCATCTATGCATTAAGATGAAATGATAGTCATTGGATTGTGACTTCTTTTAAATCTCTAAGTCTTCCAAAATAAGCTGATTTAAGAGGAGGAAATGCTCACATCTGTTGGCTCATATAGTCCAGTACTTGATAATGGGGTTTCCCATTATCCAGGTAACAGTGCTTAAGGGAGATAGTTCTCCCTTCAGGCATATAAAGGGTTAATGAATTGCTAGGATTAGGTTTTACTAGGGTTAGCATCATAGGTCATGAGAGATAGTTGCCCAATCAGCGGGAGACAGGTGAGAATCTTTGATATACTTTGATGGAGAATGTATAAAAATCCTCGAGAGACCATGAGGTGAGAGCCAGAACAAAGGAGCCATCCAAGACATCAGGATGCTGGTGGCAGACAGGCCAACAGCCTGTCTCCTGGCTATCTTGCTGTACCGTTTCTGAAATGACCAACTGATGTGAGTAGCTTAGAATGTTATCTAGTTAGCTGCATTAGGTTTTTCTGTTATTTTGAAAATCTTGGCTGATATGAGGGAATCTATCTGTTCTTGTAACAACTAAGCATGCCTGAGAGGAAGGACCTCTCAAGAATAAGATTTCTCTTGTCTACCTTGCATGTCTTAGAATAAATACTTTTCTTTAAAAAGCTCTCTTGTTTCCTTTCCATTCCACACGTTTGTCAGCAATATGCATAGATAGGATTTCTCTCACCCAGAAGGGGCATGGGGGAAGGAAAGGGATCTCTAAGCACAGAGATTGACATATCCCAGGCAACGTCCCACTGCATTGCTGAAGCTTTGGAGTAATTCGGTGGGTGGTAGAGAATTTGGGGAAGGGCTTATCTCCTGTTCAGGGGCAGAAATCAGCATCGGGTGGGAGAAGAGCCCCCATCTCCACACTTCCCACTCTGATTGGCAGCATCTATTTGGAGAAATTACTAGGGGGGCCACTAACCTGAGAGCCTTTTAAACTACGGAAGAAGGGATTGAAGCAAAAGGGTTCTGCCTGCAAAACTTATACTGGTCTCTTGAGTTTCTTTTCTCATTCTCCATGTCTTGACTACAGGGAAAAAAATCACGCCTCTCTCAAAATCTGCCTTCCTGGACTCTTAAAGTTATAATCTGAGGCTGAGTTCTAGGTTTCCCTGCAAAATAAGGCAAGATAGGCAACTACAAGAAATAAGACCCTTTTGATTATTGCCCACCTATACGGGTCTCCCCCTAGTTCCTAGAGGGGTTTGCCTCCTGCCTATGTCATCTTTTAGGTGCCATTTGAAGGCTTTCAACACTCCATTTAGTGCTTTAAGAACTAGTGCGGTGCCTTTAGAGTTTTTCTGTAATTTATTTTTTGCTGGTGGCTTTAATTTGGTTATATTATGCTCTCACCTATTTAACCCCCTCCCTCCAGTTCCTGACTCCACTTTGTGTTATTTTATCTTGTACCTATTGTTCGTTCTGATGCTATACCTTGTTTTTAATGTTCTTATACACTTTCATCACAATTTTAATCAATAAACAGCATCATATTAAAATAACAAGATCATATAAAAATATGAATAATTCAATTTAAAATGGACTTACATAAGAGGACTCTGCTCAAAATCCAAAGTTTATTATCATGATTTACTAAGCATTTCACCCCTTTGCACCTGATCTCTCTTTAGTCTACTTCTGGCAGTCACCTGGGGACAGAGAAAACTATAGAAAGGGAATGTAAGGAATTCCCCAACATTCTATCATTCCCAGCATATCAAGCCACTCTATTAAAAACAATAGTCAACCACTGTGAGATTTCCGCATTTTTGGACCCCCAATTTTTTGCAAACAAAATAATTTTTGCTATCAATCATTCATTCATTCAATCAATCAATCAATCAAAGTACTTTGATTTTTTGTGCAAAATGTCCTACCAAGTTTGGAATGTATGCACACAGACACAGATACAGACACACATTTTCACTAGAACATATCTGGGCAAAATACTCTGTTTTCCATAGAAAATGAGTCCTTCTGCCCCTGAAAAAAATCAAGGATTTTGCACAAATGGATTTTTCAAAAAACAAAACAAAACCCACAGCATGAAAAAAACATTGATGCAATGGTGAAAACAATCATAACCTCATCCACTGGGGCGAAAGCGTAAAAATCAATCAATCAATCAATCAATCAATCAATCAATCAACTGATGTGTTTGGAATGATTGAGATGATGCATGCAGAGATGGGATAACCAAAAATTTATACCCCTAGGCTGGTGCAACTGGCTGAGAGGATGTAAGATGTCAGAAATGGAGTTAGCACCCATCTTTCATCTGCTCCTTGCAATGACTTTAATTTTTTATTGAATAAAAATATTTATCTGTGATAAAAACTTTTAGAAAAATAAGCTGTGGAAGTGAATTGCTCCATCTCCACCATTTTCCTTTAAACTATTTGTTAGATTTTTGTGATTTTCTCAACTTTCTTCCAGGCTGTGTTGTTTTCAGTACAAATACTCTCAAGCTAGCTTAGAAGTTTTAAGAATACAGTTCATCAGGTCTTCAGTCCCTCAGGCTAACTGAAGTTCATTAGGCAAATTCTCAGTTCATGCAATCTTGCTCTCTGACTTGTCGGATACAGGCCGTTCTTCAGGCATTTCTTGTCCACTGAACTGCTAGATTCTGATTGCCCAAGGGGGAGAGGTTACCAAAATCCAATTAAAATATGGGATGCAACATGTGGTGAAGCCCCATGCACAGAAAGGTTGAACACTACTCTATAACTGCAAATCATGGGTAACTAATCTGTGTTTACGGTTAAGCCCTATACTATCTAATCTGTTTTAATTTTGTTGTCACCTTTAAAAAATTACACCACCACCAACAATGATAGGGCAGTGCTTGATAAGTGGGTTCCTGACAATATATTGCAAAATAATTTCCTTTTTTTCTCTCCATGTATGATTGACAGCAAACTCACTCCTACCACATATTCAGGTTCATATAAATTTGTCTGAACACTGGATTGGGGGCATATCTAAAACTACTGGAATTTGGGAGTGAATCCCAATCAAAGGGGAAGTTGAAGTTGAAGCTGTTCTTGACCATCCTTGTAATAGAGTGTCTCTCTCTGTAGGAGACATGTTTGCCTTCCACTTTCTGACTAAAGTTAAGAGAACCTTAAAGAACTGGATGTATCACACTGATTTCAATTTAATAATATTTTTTAAAATATATTTTTATTGAAGTTTAAGTTGAAAAATAAAAAACCCCTTCCCCACTTCCAAGCGTCTTTTCTTTCCAATTGAGTCTGTGTTTACATTCCATTCATACATTGCTTCTGTTTAAAAGATAGTCTTACATTGTTACATTTAAGATTATTACGTTATAACTTAATTCTTTACCTATAACATTATTAGCTTACATTACCAACACTCTTTCTTTATTCCTTCCTTTTTTTATTCTTATTCTTTTCTTATTCTTATTGCTGCTGCTGCTTTGTAAACTATAGCATTCATAGTTTTTTTTTTTGTACTCAGGGTCCAGGACTTGTACTTTTATTTACACTCAGAAGTTTCATTGATTTCAGGTTTTTTCTTCCAGTCAGGCATGCATTACTGTGAATGAGGAGGTTGTATTCCACAGGAGGGAATATGCTTCCCTCCTGCTACTTTTCATCTGTCTTGCAGCTGCTTCAGCTATCACCATTCAGTGATTGGAAATAACAGGGGATTTAAAAGTATTTCACCTTTATGGAGAGCACCAGTGTGGCTCAGTGGTTTGAATGTTAGGCTAAGATTATGGGAACCAGGAGTCCTGCTTAGCTATAGAAATCCCATTGGGGAGCTTTGGGCAAGTTATGTTCTTTCAGCCTAAGAGAAGGCAATGACAAAACCCTTCTGGGGCAGGGGGAGACCTTTAAAAAAAAGGCCATGAGAAACTTGCCACAAGTCAGAGTTGACTTGAATATACATAACAACAAACCTTTGATTCTATTTAATCAGCTGAGACTGAAGCCATTGACTTTATACAGTTTTCAAGCTTTTACGAGGCATTCAGCTGTCCATTCAGCAACTCATTGTGTGGAATCCAATGGTGCATGTTACAAGGTTTACAGATTATTATTGATGTCACTGAGCAACAGTCCTGCTTACTATTAGACATGTGAAAATCTGTCTGTCTCATTTTTATGTGTTTCTTGCCATCCTACCAACTTTCTCCCTGCCCCATCCCAAGTGTATCTGGTTGTGAGACTCTTCCTCACCCCCAAAACTTGTGTTGCTGGAATTTTTTTTAAAAAAAATATGAATTTATTTACAGCCTCTCTCTTAATGTACACATTTTATATAGGTTTTCCCCATTGATTGAAGTGTGTTTGTGTGCAATTTTCTAGTAAATGCATTTTTAGTTGTGTGCATGGTTCAAATATATGTCATGTTTTGCACAATTTTCAGAATGCACTGAAAACCTCAGGATGATAAGGATTTATGAAGTAAGATGTGCTTCATTCCATTGACAGCCATGGCAGGTGTTAAATGGATATTTTCACTGGCACCTGCAAACCCACTAAATATCTTTTCCATCTTGACTTATTAGTGAAATATTTCAGACAATATCCAGACAGTTCTGCCAAATGATATTACTATTATGTTCATGTTATGGAAAATTAGCTAATAGATCATTAACAAGTGGTTAATTAATTTAGGCATATTAATCTATATAAAGCCTCCAATGTAGACTGTTTTATTATGTGTACAGAACACTTTCCTCTAGTTTCGCACAGGACAGGGGAACCTGGATCTCATTTCTGTTGCTAATGGAATTGAAAATTTATTTTACTTGTCTTTGTCCCACTTTCCCACATGGCCAAGCAGTAAAGTGGCCTTTGCCTGTGTTGAGATCCCTTTAGAAGAACTGAACTATAATAGAAACATCTGATAACAAAATGTAGACCTGTGACTTTACCATCATCACTTTTCTTCTCCTGTATGATTTTTAATAGCTTCAAAAGCTTGCATGATGTATTTTCTGCATTTTGGTTGACCAGCAAAGGAATTACTCTTTTGTGGCTTTTGGCTCCATTTTCTGCTAGCCTTTATTTAGAAGAGGGTTCAACATGTCTCATAAACAGCATATATAATCCATTATAGGAGTGTCTTCTTAAGCTTTAAGGCAGATTAACCATACTAAATCTGCACACCTCATTTAAATGGATTAGCCAAAACTTGTTTGCGTAAAAGGAAGACAATACCTTGGATTTTATATACTCTACCACAAAATCAGCAAGAGCAAAAGGAAGTAATCAAATTATAATACCAAGACATAATCAATATTACTGCTGCAAGCAGTAATCCAGACACAAGTAATCAAGCAAAGTTAATCAAAGATATACTATCATCAGAAGTAATCTTGTCAGTGAATTTTAACCTTTACAAATACACAAAGGTGCCATTTAAACACCCACCTAAAAGCCTCATCAATTTTTTTTAAGCAGCACCTCTAGGAACACCTGCTAAACCTTTTGGAATTATCAGCATCCAAGATTCATTTGCAAAAAACAAGAGAAACTGAAAAATTTAGCATCTGTAAGTTCTTTTGCTAATTTTTAAAATTAGCCTGCTATTTAAAAAAGCAACACACTCATACACACATACCACTGACTTCCTCAATCTTGTCACACAAAATTAAAACAACATTTCAGACTTCTTGACAATGAGCCCACTTTTATAGTTTCTCGTTTATTTCTTTGCAAGTGATTGAAATGGTAATGAGAAGGCGTGCATTATGTAATACACATTGATAGATAGAAAACATCAGCGTTGGTATTTCCTGGGATGTTGAATAGGAATAAAACCATTTGTCTATGCAAAGTATCATCAGGACTAATGGATTCAGGTGGTATCTATCATACATTGGCCAAGATCCTGAATGATGAGATGGACCATAAAGTTCCTTTTAGATAGAACTATGCCCCATCTCCCATCCCACTCATGTGTCTCTTGCAGGGCTTCTGGTAGAAGGGGGCAGCAGAGGAGCATCCAGATATGACTGTACAGTCAGGCAAAAAACGAAACAAAGACATCTTCTGAGACCTCCTTGTGGCCTTCTGAGGTCCCAAAGGATGACATTGTTGTAGATCTGCCTAGGGGGACATATCTGGATACTGCTTCATCATTGTTCACTCTACACTGGCCACTACATAGCCATATTGGAGAGACTCCCACAAGAGAAAAGTGAGTCTTAGAAGGCTGAGAATCATTGTGTGAGGGAGACCATAGAATCATAGAACCATAGAGTTGGAAGATACTACAACAACCTTCAAGTCCAATCCCCTGCCGTTCAGGAACACACACACACACACAAGAAATGCCCATCCAGCTTCTGTTTAAAAATCTCCAAAGAAGAGGACTCCACCACAGTCCAAAGCAGCATATTCCACTGTTGAATAGTTCTTACTATTAGCAAGTTCTTCCTGATGTTTAGGTAAAATCTCTTTTTCTGTAGTTTGAATCCATTGCTCTGTGTCCTAGTCTCTGGACCAGCAGAAAACAAGCTTGCTTCATCTACAACACGACACCTCTTCAAATATTTAAACATAGCTATCATGTCATCTCTTAACCTTTTTTTCATCCAGCTAAACATGCCTAGCTCCCTAAGCCTTTCCTCCTAGGGCATGGTTTCCAGACCCCTCACCATTTTGGTCATCCTCCTCTGGACACATTCCAGCTTCTCATTATCCTTTTGGAATTGTGGTGCCCAGAACTGGACACAGTATTCCAGCTGAGGTCTAACTAAAGCAGAATAGAATGGTATTATTACTTTCCTTGATCTTGAGACTATAATCCTGTTGATGCAATCTAGATTCGCATTGGCCTTTTTAGCTGGAGCATCACACTGTTGACTCACATTCAGCTTGTGGTCCATTAAGATTAACACTAACAACTCTTCATTCTTTGACAACAAAAATAACAACAACAGACATACTCCAATGTTAACAATGATGTATATTACTAACAGGATGCTGCCCATAGGTTCAGTGCCAGTTTTCATGTTGTGAAATGAAAGAAGTTCTTTTTATGACAGAGTTCCACTCATGGAAATAACCACAAGGTGCCAAACTTGGATGCAATTGACAGACCATATGTAAGTAGACTTGGAACAGGGTATCTAAGCCTTTTCCTTGAGCCTGTTACCCATCCTTCCATGATTGGTCTCCCAGCTGCAACCCTAAACAAAAGAGAATGAGATTCTGCCTATTAGCAAGATTAATTGAGGAGCACAGATGACTAAATTGTAGGGGTACAAAGGGTGGTGCTACTTTCCTGATATCTTCTCCCAACTGTCCAGCTGTTTACCTACAGGTAGGGGCTACCCTCTATTCCTGTGTTGCTTTATAGCAATAGCATGTGTAGTTCTATCACTTCTCAGCTAAATGCTCTCTAAGCAGTTTACAATATATTAGCTAATTGCCCCAAACAAGCCGGGTACTCATTTAACTGACCTGTGGAAGAATGGAAAGCTGAGTCAACCTAGAATCCGGCAGGATCAAATTCACAACCTTGTGACTGCAGTACTGGCATTTAACCACTGCGCCACCAGGGCTCTGCTTTGGCAGTTAACGAGAAACATTTTAAACAGGTACAATGGATCAACATGTTCAGAATGTTCCCTCCTCACAATAGGGGCAGTAAAAAGGGTACACAGCTACACAGGGTCCAGGACTTATTTGAGGACATGGATATCAATGTAGGACTGCCATAGAAAGTAATAATAATAGAGATTTTGTTGTTCAAAGATAAAACTTTAGAAGATGCTATGGACCTATCAAGAGCCAGTGCAGTGTAGAGGTTTCAACATTGGACTACAATTCTGAAGACCAGGGTTCAGTGCCCTGCTTAGCCATGGAAACCCACTGGGTGACCTTGAGTACATCACACACTCTTAGCCCCAGAAAACCCTGTGATCGATTCACCTTAGGGTTGCCATAAGCTGGAAATGATTTGAAGGCACACAACAACAATGGACATTTCATGAAATAAAAAGACTCACTAGAAAGGACAATAATACTTGGTAAGGTGAAAAGCAGCAGGAAAAGAGGAAGGCCATATTACAGACGGATTGATTCAATCAAGGAAGCTGGAGCTCTGAGTTTTCAAGGCCTGAACAGAGCCGTTGATGACCAGGGCTCCTAGACTCCTGGAAGCCTCTCAGTCATAGGGTCACCTAAGGTTGAACTCACAAATAACAACAACAAGAATCCCCTTTCCTTTTCCCAGCCTAGTCAACAGAATCCTTTCAATTCTTTGTGTAGCTGCTTATTTTCCTTGTGTCTTGAAAACAAATATGGATGGTACAGAAAGACAAAAAGGACACTTCATTAATTCATTCATTCTTTCTTATTTGGAGGAAGACACAGAGAAAAATAAGGGGAAAAGGGCAAATGTTCCCTCATTTTTCTTTTAACCTGGGACAATCATCCTTAGATGCTGCGTGGATCAATTTGCTTGCCTTTCCTTCTCTCTCTCCTTAAATCCAAGATCTAGAAGGGAAAAAAATCTGCAAAATTAAGGAAAGGAATCATGAGCATTGAGAAGCAATTAGAGTTTAATGCATAAAACTCAGTCACTTTTGCTTAAAAAGCCAGCAAGTGCTACTTTGGAACAACACTTTGTCTCAGAACATATCAGTTGACACCTCCTTTAAAAACTTCAGGATCTTTAGCAGCAACCAAAAGGGGAAATGTGTAGCTTGCTGAACCTGTTGCAAATGGAGGAGAATAAAACCACTGAAAAGAATTCACTTCTTTCTTTTCTGGGAAAGTTATGAAATTACTACAGAAGAGTTCCTGGTATTCCTGGAGCTGGATAGGACGGGCAGTTAAATGCATTTATTTATCTATTTTTTTGCCAATCAGAAAAATTTGATAACATTAACATTTCCTGAGCTAAGCAGAGGGATCATTGAATCTGGCAAAGGAAAAGTTTTTGTGTGCTCCTTTGTTGCTTTGCAATCTACTTCATATTGCCAGCTTTTGGGGTCTTTGTTTAATACAAGTCCTCTCACCTAGACTGAACAGATTGTTGTGAGGAAGGCAGCCTCACAGGATTCTTGCAAACAGTATGATTTGTTTTGGAAGGAATCCAAAGACTATTTTTTTTAAAAAAAATACTTTGGGGTTTAGGATCAATTCAAAGGGAATTGTTTTGGAAATGATGGGACTGATTTACACACAAATGGCTGGCATCCTCTTCAGCGTAAGCTGGAAGTATGACATTCCAATTTCTGGGGATTCACATTTACAATAATGAACAATCGAATATGACCACAGAAACCTACTTTTGCAGCCTGGCAATGCCCTCACTAAAATGTTTCTGAGTGCTAGAGACTGGTGCACTAGGAAATTATGTCTGCAGTGAGTGTCTAGTCACTGGGTGCCTTGGGCCAAGCAATTGTGGCAGGATTCCTAGACATCTCTCCAGCTGCTTGTCCTCAGGGCACTCAGCAATTGGCAGGACATTGCAGATGTCATTTCCCAGTACCCCTGTCTCCATAGCCTCAGAGATACTCAGTCAGGTTGCAAAGGTAAGCAGGTGGGGGGCATAATCAGTCATCATTACTATCATGGAGTTATGATGATGATGATGCAGGATCCCAGCCAAATATGTTTAAGTTTTTCAAATCATATTACACAACTATTTCCAGTGATGTAATGTTAAATTCTGAAGTGCAGACTCTCATCATAGCCACCCCCATAGTGAAACCACGAAAGACAATCCGAAAAGGCAAGCCATTGGATTGATCCAAATCAACACAGCAGTTTTAACATTTCTGATCTCTGCCAGGAAGAGATATTTTATAAAGCTAATGGTTCCCCATTGCTCATTAAAAATCAAGTCACTCTCCAAGCATTTGGATTACAACAGGGATAACTCACAACAGTATGTTGTTGCTGATAATATCAAAATTGTTTCACTTCCAGCTACCATGGGGATTGCATCTAAAGTCAGAAAGGAACAGGGTAGGCCAAAGGGAGTGGTAGTGGCAGTGGCAGATGATGTCATTGTTCTTGTTAATAAAGAAGTCCCTCAGCTATGGTCCTGTGACCCTTTTTTCCATTACATCACTACATCTCTAATAATAAATTAACATGCAGGTAGGTAACCAACTTGATGAATTTTTATCAGCATACCACAAGTCCAAGTAAACCTGTATATCTTCAAGCTGTTTAGGGATTTAGGCTGGCATCCATGCTGTACACATTTATAATCATGGCACTATTGCCATGATCACAAATGCCTCCTAAACCTCACCTTAAAAGCCAGGCAGCTGCACCGATAGATGGAGTTCTATAGTGCTGGTGAGTGGGCACTAAAGGATGATGCATCCAGCCCCTCTTACCAGCAAGCTTAGGTGCAACTAGCAGTAATGACAGGACTCTATAGCATTCCCTGCTACTGCTTACTGATGTAAGGCAGCTGGATGCATCATTCTTCATCTTCCTGCTTGCCAGCATAGCAGAATAACTTTGACTGGTGTGACAACCTGACTTTTAAGATGGGCTTTAGGGGTCAGATCAGGAGACAGATCACAGCTATCTTGTCATACCTACATCTCCTATGCATGAACACATTCTTGGTTTCTAATACACTGTAAGCTACAGCTAGTTCAAAATGCAGTTATCTTGGTTGCTAAATGGAATATCATATAGACAGCATGTAATACCAGTCTTAAAATATTTGCACTGAGAGTCAATATGTTTCCAGTTTCAATTCAAGGTGCTTGTGATGACAATTAAAACCCTAAATCGCTTGGCACCTCCACACTTCAGGCAGTGCCTCTTCCCATATGTGCCAGCTTAAGGATTAAAGTCTGCTGGGTGGATCCTATTCCATGTCTCAGAAATGAGGTCAATGCACTGTGTTGGAACATAGAAGAGGGCCTTCCCGTTGTGGCACCCCAACTGTGTAATGTCCTCGCTCTAGAGGCACAGCTGGCACCAACACTCACTTTATTTTGGTTTCAAGTTAATATTTGCACGCTCATCAAGGCCTTTGGGTCTCATTATTCAACCCAAATACTATGATACATAGTTTTAAAAAAATACATTTACATTTTAAATCTCGGTGTGTTTTTTTAACTCATGTTGTTTAATATGTTTTAGCTTATTTGAATTATTTTACTGTTTTTAAACTATTGGACCTATTTTAATGCTATTTGTAAGCCATCTTGGGATCTTTTGATATAAGGTGGGGCATAAATATTTTGAGAGCCAGCATGGCATAGTGGGGTTTCGGTGTTGGCCTATAACCTAGGAAATCAGTGGTCAGCTCCTCACTCGGCTGTGGAAACCTACTGGGTAACCTTGGGTGCATCACACACTCTCAGCCCCAGAAAACCTCATGATAGGTTCATCTCAAGGTTGCCATAAGTCAGAAATGACTTGGAGGCACACAACAACAACAACAACAACTATAAATATTTTAATAAATAACTAAATATCCCCCATTGATTCAGCCATATAACATGGTAGCCAAAGTACCAAAGTGAATGAACTAAGTGACCATTCTTCCATTTTTCTGTTTCCTAAATTAAGTCAAGCAAGTGGTGGCTACAGCCTACAGGCTAAGCTCCATCTTTCAACTCAAGGTACCCAAGTTCCTAAAGAATAGGTCATTCTTCCATCCTACCTCATGCCCTTTGCCCACCAGCCCCTATGTCACCAGCCACCATTGCACAAAAGCAGAAGAAGAACAATGCAAAAATATTTCCTTTTTCAGTCAGAAAGCAAACGGGGCAGGATTCCACAGGATTCCAATCCCAGGATTCCATAGGATGTTGAAAATGGAATAATGGTACTATAACAGTCTAGTGCAGAAATTGCCTCTGTCTTTTCCTCCTCTTTATTAAAAAAAACAAACTGCATTTATCAGACCACTGGGGGCAATGGGGGCATTTGAATTTAAATTAGATAGCAGATTTTGAGCTTTGGGCAGGCATGCTATTTTAAGAGCTATATTTTCATTTGGTTTATTAAGCACCCAGGTGGGCTTGCTGCAGCAGATGCAACACGCTGGCCCCTTTTCTCTATCTGTTCCAAGAAGACCGTTTAGCTGTTCTTCTCAAGGGGCTAACATTTTAATATGTCATCCTGCGATGGAGTGAAACATGAGGCAATGTCATCTCACTGCTAAATGGAATTATAATAGTAACAAAGTCAAATAAAAGTCTCCCATAGCTATAAAATTTCATTTCAAACCCAGTTAAGCATGTTAAGAGAAACCAATGTAATTTCCTGTAGGGAAGCAGCAAAAATGGTTTTGCAGGTTCCTGACCTGCATTTGTCGTATACAAAACTGGCACTGTATTATTACACAATTTGTATTTCTTTGCAAAACAGGGCACAAAGCTCAGAAACTTGGCAGCATGTTAGAACACCACAGGGACTGGTCCATTTTCTTGGGTTGATGCCAACTGGTTTATATCTAAAAGTAAAGTTCACAAAGATATTCTTTCTCTTGATGCAGTTCTCTTTGATCTTGTGATACAAAATCCATGTAACACAAGAAGTTTTTGTTGTGTATGTGCTGAGCAGGAGCAGGTCCACTTTCTTGGTTTGGGGCCAGCCACTTTGTAGATAAAAGTGAAGTTGACAAAGACATCTTTTCTCTTGCTGGATGCTTTGATCCTCAGGGACAGAACCTGCAAAACACAAATGATTGTTTTCTTTCTCTGTGTTCTGAGCCATGTCCCATAACATTGCTGCATTTTTTAAACTGTGTTTTACTAGTTCAGCATATATGCATCAAAGCTACTGGCCTGGTTTTTAAATACCTTATCTAACTGCTCACACAACACTTTCAGTTTCATCTCTGCACAACCTACTATGGAAAATTAAAATCTATTGCCCTTGTTATATTTGGCAGCTTAAGGTCAGCAGCCTAACAAGGGGTTTGGAACAGAGTGGAACACAGTGAGAGATTAATTCTCCCTCCTCTCCCTAGATGACTTTTGCAGAAAGACAGGCTTGATGTAGTCCTCACTTCACTCAGCAGAGCATAGTCAAATAATATGGATGTTTTATTCTCTCAGTCATGATTTCCTTACTCTCTGTGAATCCCACCTATATTATTTTTTCATGCTGGGTTGCTAGGCTCTGTTTATTTTCTTCTTCAAAGGAAATCTGCATATCCTCCAACTTTTCATGGATGAAAATAGATGTGACCAAGCAACACCAAAAGATAGTCAAGGTGGGAACATTTATTAATAAGGAAAAACACACAAACTAGGAGAGGCTGTAGCAGTTTGATTTTGCATGAGCCTACTGGGAAGGGGAAGGTTCTGCCGCCTCCTCTTCTCTCCTCCTCTGCTGAGTGAATTGAATGCAAACTACTTTTGCATGTTAAGCTTAGTTTGCAGCAACTAACTTCCATTTTTATGTTAAATTTCTCCTTTGAGTTATTTTTTAATTTTTTTGAATACATTTTTAGTGTTATAGCAAAAAAAGCAATAGTGTACTAGTGTGTCATGATATTACAACATTGCTGCGCAAATACAACTTTAAAAAAAAAAAAGACCAATCACAAGCTGGGGAGGAGGCAGGGAAAGACTTGCCAATGATGCTGTAATGCAGTCGGAATGCCGGTGCCAATAATGCTACTCATCCACCTAAGTTGAAAGGGTGTGATAGAGACTGTTCAGAACACAATACCATCATGGAAATGGCAATACTGGGACTGAAACAGAACAACACAGTATTAAGATACAGCGTGATAAGGCCGTAAGAGATAGGGATGGGGAACCATGCTTGTTTCAGTAGCACACACCCCCACATGGCAATTTGCCAAATTATCAGAGAACAGTGAGAGTGAAAGCAACATGTCCAGCCCTCTTCTTGTAGCCCAGCTCAACCCCCTGATCTCTAGAAACTATGTCTGGGGTGGCTGCATAGCTTAAAAGGTAGGGGTTTTTTTGTGGGTGTCATCAGGAGACTTAGCTATGAGATGTAGCTACATCTCCATAGCTATATCTCACAGTGCAGATCAACTAAATACTATGTTCACTCCCAAAGCACATTTTTAAGAAAGAGAGTGATGAACCATAGAAAACCCCATAAATAAAGGGGGCAAGTGCAAATGCTTCATACTTAATGTCTCATGGTGCAGGACCTTGACAAATCATTTTCAGTGCAGCTTCCCCAAGTTGTTTTTTGCAGTTCCCCAAATCCTGATCAGAAATAGAACAAAAAATGGATATTTCCAACGGTTGACTTTTACTATATGGATAAAAGGCATGAGGTTCCTTCCGGTTTAGAAAACTCCAAGCTTGCAAAACAAACAAACATAAGTATGAGTGGTCTAACAGAACGGTAAAGTAAGGAAAAAAATGTGTATATATGTTCGAAACGCATGGTAGTTATAGAGATATCTTCAATAATACATAGAATAAACCTAAAAAAGATAAGCAGGAAGTAAACAAAAAAAATTATTTTTGCTAAATAGAGAAGATAGTTTATGATAAGAAATAAGAAGAAGTGAATTACATCATATGTAGAATGATATAGAATGATATGTTTTCTGTATGGATTATGTACATGAATATTGTTTATAAAATTTTATTATTTTTTATTATCATTATTATTATTAACAATGATAATAAAAAGAAAACTCCAAGCTTACATTTCCTCCTCCTTCTCCTCCTCCTCCACTAGCACCACCAATCTGATTCTAGTACAAAGACACAAAACAATTACAATGGTAAGCAATACAGAAAAGAACAAAGGACTTCGGGTCATCTGTTGGAAATATAGTAAAAGACAAAAACAAAATAGCTTGGGTCTGCTTCCAGAAGATCAGATCCTAGTCAACTGACTCCATTTGTCTGGGTTTAATGTCCTGAATTGACAAAAATGGACAAATATCCAGGGATTTACTGAGTAAAAAGGTTATATAAAATATTCTGTCACTATAACCTTCTGAAATCCCCATGGGCTGATTCATATATGTTTGTTCAACAGTTGACCAAGCATGCAGACTGCCTTCATTGATAATTTCATTGCACTGATTTGTCATCAGATAATATGAAAGTTTTGGTGGCTAATTCTCACATGCAAGTCATCACTTCTTAATCAAGCCAGATGGCAGTCACATCAAATATCCCACATACTGCAAAAGCCTCCTCATTACAACTCCATCATGAAAGATCCCACCCCACATATTGAGTCATCATTTTACCAGATATTTTACCTTACTATCAGTATGGGAAGTTTTAGCATAGAAAACTTCAGCTGGCATCATTTTAGTGGCATAGACACATATAAGTATACCTTACACCTGTGGCCATGTAGCAAAATGCATAAATTCCAAAATACACAAAGGAGTATTACTTTTATTGATCAAGAAAATGCACAAAATACCTCATGCACACATTTGAAGCTTTTAAAGATGTGAAGAGATGTCATGTAGAAGATGGAACAGGCATGTTTTCTGCCATTCCAGAGACAAGGACATGAACCAATACATTCAAACAACAAGGGGGAAAAAAGATTCCATCTAAACATTAGGAAGGAATTCCTGATTGTAAGGGAAGTTTGCCATTGAAACAGACTGTCTCAGAAGGCGGTAGATTCTCTTTCTTTAATCTTTTTCTTTCAATTAAGGTTGGGTGGCTATTTTTTGGAAGTGCCTTATTTGTGTATTACTTCATGGCAGTGGGTTGGACTAGATGGCCTTCACAGTCCCTTCTAAGTCTATGATTCTATGATTTCATTTTATTGTGGTTATTAGAATACTGTTGTTACTGCTTTTTGACATTACAAGGAAACTCCCATCACTCTCATTTCATTTTATTTTTTTTCCTGAAATGAGATGCTGATGACCGGTAACCCTAGACTGATAATATTCCCTCACACACACATCATGATTTAGGACCAGGATATGTGAAAGATTGTTTTGTTTCACCTATGCCAGCATATGGCACTGTGGCAGTTAGATGAGCCCCTACTGTGTACTTTGCCCCACTAAAATAAGATGGACAGGCCCTTTGGGGAGATAACCTTGGGAATAGCACCTGGACTGTGGAACATCTTACTTGCAAAAATCTAGTTGAATGCCCTATTCCCCTGATTGCCACAGGAAAGCAAAAATATAATTGTTTCAAATAATATTTTTGTCTGGGATGCTGTTCTAAACTGAATAACTTTGTGGCTGTAAGAGCCACAGCTGTACTAAATATCCCACCTTCTGCTTTGGCAGAAGGAGGTCCCCTTCATCCTACCACTGTGGAGAAAGAATGGTGCAGGGGAATATCCTTTTTGTCCCTGAGTACTTTTTAGGGATAAGTCAGGGATTTCTCAATGTTGTTTTGCATCCTGTGGAAGGCTCAGGGTAGGGGAATCTGGTCAACACCACATTTTATTTCCTGACAGTTGTTATAACTCTGTTTGGGCATTAAACTCCTTGAGTGGTTCCAGGAACCACAGTGGAAACCTGCTTTATTTCTATAGAGTGCTCGTGTGTTTACAATCCTAATTTCAGGAGGAAGAGGAGGAGGACACCAAATCTGTATTTACTTTCTGTGAAGTGAAGGCTCTGAATGATTCAACATGAAGGATCAGGAACCCTGCCACCATGGCCTCCTCGATTAACCTCACTGAGTCATGTTAGAGTGTGAATTGATATTTCAAAGAGATTCAGGATCAACATTTTTATCCATAAAATACTTCTCACAAGGACACCCCAGTAAATCAGCATTGTTTCATTAATAGAGAGCTAGAGATTTTCATTAATGCTTTAGAGGCTGGATTCTGTTAAAATACTGCTGCTTCTGAGAGAATTTAAAATCTCCTGCTGAGAAAAGCCATTTGCTTTAAATACACAAACAGAGCTGAAGGTTTAATCTTATTTTGATTTCAGCCCAACAACAAATTTTAATGCTCTATTAATATTTCAAACAGGCGTTCACTAGGTCTAATTCAGGCTGATGCTGAGGTATTTTCTCAACCACATTGATGTGAGGCAATTAATAAATTCAAATGGCACCCAATTAATTGCTGGTGTATGTTCTTCAAAACTGGTCCAAAAAGATCTGTTGATATTCCCCAATCAAAATGTGTAGTTTGATTACATGTATTGTCAGTTTGCTGTATAATATATTGTATATTTTTGTACTATATCTGGATAATATGTTTTACAATTGTATGGTATCATTTTATTATTTCTTCCTTCCCTTTGTGTATGTGTGTATATACTTATATTTCAGATTGTACACCTTAGATTGTATGCCAATGTTTTTTGCTTGTTTTACTTGTAAAGCACCAGGTACATAGATGGCGCCATATAAATAAATAAATTGATGATGATGATGACGATATCCATTTGTATCTGCATAAGCATCAGTGGCCACTAATTCTTGTGCAGAGACTGATGGAATCAAGCTTTCCAAGTCTGGATATTAGAAATAACCTTGCTGAATCAGACCAAAGGCTTAGCTAATCCAGCATTCTGTGTGTATAGAGGCACAGCCAGATGTATGTGGACAGCCCACAAGCAAGACATGACATAAACAGCCCTCTCCCACCATTGCAACTGGTATTTAGTAGTAAGCTAATGTAGAACAGGGTGAACAACTGCACCAGTGACAGAGACCCCTCCCCAAAATCCCTAACATGTCAAACTGCTGAAGAAAAATGAAACCAAAGTGATGTGACCTCACTCCTACTTTCATATTTTGACTTATTTTCACCCCCCCTTTTTTTCTCTCACTTTTTTGGGGTGGTAGTGGGTGGTTGAGGAGCAAATTCATCAGAACAGCTTCAGTGCCCACCTGTCTACTTCCAGGCAGAATTCAAAATGCTGGTTTTGACCTATAAAGCCTTATATGTCTTGGGCTCACACCATCTGAAAACCTGTATTTCTCTGGAAGAACCTTCCTGAACCTTACAATCATCAGGGGAAGGCTTTCTGTGGGTCTCACTATCATCACAGACATGGTGAGGACATAGGAGATAGGTTTCTCAGTGGCTGCTCTCAGGTTATGGAATTCCCTCCCATAAGAAGTTTGGTTGGTCCCATTTTTTCTTTCCTTTGGCTCTCAGGAAATGCTCTTTTTATTCAGGCAGGCATCTGGCCTATACTTTATGTAGCGGAAAGGGCTTTTAATGGGATGGTGTTTTTCAATCTAATTTTACTATGTTATAATTGTGCTTTATATTGTTTTAGCTTTGATTTTCTTTTAAACTGGACTGTCATTTAATTCTTTTTAAAACTTTAATATGAAGATTTTTTCAGTTGTACCTGTTTTTTTTTAAATGATGTAGAAGAACAAAAGTGTGATTTAAATTAAATACAATAGATAAATAAATTTGCCAGGTTCTGTGATGATTTGGAGCATTTGATGAACTTCCAGGGACAAAAAAAATAAAATAAAAATCACCCTGACTTTTTTTTAACTGAAGAGGGGCATTAGGTCTCAGTGGATGTCCTGAAAGTTCCAGGGGCTGGAAAATGAGTTGGGAGCCACATGGAGGTCATAGGAAACACTCTTGTACTCCAATGTAAAGTCA
This sequence comes from Ctenosaura bakeri, assembly GCA_948474755.1. Classification (NCBI taxonomy): domain Eukaryota; kingdom Metazoa; phylum Chordata; class Lepidosauria; order Squamata; family Iguanidae; genus Ctenosaura; species Ctenosaura bakeri. Next base: position 540,762 of record CAOLHI010000531.1, read on the forward strand.
TCATAACTAGTACCCATTGGTAGCATTATATAATACCTACTGAAAGCCATTTGCATTATTAATCATCAATATATCTTGTGGTAGCAAATTCCATAATGTAACTAAGCATAGTGTGAAGAACAACTTCCCTTTTTTTCTGTCCTGCATCTCCTACAATTCCACTCCATTAGATGTCCTCAGGTTCTAGTATTATGAGAGACGACAATATAATATACCTAGAGGGCAAAAGAGAGAGGTTATAGTAGGGGGAAACACTTACAAGGAAGTCAAGCCAATCCAGAACACACACGGGAGTGAGGTCAGAAGCAAGGTCTCAGCCATTCCAGAATCTGTTGTAAGAAGCTAGCAGCTACAATAATCCAAGCTAAAAGGGGAAGAGAAAGAGACCTAAAATTTATGCCGCTCCAGGGATCAACAATCCAAATAAATCCACAAGTGTGCAGAGCACTAAAAGCCAAGCAGAACAACCCAATGTGAATAACTAGATCTCTTAGCCAACTGACCTTAACATTGCAGGTTGCTGTGATAGCTGCTGCTGCTGTAATTGAGGAGCAACTGATTATGCATGGGGCCAAGCCAGGGAGTGAGCAAGCCAACCTGCAACCTGCAACCTGCAAACATCCCCTGCACTGGAAGGTCAAACAGAGACAGAGTTACCTCAGCCAGCTCATGATGGAGAGGGAACCAGCAGTGATGCAGAGGAGTTGCAGCCAGCTGTGCTCATCAGCCCTCAATCACACAGAAGGCTGAAATGGGCTGCTCAGAGGGAGGCTGCATGGACTAGGTTGAGGAAACAATAACAAACAGCACCTGTCCACAGTGGCTATTTAAGTCTGCTAGTGTGGCTGCTCCTTGATTGCAGTAAATTATTAGCAAGCCCTCTTGACTTTTGTGTCTCCTGCTCTCTGAAACCCTCCAGATGGATCTCCCCTCCTGAATCTTTGGACTGGACCTTGATCTGGCTCGGCTTGTGTTTTTCTGGTGTTTGGTATATTTGGACTCTCCCTGAAAGTATTCCTGACCTCTCTCCTCCCTTGCTGGCTGCGGCACAGCAGGGAGAGATTCCTGACAGTTGCTAACTGCTCAGTATTTCCTATTTAGGCTTCTACAAGAGCCATTTCCCCCTTTGACACAGTTCTTTCTCTTGTCTATGTGCCACAAATGATGGGGGTTGGGAGGGTCTTCTCAGCGTCTATCAATTCCAGCTGAGATGGAGGGTCTATCTTGCTGCACATCCTCACCTACTAGATGTGCCACTAGGTCTTCTGATACAGAAAGGCAATTGTTATCTGGGCCCAGAGGCCTTTCTATGTCTGACTCCACTGATCCCTTAGATTCCACAGCATGAGTTGTGCCATGGGGAAATATAATTTCCCAATAAGTCTACTTTTTTCACCCCATATGCATCTCTCTCATTACCTTTCCTTATCTGTATTTTTGCCCTAATTTAAATGTTGCTACTTTTTCCCCTTAGGAGAGTTGCTCCCCCACTTGATTTATTTGATCATCAGAGTTTCAGTGGATACACATAGGGGTATGTTTCTGAAGTACAAATATAGGAGACAATCCATGTAGCACATTGATCTGAATGGAGACAATCCATGTAGCACATTGATCTGAATGGAGATAGTCCCACTGAGATCATCTTAAGAAGACATCCTTATTTTTCTCATTATACATTTGCACTGCCTAATATGTGCCATGAATACTCTCATAGTTAGAGTAAATGTCACTGTCTCTAACTATTCAAATGGAGTCTTGTCTAAAAACACACTCAGTGTAATGAACAAGGGATCTTAGTTTGCTTCCTAATGGCAAAAGTGTCCTTTGCAGTTACGTCCAAGGTCAGGGACATTTAATTAGCTTGCTAGCAATTGCATAACCCTTCCATTAGTGTTGTTAATACTTTATTTAACAATGATAGCATCATATACAATGGTTTAAATGCATATAAGGGCATCAGCTCTGGTTGTATGCTCTGTTACTGCTCTGGGCAGTGGTATTGAATTAGATGGGCAATTCCGTTTTCAGAATGTGAATTAACATAAAGGATGAGAAATAAGGCAGTTCCTGTTCACAGGCTTACATGACAAAAAAGGGAAAAGTCTGGATATGAGAAGGATGTTACCCTGATTTTGGGGGTCCCTTGGGGGACACCTCAGTGTGCTCCACGTGATGGGGAATGGAAACTAGCCAGAACATGAGCAATAGCAATGCGAGAGGAAGGGTAACCTAGTGGGGTCTGTTACCCAGTTTTTATGGGGTCAGACCAAGCCAAAAACCAAACAAGAATGTCTAATGAATGATTTTATTGATTGCAAGTCTCACGCACACACGCACCCAAGAGCTATCAAGAAGCAAAAGAGAGGAAATTGGATAGGAGAGTATTAGAGGGGTACAGCTGGGGTACTACTGCACCTTTTCCTGAAGTCCTGGGTCTGGGAAGGCAGCAGAGAAGTGGGGCTCAGCACAGAGAGGGCTGAGGGGATCACTCAACGGACGGAGCAATGGTCTGCTGGGGTGACCGGGAGTGATCCAAAGAACCACTCAAAAACTGGGACTATTTGTAGGGGAAAAAGTACCTGGAGGACTAATCCTTTCCCGGGGAGAACAATGGGTGTTACAGTGATAACGAAGCTTCACCATGGTAATTTCCTTTGTGTGATGGGATTGCAAGGTGTTGCCAGAGTCTCAGGATCTTCGGCTGTGTTAGTTCATGGTGTGACTTCATGTAAATGGTCCACGCCTGATGGAATATTTGCTCAACTTGGGGCAAACATGCTAATCCCCTCAAGTCGGCATCTCGGGGCTGAGGACCCTTTGTTTATTGTGGGTTTACACATCTTGAGGTCTCCTGGGGCTACATGACTGGGGATTTTACTGGCCTGACCTGGTTTTCGATCTTTGACCATTGCTGCCTACGTGCCCATCCGGGTGACCTCTCAGGCACATTAAATCATATTTTAATTTCAAAATTGTAGACCCCGGGACAGGGTTTTCCAGTGAGATAAGAAGGAAAAAAGCAAACCTGGGTACTAAGTTCTGAGTTAACGAAGTCCAAAAAGTACCTTCAGAAGACTCAGTCAATCTCTTGAGTGGCAATCAAAGTACCCATAACTGTTCATATGGGGAGCCTGGATTGGAGTGCTGCCCCCCATGCCAAAGTTGATGGAAAAAAGACTCCCAAGGACTATATAATGGAGAAGGAATGAAAGAAAATCAAAGTGCATGACTGACCCATTTCCCTGCTCATTGCTATGAGAGTTCTGCAAGCAGATTAGCAACAGAGAAAAATTCACTTCCCTAGTCCATTCTCAGCCTTTGTATCATCTCCCAGCCTCAGTCTGCATGGCAAATACAAAAAATATCCCACAAGATCACTAATAATCAAACTGTTTCATGCTACTGTTAACAGTTGGCCCTAATATTAACAAGGACTCAAAAACTCATCTCGCTCATGGCAGAAGCCAAGCTTAACTACAGGAAGTTGTGGTATTTGTTTGTTGCTGTGTGTGTGTGTGTGTTTTAATAGCCAAACAATATTTCTGTTGTCCTGAACCATTTTCTGGTAATTTTCAACAACAGCTCTAACATTTTATTCCCACCCTCAAGCATATTTTTCTTTTTAATTCTGAGACACATTGGAACAAAAAAAGTATCACTCTTTCTTCTCTATGGGTAATTTTTAAAAAACAAACAAAAAGAATTATAGTGTACTAGTTTATCAGTGAAAGGGTGGGTTTGAACTACAACAATGTAAGGAAAAATAATAAAAATCAAAGGGAGAAAATTTACTATCCAACACATAGAACCATCTCATCAAACCACGCCCCAATTTTTTTTTAAAAAAAAACTTTTGGAAAAATTCCAGTGTTGATCAGGCTCCCAGAAGAATGCAACAAGTACACGCAGAGGTGACAATAACCAGTAAAAACCAGCAATATGTCATGGGAGCTCACACTCTTTAGACCATTCTAGAGGACCTCTAATGTGATTTCGCAACTGGAGAAAGGAATGTTCTGAACTAAGGCTATCTAGGTATGATAAAATATGTCCAACTGATACTTCTCCCTCTCATGGCTTCAGCAGCAAAACATACAAACCTCTTCAACATGAGTTGTATTTCTCACAACCTTTGAAAACAATTTACAGCAAGAAAAGCATTATTAACAAATAGAAGTAGTATAGGATCAAACTATTTAAGATTCAGCACATCTGACAATTTAACACATGTTTTAATGCACATTTGCCTGCCTACTAATCACTTAAATGTCCATATGCCACCCAGAAGAACCACTGTCCTTCAATTAACTTTAATTTATTCCATGCACAATAACTATCAAAGCAAGGAGTTGTGAACATGGAATAATGACATATTTCTAGGTTGACAGGTTGACACTTCATCTGAGTTATAGTTAATTTGAATGACATTTTGTGTTTTAACACAAAGTCTAAATGTTTGTAACCAGACATGTAAATGGCACAAACCAATCAAAGTCAAGGACTTTAATGTTTTTGTGACTCCTTCGGAAAGGCTTACCACATGCTCAGCACACTTCTGTTTAAACTAGTAAAAACTTAGATGTGCTTAACATTTGAAGACTTCTTTCCAAAAAATATCCCCACCCCCAAATTGTGGGGGCAGTAAGTTATCTTTATGAAAGCACAACCATGTATGAGCTATAGGGTTTGATAGAAGTCCCTGTATATTAGCAGAATACAAGACCCTACTCTATAAAATATGCTAATAGGACACTCTGGGTAAGCTGATGGAATATGCAGCAAGCAGTGGCCACTGGCCAATGTATGTTAGTGGAATAGCTAAAATCATTACAGTAAATACGGGGGAGAGATATGCATGCTCTACACCTTCCATTCACATCTATCAATAGTACAGCTTTACACCGGCCCTAGGCTTTGCACAACAAATTTATCTCCTGTTGGGTTCAATATGACAGATTTTTTTTTAAATGGCCACCTTAATATTGAACACTTCCCTGTAGTCAACAACAGAACGAAGTCTGTGGTTTCACTCATTCGGCACTTAATTACAGCACACCACACCGAGCATATAAACACCATATAGGAAAGACGTGATTCAAATTGAAAAGATCAGTCCTTTAGTGGTAAATGTTGAAATATAAGCAGTCATCATGACATAGTAGCACTCAAAAGAAGGGTTCAAAATACAGATGGCTTGTTTTCATGACTACCATGAGGAAGTACACAGAGAGACTCACCTCTCCAGCACCTTTCTGAATCGGGGCACTCAGCAGCAACTCCTCGCAGTCAGGGCTTGTTTTTTTCTGAGCATGTGCCCTCTGCGCATGCCCAGAACCCGCAGATGTGCAGCCAGCCAATGAGTTCAGAGTTCTGCTTTGGACTCATTGGCTACAGGAGTGGGCGTAGGCGAAGTTGCGCTGGCTTCACTCAGGTCTGCTCTGGGAATACTTACCGGGAGAGCCAGTCTAGCTTGGAGCCAGTCTTTCTTCAGCAGCAATGAGAGAAGTTTGATGGTGAAGAGCAGCTGACAGCAGCATCAATGACAGCATGGAGGAAAGCCACAAGGTGGCAGCGGCCAGAGGTGACAGTGGCAGTCTCCAGAGCTAGTTGGCATACAGGAGCGGCAAGGACAGGTGAGGACATGTCCTCAAGAGCAGGTCACTCCAACAGCCCTTTTCAGGGCTAGTAGTGGCAGTCCAGCATGAGTGAACTGTTCAGCCCCGGCCCTTGTTAGGCCAGGTAAGAGTAGGCCAGTGCACTTCAGTCGCTCACCCCTCCCTCCTCTGTGTTGCCCCCCTCGCGTGTAGATGTGGGGGTGCTCGGCTGTAACACCCCTGGTAGTTGCTCCGGCGGGGGCCAGCGCTGTCTGTTTAGGCTTTCCACGAGCCCCTTACTTGTTGCGTAGAGCTCTGTCATGCCACCCAACAAGCAAGCATCAGCTCCCAGCGAGCCCCTGCACTGCACTAGGGGGCAGGCCGGGAGTGTCCGTAAATCTTGGGCTGCTCTAGGCCCAGCTGGAGGCAGAAGCAAGGCAAGCAGGCCTGCTGCCGGTGCCACCACGCAGCCATCGGAGCCCCCCAACAATCTGGTTCTGGATGGTATTGCTCACTCGCTGGAGAGGCTGGCTGAGAGCCTGGAATGCCTGGAGCACAGGTCTGAAGCTGCAACAATGGATGAAGCAGGTGAGGCCCCTCAACAGCAATCAGAGAGCAACGTTCTCTGATGTTGAAGAAGGTCTCCATCTCTGTCCAGCAGCACCATCACCAGTTCATCTGGTTTCAAGGTCAGCACCCACAGGGAGATCAAGAAGACCAGGAGCTGAAGGGGCGAGTGCAAAGGGCTCAGGAGGCAGAGCAGAGAGGTGATAGACAGCAGAGGAACCACTGGTGAGTCCAGCAGTGAAAGGAAGCAGAACAATGATTACTGGTCAGCTGCTGCTCACATCCCTGGGCTGGGCAGTCAGGAGGCGGAACAGACCTAGGTCTGGTGCCGTCACTCCCAGCACCACATGGTCAGGCCTTGGGCAGCAGGGGGAGCATCCGATTCTGGCCACGTATGGTGACCATGAGGATCCTCCAGGCATTCACTTAGGACTAGGGAGACTAGGGAGCGCATACCTGATGGCTTCTTCATGAATGTTTTTTCCTTGCTTAGACTAGCAGGGGAGGAAGGGTACATTCCCAAATCTGCCCGCAAATCTAGGAAGGAGAAAAAGGCAGCCATTGTTGAGCGCACTTTTGACAACTAGTTGGCTGGTTACACAGTTTTTATGGGGGTGGTGCCAAGAGGCTTACCCAGACAGAGGTTGACATCTCTCCAACCACCTGGGGAATGTGCTTAGGGCATGGGTGTTGGCGGGTGACTCTGCTGCCATCGAGTATGATGCCACCTTCCGCAAGAGGGCTTCCCAGAGGGAGTATTCTTGCTGGGACCTCATAAATGATAAACTTTGACTGGTGCTAGTGGGGCCCCATGTCAAGGCTTGTCTTTAGGAACCTCAGTCCTTTTGTTGGGAGAGTAAAAAAGACATGTGGAAGCTGGTCTGTTGGGAGTTCAACCAAGGCATGTGCCAGCGGGTGTGTTGCAGGTTTTAACACTTCTGAGAATCTTGCCTTGGGTCCCACCCCAGAATCTCTTGTCCATGGCTGAGTGGGGGCCAATAGGGTACCAACTCTGGCTATGCCACCACTTTGTCTGGGGGAAAGCGAGATGGTGGCAATGGCGGTGCCAGGGTCACAAGGCAATGACAGTTTGCTGGCTCACAGTCTGGCTCACCTGTCAACTCTTCTCCCTCTGTTAGAAGTCTACCCCAACAGATGGGCTGCCAAATTCATATGGAAGGGTTTTGCGGCAAGTTCCAGGATTCCAGCAGTGGGTCCTCGACTGCCATTCAAATCCAGGAACCTTAAGTCTGCACGCTAACTGCCCGGGGTGTTGGTGGACAAGATAAGCAAGGAATGCCAGATGGGTAGGATGGTGGGCCCCTTGCACAACTCCCTTTTTCCAACCTCAGGGTCTCCCCTCTTGGGGTGGTTCCAAAAAAGACCCCAGGCAAATTTCACATCATCCACCACCTGTCATACCCAAAAGGGACATCTGTGAATGATGCCATCCCTTGAGAGTTTTCATCTGTCCGCTATGCCTCCTTCGATCATGCAGTCAGGCTGGTCAGGGCCTGTGGCCGAGGAGCCCTGATGGCCTAGTATGACATTCAGTCAGCCTTCTGGCTCCTTCTCATTCATCCTGACAACCACCGCTTGCTCAGTTTCAAGTTTAATGGAGCATGGTATTACAACAAAGCCATGCCCATGGGATGCTCTGTCAGCTGTGCAGCCTTTGAGACTTTCAGTACCTTCCTTGAGTGGGCCTTTAGGTACAGGAACGGGTCATCCATTACTTGGATAATTTCCTCATGATAGGCGGGGCAGGTAATGATGACTGTGCCAGGCTGATTGGCAGTTCCAGGCCCTTGCTCATGAATTGGGCATCCCTCTTGCACAAGACAAGATGGAAGGTCCCTCCTAATGCTTGGTATACTTGGGGATTTTAATTGATTTTGGTGCGGTGAGTATCTTGCTTGCTGGCAGACAAGTTGGCAGCTCTAAGAGATCGGCTTGCCAGAATATCAGCATGTAAGAAGTGTTAGAATTGACAAGATTTACAACTCTAGTTATTATGGGGTTAATTGGTGTTATAGAGGACCTTCACCTGCCTTCTATTATTGGCAGCAGGTGTAAAGGCTCTATAAGAGCAGCATTGTTTTAGTGGACACTTACTTCCATTTCTTGATTTGCTGTTGCTGCAGTTTGTTGTATTCTGCTTCACTGTGGTATTGTATTTTGATATATTTTGTATTTTAACTTGCCAAACCTACTCAAGTTCTCTTTTAACTTTTGTATATTAAGAATTTATATATTATGCTTTTTTTTAACTAGAATATATAAAATACCATATCTCTTTCTTAATTTGTCTTCTGAATTCCCTTTTTATTTACAACAAGAAGGCCACACTCAAGGAGATCCAATCTTTATTGAGCCTCTTTAACTTTGCTTTTAAGGTTGTTTCACCAGGTCAGGCCTTCTGTGCGCTTGGCTAGGGTCATTGCGGGGGTGCGGGCTCCTCACCACCACATCCACATCTCCTGGGGCATAAAAGACAACTTGGAAGCTATGGTTTTGCATTCTGGACAGGTTCAATTGGGTTTCTGTTTGGCAGGAGGAATTAGTGCCCAGAGTGGACCTCCAGGACCATTCAGATGCAGCAGGAAGCTTGGGATTCAGGGTTTACTTTCAAGGGCATTGGTGTGCAGCCAAATGGCCTCACCACTGGAAGCAGAGTGGGATACCACGGGACCTCACGTTCAGGGAGTTCTTTCCCATCCTGGTCGCAATTGTGCTGTGGCCAGACAGTTTTCGCGACAGAAGGGTCTGGTGCGACAACCAGGCTGTGGTGGCTGTCATCAACCATCAGTCCTCCAAATCTAAGCCAAGTCATGTGCCTTGTCAGGTGTTTTGTTCTGGAGTGCTTGTCAGCTAACACCTCTTTCTCAGCCTGATTTGTCCCTGGCTTGGATAATGGAATTACAGACTCTCTTATCTTGATTCCAGCAGGACAGGTTTCACTCACTGGCACCAGATGCAGACCCCTTGCCTATTCTATTCCCAGAGGACCTGTGGCAGCTTTGGAGCACTCCATAATCCAAGGAGTTCTGCCTTCCATGGCACCAGCAACCTTTACAGCATACGCCAGGGCCGTGGGCAAGTTCCAGGACTTCCATGCCACATTGGGAATGTCTGCGGTATGGCCAGTCCCCCAGCCTCAGATTCTCCAGTCCCTCACGCATCTGAAGGACTTGGAGTTATCCCTGTTGGAATTGACAAGACTTACAACTTTAGTCATTATGGGGTTAATTGGTCTATTGGTGTTATAGAGGACCTTCACCTGCTACTGTTATTGGAAGCAGTTGTAAAGGCTCTATAAGAGTAGCATTCTCTTAGTGAACTTCACTTCCTGATTTGCTGTTACTGCAGTTTGTATCATATCCTGCTTCATTGTGGTATTGTATTATATTTTGATATATTTTGTATTTTAACTTGCCAAACTTGCTCATGTTCTCCTTTAACCTTTTTTACATTAAGAACATATTTGCTATTTTTATCTTTTAATTAGAATATATAAAAGACTATTTCTCTTTCCTTATTTTGTCTTCTGAATTTCCTTTTTATTTACAACAATCCCCTCACTCCATGTCGGTCCACCTGGTCGGAATCACATTCTTCAGCAAAGTCAGGGGCTTCCTGGACCCGTGCTCTGGCTTCCTCTTCAGGAAAGCAGTTGAAGGCTGGAAGTGGCTGCGGCCACAGAATGTGGATAGAAGGAGGCTGGTATCTTTCAGACTGTTGAAACAACTGGTCCACCAGCTCCAGGGCATATGCAGTTCCAGGTTCGAAGCCAGGCTGTTCAGCACAGTGTTTGTAGTTGCCTTCTTCGGAGCATTGCATATCAGTGAACTGGTCTCAGGATCCTGTAAAGACTGATCTGGCAAGGCTTTACGGGTGGAGGATATATCCTTCGTGGGTGGTGCAGTGGATATTCAGATGCAGAGGTCCAAGTGTGACCAGCTGGGAAAGGGCGCCTCCATCCTCTTCCACCCTCTGCCAGATGAAGATTTGTGCCCGGTCAGGACACTTCATAATTTTATCAAGAAGTGTCCTCCGAGTCTGGGTCCTTTGCTCACACACAACGACGGTTCCCTGCTCTCCAGATTCCTGTTTGTGGCTATCCTGTGAAAAGTGTTGGGGAAACTGGGACTCCTGGCTGCTGAATATGGGAGCCATTCTTTCCGCATTGGGGCTGCCACTGAGGTGGCCGCGTGCGGCTTGAAAGCGGAAGACATCAAGCGTAATGGGAGGTGGAAATCCAGAGTGTATGCCAGGTATGTTAGGCTGGCCCTTGGGTTCTGTGGGGTTTAGTATTTTCCCCTGGTGCTATGCATTTCAGCAGCATCTCGGCAGCTGCGTGGACAGATGGAAGTCGGAGGAGTGCTCTGTTGGCTGGGAGCATCTCAGGTTGGTGGTAGGTGGGCAGGGAGGAGCCCTGCCTGCCTAGTAGCAGTCACATGGCCAGAGGATCTGGGATAGTTGGTGCCTTCACCACATGGAAGGGAACAGGCATGTTCCCAGATAGGGTCAGGGGGTGCAGTGCATGGCTTAATTGCCCAGCTCTGGTGGGCAGGTAGCATGAACCCCCTGGTGGCAGAAGGACCATGTCTGGAGGGACCTTTACAGCCCCTGGGCCAGACAAGTGGGCTCATAGGCCAACAGTCAGGTCGGTTGATGCCTGGATCCCTACCCTGTATGCTTTGCAGCCAATAAAGTTGTGGCCTTGTTCATCCATAGTTATGTGTTGAGTGTTCCTCTCTGCACCAGTCACCCCTGATCACACAAGTCTTTTTGTAAAGCTAGTGTGTCATCTTTGTCCAGTCAAGATGAAGCCACCATCATTGCTACCTAGACTTCACAGGTTTTTAGACCGCAACATGGGAAAACCATCTTTGTTGCACAGCCACATGAGAGCACATGAGAGGGAGTCTTATATAAAGCCTCATAAAAGGAGGTGCTCTTGTAAGAGTTTCAGCATCCCCCAAGATCTGAGAACTCATAGGATCCTCCTTCCTCAGAAGACTTGAGGCAGGTCCTGTATAGGCCTGACACACATGCTCTTCTCTTAGACACAGTTGGACTTGAGAGCAAGAAGACCAAGTGCCAGTGATACTTGCAGTGGATGGACTCTTTCTGAGGTCATTTTGTTTTGTATCAAATGCTCTGTCTACTGTGAGCCTGGCTAATGCTTACTCTTTCCAAAACAAAAACTGTGTTATTTCCAGTCGAGGGATGTAAATTCTTGACTATTTCATCCTTGCATGTGAGGATAAATTCTAAAAGTAGTTTTCTCCCCACTGTGGGAGAAAACAGGTAGGCCATTTCTGCACTACACTGTTATTGTGCTATCATTCCACTTTCAACATTCCATGGAATCCTGGGGTTTCTAGTTTAGGGAGGGGCATTTAGAATTCTCAGCCAGAGAGCTCTTGGGTCTCAGTAAACTACAAACCCTTGGATTCCATAGGATGTTGAAAGTAGAATAATGGCACTATAACAGTGTAACGTGGAAATGGCCTTATTCCTCTGCAGTATTCTCCCCATATTGGGCCATTCTGAAGTGTTACACAGGAAATGTTCTGTAGAAAAAAAATCCCTTTTTTTTTTGGTCAAGAAATAACGTTTTCTGCACAGAAATCAGGGTTGGTGAGGAGTTTTGGGTACACACACACACACACACACACAAAACCCCTCATATTTCTTCTCCACATAATATTTACCATACAACTCTTCAGGGTGCTAAATGCCAAAAGAAAATTGTGAAAAATTCTCACTGATCTATTATTCTCCCCAACAGGGCTTTCTGACTGCTAGGTAACCGGTTTTTCAATCTGGAAATAAATTGTGAATATTCTTTCCATCCCTATTCCTCTCACAGTTGACAATCATATGGAGAATTTATAGGATAGCCTTTTGTTGTTGCTATGTGTCCTCGAGTCATTTCAGACTTATGGCTACCCTAAAGTGAACCTGAGATCCACTGTGATATAGTGTTTGAATGCTGGACTATGACCCTGGAGACCAGGGCCATTTCTGCACTAGACTGTTATAGTGCTATTATTCCATTTTCAACATCCTATGGAATCTTGGGCTTTGCAGTTTAGGGAGGGGCACTATAATAGTCTTGTGTGGAAATGGCCCAGGATTCGATTCCCCTCTTGGACATGGAAACCCACTGTGGGGACTCTGAGCACATCACACGTTTTCAACTCCAGAAAACTCCATGATAGTTTCACCTTAGGGTTGTCATAAGTTGGAAATGACCTGAAAGCACACAACAACAACAACAACACAAGGTGAACCTATCATAAGCCTTTCCTGACAAGATTTCTTCAGAGAGGGTTTGCCATTGCCTTCCTCTGAGGCTAAGATAGCATGACTTGTGTAAGATCACCTTGTGGTCTCCAGAGTCCTAATCCAAGACCCAGACAACTATGCCAGGCTGGCTTTCTATAGAATTTTTACCACATGCATAATTTTCTGCCACTGAAATCAGTAGGGTTGTTTTAATTTGAACAAATAATACTTTAGTGTTTTAGTATTGTTTCTTTCTTTGTTGACTTAGCTGATTGACTGGCTGATTGTCTGCTGTATTCTGTGGGCTTGTATTTCTCTAATGTGCTTCTATAATTTTGTGAACATTTCTGAGCTTTTAACGTCCCTGTTTTTGCACTCCTTTAAAAATAGAATTATGATGCAGTGAACCATTTCTTTATATACTATAAAGTTATCCATTAAAGTAGAGTCACATTTGTTCATTATGTTGTGCTGCATTCCTTACATTTGCTATTATGGAGAAAAATGGATCAAAAATACACTTTAATTTTGTTATAAATGCAATCCTTTAACTGTATGTCAAGTAACAAAATGGCTAGAATTCAAGAAACATACAGACACATTGCTTTTGGCCTGATGTATTATTTGTTGCAGCTTAAGTTCCTTTCGATCTACTATATTTCAGGCAATGCATATTTTTATTTGGCAATTTGTGTTTTAGCTTTATGCTTTTATACGTGGTATAGTTCTTTCTATAGTATAATCAGGGCCAATCCAAGATATGCCACACTACCTGAGGCATTCCATCTACACAGATCTCTGGGCTGGCAGTTGAATAATTCTTCAGTGCTGGTAATTGTGTTACATTTTCCAGTACACTTAAAGGCAGCAGACTAGCTGAGGATATGTATGTCTGGCAACATAACTTTATTCTCCAAAACCTTGCTGATGCCACCCAGCATCTACTGCCTTAGGCAACTACTTCATATTGCCTAATGGAATGTAACGCCAACCCTAAAATGTAAGTAGCTGCTTTACATTGAGTCTAGTGCACTTTGCCCACTACACCATATATATATCCTTTTCCATATTTTCTAGCACCTTGATTTTGAAGAATTGTTACATTGGAAAGCTATGGTGTCAAAGGGCCAACAGAAATTTAAGACTCTTGATTTGTTGGAGAGTGTGAGAGGTAATTCTGCAACTCAACAGCATAGTATATTTGCAAGCACAAGGTAAATAACAACCAGTCACATACACACACCCTTCACAGGATCTAGCAGAGAAATAAAGCAAGCTTAGTCTTTGTAAAAACAAATGAAGTAGGCTTACTTACAACCACTAAACAATTCATAGAAACTCATAGTGAGAGGCTCTGTAACATGTGCTCTTTGAATATGAAGGAGAGAAAGCACTGAAGACTACAAAATGGAGGGTGAATAAACTCAGAGTAAAGGCATTCTAACTGATGAGGAAGACAGATGCTGTAGCTAACACCCAAAATCAGAAAATGACATGAGCATATGCAATACAAACTCTAATAAGATTTGCAAACTAGCAACTACTAACTATAGGCACACTAAAGTTGTTATCTCTAACATGAATCAAAAGACTAAGCTCCCAGGACTCAACCAGTTTAACTGCAAGCAAACAAGTGTTGCTGAGTACCATCTAGTATAAAATGCAAAATCGAAAATCATGTGCCTTCCAGGTGCAATTCATCAAGCGTACACAACCCTAATGACATAGCAAATGCTGAAAATGCTGGTTCCATTCCAGCAACAACCTGAAGGCTGCATGATTCCCATGCTTGTTCTAAATTTGATTCCAGCTAGCACCTTTTGATGTGCCAGAAGTGAATACCTTTGGAACCAAACAGAGATCAACATTAGATTAATTTGCTGGGCAACTTGATATCCTACAAATATGTTGGGCTATACCTACTTTCATCCCAATAGACAAAGGTGGCTGGGAATCAAGGCACCAGTTTGAGGAAAGCAGTGTTAGATTCTCTGCCAGTTCTGGTGCTCCTCAGTTACAAACACAACAGAGGTAAACAGAGGTAAACAACAGCATTCCCCCCCACCCTCAGGCAAAGGAAGAGTGTGAGCTTAGTTTTATGTGTCTCTAACTGGCTTTTGTTTATTCATTTCATACAGTGTCTCACAGAGTCATTCTCTGTTGAGCTGGGGAAGACAAACAGAATAATGAGATAGTGATTATGTTGTGTTCAATCATGTATATCTGCATTGTGTTCAATACATCGTGTTCTGTTTTGTGTTTTTGAACTATAAGCAGTTATGCTAGAGATAATATATGCCCATGTACTATCTGTTCTCTACCTGATGTCTTCCAGATGTTTTAAACATGCAAACAAATGTGAAAGATACTATTGCAATGCAAAATGCTCACAATGCACAGTGAACAGCTGCCTGTGGCATGTGTAGTGGCCGCGCATGCAGTGGAATAACACACACAACTCTGTTTCAGCAACCTTCAACTAAATATGGGCTCATGCATTGGATAAAAATGTACAACCACTTCTGTAGAGGAATGAACACTTGCATAAGTCACTAACAGGATGGGAGCCTTCATGTTAATGTTGATCTTCTGTATGTTTTAACTATATTGCATTTATTTTAATTTGTGAGTCATGCTGAATCCTGGTTTCAGGGAAAAGGTGGTCTGTAAACAAACAAAGTTAACAACAACAATGCAACATCTGGGGACCACCATATTGGGGCAGGTTGATTGGGCTCCTGAGGGAAGAGTAGCAAGTTGATTTTCCCCCACTTCTACGTCTTTTTATTTCTATTTTTCATTCCAGCATCTGCTTGTTGTTTTGTAGACAGCTTAGTAATGTGCTCCACAGACAGAATTAATCTGTTGGTGTGAATTTGTGTATCTCAGCTGGAAAGTTTCCAAGAACCAGGACTGTACCAAAGCCTTTGAGACTAGAGAAGCTTTGTACACAGCAAGTCACTGTGAATCTCTGCAGCAGACTGGAAACATCAGGTTTCTTTTGTTCACAATTTCCCAGAGTACCTGCATGAAGAATTCTTCTGTCACTCAAGGCAGGACTGAGCTAGTAAAGGCACAAAACTGGATGGATGAGTGAATATACTATTGAAATACAACTTCTGTCATTCTCACTTGATGTCTCTATGAGATTTTACATGCAGATTTTACAAACAAGAAACAAAGGCAGGTCTATCATTAGGCAAAGTGTGATGACCAGCTCAGGTAGCTGACGCACTATGAAGTAGGAAAGTGGCAGCAAGGTGGTGGAGTATGGGCATTCTTTCTAAGCCAGCCTGCTATCCTTATGTGCATCAGAAGATGCTATCTCATTGCCAATGCGGAAGCAGTGGCAAAGCTCGGAGTGCATGGAGGTGCAGGAGGGGGTGGGACTACGGTGTGGAGGCATGACCACGGTGTGTGGGGGCATGTCTGTGGCACATGGGGGTGTGGCTGCAGCATGTGGGGGCGTGGTCATGAGCCAGGATGCCCCAAAACATTGTCACCAGGGGTGAACCACCTTCATCACCCCCCCATCCCTATGCAACTGTGTGGAAGCAAGATTCACTGGCCAGTCTCATCAGTTTTTGTGCACAGAAGGTGAGAGTAACAGAATCTTGTCCTTGCCTTCAGCAAGCAAGACATCCTGGACTAGTCTTTAAAGTCAAAGTCAATTTACATTGCTATAATGAAATTTTATGCCCGTCTTCTCCATGGGTATGCATTTTGCGCACTTGTGTCTCCTGGAGACACACATTTTTTAAGGAAGTAACTGAGCTTGGGAACGTTACTTAACTTGCTGCAGGGATGCTTAGAGTTATGATACTCTAGGGGAGCATCTTTCTCCACTGGGGATGGGACAAGAACTATGTCAGGTGTGCCTTTTAGAGACCACAGTAACACTGGTCTTACAAGAATTGCGCTGGCTTCCAGTTGTTTTGGAGCTCAATTCAAGGTGCTGGTTTTGCCCTAGAAAGTGCTACATGGCACAGAGGATATCTGAAAGAGCACCTCCTCTCACTTGATCCCACTCAAAATTCTCAGAGAGGCTTTGTTATATGTCCCAACACCTCTTGAAGCTAGGATGGGTGTAGACAACTAACAGGGCTTTCCCTGTAGCAGAACTCCAACTGTGGAATTCCCTAACCAAGGAAGTTAGTCTGGCTCCATCTTTTCTGAGCTTCCAGCAGGCAGCCAAAACAGGTCTCTTCTTTGTGGCTTTTAATGTTGGGATTGCTCTGTTTTAATTGTTTTAAAATTGTAGTTTAGGATTGTTTTTGACTGCTTTAATATGTTTCTAAAGAATATTTTAATGTGCTTTAAAAACATTATATCTCTGTACTGTTCTAATTGCTTTTCTTTGTTTACTTCCTTGGGAGCCCTTGTGGACTGGAAGATGATAAAGAAATAGCTTAAATAATAAATATCACTCCACAAATCACTGGTGAAAAACTGATACTATGGGATCTTTTTATCCAGGGAAAAGGGCATAAGAGGGCCTGGGAGAAAGGCTAACTCTGTCATAAGGCTGAGTAAAGCAGCAACTTTAGATGGCAAATGACAGTGGATGAAATATTGGTGGACAGAACAAAGGATGGATGCTAATGGTGATGTTTTGCTGATAAAACTGCTTTTGTTTGTGCAATTAGGAGGAGAATGTAGCTTTTCCCTGAAGTTTCCTATGTACTCTCAAAGCCTGCTCCAGAGGGCAGGGAAATGCTAAGCTAGCTTGCTTCACTCAGATGCAGCTGGGGACAATGTCTTTTCACAAGTGTACAAGAAAAGATTCAACAACCAGTCTGATCAGCTTCTGAATGTGAATTCTGATGAGAAGTGGTACAGCATCTTTACCTCAGGCAGCAATAACTTGGGCCAGCCTTACTGGGGAGCACTCATTGGCTACCATCCTGTTAGTGACATATGCACCCGTAAACCAGCCTACACATGCAGGGTGAATTAATCACCACAGCAAGCACACATATTCTCATGACAACCGTAGAAGCAGAGTTGCACACACAAAAATGTTGTGCATTGTGGTTGCACATTTGAGTTGCGTATTGCACATTCCAGTTAGACTTTATGTATTGCGGTTGTGTAATATCTATTGCCATTCCATACTGCATATGGTTGTTATGTATTTCATGATGGCACCCAGTCATGGACGTGTGTTGCACGATGTTGCCATTCTGCATGGCATTGTATAGTGCTTGCACTACATATCTCAGCATGTGGATATTTATGCTATGCAGAGGGGAAGTTGTTGCAACCATTCTGTGTCTCTTTCCCTGAGGCACTGAATGGGCCAGGCCTTGAGGCAGGAGGAGCCATTTCCTGTCATTACAGCAGGTACTGGTGAAGGGCCACCAAGCTTATCAATCCACTCGTCAGCAGAAGCGTTAAGTTCTGAATGTTTGTGACATCTATAAACCCCATTTCTTGAGGTTGTTACACTGGAAAAGATCTTCAGTGTGTGTGTACATGCTTTCAAGTTGCTTATTAATTTATTGTGACCCATGAATTTCATAGGGTTTTCTTAGGGAAGAAATATTCAGAGAAGGTATCACTAGTTTCTTCCTCTGAAACATAGCCTAGATCAGCTGATATATGTTGATGATTTTCCGTCCAAGTACTTAACAAGGCTGACCCTGCTTACCTTCCAAGATCAGACAGGATCTGGTGCCTTTAGAATAGTTAGGCCCCCAAGATCTCCAAAAGATCTTCTTCTTTTTTTCTTCTCTATTTGTATCTACTCATTACTATTGAATAATAAAGTTAGTCCTATGTTAGCAAACTAGTCATGTGCAATAGGAATAAGATTCAAAGCACAGTTACATAACAAAACAAACAGACAGCAAACAAAGCGAGTGCTCTCTCTACAATTTACCATAACACTTGAAAAACCTACTGTGGTGAGTCAAAGGTGCCACGGGAGTATTCTTAACATATTCCTCTGTTATAGGAACTTGATATGGTAATGTTCTTTTTAATTCCTTTCATTAAGAAATATCTCATTTCTTTTGGGTATTTTTATGCTTCATAAAGCTAACCTGATGGATTTTTGCCATGGTAATATACAAAATGCAAATAGTTGGTGGACGGAGCACTGGTTCCAGTCATGTTGAGCCACCAATTGTGGCATGTGCAGGGCACATAGAAAGGAAGCCACCACATCTTTTCCCAGTGATGTAGCTTCTTCCCAGCAGCCTCTGCTATTTCATTCTATCCAAGCTGGTCAATCAGCCAGGCAGTGGCCTCTCTGAGTAAATAGTGGATGCTTTGTGAACATAAAACCACCCATGGCTGTACAGCCAACACTGTTGGACCCAGACAACTTGGGCAAATCCATTCTGTGGTAGGTGATAGTTCTTCAAAGCCTGCCTCACATCACTTTGAGATGAAGGCTGTTTGGGGCTCTTGGACCTGCTTCATTCCCATGTGGGAGAAAAAACACCAGTGGATTGCAATCATGTGGAAACCCATTTCCTGTCCACCCAGCAGGTCAGCTGGGGGAGAATTTCTGTAGGTCAAAAAGAGGGTTGCCTTATGCTTAGATCTGTAGCCCTATACCATGCTAATGCTCTAACACTCAGTGCCACCAAAGCATCTGTATACTAGGGATATGCTTCTTCATTTCAACATGAGAGATTTAAACAATTTTCTCCCCACTGGATAAATGTCTTGAAAATTGTTCAGTTTTTGAAGATTTCTCATAGGGAGAGGTAGAAAGTGTCTGTCCCAAAATGCTCCTCTTTCCTGCCCCAGCAGCCACGTAATGCCTGTTGGGATAGGAAGGGAGTATCCAAATGAAAAGGCTTACCTGTTGCCACATATATTAGCCAGTGCTGTGTGAGTCAGTCACCCTTTTTACTTCCTTCTCACCTTCATGTGATGTAGTAGTTGGAGGGGATAGGGGCAATCAAGTAAAGAGGCTCATATGTTGCCAAGATCATAACCAAAGATGGGTGATCCTCTTCACTTATCTCCACACTATTGTCTCCCATCCTTACATTCCCATGTCTAACTGGAGGGAGAAGGTAGACAGCTGAGCAAGGAGGTTTGTCTGTCACTGGCTAGCTGATGCTAGATCAGTTTCAGGCCCTTTCTGCAGCAGCCTCCCATCCCACAATGTCTTTTGCATCATGTCATCGTGATCCTTTCCTTCTCCTGTCCCCAGGTGGCACAATTGCAGATTGAATAATTGATGGGCGTTCCCTGTCAATGACACATGACCACGCCACCATCCCATACTTACCTGTTCTGTGGAAGCTGCAGAAGGGCAAAGGCTGCACTTCCTGTCCCAGTGCAGCCTGGGAAAGTGCCTGGCTGCACTGTGGAAGGAAAAATCATGGCCATCACACTCCCTTCCGCAGGGAGCCAGTCAGTGTAGAGAACCACTGCTGGAATCCCCACTGGATGTCTTCACAAAAAGGTAGGGTGCAGAAAGAGGCTCAGTCAGCTATACTCACCACTGCCTCTCACCCACATGGTTAGGTAGTGGTTGTGCAGGTGGAGGGGACAAGGGCAGTTGAGTGTGGAAGTCCATCACATCCCATCACAGTAGTGCACACTGATGCAGGTACCCTTTGGGGCTTCCTGAATGTCCTTCAGAAGTCCTGAAGAATGATGTCTGGCATTCTACATTGCAGCTACAAATTTGTAACCTAGAGTTATAAATCTGTAAGTGCTCAGCCATACTAAATATTTATAGTTGTGGCAATATTGCCATGATCATAAATACCCCTGGAATGGACATTAAACATCAGGGATCCACTTCATGCAATGGAGGTCTGAGGCACAAGTGAGTAGAGTGCTTCAGAACGACACAGTTAGCCCTCTCCTGTTTCTGAACCATGGTATGATGAATGGAAACTTTTGCTCATCACACTGCAGCTCAGGGATAGGAGGATGCTAGCCATGTCATTCTGAAGCACCCTGCTCACCTGCACCTCTGACCTCCATCACATGGTGTGGATCCCACATGTTTAAAGTAGATTCTGGGAAGGGGTCATTTCCTTAGGGTATTCATAACTACATATACATGTTAATAAATTTTATGTAGAAGCTTGGCTGATGCCATTGTGGTGCACAGGATGTACCTGCAGTGATCATCCTCATTTTGATGCCCTTGAATCCTTGCCAGCCATTATATGCCCATCCAGGGGGTGACGAAAAGGGTGAGGATGGGCTGGAGTGAAAGGGAAGATCTACTTGAGGATGGGTAAGGGATGAGAAAGGGGCTTGAGGAAGCTTCTCTTCACAGGAGTGTCTGGATGTTACCCCACTGGAAAACCCTGTTCCGGGGTCTACAATTTTGATGTTAAAATATGATTCAATGTGCCTGAGAGGTCACCCAGATGGGCACGTAGGCAGCAATGGTTGAATGATCAAAAACCAGGTAAAGCCAGTAAAATCCCCAATCACATAGCTCCAGGAGACCTCAAGCTGTGCAAACCCACAGTAAACAAAGGGTCCTCAGCCACTGAGAAGCC
This sequence comes from Ctenosaura bakeri, assembly GCA_948474755.1. Classification (NCBI taxonomy): domain Eukaryota; kingdom Metazoa; phylum Chordata; class Lepidosauria; order Squamata; family Iguanidae; genus Ctenosaura; species Ctenosaura bakeri. The sequence continues at coordinate 561,709 of CAOLHI010000531.1, forward strand.
AGCTTGAGGAGATTAGTGTCTTTTCCCCAAGCTGAGCACCGATAGCAACAAAATCTTAACAGGCAAGGACCATCTACATAAATTCACACCACAACCCAATGCAACTGAATATCCTGAAACTTTGGCAACACCTTGTGATCTCATCATGCAAAAGGAGTTGCCATCGTGGAGCTTTTTTTCTGTTGCAACACCCATTGTTCTCCCCGGGAAAGGATTAGCCCTCCAGGTACCTTTTCCCCTACAAATAGTCCCAGTTTTTTAGTGGTTCTTTGGATCACTCCCGGTCACCCCAGCTGACCGTTTCCCCGTCCATTGAGTAATCCCCTCAGCCCTCTCCATTCTGAGCTCTACTTCTTCACTGTTTTTCCCAAACCAAGGACTTCAGAAAATGGTGCAGTATTACCCCAGCTACAATCCTTTCAATATTCCCTCTATCCAGTTTCCTCTCTTTTGCTTCTTAATAGGTCTTGAGTGAGTGTGTGAGTGATTGCGTTGATGTGTGAGACTTTCATTCAATAAAATCATTTATTAGACATTTTTGTTTGGTTTTTGGCTTGGCCTGACCCCCTAAAAACTGAGTAAAAACCCCCCGCTAGATTACCTCTCGGATTGCTATTGCTCGTGCTCTGGCTAGTTTCCATTCCCCATCACGTGGAGCACATTGAGGTGTCCCCCAAGGGACCCCTGAAATCAGGGTAACATGGACACTTGACAAGCCCTTTTCTTATTTTTCCCTTCAAATCTTTCCTTCCCTACGGTATACTTTATTACACCACTCCTTACTGTATTCTCTCCTGGTTTCCATCCTTGATCCCACTTGTCAAACTCTTTAATTTACCCCTTAACTGGAGAATATTAACTTTCATTTTATTTTATTGTAAACTATCATGAGCATTTTATTAAGCAATAGTAAAAAAGAACCCATAATATATGACTAATATTTATCTTTATCTTTCTTCCTCCCCACTCACACTTTCTAAATACTCTTTCAGATAGTTGCATTATAGATTTCTAAAATGGAAAGGGCTTATTTTATGACTTAATACATGAGTGAAGTGGGCTTAAGACCACTGATCTTATTCCCAATGCTCTAGCATTAAAGCATATTGAGAAGCAGTCAGAAATATAGACAGATAAGGGATGCAAGTCTTATTGAAAATTCTCTAGCAAATGTGGCTGTTAATACACTGGCTGTCTTGCTGAAATTCAACAGATTGTAGCAGCTGATTGCATTGTTCCCAAAAGGACAATCTGTATCCTCCTTGATCTATTTGCAGGGGAAAGGCAGTGATGCTCAGTAATTGGCCAGTGACCCAATTGCCATACACCAGGTGTGCTTTGTACAGCTGCAGAGCCATTGGTTATACACAATGTCTGCATAGCTCCTGGATGTTATTCTTTTGTAGCTAAAACATCTAACACCAAAAAGCCACACTGTGGAAATTCACTTTAGTAGGAGGGTGGCTATGTGGTGGTTGTGATGGCTGTAAGATTCTGGAAGTTGTAGTAAAAAAAAAAAAAAACTTTTCCAAGCTGAGCTCCAGACCAGTATGGCCACGTGTTTTACTTTACAGACAACTGTCTTATGTTTGAAGGCATCTTTGAAGACTGATTTAAGCATAAAGAATCACAGGAATAGGGCACACTAAGGGGTTTGGTATTGCCCATCAACAGTTAGTCTTGGGCAGCAAACAAGGGAGATATACAGCAATTATATTGCTATTTAAATAATGAAAACCAGAATCCTACATGACTTGCTACATTACATAACTATATGTATACTTAACTATGCAGCAGAGGTGCTAAAAAAAACCCTTTAACTAATTGTGAAGGTGCATAATGGGGCACTGGCAAGAGTGTGCATTGTGCACCAAGGAGCATTGTGCAATGAAGTTCACTGCACATTTTGCTGGCCTTCCTACATTAGAACTGCACAGTTGTTTATATCCATAAAAGCAGCCCTCTACTGGATGTGGATGTTAAACATCTGTGCAGTTCTAATTCCTGCAGACATAAATCCACTTATAAAAATATAAGGCTCCAACAGGATTCCGGTTGTTAAATATTACAGTGGCTAGAATTCTGGCTGTAACCAGAGGTTACATGGCTGTAATCAGAACTTAGGCCCACATATCTAATTTTTGAAACATTGCAAAAGGAGGTATCCAGTACTTCCTTTCATAACACTCCTCCCACATGCAAAGCAGCTTCTTACTGCCACTGCATACTTTCAGGGCTCTTCAATGGCTGGGGAAAGGAGAGAGTTGGCAGGAGGTTTCCCAGGTCAGTTCTCCAACAGAGATAAAAGTTATTACCAGTACAGCACATGTCACCCAGTGGGCAAAAACTGGCTCTCTTTTCTTTTCTTCTCTTTTCCAGACTGCAGAATTGAAGCTGGATGCTGCTCTTTCCAGCCATGTCTTCTCTTTCATTCTGCCTGCAGAATTAAAGCCAAATGCTGCCTCAGTAACCCCAGCTCGTAAATGGACTTGGGGTGAAAAGAAGCTCTATGGAGAAGACAAACACAAACCCTATGGAGGTATTCTGCCTCAGTAATCACTATTTTGTTCATGATGTATGATATAGAATCATGGCCTAAATGTGCATCTGTACGTATAAATGATCATAGCAAAATATTATGCAAACGATTCCTCTTTTGTCCCTTGGCAGGACAATGCACAAATGTAGAGAAATCAGCTGGAATCCACGAAGTTATAAGTGCATAACTTAGAATTTACATATTCATGACTGTTTCATATTCATGATCCTTATGTATCTCCTAGTTTAGGGGGTATCTAGGTGCCATGAAAATCCCAACTTACTGGGCAGCAATTGCTGCAATCAGCTGCTTCCTGTCAATCAGCTGACAGACATTCCCATCCTATTTCACACAATCTCTAGTATTAAGGGGGGACTGCAACAAGGGCCCTGCTTCTGGCTGAGGCACTAGAGGTTGTTCACCAGAGGGGATGGGAACATCAGCCAGCAGCTTTCCCATTGACAGGGGAACAGACCTTGTTAATCACAGCAGTTGCTTCTTGGTCACACTCTCTCAGCCTTAGAGAAAGTCCATGGCAACCCCCCTCTAAATAGATCTTAGTCAGAAAAATCTTATGACAGGGGCACAACAACAACAACCCAAGACTGTGGATGTGAAAGAGGATGCATACTTACTCAGAAATTATTCCAACTGTACTCTCTAAAGCAGAGGTGTAGTACCTTCAGACCTCCAAATATTTTGAACTAAAAAGACATTTTCATGGGCCATGCTGACTGAGGCTTCTAGGAGCTGAAGTTCAGAACATCAAAAGGACCAATAGTTTCTTACCTCTGCTCTAATAAGTGGGTTTCAGATTTTGTGAGGGTTTCTTACTTTCTCACAGTTCTAAATCTCAAGGATATTAGATTTAGGGCAGACTAAAGGAAGTGATTCTACAGCCAAAATACAATTAATTACCTTAGCATTCACTGCTGCAATATGTAATGATGGCCACCAACTGAGATGTCTATCAAATGAGACTAAACCAATAGAAAGAGGATAGTTTTGTCAATGGCTCTAGTCTTTATGAATATGGAGAAACACTATATTCAGAATGTTGAATAACAATAGTTTCTGAAAGAAAGGGCAGGAATGTTCCTTCAAGACTGGCCCAAGAGATTCTTAGTTCCAGAGTTATCTCTTTGTGGACAGTAAGGTGCTGGACTAGCTGGGTCTTAGTCTGATCCAGCAGAGCTCTCAAAGCTTGGAAATCTTATTATTTTAGAGTAATATCTTCAGAATCCCTCTTCCAGCATGGTCAATGCCCAGATGGACCTGGAGGATTATTGGAATTGCCAAAAATATAATAACCAAGATCCTATTCTGGAAGGTGTAACCATGTTTCTATACCTATATTTCTACCTTTTCAGCAGCACAACGACCCCAGCATGACAATTTGTGTGTTGCTAGAGAGTTGCAGTGTGTGTGTATCCATTTCCATCTCTTTCATTGCAGATGTCTGTTGCAGCTACAGGAAGACAGATGATAGACACATCTTCACTCATCCCTCCACTCTCTGGCAATATGAAAACAGCCTTGTTGTGGGGAGGCTGCACTTCTGAAAAAAAGTAGATTTGGGGATATTTATGCACCAATCAGATAAGTGAATTGTAACATTGTAAAGCAGACTTAAGACATCGTAATTACTGAATGGTTGTCAACCAATGCTTCCAAATCTGGTTATTGTCACCTTATTTGTGATTTTTAAAAAAAAATATTGCAGATTTTTTTTAGAATAAGCAGCCCAGTGGGCTTGAGATGCAGAAAAAGGTGAAGCAGAACATTTCACTTTCTACATCAGTGCAAAACAGAATAGTCTGGCCCTTCACCTACTCTTCACTTTGCACAAAACCTTCACGAAGATGAATAGATGTAAAGCTGAAGCCTATTGAGAAATCAAGTGAGACTGCAGCATGTGTAGGGAGAAAGACAGAAAAGCTAATGCACAGAATGAGGTCAGACTTACTAGAGATGGTGAAATGTTAAGAGGGGACAGAGAAAAGGCAGAATTATTCAACACATTTTTTGCCTTGGTCCTCTCCCCAAAGGAAAACAATGCTCAACCCAGGGAAAGTGGAGCAGTAGATGATGTAATAGGGAAATGCAGCACATGATAGGTAAAAAGGGAATGCAGGAATACCTGGCTACTCTAAATAAATTCAAGTGTCTAGGATCAGATGAACTATAATCCAACAGTATTAGAAGAACTGGCAGAAGTAATCTCAGAACCACTGGCCATAATCTTTGAGAATTCCTAGAGAACAGGAGAAGTCCTAGCAGAGTGGAGGAGGGCAAATGTTGTCCCTATGTTTAAAAAAAATAAAAGGAAAAAAATTACCATCTAAACAATTACTATCCAGTCATCCTGACATCAATACCAGGAAAGATTCTTGAGTAAACCATTAAACCTACACTTTGTAAACACTTAGAAAGGAATGCCATGGTCACTAAAAATGAACCTAGGTTTTTCAAAAACAAGCCATGCCAGACCAATCTCTTTTTTGATAGAGTTACAAGTTTGGTAGATAAAGGGAATGCTGTGGATATAGTATATCTTGATTTCAGTTAGAGCTTTGACAAGGCACTCCATGATATTCTTGCAGATAAGGTAATAAAATGTGGATTAGACAAAGCTACTGTTAGGCAGATTTGTAATTGGCTGATGAAACCCAAAAGGTATTCACCAATGGCTCTACTTCATCCTGAAAAAAAGTGACTAGTGGGGTGCCACAGGTTCTGTCCTGGATCCAGTGCTATTTAACATGTTTATAATTGGCTTTGATCAAATTTGCAGATGGCAGCAAATTAAGAGAAGTAGCTAATATTCCAGATGACAAGATCAGAATGCAAAATGACCTTAACAGGTTAGAGAGCTCAGGTAAAACTAACAAAATGAATTTCAACAGGGAGAAATGTAAATGTACTACACCTAAGCTGAAAAAAAAAATGCACAGATATAGGATGGGTGACAGCTGGCCTGATCACCGTAAATATGAAAGGGATATAGAGTCTTAGTAGACCAAAAGACATGACTCAACAGTGTGATGCAGCAGCTAAAGAAACCAATGAATTTTTAGGTTACATCAATAGGTGATAGTGTCTAGGTCAAGGGAAGTAATAGTACCACTTTATTCTGTTTAGTCAGACCTCACCTGGAACACTGTGTCCAGTTCTGGGCACCACAATTCAAGAAAGATATTGACAAGTTGGTCCAGAGGAGGGTAACTGAAATGATTAAAGGCCTGGTAACCATACCTTATGAGGACCAGCTTCAGGAGCTAAGTGTGTTTAGCCTGGATAAGAGAAGATGAAGAGGTGATATGATAGCCATGTTTGAATATTTGCAGGAATGGAGGATGGAGCAAGCTTGTTTTCTGCTGCTCCAGAGACTAGGAAATGGAGGACTGGCTTCAAACTACAAGAAAAGAGATTCCATCTAAACATTAGGAAGAACTTCAAAAGTCAAATATACTGTCTCAGAGTTTGGAGGGGTCTCCTTCTTTGGACAGCCTGAAGGCTTGGATGGCCATCTGTTGGGAATGCTTTGATTGAGTATTCCTGCATGGCAGGGGGCTAGGTTAGATGATCTCTGTGGTCTCTTCCAACTCTATGATTATATGATTCCAACCCCCATAACCACAAATGAGACACACAGCACTTGGAGAAGCTTCTTTTTAAAATGACAATGTCCAGAAGCCTGAGCCAGCATAGCCATGTTAGGTGGGGATTCCGGGAATGATTGTCAAAGAAAGTAACATCTTCAAGTTTTGCTGTATCCATGTACTTTTGCCTCTTGGACCAAAGGGAAAAAATGCTCATTTTGCAGTGAAGGTAAACATATTTATTAGTGAGGTTGAATAGGTCCAGTGGGAAAGTTTGATCTTATAAATGAAATGTCTAGCTACATTTAGTACAATGTCACTGGAGGGTCCAGGTCTTCCACATTTCCTGGCACCATGGGCAGTCCAACACTTTCCGGGTGGCATCCACACAGTGAGAGTGCATCCTACTGTAATGAAAGCAATTATGCTCAGACAATTAACAACTTAGCAAGATCACGCTTCAGATGGTTCTCAGGAGCCTCACGTGTATCCATTCCATGAGCAATGGAATAAATATAGGTTTTGACAGTGAGCTAGCTTCTGAACCAAAGAAAGATTGTGGCCATAAATACCAAAACAAATGTCATAACAATCTTTTTCTTTCCAACACATTTGTGTTGAAATGCATTTTAAATCATCTCAAAGAGTGCAGAGCCAAATGCATTCAGACCTCCTGCTCCTAAAGTTTAACTGTCCCATGCCACCTTTAAAATTAGCTGAAGAACAGTTAAGAGATATAGATAACTTTTCCAGTATTATTCTCTTCTGTGGGAGCTTAATTTGATGAACGCTGAGCCTGGCTCATCATAATACCTCTGTATACTCTTTTTTTTATGCCTTCACAGATCTTTTATATTGTAAGGATGGTTCTCAGTTGGGCCTATTACAGTTTCATCTTGATATCAACAGGGAATTTTTTTTGTTACACTACTCATATTTCTGCTCTAAAATTGCCTACATACATATCAAATAAGATTGTTTCCAACATTACAGTCTACTCCCAAGTGGTCACAGTAATACTTGTTTAAGAGATGATGATTCTTCTTGTGCCCAGGCAGTTTGGGCCCTATCAAACTACACTGTTATAGTACTATATTCCACTTTAATTGCCCTGGCAACATCATATGGAATCCTGGGATTTGCAGTTTAGGTAGGGGCATTTAGAATTCTCAGTCACAGCTTTTTGTCGTCACAAACCCCAGAATTCCACAGGATGTTGTCATGGCAGATAAAGTGGAATACAGCACTGTAACAACGTAGTATGATAGGGTACTTAGCCAGTTACAGCTCTAGTTACGCTCCCTCCATCTGCCAGCTATGAGGATTGCAATAAAAGAATGGAATTCGTCTTCTAATGCTAGGCTCTGGGAACACACAGATCTACAAATTTCAGTTTTATTTCTGTGTAACCAAAGCAGGATTGAGATAGTTAACCAGAGAAGAAAACCTTTTGAGGTATTTGGTTAAGAATGAGACTACTTACACATAGAATCATAGAATCACAGAGTTGGAAGAGATCACAGGGGCCATCGAGTCCAACCCCCTGCTATACGGGAACACACATCAAAGCACTCCATACAGATGGGCATCCAGCCTCTGTTCAAAAACCTCCAAAGAAGGAGACTCCACCACACTCAGAGGCAGCATATTCCATTGCAAAACAGCTCTGACCATCAGGAAGTCCTTCCTGAGCCTGGCCCCTCCCGAAACTGCAAACCCCAGGATTCCATAGGATGTTGAAAGTGGAATAATTGTGCTATAAGAGTGTAGTGCGGAAATGGCCTTGGTGAGGTAGGTTAGCCTAAGAGATAATAAGTGGCCCAAGGTCATCTTGTGAATTCTGTGGCTTAGTGAGGATTTTGGGCCAGAGTTTTCACTAGTCTCACATTTCAACAATTAAATCTCTTTTCTGCTTGTTTTTCTTACTGTACATCTAAGGAAAGAATCTGACATTGCATTGGATTTTTTACATTAGCATGGAAAGACCATTACCTAGAAGATATTTATTAGTTGGCAGAAGTTCTTAATTTAAACTAGTATCTTATAGATGCTATAAGACTTATGGATTTTCCATGGCTTCAGATTTCATGTTTTACAACAAGTTTTCTGAAGTAACAAAAAAATCATCATATTATTCCTTTCCTCTCCACGTTTCCCTAAGACCTGATTTTCCACTATTACTCTCTGTGTGAAGACTTTTTGCCCTTGCTACAAGCCATACTTTTGAATGAGGTGGGGAATTTGTTGCTTTCCACATGTTCCTGAGCTTCAACTCCCATCAGCCTTAGCCAAAACAGTGAATGGTAATGTATAGTGGGAGCTGTAGTCCATTAGGATCCAGACAGTCACCTGTCCCTTGCCCTGCGTTCATACATTACAGTCTTCCATCTCTATTCTCATGAAGTTTTGCTGCAAGTTATAGGATGGAGTGCATGAGTCTTTCCTTTGATACAGGTGAGGGCTGAACCACCAAGGAGTCACCAGACTAAAAGTCCTCTGCTAGTCATGGCTGGAGATCTGCCAGGGTTCAGATGATGTTCTCTTTTTGCTGCTTGTTTGGCATTGAAGAAACACACACAAAAAACAAAACAAATGGTGGTTATGATCATATGATCACTATAATGCTTTTATGTGAAAATTTCATGGCATGTTCCCCCTAAACACACACACACACACACACACACGTTTGAAGCATCAAAAAAAAGTTAACCAAACCATCTTTACTATTAGTTCTAAAAACATTCCTTGTGCTTACTTTTCCAAAAGATTTTTTTAAGAGAGAGAAAAAGAGAATGAGAGAGAAAGAGGGACTGAAATCAAAATTGCGGCACTGCTTATGCTAGACCTCGAGCATCATCCCAATACCAATATGCATCATCAGTTTGTTATATAACTCTTATGACTTTTGGTACTCTAAGGGCCTCTTGCTATATTGCTGTGTGTTAATGTCTTTTCAGGCACATTGCAATCTATATTAGAATGCTGCCAAGCCAAGCAACTGTGTGCCTCATACTGATGAACACATCTAGTGAGAGAGATTACGATGTGCCCAGGACCTTGCTTTAAATGAACAGTTATATGATGCTTTAAATTACTTGTATTTGCCTCCAGTCATCAAAAGGTCTGATTTAAAAAGCATGCAAATTAACTAAATCTTAATTTTGGCTTTTCCTCGGAGAGGTGAGGTTTAATTTCCAAACAGATTGATTTCTATCAGAATAATTGTTTTCATAAGCCTTGTCAGCTGTAAGGATTAGAGATAATGAATGCAGTGGTGCGTATATATAATATCTGTGTGGGTGGGTATATATTTCCATATCTATCTATCTATCTGTGTCTCCCTCTATGAGCAGGGACTACAAAGAATTGTGTGGCCGTTCCCAATATTGTTAGACTGCAGATCCTAGCACTCCACTTTTCACTATGCTGCCTAGGGCGTCTGGGAATTGTAGTCCAACAACATCTAGAGGGGCACAGCAATCACCCCTCTGCTCAACAGCCTGAAGCTTGTTAGTCCCCATTAGAGTAGACCCATTGAATCAGTTGAACTTATGTAAGTGTTGACTCACCAAATTACCATTGATTTCATTGGTCTGATCTAGCCATCAAGAGTAACAATAAGATTTAAACTTCTATCAATGACAAACTCTAGATTTTCAGACAACAAATATTGTACTATCAGCCTCAGGGCACATAGTGGGAGATGGTGGTTCCCAAACCCCCAAGCTCGCTAGATCAGGTCTTCTCAGCTTTTGATCTTGCCAGTTGTTTGGTGCTTCAACTCCCAGAAGCCTCTGCTAACATGGCCAAAGATGATGGATTCTGGGAATTGATATCCAAAACATCTGGAGAACCAGAGGCTGAGGGGCTACATTTAAAGATGTCTTCAAATGTAGTCTTTTGTGGCTCCCCCAAATCACATCTGGAATATTTGTATGTATACTATACTCTATTTTAGAGGAGCAGAAACTACAATTTTTCATGCATTCTTCCCCTGTTTGGCCTGTCTGCCTGGGAAGAAGCATTGTTGTGTTTTAGAGCAGAGCTAGGTAACCTAATGCCTTTCAGATCTTTTGGACTCCTGGCTGGGGCTGGTGACAGCTGCAGTCTGGTGGGGGTGGGCAGGTTGTGTTTCCTATTCTAGACAATTCTGGGGATATTTCCATGTGCTTCAAGTCATTTCTGACTTATGCCACTCATAAGGTGAACCTATCACAGGGTTTTCCTTAGCAAGATTTGTTCAGAGGAGGTTGCCTTTGCCTTCCTCTGAGACTGAGAAAGTATAACTTGCCCAAGGTCACCCAGTGGGTTTCCATGGCTGAGAAGAGATTCAAATCCTGGTCTGTAAAGTTGTAGGCCAATGGTCCAGCCGCTATATCACAGACTGTCATTTCATGCCATGTTCTACCATCAGAGATGAATTTAATCTGTCAGTTTCACATTCTCATCCCTTCACGTCTTTTAACAAATCTCAAATCTCTCAATTCTATTCATGAGGGAATTATTGAATTCTGATAAATTTCTATCAAGAATGAACAAAATGAAATTCTCAGTGACCAGCACCAGCTTAATTCAATAGGTACAGCTATTGGCAACATGGAGAAGACTGTGTTGTATCTGCTTGCTGTGTTACTCCTTTTAAAGGGTAGCAATTTGTCAGGAAAAAGAGATGGCAACACTAGCTCTGAAGCACAGAAATGGCTGAATATACCAGAATTCAAACCCAGACTTTTAAGACCTAAGTACCCAAAGCCCTCTCCTCTGTCTTTTCAGTGTAAAGTAGGATCTGAACACCACATAAACACTGATCGTATTTGTTCAGAGTCTCATTTAACTTTTCCAGCCTGAGAAGACTTGACAGATAAGTCTTCTGAGCTGGACAAATACAGCAGTGGTTGGTGAGTCCCATATCAGTAGAGTGGGGAATCCACTCCAGGTCTTACTCCAAACTTTAAAGGAACAATTGAAGGTGAGTGCATAGCACCTTGGATAGCAACTTTATGATTAAGACTAAAACCTGGGGTGGATTTACAATACCTCTGGCAAGGAAGCCAGCTGCTGCCACTGGACAAATCAGAGCACTGAACGAAATAGTTACAGTAAAAGCTACATCCCTACTAGGACTGTGTTAGCATTGCATATTGACACAGGAGAGAATGATGGGATGGGAGACAGAAGTTTCTGCACCCATTTCCAACCATCCCTCTTGGCATAAGTATCAAGTACAACTGTTCAGAGCAGAAATCACCTATGACACAAACACACACAGAAAGGGGAGAATGGCTACACTGAGTTCTACAAGGACCCTATAGGACAGGATAGGATCTTAGAAGTGTTACTTTTTTGGATAATAGCTCCCAGAGTCCCCTAGCCATTACTGCCCATTGATGTGGAGAGCTGCCATCTATCCCAGATACCCCAAAGGCATCAATCCTGTCTGATCTTGGCAGCTAAACAGAGTCAGCTCTGGTTAGTAGTTGAATGAGAGATCATCCATGAATACCAGATGCAATAGGCTATATTTCAGAGGAAGGAACTGGCAAAGCCACCTCTGAATATTCCAAATCCTATGAAATTCATGAGGTTGACATATACCGTCAATCAACTTGAAGATGTAAACACACCTAGACACACACACACACATCCCCAAAAGTAAGATGCCCAAGCTATTAAGTAGGTCAGACATTCATTAATCGAGTATTACGGTTATTTATTAATTTATTTATTTTAAAAAAGCTTACTTGACTGAAAAGTCTAAGGTAAGAAAAACACTGAATCATGTTGATAGTGATACCAACCTTTCATTATATTTATATTACAATTCTATTATTCATACCAATACCAGCAGCAAAGCTCCTGGCAGCAAAAATTCATTTTCAAGCATATTAAACTTTTTGAAAAAAAATTAATACAGTTTCTTTAGACTTTAGTCATTACAATATTTGTCAGCTGTCTAAGTAGAAGAAATTAACTTTTTGAGGGTATTGCTTTTTGAACATGAATAGATAACAGAGGTTCAAAAAGCGATGCTTCTTGAAGATTGACAAATGAGTTTCCATCAAAATAAGCAGTAATATCTTTGTTTGGGGTGTACTAGTTTTTTTTTAATGGCAAACCTGTTATTTTTAAAGCCCTTGCTGTCTGAAAAGCAAGATCTGACATTTAGATAAAGCTAGTGTGGCAGCTACAGTTGAAGAGAAGTTTGTGTGTATTTATGTGCCTTCAAACTGCCTGTCAGCTTATGATGATCCCATGATTTTCATAGGGTCTTCTTAGGCAAGGTAGTTTTGCCAGATCCTTCCTTTGAAATATAGCCTGGCACTCATTGGTGTTCTGCCATCCAATACTGCCCCTGCTTAGCTTCCAAAACCAGATAGGATCTGGTGCCTTTAGATATTTAGGCCTTAAGAAGCTCATGCTGTGGTGTTTTTGAGGGAACTGACTGGTTTCTAGAAGACTATCAGTAAAAATACCTCCAGAAATGTATTTAAACCATTCCTTTTTTCTAGTTTCTTCAGATCACTGTAATCAGAGATGATGCTATCCCTGGAAAGAAGCATTTTCAAGCTTCTCACGATACTCACATCCCTCTATGTTGTTTCCTAATAGAGGATCACCCAGGCCCTTTCTGCATCCTACCTCTTCTTGGCACTGGGGTGTGGTGCTCATGTGAGCAGCCTCTTGTGAGAGGCCCTTGAGTCCAGGTTTCATCAGCTCTGCACGAGCTTCCTGTTTGCGTGAGAGCCCCACCTCTTCCTTTGCAGTGCAGCCTGGGAGCTTCCCAGGCTGCACTGAGACAGGAAGCGTGACTGGCCCAGCTCCCAAGGCTCTGCGTGCCAGGTAAGTGCGCACTGGGCCCGGGAGCAATGCGCAATCACGCAGCATTTTCAGCTGAAAGCCGAAAATACAAAGGTGCGCGATCATTGCCTGCTCGTCCCTGCAGCCTTGCGCGATTGCGAGGGTGTCATGCAGATCTCTCCTCACAATCACGCAAGACTCCAGGCCCTCTTTCACATGGCAGGTGCCATGCGAAAAGGGCCCCAGTCTCATTAGGAAGAAGGCATGAGAGCTAACATTGGACTATGACCTTGGAGACCAGGATTTAATCTCTCAGCCATTTCCATGGCTGGCTGGCTTACTGGCTGACATTGGGTGTGTCACACACTCTCAGCCTCATAAAACCCTGTGATAGATTCACCTTAGGGTTTCCATAAGTCAGAAACAACTTGAAGGCACACAACACAAACACAATAAGATTCCACACCACCACTATATTGGCACTGACAGATAGTTTTTCTTCCTATATGGTGGGGGGGCAGTTGTGTAGGAACAGTGGGGGGGCACTTTGCCCTGGGCAGCAATGTTTTGTGGGCCTTCCAGCTCGGAGTCACATCCCTGCATGCCCTGGCCACACTCTCACACACTGCAGCCACACCCCGTGCACTGTGGCCATGCTCCCATGAACACTGGCCATGCCCCTCATGCCCTCCCTTTCCACACACTCCAAGCTCCACCACCAGGGGGGAGAGGCAGTTTGTTCTAGGGTATTGGTTCAATAAGTCAGGCCAGTCACAGCAGGACTCTGTGACCCCCAAATGGCAAAAGAGGAACTGTACAGGGCTGTGGGATCCAGAAGTAGGGAAAGGTGTTAGAGGTATCAGTGATAGAATGTCTGCACTCAGTAGCTGCTAGTTTTCATCTCTCTCTCTCAGAGTTTAGGCATAACATGTATCATGTCATTTCCTAGTTGTTGGTCTTAGACATACCTGTTCTCTTCTCGCCCCTTCTTAGTCTGTGTTGTCTGAGTAGGCTTGTCCTCCATTTTGTAGTCTATAGTTCATTCTTTCTCTTCCATATCTGATGATGAGTTTCTTGCCACACTATGAAACTTTTAGCATTTGTAGGGAAACTTGCTTCGGGTTTTTTACAAACCAAACTAAGGCTATTTCCACACTATACTCTTATAGCGTGATGATTCCACTTTCAACATCCTATGGAATTCTGGGGTTTGCAGTTTAGGGAAGGGCATTTAGAATTCTCAACCAGTGAGCTCTTTGGCCTCAGGAAACTACAAACCTCAGAATTCCATAGGAGGTTGCAAGTTGAACAATAGCACTAGAACAGTGTAATGTAGAAACGTCCTAAGCTTCCTTTATTTCTCTCTGTGGGGTGCAACAGGTTATTGCTCACTTTCTACTTGCAAATATAAATTACTATGCTTTTGAAATATATTATTATCTTTCCCATTTGCCAACAAATCAAAGTCTAAGGCTGTTTCCACAACTACCATCTTATAATGCTATTGTTCCACTTTCAACATCCTGTGGAATCCCGGACTTTGCAATTTAGGGAAGGACATTTCGAATTCTCAGTCAGAGAACTCTTTGACCTTAGTAAACTACAAACCCCAGAATTCCACAGGAGGTTGAAAGTGGAATAACAGCACTATAAAAGTATAGGGCAGAAATGGCCATTGATTCAGTTTATCCCCTGACCTTCCATTTAAAATTTCAAGGCGACTAAAAAAAAGCAACATGAAAGTACACAATTAAAAACACAGATTTAAAAACACCCCAAATTACAAAGTACAAAAATCACAAAATACAGATTTGAAAATACTCAAAAATCACAAAGTACATAGCCTAACAAATATTTAAGCCCATAAATTAGCAGCAAAGACAAATTAAACAATTGCTTACTTCCCATGTGTTTGCATAAATAGGTATGTTTTTCACTGGTGCCTAAAAGACAAAAGTATGAGGAAGCCAAGTCATTCAGAGTTTTACAATTAAAATGCCACCACTGAGAAAACTTTGCCACATGTAGCGGTAGTCCTACAGGTTACAGTATGTCTGGGCATCATGAGTGGAGGTTTTCAGCTAACATGGGCTAATACAGAAATTTTAACTCTCTCTCTCTCCAGTCTCGTAGGTATTTGGGGTGGCAATTTGCCCTGGGCTGCAATGTTTTTAGAGCATCCTGGCCCGTAGACATCCTGCTTGCCCTGGCCATGCCCCCACATGCTCTGGACACCCCCCCACACACACACTGCAGCCATGCTTCCCTCACAATGGTCATGCCCCTTGCGCTGTAGTTCCACCCCCCTCCCGCTCCCCCACACTCCAAGGCCATTTCCACACTACACTCTTATAGTCCCCTCCCGAAACTGCAAACCCCAGGATTCCATAGGGTGTTGAAAGTGGAATAATCACACTATAAGAATGTAGTGCAGAAATGGCACAAGTTCCACCACTATCTCTCTGTCTCTCTCACACACACACATATTAGTCAATAGAGAAAAAATTGGTTCTTACTTCAAGCATCACTGGAAATACTATCAATAAAAAGTAAATTAAACCTTTGGTATCAGTAAATGTCACCAAAATGTGTGAGTTGGCAATGGTAAAAAACAAGAGGAACCAAATATGACACCCAGACTAATTTCTGAGTACTTGAAAGAGGCTGAAGGTTATCCTGTTCAGAAAAGATGTTTAATTGAGACCATTGGGAGCCTTCAATGTGACACATTTGTTATTGTTTGTAGCCAATCTAGGTGGAGCACCTTATGTCACTGGTTTGAAGTAGGATTGTGAAAATCAGTCAGATTAATGCCCATAGAGTTTCTAAGTATCTCACTGGCATTTTTATTCCATCTTGGTTCCATATTGTGAGGCTGTGAGATTTCCCCCCTTCACCACAGAAATTGGTTCATATTTTGTACATTTTTGAAAGCATTTTTTGAAAGGTGTGAATTAGACCAGTTCACATCACCATATGAATGAAATAAAATTCTCTCCCATCTTTATCTTCTGCATTATTTCCTCTCTGAGTGCAGCTGGAAACAGAGGGGATAAGGCAAGGGGGTAGTGTGAAGAGGAAGATTTTCATCCCAGAATGAAACAGGGAACTAAACTCCAGAAATGCTTCATAGTCAGAGTGAGAAGTCAGAGTCAATGCAAAACTTTTTGTCAGAAGAAAGAGTGGACAATTGGTCTTTGTGGTGCAGTGGTTAAAAAGGGAAATTGAGAATGCAGGCTATTGTCCCTGCTTAGCCATGAAACTCAGAAGATGTTGTTCAGACTGTTCTCCATCATATAGTTGTTGTGAGGATAAAGTGAGAAGAAGGGGAACCACATACACCATCTTGGAAGAACAATGAGGAAACTAATTAAATTTGATTGCCAATTACTCTCATGCTACCAAGTGAGCATGGCTGGCTTTGGATCCTCTTGCTAAATAAGGTCCCCCCTCTATTGCTATTCTCTGTTCTGTCCTGATATCTTTATTACAATTGCCTTTCTCACATTCCTTTGAAACTACAATTCAGTCCAGGTAGGATTGCCTTTCAATGGGGCTCCTGCATTTTCATTAATGAATTTCACTAGCAAACCACAAATCTGCTACGGCATAGCTGTCAATCCAGTGTAAGCATGCCTTTTATATGCCAATAAACAGTCTCATTTGCAATGTGCAGTCTTAATGCCAGAAGACAAATGAATGAATTGTTAGTAAATGGAGACATATCACAGTGCTTCAAGCAAAGCTTTCTTTGATTTTCTGAACTGCCTGAGAGCTCCCAACAAAAGATTATCCTAACAAAGGCTGCTTGGAGGACTGATGTAAGTATGAAGTAGACAAAACAGAAACAGATCACTAGTTCAGAGACAAATAAGGGCACCTATGCAGCTGGAGTATATCCATTTCAAAAGCCATTTCTATAGCAAATGAGTCACTGGGTCTCGGAGGACTGATCCCCTATGCATTAAAGGAGCATGGAAAAGAAAGAGAAAATGTGACTGATGATTATTCAGTATATTTTTGTCTCAGTAGTTTGCACAAAATGAGCTAGTGTGTATGTTGGACTAGAACTCTGGGAGAGCAGGGTTTGAATTCCTGTTCAGTCATCAAATCCTACCAGGTAGACTTGGGCAGGTCACACTCTCATAGGCCCTTTCTGCATGAGGTTATTAACATGGGTTACTATGTTGTAGCACTGAACTGTTCTGCACTTGGGAACGAATTAGGTTCGCTTTATTTTCTGTCATTTCACATGAAATCCTGAGTTAATGTGCTCCCATGTGGTGGGAAAGCGTGCTATTTTAAAATTGGAAAAAATCGGATTGACATTCTGACATTGAAGCAGATTTGGATTTTCACAGTGATGCAGAAACGTACATTCACACCAGTGCACATTGGTAGGCAGTGGTGGGTGAGCTGTGGGAACAAGAAGTAGGACATACAGTATTTGCTAGTATTAGACGCACTGGTGTAGGACACACTGTATTTGCAGGCTGCATTCTTTAGCAAAAAATTTTTTAGTACCTGTCCCCCATTCCATTCTCCATGCCCACTGGCCACCCCCTCCACACCTCTCCAGGCCCACTCATCACCCACATACACCTCTTTGTGCACACTCACCAGCCCCACACACCTATCCACACATGCTCACCACCCGCATGCACCTCTCCTATCGGGCTGGGAGAGGTGTGTGTGGGTGGCGATCAGGCTGGGAGAGGTGTGTGGGTGACAATAGGGCTGAGAAAGGTGCATGCAGGTGGCAATCTGGCAGGGGTGGCGATCTGCCTGGGTGGGAAGAGTTAGGGTACTTGCACCCCATTTTCAGAAGGTATTTCGGGGGGGGGGAAGTGCCTCTTCTACACTGGCAAATAGGGTAGTAGGTACCTACATAGGTATATAGATACATACAAATGTACCAACTTAAAAGACGAGAAGAAGAAGAAGAAGAAGAAGAAGAAGAAGAAGAAGAAGCAGCAGCAGCAGCAGCAGCAGCAGCAGCAGCAGCAGCAGCAGCAGCAGCAGCAGCAGCCAATCACAGCTGCCAGGGCAGAGTGAAGGGAGTTGGAGGATTGGCCAGTGATGAGGTAGTGTGGATGCACGAACACACACTCCTCTGCAGGAAAATGAATCAAAACAAGGAGCTGTGTGGAAAACAATGAAGGAAAACCACATTATTTAAATATAGTATGAAAAAGTGCAAACTGCTTCTTTCATCTCGTGTGGAAAGGGCCTTAGCCTTAGAGTGAGGCAATGGAAAACCTTCTCTGAATGCATCTTGCCCAGAAAATCCTAGTATAGAGTTACCTTAACTCAGAATTGACCTGAAGACACATGACAACAATACACAAAGTAACCTATAATGTACCAAAGAAGTTGATATGATTCACAGAAGCCTGATTCACAACACATCCCTGGATTTGTCTGCTCAGAAAGGAGTGCCACCAATTTCATTGGGGCTTACTCCCAGATGAAAGCATAAAGGGACGCTGTCAAATTCTATTGAAAGCTTTGGACTCCCCCACCCAAATCTGTTTCCCCCCCCCCCATTCTTGGTTCAGCATGAACTTTGATCATGGTTTCAGTCTTACATTTGGTTCACCTGATCTTTAAGAATCTTTTGTCAAGGTTTCATGAAAATTTGTATGTATATTTGTGCACCTATCTCCCAGCATGTGCAGTTTTGACTAACATACAGTTTTGCTAGCAAACTTTCTGGTATTTCTGGTATATCAATTCTGGATATTTTCAAAACATAATATATGCATTTTTGTGCATTTTTTTTTTAAATGGAGAAGCTCAACTGCAACATTCATAGAGGTGCAAATTTAAAGATAAGTGAGATTTGCATTCACATTTTGGTTCAAAAATATGAACACATTAAATTGCATTAGAACATAAATGAAATGAATTTCTTCCCCATTGCTAATCTCTGAACTAATAATTTATCTATGGAACGGACAGGGCTGTATGAGCAGAACTATAAATATATGCATATTTTATATCTGTCACCCTGTTGATTATTTCCTTCTTAGAAGGAAAGGAGATGGTCTGTATTGCACACTGGTAGAGCCATATGTTACAGAAGGACATGCTGAGAATCTCATGCCCCATGGGGAAATGTTAACATGTTGCTGAATCAGCAATGGTGAGGTAGTCCTCAGTGGGTTCCAAGTGGTTCAGTGTGAGTCTCCAATCTCTAGAAGTTGGGCACACTGGCATTGTTATATACCAGTTCTCCTGTCCAGACATGCATACTTGGTTACACTCTTTCAAATGGATGTTCTTTCCAAAGTAAATTCTTTTGGTTACTCCCAGCTAGAGTAGGACCATGACTCAATTGGTGAATGGTGAGTTAATACAGAGTAAACCCCTTTGAGTCAATGGATCTAATCTAGTTAAAACTAAGTCCCTTACTGCACTATGCTGCAATCCCCCATCATCCTGTCACAATCACAGCAATGCCATTGCCAGGATGGGCTCGGGACCCAAATGCTCTCCACCACACCAATTGGCTGCCAGTGGATGGGTAGCATTCGACACACACTCCTTCCTTTCCCAGTACAGCCAGCCTTTTTCCTGTGCTGTACTGAGGCAGGAAGTGCTTGATAGCACTTCTGCCCTTCCCACATGCCCACAGCCAAAGGGGTAGTTGTGCAAAGGGTAGCCATTACCAGATTTTTTTCCAGTAATGGTATATGGTGTGATCACAACAGATCACGACAGCAGCAGGACCACAATTACATCATGCAATGGTACACGTCGCAAACCATTAGCAACACGTCCCCAAGCTGGGATGTTTACGTTCTGCAATAAGGGCCTAACAATAGGTAGTGGAAACCCGTATAACTATTATGTACTACATAGCACTGTAAGTATGATGCTATGTAGTGGATTCTGACCAGACCCACCCCCCAAACTCTACTTACTGCAGAGGAGCCACTGAGATAGTTGGGGATCCATTGCTCTGTCAATTAAAATGAAGCTGCATGATGTTACCACCCTCTCCCAGCAATCTCTAACACAACAGGAAGGAAAAGGACCTCTGTCACAAATCCCCTTCCTGCATGCATGTGGAGGGGCAGGGACATCAGGCAGCTGCTTCTTGACTGATGGGAATGGAACTCCATCAATCCCCATGGCTGCTTACTGGCAAGTACAATTTGGCAGACTTTCATGGTAGCCTCTAAACTGAGAATCATATATATTTAGCAAGTATTAATGCCTAATTGTCAATTATATATTCATAATTGCCAACAGGATTCCAGGCAGGATTTGAAACATTCTGTCATTGCATTTTCTAGTTCTAAATTATCTTATTTTTTCTAGAGGCACTGTTAAGACACAAGAAAGACCATGATGACAGATATCTTCATCTCCCTACTAAACCTAATAGCTTCAGTCATTATCTACATCTTTGCTTCTACTCCACAAAGTATTAATTTGCTGTTTGCTTCAGGATCAGTTCTCAGTAACTGACATGGTAGATAAATGGCACGAGATACCATTTGGATTTTATCTCTTGGGATTGCTTGGGGCCAGTTCCATAAAAAAAAGTGGGCAGAGAAGGAGTATTCAAAACTCCTCAATCAATATAAATGTAATACATCAATTTAAACATTATAATGTGAGTTCTTAGGTTTTGAAAAAAATATATATTGTGCCTTAAAGGTGCAACTGCCTTGTTGCACAGTGAGGCTATTGTTAACTTCCCCAAAAGTACAGTTAAAAATGTAACAATACAATATGTTTTTGATAAACTCATTTTATTTAACTGGTTCTAGACAGCAGGGTTTAAATCAAATCAATGAAATCAAATATTTGCAGCACACTATTGCTACCATTTAGTCTTCTGTTGAACTGTAGTTTCTTCACAAATATTGTTCTGTCTCAAGAAAGAGACAAATCTTTTTTCTATACAAAAGGAGGCAAAATTTTCCTCAT
The DNA here is from genome assembly GCA_948474755.1 of Ctenosaura bakeri. NCBI lineage: Eukaryota > Metazoa > Chordata > Lepidosauria > Squamata > Iguanidae > Ctenosaura > Ctenosaura bakeri. Next base: position 582,589 of record CAOLHI010000531.1, read on the forward strand.
CAAACTTTGAACACAGGTTCTCGAATAACCTTCTTGGCCGGATATGACTTACCATTTTTGCATGTGCATGGAAGGCAATTGAAGTAGGTAGCCCCTGGGATCCCTTCCAACTTTGTGTTTATATTCTTCTAAGCCCACAGGAAACCAAGAGTTTGAAATGTGATGGAACTACTCATTCCTCCTTAGGGTATATCAGCAACTCTGTTCTCTTTTTCCCACTTTGAACTTAAATCTGTCTTCACATCCTGCTTCCAGCCATTCTGGGAAACATGATGTTGGAACAGATAGACCTGTAGGAGACAGAGTGGCCTTTTAGAAGCCAAGTTTGCATATCCTCCAACATTTGACAGATGAAAACTGGGATACCTGATGCCAAGTAAGATCAGAATGTAGTGAAGACGGCACGCACACAAGCTAGGAGAAGCTACAGCAATTTTATTTTGCCTCCACCTACTGTGAAGGGCAAGATCTGCTCCACTTCTCCTTTCCTCCTGGTTTTGTTTGTTCGTTTGTTTGTTTGTTTACTTATGTACTGTATTTATATGACACCTTTCTCCCAGAGTGGGGCCCAAGGTGGCTACCGAAAAAGTTAAAAGTATTAATAAAACATTAAAGCAATTATAAAATTAAAAAATACACAGTTATTTTAAAAAGCTGCACAATTTTAAAGTTACTTGTGTGAAAACTACTTTTCCACTTTGAATTCAGGAAAAGAAAAATGCACTAGAACCAATGGGATTGTCAATACTGTAGTCAATTTAGTTTCTTTTACTTCAGTACCAGGCTATATCCTAGTCATTATAATTTATTAAAGTTAGTTGAAGGACATTTAAGGTTCACCTGTTATTTGCTTCACACACACACACACACACTTCAACCAGCCAGGACTAGATTGGCAGCAGTCACCCAGAGGGCTTTTTCTTCAGCCACCCCTAGACTGTGGAATGACTTGCCAGAAGAGCTTCGACAACTGAATATGCTGTCTGAATTTAAAACAGCACTAACACCAGTCTCTTCTGGCAGGCCTATCTGAATGATTTTAAATTATGAATTTTAATAATGAATTTTAAATATGTATTGGCTGTTTTAATTAGGTATTTGTACTATTTGTTCTTTTGAGCTGACATTATGTATTTAACTAGTTTTTAATTGATCTGTTTTTAACTGATATGTTATCTATTAATTTTTTGTTGTCCTCCGCCTTGATCTCCATGGGTAGTGGTGATGATGATGATGATGACGACAACAACAACACCAACACCAACACCAACAACACAAGCTTAATAATCACTTAACCTGAGTTAGAGAAGTTAATATGTAAGGAAAGGGATCATTTAATAGTGAAAATATATAAATTAATATTATATTATAAAACAGAGGCTGAATTAATTAAAGATTGTATGTTAAAGTGGACAAGAAATATGGGACACTCCATACAACTAGAACAATGGGAAAGGGTCTGGAAATCTGGATTAAAATTCACAAATTCTTATGAGTATAAAGAAAATCTTGTTAAAAGGGTGGATACGTGGTATTTAACCCCAGTTAAATTGGCAAAAATATATAAAAATATTAGTAATAAATGTTGGAAATGTAAGTTACAAGAAGAAACATTCTATCACTTATGGTGGACCTGCAGGAAAGCTAGGAGTTAATGGAGTGTTAATGGAGAAATTAAAAAAAAATTAAAGACAAAAATCATGTTTAGACCAGAGTTATTTCTTTTGAATATGTTAGACCTTGAAGACAAAGGCCCTTTTTGCACCTTAACTTTTCCCAGTGCTGGGCTGCAGGGCTTGCGCAGGAAGCCTTCGAAGGAAAGCTCTCGCATCCCTCCTGTTTCAGCTCCACAGCTGCTTCCTGGTTGTGCGAGTGCCCTGCCTCTTCCATTCTCAGTGTAGCCTGGGACCTCCCAGGCTGCACTAAGGAGAGGACACATGACCAGCCCAGCTCCCGAGGCTCTGCGCATAAAGTAAGTGTGTGCGGGGCCCCAGAGTGATGTGTGACCACACAGCATTTTCGGTTTTGAGCCGAAAATGAAAAAATGTGTGCGTGGTCTGTGTCAGGCCCTTGAGCAAATGTGAGTGCGTCGTGTGCACTGCTCCTCACATTTACGTGACACTCAAGGGGCCCTTTCGCTTCAGAAATGTCGTGCGAAATTCTCCAAGGCATTAGAAGAAAATAGGATAATGTTATGTTACATGGTGACAGCAGCCGAGATAATCTTTGCGAGATATTGACAACAGAAATTGACTCCCTCCATAAAGGAATGGCTGAAGAAGTTGATGGAACTGGCAAAAATAGATAAATTATCTAATTGGTTGAAGGGCAACTCCACACAATCATATTTAAAAATTTGGAGGACCTATATACTTTATGTTGAGGACAGGCTTGGTAAAAAAGCGCAATTAGGTTTTGATATTTAGTGGATAAATAGCTCTGAAATTCAGATATAAAATAATTTACAAGGATTTACCTCTATTTTCAAAGTGAGGGGATGTATTTTGATCCTGACTTAATAAACCAATGCTGGAAAGTGCTGAAAGTCAGGGTAGGGAGGTAAGTAGAGGTTTAGTAATGCCTCTCTGCTCCTCTTTTTAACTTTTTCCATTGTATAATCCTTTTATATCTATTCTTTTTTTCTTTTTTCTCCATCTTTCATCTATCTTTCTTAATTGTTTATTTCCCATATAGCATATTTTGATGTTATAAATAGCTGATGAATAGGCATATTTGATTTGTTGTGCTACAAAACTTTTCTAACAGTATCCTTTAGTGTGTTACTATCTGTGTTTTTCTCCTCTCTTTCTTTTCTCTTGTTCTTTGTATACTTTCTTCCTCTTGTTTTCTTTGTTGCTTTAGTTCTTGTTGGTATTAATTATACTTTATTATCAATACGTAATTTCTTTGGTTGAAATTTAATAAAGAATATATATTAAAATAAAATAATTACTAATCAAGTATGAGTGTGTGTTGCTGCTTTTTAATCATAAATGGGGGTAATTTTAGTGAATTTAATAGTATTTAATGAACAATTCACCTTTAATTAGTTTCAGATAATTTTAAACCTGTTTAAAAAAATTTAAAAGTAACACATGCCTTAGTTACATCTCACCTAGATTACTGTAACATACTCTGCATAGAACTTCCTTTGAAAAGTGCTCAGAAACTTCAATTGGCCAAAGAGCTGCAGTCACATTAACTGGGATTGGCTAGAGGCAGCCCACAACTCCTTCTTTTGGACCAACAGCTCCACTAGCTGTTGGTCCATTTCTGGCACAATTCAAAGTGGTGGTTATGACCTATAAAACCCTGCACAGCTCAGCTCCAGGATAGCTGAAGGAGTGCATTTCTTTTATATGAACCTGCTTAAGCTCTAAGATATTTGGGGACGGCCCTTGTCTCAATCCTACCATGTTTCTAGGCATGCTTGCTGGCTACAAGGGAGAGGGCCTTCTCAGTGGCTGATCCCAGACTTTGGAACTCCCTCCCCATGAAGGCTAAGATGGCTTCCTGCTTACTTTCCTGCTGACACCAGGTGGAAACTATTCTATTTCATATTCTATTTCAATAGGCTTTTAAGAATGGACTGCAATGGGCTTTTAATGGTAGTTTCTCTCTGTCTATGTGTGTGTATGCGTGTGTGTGCGTGTGCGTGCGTGTGTGTGTATATACTGTCATTTAACAAAATATAAAAGTTATTTCACAAAGCTGTTAAACAACCCATAGAATTAACCCATCTTTTACTTATATTGCTATAAGTTTTTAATCTTTATTATTCTGTAAGCTGCCTTGAGCCTCAAATCAGAGGTGTAACTATGAAAGGAGGCAAAATGAGAGCATTGTTCCTGCCCCCCATTAAAATTCTGCCCCACCTATGAAATTTTCCTTCAGTCCCCCAATTTCTAGCATATCAGGATTGAGTCACCGAAGATTGTTCACAGCTAGAACTCTGCTATTTGCTCCCATTGTTTGGGTAACAGTGCCTTCCCCTTTTATTTGAATACCTAGCTTCTGCTTCTAAATGCAATAAGTTACTGTAATTCTAGAAATTTGAGGAGTGAAAGAATGAAGAATTCCTATTGGGAAGGAAATCCCACTTTTCCCCCTGCTCTCACTAATGGGGGAAAGGAGGAATAATGCCTATAATAACAGCAAAAACAATAACATTTTTACTTTTACCTAGCCAATTTTTATGTATTCAGAACTTTGAAAAACATAAATAAAAAACAAAATGTAAGGATTGGGAGATTGTCCAACCTAAAAAAAGTGGCTTCTTGCCTTGTGATGGTTTCCCACATCTGCTACAGTGTAAAAGTGATGGAAGGAAAGGAAGAGGCAGAGGCAAGCAAAGAGACACTGAGAGACTGAGGGGACAAAGAGAAAAGTCTGAGCCAATGAAGAGATCAAAATAGCTTGTAGAAGAGACATTAATAGACAGGTGCCTGCCCGAAAGCAGTGCTAGCAGTGGAGAAGACAGCCAGCAGCCTCCTTTTTCTATTTCAGATCTTTTATTCAGGAACAGCTATTACAGTTGGATACATCGTTATAGCTCATTTTCTAGGGGAAAGGCATGCTACAGTTTTGTTGGCAGAGCTGAAAAATCTGACAAGGACTTGTATGACATAAACTTTGAAGGAAAATGTGACAAAGATGGTGAAGTGTTGATTTACCTCTACTGGTTTTTAAGAAAAATTAAAAATTTATTTACATTCAAAAGAGATCTCAGTTATATACGATAGTATTCCAGTATAACAAACATGGGAAAACAAAACCAGAAAAGGAGGATAAATAACCACATTCCTTGTAAGTTTCTATAAAAGCTGACCAAATGTTCAAATATGTCCATTTGTAAATTTCATCTATACGTTATTCTTCTGAATGTTGCAAGCATTGTTAGATCTTCTACACATTGGATCACAGGCGGAGAAAATTTATCTTTCCACAAGTGAAATATTAATCTTTTAGCAGTCAAAAGGGCACCAAAATCCACTTCCATTGGCCATGTGCTAATTTCTAAGGCCATTTCTGCACTACACTGTTATAGCAGTATTATTGTACTTTCAACCTCCCATGGAATTCTGGAGTTTGTAGTTTACTGAGGCCAAAGAGCTCTCTGACTGAGAATTATAAATGCTCCTCCCTAAACTGCAAATCCCAGGATTCCATAGGATGTTGAAAGTGGAATAAAAGCACTATAATAGTGTAATGCAGAAATGGCCTAAGAAATAATTCAAAAGAACATGCATATCCTTGAATATTAAGAGACATTCCAAAACCGAATTTACTCATGTGATAACTTCTTCCAGAATGGGGTGACTACGGGACGACTCCAATAACTATGCATTAAGGAAGTATTAGCAGTGTTGCATCTCCAACAACTTGCTGATTTAGAAAGCCCTTTCATGAATAGACAATGTAACAAGATACCTGAAAGAATAATTTCTGCTGTGTAAAATGTAGTTGGAGATCTATAGCCATACTAGTTATAGATGTTCAAACTCATGGCCATTGATTCTATTCTTGCTGTAAACCTTGTATGTCATCTTTCTTTAAAGATAACAGAAATTTGTATAAATTTCTTGGACACTTCATTGGCTTAACTAATGTCTCTAATTTCAAGGGAACCACAGATGCATTTAAAGTTTTAGAGCTAGATCTGGATTGTAACAAATGTTTCAGTTGTAGATATCACCATTTAGCTGACAAGAGATAGCTTAAACTACTCTTGCAAAACTGAAAAAGGCAAAAACTCATCATGAATGTCAAGTATCTGATTTAAGGTAATAATCCTTCAGTAATAATGATTCCCTACCAATTTTCAAATCTGGGATTCCCCCATCAAGTCAATTTGGCGTGAGCATACGAGTGAAATTGCAATTGACAAGATAGTATTTGCCACACCATTCTAACTGTTGAAATTGTTGAGAAAACACTGTTCTTTTAAAATAAAATGTGAACCAAGTACTGTCCATTTAAATAGAAGTGCCAGAAATGAAGAGTCCAAGTCTAACCATGGTGGGTTATTTACTTTAAGTACATATGTCCAAAAATTAATACAAAATAACAGATATTCCTGATAGTATGTAAGAAGGTCTAGAAGGCTGAACTCTTTTTCTTTGATTGGAATTTACATCTTTTCCCTTGAAGTTCTAAGAAGAGATGAGCCCCCAGATAACTTCCTAAATGATACATTTAGTTTTTGAAAATGCTTGTAAGGCATCAGTAGAGGAATTCTACACATAACACAGGCCCTTTTCGCACCTTACCTCGTCGCGGCAGCGGGGAGCGGCGCTCGCACGAGCAGCCACTCACGTGAGCTGCTCACGACAGCCCTTTTTGTCTCCCGCATGCCTTCCTTCTAGCGCGACCGTTGCACAAGCACCCCGCCCCTTTCTTCCGCAGTGCAGTCTGGGAGTTGTAGGCTGCACAGGGGGAAGGAAGCGCGACCGGGCCGCCTTGCCAACACACCGCACACAGGTAAGTGTGCGAGGGCGCCGCGAGCATTGCGCGAGCACAGGGCATTTTCGGCTTAAAGCCGAAATCAAAACATGTGTGCGCGCCCCGCTTTAGCCTTGTGAGCGTCACGTGAGGGGGAGTGTGTCATACAGAGCACTGCTCCCACTCACGCGACGCTCAAGGGGCGCTCACACAAAAAATAAAGCATGTGAAAAGGGCCATAATTATCCCACAGACTTAGTTCCAAGTCCACTTATCTCTCTACATCTTGTACAATATCTTTCTGATGAATTCTGGGGGTGTGGCTATCTGAAGTGCCAGTGCAGCCTGGAGGCAGGTTGCTAGGCAACCAGAATAGCTCCTCAGGAGAGAAATTCAACCCAGTAGTGTGTAGGTGACACCTGTAGCTGAGCAAAGAAGTTATATAAAGCTAAGTACCTGTGGATATTTTTGATTCATTCAGTGAGAGCCTAGCAAGGAGCAAGGGAGTAGAGTCCCTCACTTAGGCAAAGAGTGTGGCTATTTTGGAAGGCTTAGTCCTTAGTGAAAGCCTAGTGAGAGGCAGAAGAGAAATTGGACCTTAGTAGGATCTGGTCAGAGAGTATAACCTAGATTGGGGTTTAAGCCTTTGGTGGGAGTTTAGCCAAAGGGCTGTTGTATGATAATTGTGCATTTCATGAAAGTCTAAAGACATCATTGAACTGTTTCTGAGCAGTGAGTTAACTGTTAATTCTGTCTGAACTAAACAAACATATCAACATTGAACTGCATATGAACTCTAATATGCTACTTTATTCTTATTATTATCTTAATAAATTGTACAGTTTATTTTTGTAAACAGTGATTCAGCTTGAGTTGTCTATAGTGATAAGTAACATAGAAAACACAATACCATAAAATTAAATAATTAAATAAATATTGAAAATCCTCACCCTTTTACACAGATTAGTGTTATAAGGGTGGAAGCAGAGCTGTGTGGTAAAGATGGGGTGTCTTATCAAATTGGGAACTGCTACACCAATTTGGAGAAGTAAGGTCCTGTTACAATCTTTTATCAGCTTACTTACATTAATCTCAATCATTTGAGATAAGTTCTTAGGGATAATTATACCTCCCAAAAGTAATAGAATTTGGGCAATATCAAAACTACCATGCTTTAAATATTCTAGAGTCCATCTTGTCTCCCAATGGCAGCATTTCTAACTTGGACCAGTTAACTGAATACCCAGATATTTTACCAAAATTATTAATGAACTACATCAAAACAAAGATTGACTGCTGTGGCTTTGAAATGAACAACAAAAGAAAAAAATGTGAAAAGAATGTTTTTAAATTCTAAATCAACACGCACAAATCCATTGATCCTGGGATTTTGTCTAATAGAATGTGCTAAGGGTTCCAAGCATTTTAGTGTAAAAAAAGGATGAGAAAAAACACTGTCATAACACATACTCTTGGTACTGAATGTAATTTCTTTTATCCAAATTAACTAACACTGTGAAAATAAATGGCCATTAAATTTTATCAAAAGCCTTCTCAGCTTTTAAAGAAATAATGGTTGGTCAATCAGTTCTATCCAAGTTTAAAGCCATCGAGTCCACAACAATTGAATATTATCAGCACCCTGCCTGTTTTTGATAAATCCTGCCTGCTCAGGACTTACCAAAGATGAAATTAGTTTCTGTAATCTATTAGCTAAAATAGTTGTCACTATTTTGATACCAACATTGAGCAAGGATATGGAATGATAGTTAGAACAGTGAACATGATCCTTACCAGGTTTAGGTATCAAGGTAATACAGGCATCATCTACACCCATTCCACACTGGACTGTTATAGCGCTATTGTTCCACTTGCAACATCCTATGGAATCCTGGGGTTTGCAGTTTCGGGAGGGGCCGGCCGGTGTGGAAATGACCCTAATGATGAAGAGAGGTAGCTGGATTTTAAGATATGTTTGTAGCAATCTTGGTGCTAACAGACTGGAAAAAGCATTGTACTTTCAACTGGAAACACATCAAGGTCAGGATAACTCCCATTTCTCATATTTGTTATAACATTGATGATTTCCTCTAAGTGTAAAGGTTTCAAAAGAAATTGTTGCTGTGATATGCTAAGACAGGGAAGATCAATATGAGAAAAGAAAGTCTCCATATTCTGTTAGACAATTTCATTATCATAGCTATAATGCTCCACATAAAACTTCAAAAACTGTTGATTTATGTCTGTGGGCAAGATATATAAATTATTGTTTTCATCTTTGATAGCTGAAATAATATTGCATTGCTGTTGATGCTTAAAGCAAAAACACCAAATCTGGTTTTGGCATTCCCTGTTTTCCCAATATGATTGCTGTAGACATGTCAAAGTCAGTTCTGTTGGTTTCTAGAAAATAATATTCAATTAATATTTAACTTTTTAAAATTCTTGATAAAGTTGTGTAGATAGAGAAAAGAGCTCCAGCCACTTGTTCAATAATTCCTTTTTAAAATTCTCTAGTCTTTTTGATATGAAGAATAAACAACGATTCTACCCTGAATATAGGGTTTACATGCTTTCTATTTAAAAGCATATGCACTTGCAGAACCTTCATTCATTTTAAAATATTCCATCTGATCTGCAGACATTTGAGCCCTAATTTGATCATCATTAGCAAGTGACCATTAAAATGCCAAAGACTAAAAGGCTTAGGAGCCTTAGAGAAGTGCAACTCTAGAAAAACTGGAATATAGTCTGATATTAACAAGGACTCAATTTTGCATGTATTTATAGTACTAACCAAAGATGCAGAAATAAAGAAATAATTCAGTCTGAAAAAACTGGTAAACTGGGGAGATAATGGTATAGTCCCTATCTCCTGGCTGTACAGTTCTCCACACACCAATTGAACCATATTCATTCACATATGCCTGTAAAGCAGCTCTAACCATGGATTACTTCGTTGGTGGAGGTATATTTCTGTCTAGCAAAGGATCCAAAATTTTGCTAAAATAAGCACCAACAATCAAATAACCATATTCTGAGTAAATGAGGTTACTAAAACAATTATGAAACATCTCTGGTACTTCACTAATTAATTTTTCAAAACATCTTGCAAGTAAATTAAAAAAGGCCCTCTGGATCTGTTATTGCTCACTGTATTGAAATAGAAAAATGTTTGTGGATTAGGATTGCCGCACCTTTACACCATCCAGAAACATTTGTTAACATAGACCTCACCAACCCAATTTTTCTGAAGACTATTTGTATCTTCTCTCACTAGATAGAATTGTAGGAATTCAATGTCAGCCTTAAATTCTTTTAATATAGAAAGTACTTGTTTTTGTTTGTTTAAATCTTGCAGCCCTTTGACATTCCATGAAATTACATTAAGCATTAAACCACCAGTATATTTTAACATCTACATCACATTTATGGTTTCCATTATTATATAACCTGATTTTTAAAAAGTTTCATGAAAAAGCATATACAGTAGAGTCCTGGTTATCCGACCCAAATGGGCGGCCGCAGCGTCGGATAACCGAAAGGGTCGGATTACCCGGATGCCCGTGGCGGCTGCCATTTTGGGGTCATGTCGGGGGGCGTGTTGGGGGCATGTCGGGGCAGGCCTGGGGGCATGTAGGGGTGGGCCTGGGGGCACAGAAATGCCCACACGCCCCCAGGCCGTTGCGACGTCGGTTAATCCGGATGGTCAGATAACCGAGCGTCAGATAAACGGCACTCTACTGTATTTTCTATTTATGATCTGTAGTTATTAATTACATAGATTATCACTAACAGGATGCCTACTCCAGCCACTGGTAGAGTTTTCAAGGATCAAGATCCCATCTGATATTGGAAGCTATGCAGGGTCATCTCTGGTTAGTACTTGAATGGAAGGCGACCAATGAATACCAGATGCTGTAGGGTATATATTTCAGAGGAAGGAACTGGCAAAACCACCTCTGAGTGTTCTTGCCTAAGAATACCCTATAAAATCCATGGGGTCACCATAAGTCAATAGGCTAACATATACATACACACTGGGGTTGTTTCTACCAGAAAAGAGGCACTCTAACCTATCATAACCCCGTTAGGCAACTACTCAGTAGGGATAGGATCACCTTGTAAAGTTGTTCTTACTGTTGATGCCTTATTTGAAACCTAAATTTCTGTTTCAGACAGCTTAAAAGGTTTTTTTTTTAAGAGTTGTGAGTAGGGGAAATGCTTGCTGTTCTTCTGAAATGATTCCTCTTATAAAAATATTTAGGATTAAATATCCTTCAGCTATAAATATTTAGTTCAGGAAAGAAAGTGGCCTATTTTGGTATTATGTATTTGATTCCTAGTTTGAAGGTACTGAACAGCATGGGAATAATTAAATGTTACGGTTGTCCGTAATGTACTCACTCTTGTAGATCCTAGAAGGCTAAATGCTGAAATAACATTTCCCTTTAGCAGAAAATGCCAAGAACTAACATTTTCCTTTCTCAGAAAATGCCAAAAGGTACATGCATACCTATAATTAGGGTCATGATTAGGAGCCACTATGTACAAAGTGCCCCAAAAGGTGGTTGCTATAACATTACTATTAAAAGATACAGTTGTCTTCAAAAGCATTCTCAAAGCAACACTTAACCCTGGCCGTTTCCACACTGGACTGTTATAGCGCTATTATTCCACCTTCAACTTTTTATGGAATCCTGGGGTTTGCAGTTTAGGGAGGGGCCTCAAGGATTCCATAGGATGTTGAAAGTGGAATAATAGTGCTATAACAGTCTAGTGCAGAAATGGCCCCTGTTGACATAAGTGGGAGTCAGTTAACATATTAAATCAGTGAGCCTATATAACTGTATCTTTGTTGCCATTGTTAACTGTTGTCAAGTCCACTTTGATTTATGGCAACCTTACTAATAAGAGATCTTCAAGTCACCATCCCATCAACATCTCTGCTCAGGTCTTGCAAATGCAGGGACAAGTCTTTCTTAATTGAGTCTATCTACCTGTAATGGAGTCTTCCTCTTTTCCTACTGCCTTCTACCTTGCCATGAGTTACGACTATATCTTTACAGGCATATATAACAATATCCTTATGAAATTTCTGCAGTAGAATCACTTACAAGGCCTAAATATTTATTTATTTTACTTGTATTCTGCCTTTCTCCCAACAATCAGACTCAAGGAAGTTAACATTAAAAAAGCACATATCAAAATAGACATAAAAGTATAAATAATTTTTTTTAAAAAATTAAACAATATATAGAGTTAAAAACATGAAATGTTAAAAACTTTTAATAAATTGAAATACATTAATAACAGTATCAACCTTAAAAATAGAGGTTTACATCATTAAAAATCCAAGGCCTATCAATTTATAAAAACTTCATGGCACAAAAATGTTTTATCCTGGCATGAGAAGTAGAGTAAGGAATTGAGCCATCTTATCTTCTCTAGGGAGGGAGTTTCAAAATCTAGAAGCAGCCATGGAAAAAGCTTTCTCCTTTTTTCCCCACCAAATGTGCCTGGGAAGGTGGTGAGACAGAGAGAAGGTCCTCTCCAGATGTTCTTATACCTCTAATGGGCTCCTAAAGTGAGAAACTGCCCTTCAGATAACCTGGGCTCAAGCTCTATAGGGCTTTATAGGTTGAAATGGACCAGCAGCCAGTGAAGCTGTTGCAACAAGGGAGTTGTGTACTTCCTGCAGCCAGCTCCACCTACCAACCAATACCCTAAATACTGTAAAGGTACCAGATCCTGTCTGATCTTAGGAGCTAAGCAGGCCAAGCTGTGGTTAGTACTTCAGTGGGAGACTGTCAATGAATACCAAGTGCTATAGGCTGTATTTCAGAGGAAGGAACTGGCAAAACCATCTCTGAGTATTCCTTGCCTAAGAAAACCCTATGAAAATCATGGGATCATCATAAGTCAACAAGCTACTTGAAGGCACATATATACACACAATCTCTTATAAAGCCCAGTTCAGCTAAGGTCCTGCTAAAACAATTTTTCAGTCATTTCCACAAATTCTATACACTAGGTTGGGAAAAGTGCAAATATTGGTAGACTGCAATTTTCATCAGCACCACGAGCACAGCTAGCTGTAAGGAGATAGCTGTGTGGTGGCACACTACTGGTCCCTACAACTTCCAGCTGAGGCAGTCACTCCACTCTACCCTGAATAGATCATTCCTTGACCCTACATTGCTCTTTATATTGATTGATTAGAGTTTTTCTTGCAACAAGTTGGAACAGCAACAGAACCTTATCAATTTCATCAATATCTACACTACACTCTTAGAATCCCCCTTTCCGAAGGGCCACCCTACATAGGGACTAATGGATGATCCCAGTAGAGGAAGGGACATGTACACTCATACATCAGAGGTATGCGGTTATATTGTCTGACAGCATCATGTGTGATTAGTTGTTCATATCTTGAGCCGCTCAATGTGGTATATAAATTAACTTCAAAATATCTCCTGTGCCGGAAATATGAACAGGCACTCATCCACATTCTCCTAGTTTTCTAGGCAGAGTTATTTTCTGTCTCACATGATAAAGCAGAAAGTGATCCAGGTAAATTGTTCATCTGTATCCTTATAAAGATAATATCCAAAATCCAATTGTTCAAACTATAGTTAACCCACTGAATAAATGGAGACTTGATAGGTCATACTCCATCGATTCAAATGAGTCTTGGGACCATCAAATTGAGGTCTTATTATTTTTTAAACATATTAAATATTTAAAATATAATTAATTAATTAATTAACATAAATTTTAATTTTTAAATAAATAAATAGTATTTTTTAAATATATTTGATGCACAAATTAAACTGTTGAGGTTTTGCAGAATTAATCAAAGAAAAGATTCACACATTTGGAGTGACATTCTAAGGTGTTTAACAAAATCAACTGGTTCAGCCAGTAAGGGATCATTCAATAAATATAGCGACATCAAAATTAGGGGTGTAAAAATATTAGTGAATGTTCTTGTCCTTGAAGATGATGTGTATCTAATAATGCTGAACTGTTGAGACATTTTGTCAAAAATTTCTGAACTATCATGAGATTTTTCATCCTGTACAACAGCAAAAAGAATAGTACTTTTTTTTTTGAGTGGAAGTATTTTCATAATTTTTTAAAAGTGACTTTCTGCAAAATACAACACATTTGCACAAAAATATTGTGCAGAGTGTCATGGATTTTATGCGGAAAACAGTGTTTTTGCACAAAAACAATCATGGCCCAAATTTTTACCTCCATGTCAGAAAAATGCTCCCCCATTGTTGAAAAATGTGCAAACACTCTTGAATACTTGATCAAGAGAATGAAATAAGAAAATATATACATCCTTACCATCCAGTTCTACATAATTCATCAAGCTGTCTTGCTGTCTGACTACTAGTGAGACAAACAAAGCCAACAGTTTTACAATCACGCTAAATGAGGGTTGGGTGATAGAATGTGGACATATAAGTAAGGCAACTAGTTTAATGCCATCTGTCTTTACAACAGTCCTTCCTGACAGCCTTTTTAGTGCTGGCCTTTGGAGTCCCACAGCTCTATTCACATTACCCAGTTATACCACTATATTTTCATTTTAACTATCATGGCAGCATCCTATGGAATTCTGAGTTTGTAGTGCAATGAGGCACTAGAGACCCAGTGTGGTATAGTGGTTTGACCACTGGACTATTTGGCCATGGAAACCCACTGAGTGACCTGTTGGCATGTTTCTTCAAATCAGTTCTGATGTATGGCAACCCTATCCTAGGGTTTTCTTGGCAAGATTTACTCAGAGGATGTTTGCCATTGCCTTTCTCTTAGACTGTAAGTATGACCTTTGCCCAAAGTCACCCATGGAGTTTTCATGACTGAGTAGGGATTCAAACTTCAAATTGGGAGACTCAAACGACCACACTGCATGTGCTCTTTATAGCCTTAACTCTCTCTCTCTCTCTCTCTCCCCCCCATCATGTTTTTTATCATCTTACACAACACCTCCTTACAGCTGAGCATAATTCTTCCTGTGATGCCAAAGCCATCATTCACAGTCACAGCGACCTTTCACATTACAGTTCCAGGACACTGGATGACTCCTGTGAGTAGTTTTCATGCCCGCCAAAAACTGAAGGCAATTTGTCTGAATGAATAATATAAATGACTGAATACCCCACAGATCAGTAAACAAACCTTTGAATTACGGTTCCACTTCCAAAGCACTCCATTCACAAGCCTTACTAGAAGCCACCTGCATGTCATTAAAGAGTTCTCTGAAGAACTTTGAAGAAATAAGGAGAGACTTTAAACCACAGTGAGAGAAGTGCCTCTCACATTTAAGGAAAAGCTCGCAATTGATAGATCTATTTTAGCTAAAATGGCACAAAAAGTGAATTTAGAGGAGGCAGCTAAAACTGAAGCCAAGACGTTATCCAAGAGGCATAGAACTGAAGGGATTAAAAGGAAGAGGCAATGCAGTCAAAAGATGCCACCGAAAAAGGACAGTTTAAAGGCCAGCCAAGGTTTACAATTAAGGCAATTTTCAGTCTTCAAAAAGACAAAACAGGAAATAGGAAATGGCTTAGTGACTGTGGATGTGCTGCATGCAGATGCTTTACCTTTAGTTCAGGAATGGATTTTGCTAGGGATAAAAAAAACAAAAATAAAATTATTTTGCTTTCTGCCAAATTTTGTTTTTTTAAAAATCTCTAGTTCTAGCCATACAGGTGAATTCTGGTAAATAATTCAAAAATGAACTGAAAGGACATTCTACCCATTTGTACTGGCCAAAAATGTATAATTAGCCCCACCACAGGTATTTGAGATGAGGCGGGGGGAAGAGATGGCTTCTTGAATTCAGCACTGGCATTTCATTTATCAGTCAGATTTCTCTTCTGTCTTTGCTCCAGTGGGCTTATAGTGATCTACATAACATTCCTCCTTTGCCATTTTCTAAAGGGATTCAAACCCAGTCTCTTAAAGCCCTGGATCTGGATGAAAAAAAATCTATCAGGTTTTTTTCTCCTACATTATTTTTGTCTTAAATCAAGTTCTTTCCATCTCAAATACAAAGAAATTTGCAAATGTTGGTTTTTTTAAAAATCAAAAATCAATTGAAACAAAATTCTTACCTGTCATTTAGAGTAGCTCAGCGATTGAGCATGTACTCTGGATGCTGAAAAGGTCTAAGTCTCTGATGAAAGGACCAGGTAGCTGCAGGAGAACCCGGTGAATCAGAGATTACTGAGAAATTTGTTTAGTTATCAAATTCACATTTCCTGAGTATAGAAACTAAGTGGAACAGTAAATATCACAATGTCATTAACAAATTTAACAATGTCCATGGAACATGCATATATTAGATGAAACTGCACACTAAAATGCATTATATTAGGGAAAATTCATTTCAAACATGCATACCTTAGGAAACGTACATACAAAAATGTGTATATTGTACTCAGAGGCTTGTTGGTGACTGCTCCCAGCTTTTGGAACTCCCTACCAAGACTCCTTCCTGTTTTGCTTCTGGCAGAAAAAAAAATTATTCAGGTGAGGTTTTGGCAATTGATTAGTTATTGAAGAAGGAGCATTCAATGATTTGGCATCACATTTCTAATGATTTGGTGAAACGTTCCTGTACAACAGTATTTCAACATTATTGTGTGTTTAATTGCACTTTAACATGTGTGCCTGCTTTTATTATAGAATCATAGAATCATAGAGTTGGAAGAGACCACAATGGCCATTGAGTCCAACCCCCTGCCATGCAGGAACACACACTCAAAGCACTCTCATCAAATGGCCATCCAGTCTCTGTTTAAAAACCTCCAAAGAAGGTGACTCCACCACACTCCATCAAGGCTAATCCACTGTTCAGACTGCTTAAACCATCAGGAAGTTCTTCCTAGCGTTTAGATGGAATCTCTTTTTCTGTAGTGTGAATCCATTGCTCCATGTCCTAGTCTCTGGAACAGCAGAAAACAAACTGCTCCATCCTCCATATCACATCACTTCAAATATTTAAACATGGCTATTATGTTACCTCTTAACCTTCTTCTTGTCAGGCTAAACATACCCAGCTCCCTAAGCCGCTCCTCAGAGGACATGGTTTCCAGACCCTTCACCATTTTGGTTGCCCTCTTCTACATACATTCCAGCTTGTCAATATCTTTCTTGAATTGTGGTGTCCAGAACTGGACACAGTATTCCACGTGAGGTTTAACCAAAGCAAAATAGAGTGGTATTATTTCCCTTGACCTCAACACTATACTCCTATTGATGCAGCCCGGAATTGTATTATTATTTTCTTAGATGCCACATCACACTAGCAGTGTGATGTGGCATCTAAAAAAAAAAAAAATACAACATGTTCAGCTCGTGGCCAATTAAGACTCCTAGACTCCTTTCACACATACTGTTTTCAAGCCAGGTATCACTCATTGTATATCTGTACACTTCATTCTTTCATCCTAATTGTAGTACTGTACATTTCTTCCTGTTAAAATTCATTTTATTAGCTTTGGCCCACGTCTCTAATCTGTCAAGGTCATTCTGAATTCTGATCCCATCCTCTGGGGTATTAGCTATCCCTCCTAATTTGGTGTCATCTGCAAATTTGATAAGTGTGCCCTCTATTCCATCATCCAAGTCATTGATAAAGATGTTGAATAGCACTAGGCCCAGGACAGAACTCTGTGGCACCCCACTAGTCACTTCTTTCCAGGATAGAGGAGACATTATCTGTATAGTAGTTTGTGTTTAAAGCAAGTTAATTTTACACAGTTTCAGTTATACACAAATACACCTTCTCATGATGCTCAGACTGCACAGTATCTCATGCTCCTCATGGTATCTGCTTCTGGCTCCCAGTGATGCTCACTCTGCTTGCAATATCTGGTGCTGCTGGTTAATGCTACCTAATGCTGCTGATACCTCATGTTCAGCTGCTTGGCTTCAGTTGGTGAAGTGGCTGTACTGGTGAAGTGGTTTTCCTGTTGAATAATGGCATCAAAGTGCAAGAGTGGTGATGCTGGCAATCTAGCAAAGCCAAAGAAATCTGAAAAGTGATTT